>CM055205.1:12470960-13143460 GCA_029224185.1 Karalla daura
ACAGAAACGCTATTTACACTATTACATCATTAAGTTAGAGAGAGACAGATAGATAGATTGATGGGTCGGTTGATAAGTGCTGGATGTGTTACTCAAACAGCTCATAGGAGAGGAAAGATCAAAGTATTGGATGCTCCGACTGGACAGGACCTTGTGTGTGTGTGTGTGTGTGTGTGTGTTTCCAGGGAATATCGTCACTGCTGCCCTACAAGAAGCGGCCGAGATGACAATCACTCCAGAACTCGCCGACAGGGAATCGGCTCATAGTGCTGCGCAAGTCGGTCCAGAGAAGGAGGAGAGGCAGATGGAGGTGCTGCCAAAGGAGGAGGCCGAGGAGGAGAGCAGCCAGAGGGGAGACCCGGAGTGCGCGGAGAAGAAGGACAGCCTGCCCGAGGAGAGCCTGAGGATGACGAGCTGGGTGGAGGTGGAGGATGAGAGCGGCCAGGTAGAGGCCGCAGGGACGGAGGGAGGAGGGGCAGAAGAGAGGAACGCTGTGGAGGAGGAGGAGGAGGAAGAAGAGGAAGAGGAAGAGGAGGAGGAGGAGGAGGAGGAGGAGGAGGAGGAGGAGAGGAGCATGGGCGAGGTGGAGAAGGAGCAGAGCCAGTCAGTGGAGGAGGAGCTGGCCATGATGGAGGAGAAGTGGAGGGAGCAGTGCGCCATCAACGAGACGCTGAAGCAGAGGCTGGCTGACGAGGAGGAGCGCTTCAGAGTGAGACACGCACCCACAGAGGGGGGGGGGGGGGGGGGGGGGGGGGCAGAGGGAGAGCCAGAGGGAGAGCGAGAAGGAGAGAGAGGGAGAGAGTGAGAGAGAGGAGGAGAGAGAGAGAGAGAGAGAGAGAGAGAGAGAGAGAGGGAGGGGGAGAGAGGGAGAGAGGGAGAGAGAGCCAGAGGGAGAGGGAGAGAGAAAGAGGGGGAGAGAGAGGGAGGGGGGGGGGAGAGAGAGGGAGAGAGAGAGGGAAGGAGAGAGGGAAGGAGAGAGCGCACACACACACAGTCCTCCTCTGTAGTGCATCAGATAGCGCTGTAAATCCTCTCCTCCCCCCTTCACCAGTTCATTTTCCAGGTCGTTTCTTTCTGATGTTTTCTATCTCCGGGTGTAATCGCACACAAAGGAACCCTAACCGATGCAGCCACAATTAACCAGGCTCAAAATGTTCTTACTTTTTTAATTTAGCTCACTTATTGTAAATACAGGTAAACTCAAGCTCAAAGGGACATGCAGAGGAATCAAAACACTGTCTCACCCTAACATATAACCTGTATATCAAGACTGAACTACAAGTAGACCAAAAAAATGATAATCACCTAACTGTACATGCTAAACCTGTTAGTGATGCAGTGTTGTAACTGTCATCTGTATGGATTTTTCTGCTAAAAACTTTTTTCCTTTTTTTACATTTAATCCATAAATTGTCACAAAATAGAAGTTGTGCAATGTGTATGCAGGCTGGAACTTGAACCGTCCGTGTTGTGCACATGACTCATAGCGTCACTGTTGCAGATCTGTTCACAATATACACACATACACATACATACACACACACACACACACACACACACACACACACACACACACACAGAGGAGAGGAAAAGATCAATATGCTTACTTGGAAGTGCACTCAGCAGAGTAACAGAGGGTTATTCCCAGCACATGCCACACATGAGCCAGTGTGTGTGGTATATGTGTGCGCGCGTGTGTGTGTGTGTGCGTGTGTGTGTGACCCGACACGAGCTTGTTGCGTCTACATGCGTGCGAGCGTCGGCCCAAGAACCAAGCAGCATTTAATCTGTCTGTATTTATCCACGCTGTAAATAAGGCACTCCCCTTCTTTGATAGAGCCTCCCTAACCCCCCTCACCCCCGTCTGAGGCCAGAGCCCCCCCGTCACCCCCCCCCACCCCCCCCCCCCCCCCCTCCCCACCCCATCAACTCCTAATGGCCACGGAGACTGACAGCTGAGGCAGCCGCAGAAACGCCGTGCTTTACGGCTGTTTACTCCAGCCACCCAGAGGACGGATGGGATGGGATGGGAGGGGAGGGGAGGGGTAGGGGGAGGGATACAGAAAACACAGCGTCACAGACTCCCTTCACCTGAACTTAACCCTCTGATGCTGCGCCGTAAATTGAAGGAAGAAAGGGCGAGGGGGGGGGGCCTGCTGCAAGAGATGAAAGCGAGCGACGGGAGGAGGATTTAGCAGTGAAAATAACAGCCAGCGAGACAGACGGACAGACAAGAAGCAGAAAGAGAAAGCGGGCAGAGGAGGAGGATTTGCAAACCTTTGTAATGGAATGAAATGGGAGAAGAGCAGGCAGCTCGCTCGTGTAAACTATCCCACAGGGTCAGGCCTGTTGGAGGTTTGTCGGGGAGATTTACTACGATCCCCCGCTCTGCAGCGCTCCCTTCCAGCCTCCGGCCCGGCCCGGCCCGGCCTTCACACACACACACACACACACACACACACACACACACACACACATACAAACATGCACACACACGCATGCACACTCTTTCTGTGCACTTTACAGGAAGCTCCGCACATTTGACTCGGCTCCAGCTTAAATAAAACTCAACCGACCAAATATTATGTATGGCCTGCTGATATTCCTCCGCGTCAAAGGAAGGCAGCGCAGATTCCCGGGCCGAAGCAGGCAAACAAAGTTTGTTAGATAACTTCTTTCGACAAGGCTGTAAAATGAAAGGTCCCGGTTGCAGATGCATTGGGTGGGTAGGTGGGGGGTAGTCCCCCTCTCCCGTGTCAATCCAGAGAGTAGGACGCCGCAAGATCAGATCAATACCGGCTCATCATCTGCTTTTGATTTGCCTTTACGGCCTGCATTATTATCTCCAGCGAGGCGGCCAATAATGGAGCAGTGTTAACGGTCCGGCGTTCGCTACTCTGACAATGTGGCGTCGGAGCCAAGATGCAAACAGAACTCTATTGTGTTTGTTCCAATCAAGTTGGGTTCAGATAGTGATATGGTAGATAGATCGTGAATGGTTATTGGTTTTTATGTGTGTGTGCGTGTGTGTGTGAAGGTGCAGGTGGTGGAGCGAGCCAGCGAGGTGACAGAGCTGAAGCGCAGCCTGGCTCAGGCGCTCCGAGACAAGGAGCAGCTGCAGGAGGTAACACACACACACGCACACACACACACACACACACACACACACTAGTATTTATCACCTCTTCACCGTTCAAACAGTGCTGCTGCTTTCCATCACCGATGGGAGTAAATTTTAATTTTGTAAAAGCAGAGAAGTTTGTTCTCTGTTGTGAACTCTGGTTTCATCTCAAAATACCTCAGAGGCTACTCAACACACCCTTTTAAAGTGCTTTTTTCGTTGTGGAAATATTCCGGCCCCTTTCTATGCAAGACTGTGTCAAACATATGTACTTAATGCTTTATCCTGATTGGCAACTTTTTCCAAAACGAAGTGATCAATGGGCTTTGATGCTGAGGAAGAACCAGGACTTGCAGCCCGAAGTATTTTAAGGATGGGGGTGATTTACTTATATACACTTACACTTATATTTTATGTCACACTTTGGCTCTGTTCAGATTTGCCCCCTGTCAATATGTCAAACTTAATCCATTTACGAGGATGTGATTATTTAGATCCTAGATGAATTGATTTTTCCCTCTCGATCCCCTTCAAATGGGCCCAAACCTGCATCTCCACATTATCACTGATGGTGTGGGTGAAAATCCACAGCAGTATCCTCACATTCAATTAAGTGCACTTCAGAGCAGTGTATGAGCCCCTTCTGGTGCCTTTCCTCCTTTCCTCCATCCTCCCCTCCTGCCACTAATTAATACATCTTTACTTGCTTCTATTGCCCATCGGTACAGCGCCATTAGACACTGCAAATGCCAGGCGACGTGTCTGTTTCACCTTCCCAACCCTGGTTTAAATGTTAAACCTGATAGCAGCGCACTAATGAAGTCATCGGGAGAGGAGGTCGGGAGGATCCGGGGTAAAGGAGTGAGGGGCGGGGTGGGGGGTAGAAAGAGAGGAGAGGGCGAGCGCCTCCATCAGCAAAGCCAGAGCAGAGGGAGCCAGAGTCTGACACCCATTACAGTAATGAGTAGGGTACTAATGCTCTTGCTTCAGATATGATCACAAAGGGCACGAGCAGTGTAGGGGAGGAAACCACTCCAGGCTGAGGATACTTCCTCCGTCGTGCGCTCCCAACAGTGGAGAGCAGCCACCGAGAAACATGGACTGACTCTACCTCCAGCCCTCCTCACTCCCAAAACTAATTAAAATGTTTTTTAAGACATCATGCTGACATACAGAAAGCAGTGGAAAAATAAAAGATGGTGTGGACCGTGAATCTGACTTTGATTTTCACATCTTACTTGTGTGAGAGAGAGAGAGAGAGAGTGAATGGTGTGTGTACCCTGTGATGGACTGGAGGATTGTCCAGGGTGAGACACTATACTTATTGTAAGGCAGTATCAATTAGGTTTAATATTTATTGCCCTGTAGACCACTTTTGAATTATCTCTGGGTGTGAAACATGCTGCACAAATAATGCTGCCTTGCCTAGCTTCTGAAGATATGAGAATGTGGAAAGTGTATGTTAGCAGATTCATCTTTATTGGCCATAAACATTCAACTAGAATTATATATAAAACAAAAATAAATAGGTAAAAGTGTCCAGACGTATGTATGTATTATATACTATTTAATTCAAGGATGTATATTGTCAAATATAGACATAAGTGTGACACTGTGTGTGATAGACTCCATTGTTGATACTGTAGTGTTGCGTGTACGTATGCAGCTTCCTGTCTCTAACGTGGTGTCCCCTCCAGGAGCTGCAGCGCTTCGTGTCCAGGCAGAGGGAGCAGGAAGCTGGAGTTCAGGGTGCAGAGGTGAGGCAGCCCATGGTGCTGCGCTACCCCCTGCCCTACCCTCAGGACCCCTCCCCTCCACCCCTGGTGCCCCAGAGGCCGGCCGAGCTGCAGTACGGCAACCCCTACTCCACCGACACCACCCGAGGTCTGAACCGGTCCCAGCCGCCTCCGTCCTCTGTCTTCCTGCCCGCCTCCTGACTCTCTGGTTTGATTCTTCCAGACCGGGTAGACGTGGCTCTGTCTCCGGAGCACATGCCCCGTCCTCCCCCCGAGGCCCCGACCTGCGCTCCGCCCTGTGCACCCCCCATTACGCCCCCGAGTCCGGGCCCCGGGGCTCCGGGCTGGGACAGAGAGGTGGTGTGTATCCAGCCCTCCCGCACCGCCAGCACTCCCGCAGAGAGCAGCGAGCACCCGCCAGAGGAGGCAGGGAACGTGAGTGCTCCCAGGCCCACTCCCACCACAGGGAACATGGTGTGAATTCAACCAGGAGAAGTTGTCCCTGGATTGGTGGTCCCAACCAACTGGAAACAATAACACCAACAACAAAAAACACAAACAAAAACTACATTTTGGCTCTCAGGCTAGGCTAAACTAAGCTTCAGATAAGGTAAGCTAAAGTAAGCTAAGCTAAAATAAGATAAACTAAGCAAAGCTAAGCAGCCTGGGCAGGTGACTAGTTGTAGGTCACATACACACACACCATTCAGTTGTGAACTTACCTTTAACCTTTCAACAGGAAATCAATAGTGAAGAGTAAATGTTTCAGTGGCGCTAGCTCTGAAGCTAAGCAGAAAAGGCAGGAAAGTGCTGCAGTTTCTGACTGAATTAAATGAGACCTTTTTCCTCTTCATTCATACTTTGCATGTTCAAAGTGCTGCTAAATCATTGGTTGTGGTTTTGATCCCGTTCAAAGTGGTCAGGAGTCGATCCAGACAGTGAAACCAGCCGTTTGGATCTCAGAGCTGGAGCGTATCGTTGTGTAAAACTTAACCCATATTTAATGACATCTTAGCTTTTTTTTTTTTTATCTTCCCGCCACATCCAAAGACGTGCTGTCACGGTAATCCCTCTCTCTCTCTGTCTCCGGAGTGCCCCCCACCCCGCCTCGCTGCATGAAGAGAATTAGTAGCTTGCCCTTAAAAGATGAAGCTTTGAACTCATTTGCATAGAGCGCTAATTAACGTCACTCGCTCAGAGCTTGAGAGAGACGCGGATAACAAGGGTCTGGAGAGTAATTAGGGGAGATTCTGCAAAAGGGACAGACCTGAGATCACTTTGTCGGATTACACGTCGTCTTTTTGGGGGGTAAAAAAAAAACAAACTGTAAACACAAGAGTAGTGAGGAAGGTTTCCCGTGTGCCGGTCTTTAAATAGCAACACAACAACACGTCTGCGTGCATACACGACCACATCTTCAACAGTTCTGAGGTTGTGTTCGTATACACAACCAACAGGAATGTGTCATTTCCTAAAACGTTTGTGTTTTGCAGGTTGCTAATGGAACTCAGCCGCCCTGCGACCATCAGTCCAACAGGCGCAGTGAGAGCAGGAGCAGCTTCTGCTTTGATTCCAGGTATTGCAAAACTATCAAACGACTTAAGAAACAGGATCATACAGACATTAGGGTTAGAGCTAAGGTGGTTGTTTTCTAGAGCTTATTGAATGCAGGGTTTACATTTCCACAAAGAACTAAACGCACTGCACGATTGTACTATTTATAAATGTTGTCCTGTTAAACCGTCTGAAACACTACACAGCAACAAAGTGGCGTCTAAAAACAAAAGAAAAACACAAAAATCTGAAATGATCGTGTGAATTGAACACTTACTTGTGCAGTGGTGTGACAAGTACCCACATTTATTACTCAAGTAGAAGTGTCGTTACTAGGGTTTAGAAAGACTTCTGTAGAAGTTTAGGTATAAATTGAGTATAAATTCTACTTCTTCTCCTTACATTTATAACTGTAAGGAGTAGAAAGTACAGATAATTGAGTGAAAATGTGAAATGTGTCTTCCCTCACCCTCTCTCTCCCCTCCTCTGCCTCTCTCTCCCTCTCTCTCTCCCTCTCTCCCTTTCTCTCTTGCTCTCTCCCCCTCCCTCCCTCCCAGGAGCGACGTCCACAAGCGCTGCCCGCTGTGCGAGGTGATCTTCCCGCCCCACTTCGAGCAGCGCAGCTTCGAGCAGCACGTGGAGAGCCACTGGAAGGTGTGTCCCGTCTGCTCCGAGCAGTTCCCCCTCAACTGCCAGCAGCAGCTCTTCGAGAGGCACGTCCTCACGCACTTTGACGGCCACGTGCTCAACTTCGAGCAGATCGAATGAATGACCGACGACCCGGGAGGTGGGGGGAGGGAGGGAGTGGGAGTGGGAGGGGGAGGGGTGGGGGGGTGGGAAACCAGCCGCCGGGTCACATCATGTGTGGTTCATTTCGATCGGGCGGTTCGGTTCACTCGTTACTTGTCAATATACAATCACGAGCACTTTTTTTGCGAATCGTATCAAAGGTTAGAGAGAATGTAGACGTCTCCTGAGAGGGAGGCCGAGTTCGGAGCCCTCACTTCAGCTCACAGGAAAGGATCAGCCAACACTCAAGTGGTGCGTGATCCGTTTCTTTAAAAAAGGAACAAAAAAGAAGAAAAAAAGAAGAAGAATAACTTTTAACGCTCATCCTGCTGCTTCATGGTCGCCACAGCACCGTCGGTAGTGCATGCATTTTATTCTGTGTTCGAAACGGTTCAGAAACAACCACAGTTCAGGCTTCAAAGTCCAGGTTGTTAAAAAAAACACAAAAAAAAGTCCTTCCCACTGGATTCATTTGTGATGAAAGCAGCCTGAACGCCATCATCTTTCCAATACGAGCCACAAGTCGAGGAAGAGATGGGAAAAAGTAGAGAGCGAGGAACGGGTTTTTTAAAGGTGTAAATGCAGCAGATCTGATAACGTGATGTGATGATGTCTTAAAGAGTCGCGTGTACATAGGTGGAGACTTACTTGACTTGAACGCAGCGCTGCTGTTTGGGTGGAGGATGGTTCCGAAAACTGAACAAAAACAAACAAAAAAAACAAAACAACGGCACTACGTTTTCATTAACTGCACTAAATAAGGCTTTATCCTGAATGTACTGTACATATGAAAATGAAATCTAAAGGCGTGGCGAGACCCGACCCCCCCCCCCCACCACCACCACCCCCTCGACCCGACTTCCCCTCCTCCGACCGTCCTCTCCCCTCGTGTTCTGGTTGATGGCGGTCGAGAGGCGGGACTGCGCCGGGCGATCACACTTTATTGTTGCGTACTTCCACGTTTTAAAGAGTAGATTTGTGACGAGAAACTCATCGCTTTGTGCGCGGGTCCACATCACGAGCGGGTGTCACCTGTCTGTGTGTGTGTGTGTGTGTATGAGTCTGTGTGTGTGTGTGTGTGTGTCCATGGGCCTCCATCACCACCGCTTCTACCACCGGTCTGTTTTGTGTCATGACAGAAGTGACCACTGACAGTGTTGTTATTCAGGCTTTAAAAATTGCACATGCCCAGTAATCACAAGGCAAATGTATGCGAGTATGTGTGTATGTGTGTGCGTGTGTCATGTGTCTAATGCAGCCCTTCTTGTGTGAGTGTCAGGACGACGGTTGAAGTGTGTACTGCAAAAATCTTTATGAATAAACTCAGCTTGTCTAAACGCACACAAGCCGTCCCGTCTTCTTTAATTCGCTGGAAAGAGGGAAAACACAAGAGTTACAGAAACGTACTTTATTTTTCTGTTTTTTTTTCCAGTCATTTCATGTTTACATTTAAGCAGCTTCTCTTTTATATAGAAAGACGATTTGACATCATTTACAAGTTTGACTGCTCGTAACATGTCGTCCGACCCCCCACCCCCCCCCCCACTCCCACTCCCACCCTCCCCCCCCATACAAAAAGGAAACGTCAGTCTCCACGTTACATACGAAAATATAATTTAAAAGCACTTGACAACAGACACACGTTACACAATACATTCACTGTACACAGTATACTGGAAACCCCTCCCTCGCCTCCTCCTCCTCCTCCCTGGCCCCTCCCCTCCCCTCCGACACGGCTAATACTGCAATCAGGCCCCGTGTAAGGCAGAAACCATCGCCATGGCGACGGCGGCGTGTCCGTGAAGCAGGGATGCTTTTTTTACTTTTTTTTCTTTTACGACTGTTTGACAGAGGCGGACGGCAGACCACCAGTCTCCGTCCATCTTACCCCCCCCCACCCCCCACCCCCCATCCTTGGCAGGAATGAGGCTTTGAGACCATTATCTCAGGGTTACTCTCGGGCTAGCCGGCTTTTGAAAACTGACACCGGGATTTTCGCGAGGTTCACGTCTGGGTGCTTCACGGCGGACGTGGGCGATCTCACGACTCGACTCTAAAAAAAAAACGATGTTGCCCGTGCCAACCCAGCGGTTTCCATGGCAACGGCGGCTCGTTGGAGCAGGAGGATGGGGGGGGGGGGGTGGGAGGGGGAGGAGGGAGCGCGCAGGTCGGAGGTCACTGTACCCATCGAGAAGAACAAAAGAGAACCTTCCGCCAGAATCAGGGGGAAAAAAAGTGCACGATGAGGGGAATGATGTCACGAACGAATGTGTCTTGGCACGCGGCGCCGCTCCGTTTTTCTCTACAGGCAACGAATGATTTTTAAAAACAAAACCAAAATAAAAGACGCTGAACAGACACGGGGGCAACGGGTTTGCCTTCTTGCTACACTACACGAGGCAACGCTAGCTGGTGCAGACCATGTGACACACCGAGACGCACACAACATGGTTGACACTCTACAGGCTGAGGATACGGCTGAACACACACACACACACACACACACGCACGCACACACACACACGCGCGCTCAGACACTTCACATAGGAACAATGAACTGGAATGCTCTTGTCTACAACACACATATAAATGACAGGTTGTAGATGGTAATCTCTTTCAAATACAAATCCATCCTGGTTTTTTCTCCTCTCTCTCTCTCTCTCCCCCCTCCCCGACACTGAGAGCACGCACGGAAACATTCCACCGATGTACATCCACTCATCCGCACCTTTTTTTTTTCTCTATTTTTGGAGGCCACCTCCAGGAGTGGAACCGTTAAGACTTCCCTAACCCTCCCCTCCCCCCCCCCTCCCCTCCCTCCCTCCCTTCCTTCCCCCTCTTCAGGCACATGGTATGGTCTATGTTTGGCAGTGGAGAGCTGTTGGCAACAATCATGGAGACACTAAAGAACACGGATCTTGGCAAACCGACGCGGTCTGAGGGACGCAGCTCTGGCACTCTGGATGAGAAGACCCTGGAGATGTGGACAGCTTCCTGGGTGGGGGGCGAGGGGGCGAGGGTGGGGTTGAAATGGTGGTTGAAATGTGACCGACGCTTGGATTACTGGCCCGGGCCGTGGTCTGATAGCTTCCTGGTAATATCGTACGTGGCTCAGAGCGCGCGTCTGCTCGACTTGGATTCTCTGAGCTGACAGAAAGAAAAAAAAGAAAAACTGGCCGTGTCAGCAAACGAGGAATGAAAGGAACACTTACGGATACACAGAAAACAAAACAACTCTATCTAGAAACACTGACGAAAAAAATAGATAAAATCATAAAGCTTGAAAATAAAGTGTAACTATTCATGTATATGCTCGGAATACTTTTATATATCTTTATGTACACGTACATATCTATTGTTTATATATCAATATATCTATTTGAAGTATAACTTAACACTCTGGCTCGAGCACCTCCCCCCTCCCTCCACCCAGGAGTTACCGCCAACTCTGACTGGTAACTGGACAGGAAGTGGGCGAGGGGGGCGGGGCTTGTCTGGCGCGGCCCGCCTCACGCCGTCTTTCTCTCCTTTTGTTTTTTTTTGTCTTTTCTTCGCGTTGTTTTTTTTAACAGTTAGCACCTTAAGTGAAAAGATAGAAAAAAAATAAAAAGTAATGTGATAGCATGTACGAATGTGCAAATGTACAACGTTAAAAATACTACAAAGATAGTTCTTGTTTTTTCGTTTTCTCTCAAAAAAAATACGAGTGATATAACATGGATATAAAAATAGAACGCCGACGAAAAGATGGAGGAGGAAAAACGATAAAGTCGAAGAAAACAAACAAACAAACAGATAAAAACCAACTTAAAGCATGCACTTGATCCTGTAGTGTGTATAAAAGGGTGGGGCGGGGGAGGGGTGGGGTGCAGGGCTGTGATTGGGGCAGCGGGCTGGGCCGAGCCGGGGCCTCTAGCCCTGGATCTTGCGCAGGATCTCGGTGGAGACGGGCGGGTGGAAGTTGATGGTGTGGTGCCTCAGGCCCTGCGAGGTCTTGTAGCTCTTGCCGCAGCGGCACTTGAAGGGCTTCCTCACGCGGATCTGCGTGCGGTGGCCGTTCTTGGCGTGGTACTTGATGCCGTTCACATTCTGAGGAGGCGGGAAAAAAGATGAGAAAAGAGGAAAGAAAGAACGCAGGATTTAAGTGGTCCTGATCCAAGGGGTTGTGGGAGCTGTGACTGTTGGAGCAGTACAACATGTGTGAACGTATTTGAAGTCTTTCTAGCTGTTTCTTTATATAAGACAACACAGCTTGGGCTGTAATGGCATGTTGTGCTTGGTTGAAAGAAATACAAAACAAGGCGGCGTTTGTTTTCCCTCCTCGAATGCAACCCCAGTGGCTTCAGATTGCTGATAAACACGTTCCACCGCGTTGGTTTTGAAACCAACTCTTGCGCTCTCTGTTGGTCGCTTGCCAAGCCCAGCCTCGGCGTGGGTTCCTGACAGCTCGACAGGACGAGAGGAAGAGGAGACGCTTCACGGGATCTGACGAGGTGGAGAGGCCTCGGCTGCTGGGGTTTGCTGGGACCAGGCAGAGCAGTGCCGTCTGTCCCAGGCGTGATGCTAAGCTAGCTGGCTTGCACGAGCTTGGTGTCATGGGGGTCTCTATATAAAGAGTAGAACACCATGGTCTAGCAGTCTACAAGTACAGTGCACTGGTTGCGTTGTATGGTCCTAGGCATTCAACCAGGAAGTTGTAGATGATGGATGGTTCTTCTCTTTAAATTCTACGATATGTCTTCCTTTTGTCTTGGCATTATTGCAGAAAGCCACACCGAGTCTGGCTGTGCCAGGCAACCGATAGTGAGTATGAGAATTTATTTCACATCCAGTGAGGTGGAACGTGTTATCCGGCATACTACCGCTGCTGGAGAAAGGCCATCGATATTGCGGTCGAGGAGGGAAAGAAGACATTGTTTTGTTTGTATTTCTTCCAAACCAATCAGCCCAAGACGCCGTTGTCTGATCGGAAGACGTCAAAATGACTCTGACTGTTGTCACCTGGAGCTGACACCTGGCAAAGTTTCAGCTCTGTAAGGAAATCTGTGGTGAAGTGGAGGCCAAAGGTCCCAGATATTGTCTGTCATAAGGAGACTGTTGATTAATGACGATTACACTGTTAGTTTGTGTTCATTTCCTGGATCGCTCTCAGCTTTTACTGTGGCCGACGCTGCTCTCCATGAGCTCTGCCTATCAAATAAGTCCGATTTTAACTGTCGTCGCCCTTTAGAAAGTTCTTCAGAAACGTTTTACAGGAGGCCCTCTCCACCATGTCATAGCTGGGCTGGACGAGGTGCGAGGTGCTCGGGCAGCAGGTGGGACCTTGGGGCCAGATGTGGAGGCGTCTGACAATGAATGCTCCTCTCTGGGCGTTTGGGCTGCAGGACTGGCAGAGGGAGAGTTACTTTCCCACAAACCCCCATTCGTCAAAGGGCAAGCGTTGCCGCGCTGAATGAGGGGTTTTGTCACACGCCGTAATAAAACTCCGACCAAAGCAAATACCATGCTACATTTATCGCCGCTTCCAATCATGACACTCTGGATTTATAATGTGCTTTTTCAAACATTATGTGCAGGCATGTGATGGGCGCACAAAGGCCCCAGTGTGGAGCGGATGGGGCCGGGGAGGCGGCTGGGGCACCGTACCTTGTATCTCTTCTTGCAGCCGGGCACGGGGCAGGCGAAGGGCTTCTCCTCGCCGCCGTTCATGCACATGGAGCTGAGGATGGACTCGGAGCTGATGGCGCTTTCTGTGGTCCACGACTCGTCGCTGTCCGACTCCTCGTAGTCTACCTCCTCCTCGTCATACTCGCTGCCTGGGGGCGCGGGCGGACAGAAATAGCTGTTAATCAGCCCGGGTGAAATATGAACGGGAACGCGGCCAAAGGCACATCATGACTCCCCAAACGGGGATGATATGCGGCTTCTGTCTCGTTTCCAAGACTTCCACACACAGAGAAACCATTTTGCCGTCACCTGCTCCAACCGAAGGCTCACAATGCTGATTTTCAGAGCTCTTCTCCACCCCTCTCTCTCTCTCTCTCTCTCTCTCTCTCTCTCTCTCTCTCTCTCTCTCTCTCTCTCTCCCTCCCTCCATCCATCTGACCACCTCCAGTCGAGCCAGCCGAGGTGTTTAACCTGTTCCCAGTAAACTCCGGCATTCCCAGGAAATGAGGAGGAAATCGAGTCGGGCAGCACGTTTTTAAAGTTGGACATAAAACGCCCCTTTTATCGGGCCGCTTTCCCCGATTCCGCTTGATATTTATTGAGGGCCCTTTCGCTGGTTGTAAATATTTATTTTATTGCTTTGATTTGTTTTAACGTTTCGCGCTCCGCCATATTTGCTTTTATGATGCGCCCGTTGCTTAGTGTGAAGCTCTGTGCAACATGGAAAGCGCTCTATAAATGAAGATTACCATTCCACCCCCCCCCCCCCCCACACACACACACACACACACCCCCACCCCCTCCTCCTCACCATTCTCCCTTTTCGACTGGGAGTCTTCTGCTGCCCACATGTCACCCAAACCGCCGCTCAGACAAAACAGCGGTGCTGTGCGTGTGTGCGGATGTGTGTGTGTGTGTGTGTGTGTGTATGTGTGTGTGTGCACGCCTGTGAGTCAAGACGTGGGACTTGGCACCGAGTAAGAGATCATTAAGTGGGAGTAATCCGTATTGCTCAGCCTGGAAAAAAAAAAAGTGCTTCGCTAAGAGCAGAACTTTTTCCACTCACACTCACAGACGTCCACATACCACATGATTGAAATGTTGAGGCGCTCACACACACACACACACACACACACACACACACACACACACACACACACACAGGGCCCACTGACCCCCCACCATCTCACAGGAAATGCTGCACCTCAGCATGAGGAAATGGATGGCACCCTGGCACATGTCGAAAGAGGGTGTGTGAAAGCATGCCTGTGTGTGTGTGTGTGTGTGTGTGTGTGTGAGTGTGTGTGTGTGTGTGTGCGTCGGAGCCCAGACCTAACACTACGTTTGGAACCATTTGGGCTGGAATTGGACATCTGCTTCTGGGCTGTGCAACACACGGCCCCATGCGAACACACAGCGTGACAGCTGCTATGTAATTAGCAGAGTGTTGACTGGTCTGCTCACTGCAGGGGCCACCAAAGCCAACACACAAACAACACACACACACACACTGGGGTAGACAGTGGTTATAAGGAGGAGAGGGGAGGGTGGGTGGGGGGGGTTAAACCTCTTCCACTTTCCACTGGAGACCCGGAATTTTTCTACCATGGCTCGAATAGTAAAAAAAACCCCGATACTCCGAATGGAAAGGTGTGTGTGTTGTGAGTGCTTCCTGCCCGGTCCCCGACGATGCAACGAGACATTCCGGTTGCATTCCAGATATCCGGGGACGCTCGTCATCGCGCTGTCTGCAGCCACGTGATGGATGGCGTTTAGCCGTAATTGCAAGGCTCCTCTGTTACCGCCGGTAGGGCTCATTTGCATCCGTCCTTTTTCAACACGTCCGTTCACTCCACACGTACAAGCAATCTGCCTTTCCGCACGTCCCATGCAAATGTCAGCGCTGGAACTCTCTCACACACGCACGCACGCGCACACACACCTGTCGTACCTGTGGGCGTGCTGCTGCGGAAGGAGGAGGAGGGGGTGATGGGCGGCGTGACGGGGGGCGTCAGGTTGCCGCTGGTGTGGCGGGGGGGCGTGGCCGTGCTGTTCCTGGACACGCCCCCGCTGATGGACAGGGACAGCTTGGGCGTGGCCTTCTTCTTCATGGTCTCCTGCTCCCGGCGGGCCGCGTCCGTCATGAACCTGGACACAGCACAGGACAGCATGGAGACCCCCGGTCCAAACGTGTCGGGTCGCGAGGCAACCGGGCGAGGCGGTCTGACTACGGAACGTTCCAGAGAGTCGCCTCGTTCGAGGATAAGGCTGGAACGTGGAGATCAGCAGGGGTCCTGGACTGAACTGCAGTACCTCTTGTAAGGAAAAAAAACTTTAAGCTGTAACCAGCAATACGCTAAAGAGTCATAGTGTGCAGACAAATCTACAGCGTAGAGCACAGCCACACATGCAACAGAGCTCAGATCAGCTGGGAAGGAGCAGCGCTTTGGTCACAGCTAATTACGCCATTCTTTTGGCAGTCAGACAATTCTGACAAAGCTCTGATACCTCATTAAATCGCGATTATGACTTTTTGATCCTTTAGTTTTTTAGGGGGCTTTGATTGTTTTATCAACTTTCAACGCTAAACCTGAGCCTAGTTCTCACCACTCACTGCACAGACAATAATTCGACAACTTCCGGTCCATTCCCAGAGGAGGAGTCGTCGCCTGAGTTTAGGAACCCGTCTGAAGGGCTGCCTCGTCACGCTGCCCACCTCCTCACCATGGTATAGCTGCTTATTGTGGAGGCATTCTCTCTGTCCTCACTGTTGCTATGGCGGGGCGGTGTGTGATTTCGTGTCGTCTTGGAGTGGCAGCTCTGCTGTTTTGTCAGGTTTGACAGGCGATACAGTCATCACTCGCCTTGTACGGTGAACACGGATGACATTTACGACCCGGCCGCCGCTCCTCGCCCTCACCGCAGAAAACGTGTGCCTGGCTCCCTCTCACTCTCTCTCTGTCTCTGTCTGTCTGTGTCTGACTCTCTCTCTCTCTCTGTCTGTCTGTCTGTGTCTGACTCTCTCTCTCTCGCTCGCTCTCTCAGTCTCTGGCTTCACCGTTATCTTTCTCTGGGCCGTCTTGGTGTGATTTAACGGGGCATTAAGTGGGACACGACACATTGGTTCACCGCATGAAAACACATGCGTGCTCTGATCCCCACACACACACACACACACACACGCACACACAGAGCTTCTTTGGCTGCGGCGCTCGCAGCCCGTTGGGAGTCGATTGTTCTAGTGCGGTTTCTCTGTTGCCTGCCTGTGGATGAGTCACTGCTGTGGCGATGGGAAGACATCAGTCATTGGAGCTGCTCTCCGCAGGCCACATGTGTGTGCACGCACACACACACTCACACACACAGAGAAATGCAGGCTTTCACTGGTGGAGCAATGCTGCCCTCTGTTGGACTGATAACTGTGTGTGTGTGTGTGTGTGTGTGTGGGTACCTGTTGATGTAGCTCAGGGCCAGATATGTGGGCTGCTGCTGCTCCTGCTTCTCCAGGACCCGAGGATCTGTGTCTGGAGACGGAGAAAGAGAGAGAGGGGGGAGTGAGTAAATCTGGGCTGCGGACCTCATTCATACACAACATTTACTGGCCAAAGAAATATAAAACGGCATAATGAAGCAGTATAAATATGAGAGGGGGAGATAAAGAGGGGGAGAGAGGCATGGCGATTAATCACGGCGGGCAGACTGTGTGAACAGTGCTGGCGAGGAGCTGACTCATGCGTCTATTCTTCCTGCCAGACTGGCTGATAGATGACTGGATGGTTCTCACACTGCGCGCTCTGTGTTGCTCCATAATGTGCCACGGCCCCCGAGATACATCTCGCACGCTCGCATAAGCGCCGCATTATTGCGCCGGGCGCTGCAATTTACAGCCCAGCGCCGCTTCCAAAAGTGACCAAAAGGCCGCTTAATCACCCGGGCCCGCGTCCCAGCGCAGAAAGGCCAAAGCTGTCTGCCAGTGAAAGAGAGACTCGGGCGGCCGTGATGAATGTGCGCAGTGTGCTGCTCCTAACACACACACACACACACACGCACACACACTCAGAGTTTTTTCCAGTTGACTTGCTAAGTCAGTCATACTACAGTAGGCCACTTCCAGGGCCCGAGGGGAAACAACGCTAACTTCAAAGCCCCACCCCCCCCCCCCCGGAAAACAGGGGCAAGTGTGCATGAAAAGACGGCGGGTGGCGACATGTGTGAAGAACCAGTGCCATCCAGTGTCGGACGCGGGGAAGAGCCGGGCCCGGGCCGTGGCGTGCTTGGTTGTGTGTGTGTGTGTGTGTGTGTGTTTGCATACGCAGGCGTAATTACAGCTTTATACGTAATGGCTAGCAGATGGATTGTAATTCACGTCCAAGAAAACTGGATCATCTCTGTGCAACAATTACTCCTGGGTGCTCCTCCCCTCCAACTTAATCCTGCATGTGTATGTATGAATGTGTGTGCGTGTGTGTGTGCGTGTGTGTGCGCGTTGGCCTTTTTAGCCCTTTGGGGGTTTTTTTTTAGGCTTTCACACCTCATAATTAAAAAAGAATGCAGACTTCCCACAGCGAGGGAGAACACCAAGGAGACCGGCAAACACGAAAACAAGCGAGACGAGAAAAATGCACACTAGTGCCGCCACAACATGTGACTCTATGTAAGAAAAAATGGCTGAAAAAAGCCAGGTGAGGGGAAAAGAGAGAGAGAGGGAGAGGGAGATAGCGGGGGCAGACATCATAAACGCACTCATCTGAGGTGGTCCACAGAGGAGGTCTCTGACAGTCTTTTATAGCTGAGCCTTAATAATCCTACCTGCTGCTCAGATGTAGGGGCCAAAGGTCTCCACACATGCACAGGCATGAGAGCGTGCACACGCACACGCACACACACACACACAGGCCGACCTACATCACAGACAAGGCTGAGTCATGACAAGCTTTCCAAACTTCAGGCCATTTATCTGCCACTGTTTTACTGATATCATGTCATGATATTACCCAATCAGAGGACATTAGAGGACGAGATCTTACGAGATGTCACTGAACTACTCCAGCATCTATAAAATGCCACAAAACCTTGAAGATCTGTGGGTGACAAACTTCAAGGTTGTGCAACGATTGCGATTGTGTAACGGTGGCAGTCAGCTGGTTTCTGGACGCCGTTCACTGTAGGCCAATGTCTCACAGTCACAAGAACGAGCACGAGAACAGGAGAAAAAAAAAGAAAGAAAGCAAGCCAGAGTTAATAAGTCGCTGCTCGGAGCTCAGGAGGGATTTTGCTTTGAGATGAGGTAAGTGTGTGTGTGTGTGTGTTAGAGAGAGAGTGGAGATGGGGGAGGTGGAGTAGGCCAGGTGCAGAGGGAAGGAGAGAGAGGGAGAGAGGGAGAGAGGGAGAGAGAGAGAGAGAGAGGGAAGGAGAGAGAGAGAGGGAGAGAGGGAGAGAGAGAGAGGGAGAGAGAGAGAGAGAGAGAGAGAGAGAGAGAGAGAGAGAGAGAGAGAGAGAGAGAGAGAGAGAGAGAGAGAGAGCTGCAGTTAATGTTCACTGGGTTTATGACTTCCGCTCACCTAGCAGGACAGGAAGCTAACACACTGCTGAGCCTGGCTGAGCACACACACACACACACACACACACACACACACACACACACACACACACACACACACACACACACACACACACACACATTGTGAACAGATTTAATATGTACATTGACCATTTTAACCTACGCATGGACAATAAGTGCTTTTCATCCACTTGTGTGTCTTTTCTGTCCATGAGCCCTGCTGAAAGTCTCCGGGGCTATATAAATAGCCCCCTAATTAGAAGTCCTGCCATTAAAAGCAGCAGCCAATCAGCAGCAGCCGGCGCGGGGCAGACGTCGCTGCTGCCCCCTGCTGAAGACCAGGCTGGGCGCGCGCCTCCACAACATGCGTGCACACCGGGCCCAAGAATGCACGGCTTGTTTTTGGAGCCTGCTAATTAAGCCGCGCAGAGCACTTTAACGCGTTTCTGAAGCAGCAGGCAACCGGATGGAGGGCGAGGAGAGCAGGAGGAGGCGGTGGAGGAGGAGGAGGAGGAGGGGAGAGAGAGAGGCATACTCCTCTGTAATTACACTTCCCAGCGCTCGGGCCCTGCCACTTCCGCCAGGCCAAGCGTGTGACTGTGCAGCATGGGAAGCAGAGGGGCTGCAGCTCCCAGGTTTGGGATGGCCGTGCTCTAATTGCTGCGCTACGCCCTGACAGGTCATTGAGAAGTATGGAGAGCGACAGCGGCCCGATGCACGCCCCTTCCTCTCCGTGTCACACCTCTGAAAGGGCCACAGCAAGCAAACAGGCAAACACAGCTCCTCACGGCCTCGCAACCCTGTCTAGTGTCCATTTGATGGCTCGCTTTCTCATCATAGTACCACCACAGTACCACCACTGTACTATCATGGTACCACCACCTGACAAGTCCCCTCGACACATGAAATCTGAAGGTCCTCTTAGTGACCTTCTAAGTGACCTAGTGACAATTGAAGTTGTTTTTAACAAATATGATAATGATGTTTTTCACTGTAAATGAGGAGCTTTTAGGATTTTCAGAACCTGACACAGACCAAGCATAGATGGAAGAGTCGATCTAACCTAATTATTTGAAAATACAATCACTTTCACTTTGTTTTACAACTCATCCACCTATTGACTTGTCCATCCAGCTCATCAGGACCTGTATGACCACATGATGCAATAGTATTCAGGTATGGTTCAGTTCTAATGGAATCCATGCAAAAACTGGCGCAAGGAAACTATCTCTGATCTTTTGACTTGTATATCTAGGAGGGGAACGTCCCAGAGGGATCAATAAAGTTTCTTTCTATCTGTCCCACTTTACAAATGGTGCATGAGCAAACACCACTCACTTTCTGCCAGGATATTTCACTTATTCTTTGATTTCCCATGAAAACTGGTCGCTTATTTCCCAGCTTGACGAGGCTGCGTGGGAAGCATGAATTATCTATATTCCAACTCACTGAGGAGGGTAGGAAATCGAGGGTGGGGGTTTCCCCCCAGCTAATGACAGACTAATCCGAGGCACGGTGTTTGTCTCTCCTTTGAGCCCTGGCAGCCAGAGGAAACCTGTGGGCTGGAAGATTCCTTCTAAAAAGTTACTCTGGGTTAATTGTCAGCGTGCTGCAGCACAGCCCCGGGCTGTTACAGCTCGACGCTGACCCGACTGGAGACAGAGATGAAGACGAACATGCTGTGCTCATGATATCACAGATAAGTGTGTGGGAACAAAGCTGGGATGTCTGGGATTCCCCCCGCTGCTGCTGCTGCAGCTCCCACCCATAGGTTTGGACCCTTCTCCTTCAAGCCTCAGTCCCAGGTTCTAATCTCCAGCTCGGCCTGGCTGCTCCTCCGCTGAGGTAAGAGGCAGGTATGTGCCTGTGCAGGTGAGGACACGGCGCGGCCCTGCAGCACATGCGGGCCTGCGAGCGCTGACATCACCGCATTCCTCACACCTTACCTAGAGCCACCGCGCGCGCGCGCACACACACACACACACACACACACACACACACACACACACACACACACACACACACACACACACACACACACACAAACATCCCGTCAACAACAACCAAACACCACGCTGAAGCCCCGCCGCTTCCCCTCCCCAATCGCGGGCCATCTAAGCGATGAGGTCAGAGGCTGAGACCTGCATCTGATCTCACCGTCTCACGGAACAAGAGCTCGCCAGGCCTGACCGGTCCGCCTGCTGCTGCCGGTGAGCCAGCCCCTCAGATTAAAACACAAGACCCAGAGACAGAACTCTGCAGCCTTCCCGCCACAAGAGGGCGGCACAGCCTGCACTTAGAAGTTTCCAACCCGGGGCCTGCACTGATTTCCGAGCCCGAGACACAGACAGGCTCGCTGCTGTTCAACTCGTTGTCACCTCTGGATTATCTGATTGATCGTCCGCGCCCTGGCCTTTCCGAGATCCGTCCGCACCGATTGGGACGGACGCACAATCGTGACGATGTGTTATCTACGGAGCCCTGGAGCCGCTTATCTGACACCCAGCGTGAGGGAGATCACGGGGAAGCCCCGCTTATCTCTTGATTGACCGCCGATCGCGCACACACACACACACACACACACACACACTCTCTCCTGCTTCATTTCAGATCTGCACGGGGGAAGTCCAAGCTAGATGCCAGCACCCCACCCCATCCCTTCCCTCCCCCCGGCCTCTCCTCTCCTCTCCTACCTCAATCCCCTCCATCTGTCACACTTATCCCTGTGGTAACCGATCCGCACGCGGTATTGATTAGGCTACATGCAATCTCCTAGCAGCTAATGACTAGCTGGAGCGGGCAGAGGCAGAGGAGGGGGGGGGTGAAACTCATTAATCTGGGAGGTCTGACTGGTGAAAACCGCCATTCTGCTCAGGCGACGGTTGAGGTCAAAGATCAAAGAGCCAGATGGGGGCGTATGTCAGTGTCTGCCGGGCTAATAAGGCGGAGCCTACCAAAGCGATCCTGCCCATCTGCATGCGCGGATTCTTGTCTACAGGTTGTCACGTTTGATCTGCAGAGTAGTCGAGGCAGAGTAGTTTGCCACCCACGCCGTTCCACCTCCTCCTCCTCCTTCTTCCTCCCCAAAACCTCCTTCACGCCGGGCTCAGATGGAACATGTGACCCGACGTCACGTGTCGGCTGCCCTCACCACAGCTGGCCGCTCCAGAGGCGCTCTTTGTTACCGAGACAGCAGGTGTGCAATAACTCAGCCAATATACTGGCCCCGGCCCCTTCAGAGACAGCCGGTTGCCATGGAGACTGGCTCAGTCAAGCATCCACTGGTTTTCTCCCCCACCCTCCTTCACCCCCCACCATCACCCCCACCCGCATCAAGCAGCCTCCTGAGGATGGATACATGCCACAAATAATGATGAGCCCCGCGTCGGCTCTGTCACAGATTATTCCATGTGTACTGTGATGGCGGGGCTCCCCTGTTTCCTTTCTATAGTGTCATTTGCTATGGCGGATTACAGGTCAATCCCCCCGCGGCACGCTCCTCCCAGGGATCAGCCGGACCGTGCCGCAGAAAGTGTTAAATATTTAACAAGCGTTGCATCGCGGGATGCTAATTAGACTGGACAGGAATGCCCGTTCCTCTCACCGTCATAGTAGCAGCGGCGATGCAAATGATGTTTGTTTGCGGTGCGTGCACGCATGCAAGATAAGCATCCCTGTCCGTCCTGCCTGCTGTTTACACACTGGTGGCCATCTACAGCACATACAGGGCCGAGGCAGGGAATACACCCAGGACACCCGCACTCACACCCATAGGCAATTTATAGTCTCCAATTCGCTTAGACGAGGATATTTTTGCAGTTAAATTACATAAAAAGCAACATTGGCCATGTACAGCAAGACGACGGCGACAACATATTTCCCGAGGTGTTAAATAACTTGCGAGGTGTCTGAAATCTGTGGGTGCGTGCATGCCAGGTGACACTTATCACAGGGTTTAAATCCAATAAGCAGGGCAACAACCTCCTCATCATCTCATTTCATAACGGACGAGCCTGGTCCTCTGGGGGAACGCTGTGCATGGACGCATTCCTGCTACTATCAGACCCAATCGAAATGACTGCAGCTCTGCAAAAGTTTGATGATGACGCACTCATTTGGATAATGTGTGTTGCAGGAGGTGTGAAGTGTGAGTGCCAGCTTACTCAGGAATCTTAAACATACTATCAATAACAGTTTCTTACCGAGTGGGCTCTGGGTCATATAATAAAAGCAAGGGACTTTCAGCGTGGACCGCAGTGGTCCAAACACCTGTCCCAGGTGAACCCCAAGATGTCAACCTATACCTATATTATAACAGGTGAGTCATGGGTGATCCATTTATATCAGCCCAACCGGGCTATGAATCTACAGCAAATGTATTAACTTTGAACTGGCTTCTTACAACATATGCAAAACAGACAATAACAACATATTTAAGCTGTCAGTAAGTTCCAGGACCAGCAGCTATTGCGTGTCCAGCGTGCGTGGATCTTTCCATGACCAAATGTTGTGTTTTAACATACAGCCACAACTGAACCGAACCTCATTTTTGTGCCTCTGAACACCCTTGATCATGCAGGAGAGTGACACCCCCCCCCCCCAACACACACACCCACACCCATTCACCCCCCCTGCAGGAACAGGGCTGGGGAAACACTCACTAGACTCGACTTGACTGATGCAAATTACCTCCCACTGAGATTATCAGTGCGCCATGTACCGCAAGCAAGGAGAGGTGATGTGTGAATGCACGGAGGTGGCAGAAACCACAGACTTTGCATACAGCCCCAATACACACACACACTTGCACACACACAGACGTATTAGGAGGAGCTGCAGAGTCAACGCCGGCTGCAGCTGCAGCAGCTGCATCAGGCCTGGGGACTGCCGCTCTGCGGTGTTAGCACCCGACACCGGGTTGCTAGTTCACACACCTCCCAGACCCGGGCGAAGCCCTCGGAGTCCGGGTAGGAAACGTGGAGGAACCCGACAAAACTACGCCTCGCGCCACACAGTCACGCCGTCCACGTCGCTGTGGAAGGCGGAGGGAGATAGCAGGGATAGCGGGCTGCTAACGGGAGTTAGCCTCTTAGCTGCCTCCCACCTCCGCCTCCTCCACTCCACCACCTCCCTCCCTCCCTCCTCCTTCTCCTCCTCCTCCCCACCACCACCGTCTTCTCCTCCCTCCGCACTCACCGATGTGATTGTCCTCGATGTGGACGATGAGCTCGGCCAGGGACTCGAACTGCAGCCCGCAGCCGCCGAACCTGCAGGAATTAGAGAAGAAAGAGGCGGCGGCGATGCCCGTCATGTCTGCGGTGCATTCACCGGGAGCTGGAGAGACTCGAGGAGAGGGAGGAGAGGAGAGAGGGAGAGCAGGAGAGAGAGAGGGGGAGGGAGAGTGAGAGAGAGAGAGAGAGAGAGGGAGCACCGGGCAGGAGGAGGGTATGGCCGGGTTCCGGGGGGAGGGAACGGAGCCGAGCGGACACCGGGGGCGGCCAGACAGGACAGCGGCGGCCGCAGCTGGGAGGGAGGGAGGGAGGCAGGCAGGCGGGACGGAGGGAGGGGGTAGAGGGAGGGAGGGAGGGAGGGAAGGAAGGAGGGAGGGGGCTTCTACGTCACGCCCTGCCTACCTGTTGGGGTCTGAGCCACTGAATCATTAACATAAATCACTGTTCAAAAATCGTGTGTATTTATGCCGAGACATTGCACATGTATTTTATATAGCGGATACAGCACAACTGTTGCTTTATCTCTATTAAAGTCTGGAACTTTTTTTTTGCACCAACAAATATTATGTATTTTGCACTTTTGCAGTGATATTGATATCATGTCCTATTTTACTGTAAAATGTTATGATGTTGTCTGTCTATCTGCATAATGACAATCTATGCGTACTTATAATAGTCAATAATAAAGTTTATAGATAAGTGGTAGTAATAACATGATAATAATAATAATACCACCTATGGAACAGGGAGATAAGACTATCTATCTATCTATCTATCTATCTATCTATCTATCTATCTATCTATCTATCTATCTATCTATCTATCTATCTATCTATCTATCTATCTATCTATCTATCTATCTATATCAGAATATATAAAGATAATTGGTAATGATGTATATAGCTGACAATCGATAGTGATGATTCTGATTTGTTGTTAAAATATTAATGTCTATTATATATTTATGTATATATAATATTTGTATTGCCATTCCTTTCTTGCATTGCACATTTGGGTCCATCACTATTGTATTTCATTCCCACTGTCCTGTGCATCTGCATGGCAAATGCAAATCTTGTGTCACATATTGCACTCATATATAGCATCTGTTGTACATAACTAATATGAACCTGACTAAAGTGCTGGTGAAACAGCAGCAGAGAGGACAAACTCTCTTATCTTCTTCTCATATGGAAGGGCTGTGTTGTGCAGTCACTGTCAATACACAGTTAAATTTACCCCCCCCCCCCCCCCAATATAGTCCAATATATATAGTAACATACATTATTTTGAGTGTTTTTTAATCTCATCTCAGTTGGTGAATTCAAACACTTGTGGAACAATAATTTGACATATTGCATTCATTTCTATGAGGACTATGTAAGTGATGATTCACTGCAGGTGACACTCTGTTTAAGGTCTTAAGGTTTGCCAGTGAAGAGCTGTCCAGATGCTGCTAGGATAGAGTTGAAGAAGAAGAACCACGCTCTCAGTTACTGGAGTCACCTCAGGTCTGGAGTGGCCTCATTAAAGTCCTAGAATAACGAATGTTTATGAACTGGACATGTTGATAATCTACATTCTTCTCTTTATAGTCATCATGGTAAATAGTTTCTGGGCTAGAGTTTTTCCGAACATTAATTTGGCTGTCTTCTGCCTTCATGAAAGACTTTTAGGCTTTACACAATCACTTTGAAATGTGTAATACAAATATTTCCTTGCCGTTCCTTTTTTGGGTTTATTGGAATCGATTCAGTTATTGCCATGTAATGCACTGGATGTAACTTTGTACATGTTTCTGAAATAATTCAGTGCTTTAGCTTGCAGCCACTTCAAAGGGTAAAAATCCTTCACAGTGTGGCTTATTCTCCATTACTGGCAAAGTCGACCAGATAACTGTAAAGACAGGGTTGTCATAGTCCAGTCTTACTTGCAGGACTATATCTGTGTATCAGTGTTTAAGTTACAGCAGTTGCCTAACCCATTGACAGCAACATCTATTACAACCATAAAGTGAACGGATTAATGTTGCCTTGTAATGGCTCAGTGGTGAGGAGAGAACTTTGTAGTGTTATATGTGCGCCTACATGTGTGTATGTGTGTGTGTGTCTATGTGTGTGCGGCTCCCAGAGAGGGGAGAATGTCCTTAAATCACTGGGGCTGGCTAACCAGGGCCGGCTGGCCTGCGCTGGGCCTGCTAATCGAGCGTTAAAATGGTCTGTCATAAACCACTGGCTGGTGACTTGAGCAAACAGCCTTTAGACCTGGAAACACACTCGCTCCTCTCCTAACTGCCCTCTTCCTACCCGACACAGAAAATATGAAATAAAGTACAACTCACCTTCTCAACTAAGTCCTCTAGCCATCGCAAACACACCACGGTCACACCAACAACATGACCTCACCAGCATCTCTCTCTCTCTCTCACACACACACACTTACAGTATAGAGAGTCCAGTCAGTGACTTCACCGGCCCAACACAGATGTTCCCTCTTATACACAGGCGTGTAGACGCGCACAACTCAACATAAACACACTCATTACGTGCACATGGTGTCTCGGAACTGTGACAGTGACGCAGCTCCCGACACCATTACGTCAATGAGAAGTGGTAGCATGTGTTGCCGAGGTGCAAGAGAGACGGGGAGAGACACACACACAGAGTTTATGGTGCATGACATCATCTGATCTAGGGACTGTGGGTGGCGCGCAGTCGAACAGCTTGAGATAGAGTCCAAACCAGCGCAGATTGTTTGATCATCTGCTGGAGGCAAATAGTCCGACCGATGCGATGATCGAAACGTAACCCCCCGGGGTACACATTTGTGCTGCGTGGATCAGATGAAATCATAAGTCATGCACACACACACACTCTCTTTTAAGTCCACTCTTAAGTGGACGTGCATGTGACGACAGATTTTGGATGTAAATTTAACTCCAGCCGTGTCATTACATAATCAGATGGCTGCAAGTCGTATACTTGGATGCCACTCAAAGTATCTGTTTGCAGTACTTTTAAAGTCTCATATTACTGCGCACCTCGCTGATAGAAATAGTCAGAAGCCGCCACGATTCCTATCGAAGCAACTCAGTAGCCGGGCCAGATGTGCGTTGCAGCGAGGGTGACGCTTCCCGGGGACTGAGGTCAGAAAGTTTGTTTGACCTTTGACCCGAAACATCATACTTTTACAGCCCAGGCTCAGAGCAGGCAGCTTTCTCCAGCTCCCTGTCTGACTGTTTTAAGCCAGGCTGAGGTGAGTGTGTTACGTTCTAATGGCTGGCTTAGTCCTCAGCGTTATGGTGGTATTTGTAATCTCAGTGGCATTATCTGCTCTGGGGCAGCAGCCAGAGACTTCCTGGCTGACGTCATTTACTTTTTAGTGTGACTTAGCACTCTACCCGACGCACGCTGTAAAACATCCCTTATCTTCCGTGAAAACAAAAACATCCACGGGGGGGAAAGAGAGCTCAAAACACAGGGTGACATCATCACAACTTCCTGTGTCTTCTTGTTGCCATGGCCGCTGGAATTTGCATACTTTAGGCGATTGGTGGATGATGAGTCAGTAGGGTTGGGTCCCATTTTGCACTCCATCCACAACAAAACTGTATGCCTCGGTTGACCGGAAAGCCTGACCAAACATGGCAGAGATATTACACCACAGAGATGAATGACCACAGTTCCTCCTTAGGTTAGTTTGTATGAAGGGTACGATTCCATGACATTCATCAAAACCCATGACCATGGTAAATCATTCCTCCATTGGAGGAAAAGATTAAATTCTGTCTCGCTTTGAAAACTAGGCCCCATCTACCTCGATATTACTGAACCATAAAGCTGGTGTAAAAGATCTTATCTCGATACAAGACGCACCAAATGAGAACTTCCTAAACTGTGAAGCTGCCTCTATAAAAAATCTGACATACACTCCTGTCAGCACGGGGTGTGTCCTCTTGCCCCAATCATGACTTATGACATCATATCAAAGACACAATGGCTTCCAGTGTGCTGTGCCTCTGGATGTGCTGAGTCCAACAATAAACCCAGTCTATTAGAGTGTGATATACTTTATCAATAGCACTCCACCACTCAAAGCTCCGTCTCCTGATTTACATCACGACTGAAACAACTTTCAAAATAGAGCCTCGCTGAGACTTTAAAAACTTTATAATCCCCCCCTGGGTTTTATGCTACTGTGATAAAATATGCAGGCCAGTAAAGTGTATTCGTTCCTGTTATTTCTGTCAGTCACTGGATTGCTGGTGGTGTGACTTAAACTCTGTCATCTCTCGTTCGCTGCGTCTGTGGCGCGGGTTGCATCGTTGTCTGATAGTGATTGAGTTTTATTCTCAGGTCTCTCTTGAGGAAGAGATAACAATCAGATTGAGCTTCATAAGTCAAGTGTGGTGCAAGTGATTTCAATCTGGTTTCAGGCTGACCAAGAAAAAGTGAGACCAAACATATAAATATTATGTCTGTACAAGTGGGTGAAAACAAGTAAATAATAAGCAACACAGTGTTTGGTGAGCTGTCAACAAAAACAGTGCAAAGAGAAAAACTATAGACTAAACTCAGCAATCCCTTACTATTTACAAGAAATGAGGGGTTTGTGCACATGTACATAAGTATGTACAAGGTAGTATAAGCCTAACTTTCAATCTATAAATCACAGTATGACAGCTATATCATTTGTGAATCTAGTCCATTTAATGCAATCCTGTATTTAAACCCGATAGAGAGACTCGGGGAGAGAGGCAGTATTGGTTTTTGGGTCATTGCATTAGCTGAGCCTATTGTTGTTGTTCTCCTGGCACTGGCTCAACTGTTATCTGTTTGTAAGTGCTTATCATGATATTTCACTTCCGCAGAGGTCTGTTTATGTGTCACAGTATCCCTTCAAAGAGAAGCACCTTCATATTTACTGTCAGAGATGACACATATTTCCTTTTATTTATTTACTGTGACTTTACTTGCTTACTTATTGAATCTAATCACCTGAGTGACACCTTCAAATATAACGAGCAGAAATACATTTTTGATAAATAAATAAATAATAATTTCTTGCACAGTACTTAAATCTACATGAACAAAAAATAATGGTAGGTATGAGAAATACTAATAAGAGTGGTCAAAAGCAATACGTTTTTATTGATTACATAGAGAATTTGTATTGTCAGCCATCTTTGGCCACGTTTTGCACACTGATTGTGAGGAGAAAGTGACCCAGACCTGGGTGACCTCATAGCTGTTAGACAGAACCATCCTCGGAGGGGGCTGTGTCTCATTTTGACGCATGGGCAGACCCTGGGACGTCCCGTTTCAGACTCCGAGAGCGCGGAGAGAAGAGAGGAGAGCAGAGAAAAGAGAGAAAGAAAGAGAGAAGTCCTCCTCCTCCTCATACTGGCCACGCCCCCTCCTCCAGCCCTCTCTCCGTACGGGACCGCAATGATTTAGAAGTTCAGGAATCCCACGTGACGTCACCGGCGGGATGATGTAATGCTTCTGTAAATAGATCGTATTGTAATCCCGCTCCAGTCCAACGTGGTTCCTCTCTGGAGCGCCGCACGTCCCCTTCTCCACTTGTAGGTAAGTTGACTTCCATTCACAAAACTTTTTCCCTACGTTGTCGCGGAGCAGCTCTTCGGCACAGCTGTCCCACGCGCTCGCCTCTGTCTTACTTTCTATCAGCATTTTGTGACTTGTTTAGAGAAAAAAGTTTCTTTTTTTTGTTCTTGTTGAAGCCTCATCCGCGAGCTGTGAGAGGGTCTATTTGAAGGAGGTGCGGCGGTGGGTGTGTATGTGTGTGTGTGTGTGTGACAGCGCTCCGCATACAGCTGTGCCGGTGTCCGGACCTTGTTTATCAGCTTGACAGGTTGCTGACAGGATACACACACTTACCCGGCATGGTCCCGGGACCCGTACCGCTGATGACTCTCCGCCCCGCGGATCTTACAGTCGAGCTATCCGGTTGTTTTTGTTGACATCAAACACATCGACCCTGGTCGCGGAGCTGATTCCGGAGCACAGGTGCTTTGAAAAGTTTGTGTCAGTCATCATTGCTGTGATGTTCCTCCAGGACGAAGCGGGAAAAAAAGCTTTCTAATCTGGTTAAACTGTCCCCTCCTTTTTTTCGTCCACTGAGGCATTAATCCGCCTTGAATTGTCTGTTGTTGGATTTATGTATTAGGGCTGACGTCATGGATGTAATCACTCTGACAGAAGGTTTGGGTGCCGAAAATGTGCTGAGTGTGCTCATCTTGGACAAATACCGGAGACTGGAGAGAGGGGGTGTAAACGGTTAAAGATAATGATGGAGAGGGTCTTCTCATTACCCGGCTATGTGTTTACCTCTCAAATGGCACATTATGTAATGGCTGTCAATCATCTGTCACCCCTGACATACAGAGGTTCAAAGTCACCGTGTGACTTCTTTTTGCGGGCCGTTTTCTGCACGTTTCTGTCTGGGTCGACTATATGTTTGTGGTGTTATGGACACTTGTTCGCTTTGTCTGCTTTGACACACCTATGAAGTCACCTCTACTTGCCGGTGGGGTTGGAAAATAGGGGGGTTGAGGCAGGTTGGGACCTGTCAGGAGGGAGACTATAGTGCAGTCCTCCCCGTTGCCGCCTCCCACCCTCATTCCTCCTGCCTTCCATTCACTGTGTCCTACATCACCTTCATGTCACTCTCCAACACCCCCCCCCACCCCTCACTCCAACCCCACACACCCTTCCCTTCCTGCGCACACACTTTCCATTTCTTATGGAAGCATGTACTTATGCCCCCTCTCTCCCCTCTCTCTCTCTCTCCTTCCGCGCTCTCACTCTTTCCCATAACACCAGGACCCACTTTACGGTCTCCTCCTCAACCACTTTCCACTCACGCAAAAAAATCCCCTGTGCACCTGTGAATAAGTGTCCAGCGGCGTCTCCAATCAGCCGTCGCCTTCGGAGTCTCTCCTTGGCTCCTTCCTCCACTCTGCCGTTATCAGTGCTCTAGTCGGAAGGGAAGTCAAGGAAGGGTCGACCTCCTGACCCCAGAGTCCTTGAGTCTACAAGCGTGTCAATCGTAGTTAGTTTAGACACTCGGCTTGGAGGAATGTGATCTTCTTACCCTTTGTGATGCTCAAAACAACACGCTTAAAAAAAGTCCTTATAACCCGCCAATTAATTCCTGTTTCAAGGACTGAATATAGGAAAGCGAGGTTTTGGGACAATCTTCAGTCAAGTCTTTAACTGAACTGGTACATTCATTCAATTCACAGCACTAGCGCTAGCACAAGCGAAACATCCAGTATGTGGGCTGTAGTGTTTTATGAGTGAGTCATTATGTGTGATTCTTCTACTGTAACTGTGTCGCTTGTAAACCAGATCTGTGTCCACTTATCAGAAGGTCAGAAAGCCACATGAAACCTACATGTTAAAGTTTCCATGGGGCAAGATACTGAACCCCAGTCTGAGCCAAGTCACACACACACGCACACACACACCCAAGCACTCTGAGAGGTCTTGAAGACTAGAGCCTTAGAGCCTAGAGACTAGACCCTTGTATGTAAAACTTTTTTTGCGTTTGTGTCGTGTATAGGTTGAGCACATACTCCACATGTGCCTGTGTTAATTTTTCTTCACCCCATGATGACTTTATTTTTAGGTTACGTGCGGAAAGCATGCATCCTGTCATCACCCCTGTATTATTAGTCGATACCCTGATGAAAGACTAATTGCAGGCTGAAATAATTGCCCTCTTGGCACTTTGCTTCGTAATAACCATGAAAAGTGAAGACCGCGCTACTCCAAGAGCTCCATGCCCATCTGGTGTTTACATGTTATTAGCGGCGTGTAATGAACAGTTGGTGAAGACACAAACGGATTGTTTGTATTATGGCACTCAGCCTAATAAAATGACTACCTATGCGAGCCGAGACCGTTGCTGATTTTCCTCCAGATTACCTCGTGTTTCGGGGGGGTGGGGGCAAAACATCAATCATCCGATCATCACTTCCACAATAGAGCCGTGATAACAGGAGGAGAGCTGTACCGCACGGGCTTAGCGTGTGATTTTGTCTGTGCGTGGATACAAACAGAGGCGGGAACCGCAGGCTTCCTGCTGAATGAATCATGGTAGAGTAACTGTGACCGGGGAGGGGCTGCAGGTTGATGTGTTGTTCTTCTCGTCTCCTCTGTTTTCTAGGCTTCTGTATGACATGAATGACAAACAGGACAGGCCTTATGTGTGCGGCGCCCCGGGCTGCTCTCAGGTCAGTTGGATGCAGTGTGTGTGTGTGTTTGTGTGTGTGTGTGTGTGTGTGTGCCCTGCAAATGATTTTGCATCATGTTTTAAATGATCATTGGAAATACACTGATTGAAAAGCACATATTTGACACAATGTGTTTTTCCACAGTATGCAGTATTTTCGTGTGGCCTGCTAAAAGACTGCAAAGGATTCGATTGCCTGAATTTAACATCTCATCCCATCTCATGTGTGGTGTCATACAGCTGCACGCATCTCTTCATGTCTCTCTCACTCTGTCGGTGTGCCGCAGCGCTTCCAGCTGGAGGAGCATCTGATCATCCACAGACACAAGCATGAGATGACCCTCAAGTTCCCCGCCATCAAGACAGACACGGCCTTCACAGGTGAGGAATCAATCCAGGTGTGCGTCTCACCGACGTCCTGAAATAGGTCGTCGCTGTTATTATTTTCCGCCTTAATCGTCGGTAACACTAAATAATCTTTCCTCGGTCTGCGCCGCCTAGCTCCGACTCGCTATATGTCACTCAGCTCCGTTATCGTCTGGCTGCGTGTGTGTGTGTGGTGACCTCTTTTCAGGATCGGTGCTTGATGAAAAAATGATGACGCTACGTTATACAGTATGAAATCAGATAAGCTGGATACAGGCCTCCTTTCTACCAGACAGTCTGCGCTGTGAAACAGAGTCGCTCCTGTTGCAGCACGTACAGTATACTCCATCAGATTAGGCCGAAGCACACTGATAAACCTTCATGAATCCCCTCTTTGATTTGAAAACCCAGGGAGGAGGTGTGCGGCGGTCAGACAACTGCATGTAAGCATAAAACAGCCTCCAAGACATTTATTTTGTCCAAAACTCACAGTTATTAGCTATTATAAAACACAAACTAGTCAAATATTGACAACCTGGAAGCGGATGTGTTGCTTTTTTGTCTGAAAAGTGACCAATTAATTTTTCCTTCTTTTTGAACTGAATTGGTGAATTATTTCAGTGTGGTTAAGTGAAAAAGCCAAAATCCTATTTCTTCTTTCTCTTTATTTCTTTCCCACAATGGAGGCCCTTATTCTGTTTAAAGTCCTGCTAAACCGAATTATCATGATGGTCGAAATGCTGATTTAGATCCATTTTGGCATTGCAAAAATAGGAGCGGAGGGAGAAGAAGCTTTCCATAATCAAAACCTTACCGTACGCTTCATGCAACAGAAGAATTACAGATCCTGTGGATTTTGACTGATGCATTACATAAAACAGATTTTTCACAAATGGATGACAAAAAATGTCCTGATTTTGCACTTAACTAGTTTGAGAATGATATCAATATATTTTATTCAATGATATCCATTAACAAGGCTTATCAAGGAGGCCAAGTATCACTATTATTGTTTTTTTTTATCCAATCACATGGTCAGAGCCCTGTCACGTGACAACGTCTGTAACCATAGCAACCGCTGCCTGTCTGGACGTAAACATCAGCACAACCCCTGACCTCGGCAGACTCTTCCCCCTCCCCCAGTCTGTCTGTCTGTCTGTCTGTCTGTCTGTCTGTCTGTCTGTCTGTCTGTCTGTCTGTCTGCCTGTCCTGCAGCCTGTCCTGCAGCCTGTCACGCCTCCTGCAGGAAGTCTCATGTCAAAACAAAGAACTGCGCTGACCTCTGACCCCCTGCATGTTTAGGCGGCGCGGAGACAGACTGATGACTATCAGAGGCAGAGAGCGCGGCTGAGAGGAGACTTGGCCGACACTTGACTCGGAAAGAAAATACATAGACAAGACAAACTGTCATGGAAAAACAGCAGGGTTGCATGAACGTCTGCTCATTTTTTTTCTCGCTCTGTCTCCCTCTCTCTTTCTTTCTGGTGCGCGATGCTGCCAGACGAGACTCCGACGCCGACCCGCTTTTTGCAAAACTGCGACGAGGTCGGTCTGTTCAAGGAGATCGAGGAGGAGTTCCTCCAAGCGCAAGAAGAGGAAAAGAACAAACAGGTACAATGCACCGAGGAATGCAAACCGATGTTTCGCACGGCTTCCATGTGTTTCGGCTGAGGCGCCCACTGGCCCATGGGCTTGGTGTGTTGACTGACACCTGTGTGTGAGAGAGATAAAAGCAGCGAGACGACCGCAGATATCTGACCTGCAGCGAGGAAAGACACACCGGGCGATCACATTCTCCCCAGTAAATGAAACAGCCAGACCAAACAACCGACATGAGCACATGCATCAAAATCACCCGAGATCCCGTCACGCACACGCATACACACTGACTGAAAGCGAACCAAAGTAATGCAGTTCCAAAAAGCAATTCCAAAGTATTCCCAGCTGATTGTCCATCCCGCCTTTTCCCACAGACGCTCTCTCACAATGGGCCGTCCTGTATGAACCAGCTCAAACCCCAGCTTCAGCTCCAGCACCCACAGCTCCCTCTGCACCACCCCCAGACCCAGCCCCTGCAGCACCCCCAGCCCCATGGCACCATGGTGGGCCCCAGCTGCAGCCTGGCTGCCCAGCAGGCTCTGTCCACCTCGCAGTCCGGCTCGGTCATCACCCAGGCTCCCTCCACACTCACGCACACAGGGTGAATGCATGGCCACACACACATACATACGTATGTTTGAACCAGAATCTGAGGAGGGTTCAGATATCAGAGAGCTTCAAATTCAGTGTCTGAAATTTGTCTCTGAAGGTTGTGTTTGTTGATGTTTTGGGCCATTATAGACCATGTAAAGGCATTCGTTATTCAACAAAAGCTGAGGCAAAAGAGGTTTTACACTCCAGGTCCCCTTTAAGTGTGACAATACAGAGTGTTAAGAGAAGGAATAGAAGGAAGTTTGTGTATTCTTAAGATTAAACCTAAGACCCACTCATGGTGAAAGTGCCATTTCATTCCAGGTTACCTTTAAGGTATACTCAACACACACCAACTCTCACACATCCATATTTTCTTTTAATGTTGCCTTTTCTCTCTCTTTCTGGCGCTCCTGTGCCCCGTCTCGCCCATCCTGTTTTCAATGTATTATAACTCTGTCTGTCTGGCACGGACTGGCATCCCCCCCCCCCTTCATAATTTATCACTGTACTAATGAACTGAGAGAGAGCAGGCTAGGACCAAAAGGAAAAAAAAACAAAAAACAAACATCAATTTACTTAGCGAACAAAGACACAGCAAAAGAGATGGAGAGCCGCTGTATGCGACACCCACTCAAACGGTTTGACACTAGCCACCCTGCCACCCATACACTGCCTCTGTTATGTCTGTCAAGAGCCAGGGGCCGACTGCAGTCTCTCAGAGCCTGTGCAGCTTCTCCCCGGCTGCCTGGTCACCATCCAGCTCTGCAGACACATTAGAGGAGTTCCTGTCTTTCATCTGACCAGCAGCTGCTCTTACTCCCCCCCCCTCAACATTTCAGTTTAGGTTTGGATTTATGTAATTTATGTAACGTGCCAACTCCCTTTTGTCCATCTCGTCTCAAAGACCAAATATGGCTTTTTTTGGCTGAGATAAAACTAAACATGTGCTTTAATCCGCTGCATAATCCTGGAAATTCTAGTTTCAAACATCAAGCTTGTTGGAACCACTAATAAAGCCTCATTAAGGCAATACAATGTTTCATATAGACAAAAAAAAAGATAAGATAAATCCTCCCAGACAGTACCGGGCCCCTTATCACCCATCAGGTTTACACCTGACTTCTCCTCCTAACACGTGCTGTAGAGAAAGAAAGACTTTGTCGCAACTCTGCCCTCGAATAGATGAATCAAGGTGCCAGAAGAATGCCAGTGATATAATACTCTCCAGACATCTGTCCCAGACCAGACAGGAAAGGACAGAGAGACAGAGAGACAGAGAGAGAGAGAGAAAGAGAGAGAGAGAGAGAGAGAGAGAGAGAGAGAGAGAGAGAGAGAGAGAGAGACGACTGTCCACTACGATACAGGAAATCAGTGCTGGCTGAATCCAGACAACATCTTAGCCAGTGAAACCAGCAGAGTGTCACTAAAGCGACCAGGGTTTCTACCATATGACTGTTTCCCCTAGTGTTTACCGGCCGTTTCCGTGGCGACCCGCTCTCCGACCGTCTGGCTATTGGCCCGGTAGCACTGTTGTGGTTACGTTCGGAAATGCTGTTTTGGTTTGTCTGTACTTTGTTGTACGCTAAACGGGGCCGCATACCCCGGATTCAGTGATGACATCATGGCCAATGACCTAAGCCAGGCCCACGCTGTCTGATTGGCCGAGGGCCAGAGCGGTTAGGTCAGCACATGGCACCCTGGGTCTCCACATCCCCCGCTGTGATCCCGCAGCTTCTCTCCTGCCTCCCAAGCTGTTGCTCCTTTTCCACATCTATTTATTCTGTTTTTGTTTTTTTTCATTACACTCTCGTCGCCTCATCAGAATTTCCGTTGTCGCCGCTTAAACCTCTGTTTATGCCTTGTTGCTCGCACACAATAACATTTGGACACTTTCTTAATTTGTCCATTTGTCCACATTTGTTTTGTGTTGGTTGACCCAAATTCCAAAAACAGCATACTTTCTCACTTACACTCACGGCGGTTTGTAGATAGTTATGTAGATAGTTTTGGTTTTCTGTTTCCACATTTTCAAAGCTTCCACCTCTGGGACTGGTTCCATCCTCCGACTGCTGCCAGAATCGACTAACACCGAATATCCAAATAAGAACCTCTCTAGTGCCTTTTTCTTCTGCCTATTATTTACCGCAGGATATTGTGACATTTTGTTAGAAACAGATGCAGCCTCCATCCAGTAGCTTATAACGGTATCGCAGGTCTCTAGTGCCCATAGAGCACATAAGAAAATAAGGAATGCACCCTGGATCCACACTCACCATTCACGCCATTTAGAGTCTTCACTCGACCTAAACATGCATGTAACCTGTGTAGCCTCCATGGCCAACAATAATCATTTAACAATGTTGGAAACAAATATGTAAGAAAAGAAATGTGAATAGTCGTGAATATTATGGAGTTTCTCGCTTTAAGCAATTGTAGCAGACAAGTTTTTACAAAGTATTTTAATACAATAGTATCAGTAGTTACTGATTTTGAACGGTCAGGGAAAATACCTAGTTTCAAACAATATTAGCTCAGCCTGGCAGCAGCTTTGCCTCTGCCTCAGCACAATGGAAGTGAATAGCGTGTGGGAATGGAAACGTCTGGGTCCAAAATCAACGTTCATGTCATTCAAGATAATCCAAAGAAGAATAAAGAATAGTTTTCACAGGGAATATTTGCAAAAACAGAACTGCCCGCAGGGTTTGTGAAGATCCAGAAATCCAGAGTAACCAGGACACAGGCTCTAAACAGACACAAAACCCAAGTCACCTCCACAGCCTTAGGGTGGAAGCATACACTCTGACTAATACCTTATAGGGCTAGTCATACTTTCAGGGTGTCAAATTTGGGAAAATTGAATCTTAAATCAGTTCCAGTAGATTTAACCTAATCCCTCTTCTACGACCCATACGCCTTATGTCATCCAATGGTGCATAGCTTGTTTAATCACTGGCTCTTTTCAACCGCGTCCATCACCCTCACCTTCAATCTGCCAGTGGGACCCCGCTATAAATGTTTCAACCTGCCCCTCTCTCTGAACCCACTTCAGTGAAACTGTAGCTGTGGGTAGCTCCCTGGCATCAACCTCTCTCTCCCTCTCTCTCTCTCCTTCTCTCTCCCTCTCTCTCTCTCTCTCTCTCTCTCTCTGTGGCTGACCACAGGCCGGTTCCCGGGCCGCTGTCCTCCCTCCTCCACATGCGGAACAGACACAGACAACCGCTGGCAGCCTCCTTACCTGGCCCGCTGCCAGACGCCGCCATGCAAGGGGCATCTGCGCAGCACATGCCCGTGAGTATGGGGGAGAGTGGCAACATACCTTCAAGATATGCTCGCCTGATGATTTATATATGCAGCTATAGTGGCCAAAGTGGTCAAGAGCCCAGAGATGGAAATATTCATGGCTTGACAGAAAAACTCACTTCACTCTTGAGGATGAATTAATCAAAAGTGTCAAACTCTAAATGGATGTGACCTTGTGGGGAACTCTTCATACTTGAGGTTATGTTTGTGCAGAAACTTTTTCTTGTCATGGTTGAAAGGTTATTTTTGTGTCAACTTTTCCCCCCCTCCTCAGATGGAGAAGCAGATGTCCTGTGTAATGGGTATACCAGGCCCCGTACATAACCCCTCCTGTTCCTCGCCTCAGGTACTGAGCAGTCACTTTGAAGTACTGATGTTTTCTTCCTGTTGTCCTGGATTATTTCCTTTCTCCTCTGGTAATAACATTATGCTTTACCAAAGACTGCACAGGCACACCTCATATTCTGATTCACAACAGCTTTCCTATCTGTGAATTATGCCAGCAGCAACATTGTATAATGATTGTTATATTATATTTCTGATCTTAAGGATACACTGTTTTCATAAAGAATTTGAGAACTGATGTGTTTTTTGGTGTTTATCTGCCATGTTTCCACAGTGGACCAGAAAGCATAAGCCAAATGTCATTGCTGTCTTTGAATGAACAATTTCGAGCCATAGTCACTGGTTGTGACCAAAAAGTATATTTTAATACAACTATTTACCGTCTCATTTTGCAGAATGGCCAAAGCCATAGGACATAGAATCAGAGCAAAACATACAGTAACACACAGTAACAGACGTGTCAGCTTTGGATCTGTTGGTCCTGTAACTCTTACCTCACCTATAGTCTGAAGTGAAAGCAACTCAACACACTCAAAATCTGCCTTTGGCCAAGGCTTTATGTATCAGGATGGACAGGAAACAGAGTAACTCTACACTACACACACACACACACACACGCCTGTACCACAGGCAGTCACAGTCGACATGCTCTCCCTGGGTTCCTTGGTTGTTTTATTTACCTTGTGCCATCATGCTCTCAATCTCGCTCCTCGTGAATTTTACATTTCCTCTTTCTAGGTGCGTGTAGTATGAATTGTTAAGTATGTGTGCTATCAAAAGCAACCTGAAAGGGAAAACTGTGAAATCACTCTGTGTACCCACACACGTACACAGGCACACACCCACAGAAGCAGACACACTCACACACACACACTCAGGGTTATGACTTCATGTGCAGAGCTTGTATATAGAGTAGCCAATGAAAAGTGGTTTCGGGTTTCAGAGGCAGCTCAGGTCGCAGGTTCAAACCTAAACCTAACACGTAGCACACACGCAACGTCTTATCCAGGCCAACTCTCTATATTTATTTATCTTTTTACACTATTTTATTATTATTTAGCCTCGCCGGCTGATATGTTTTTCATTTCCAAGGTGAGAAAGAGGGCCGTGTTTCTGTGAAACCGCAGTCGGCAGATTAACGTGCCTCGGTTGTACAGTAACTCCACACTCGGCCCGGAGTGAAAAAGTAAACGTTTGACAAGTGGATCAGTGTTTCACGTACAGTCCTGTGTCTTCATTCACTGATCCCGCCAGACAGAAATATCAACGTGGTGTGTCATCCAGTCCCAAGGAGATTCATGATGTAATCACAGGCCCCAGTGTCAGGGTGTTTCTGTGTAGCTGGAATACTCGTGTCCCGTCCTGTTCAGCATGTGTGTGCATGCGTGTGTGTGTGTGTGCATGTGTGTGTGTTTGTTTGACTGGCAGCCTGGCTGGCTGGTAAAGCTGGCACACACAGCTCAGTGACCTCATCCTTGGCACCGGCTAAATGTGCTCCCTTTTTTCACCGCTGAATGGTTGAAGGGGAGAGAGAGAGAGAGAGAGAGGGAGAGAAGAGAGAGAGAGAAAAAACTCTGCTTCTTCTCTTAAAGAAATATTGTGTAACAGGGAGCAGATAGCAATATTGCCAGGGAGGGGGGTAGGTGATGTCATGCTCTAAACATGACCTCTCCCTCTCTCCCTCTCCTCTGCTGAGCGTAGGAGAAAGGTGAGATGAGGTTTAATTTAGCTCTTACAGTCTGTTTAGTCAGATGATACACGGGAAAGATAAAGTGTGAAGGTATCGGACTGCAGACAGCAGCAGTTACTGGAACACATCATCCCTCTCATGTCCACTTGTCTCCACCATGGAGGCTGGGCCATCAGAACAAATGGTAACGGCGTGGCTAAATTTGGCCCCGAGGACGCTTATCATTTTATTTCTGAGACATTTTGCGACACAGGCATAGGATACTGTGGGAACTGGCTTTGACCTGGTGTGGCCTGTAGGTTTGGGAGCTTATGTGTTGTTACCAAATTAGCTGTTGTTGGGGGTCTAGCACACCCCGCCCACTCAGAGAGCAATGGAAAATGTTCATGTATAATCAAGAGATCTCCATATATATCTATATATACTGCGTATACACATACCAACACTAGCATTATTTAATGACCCTGCATAGAACTGACTGGATGGATTGAAGTGAAACAAGTGGTCATTTTAAGATACTTATGGAAACAGGGTTTTGTGTTTCCTCTATAAATAGAAGAACAACTCAGGATAAGACACTCACATTAAGTATAAGTAGTAGGAAACTTTCATTGTCTCCAGTAAACATAGCTTGTTTTCTCAGCTAAGCCAGACGTTTTGTGAGTGATTTTGCATGTTGTATGAGATAACGGGGGGGAGATAAGGTCTCCGACCAGTCGCCAGGAGTCTGGGTGTATAGTTGAAGAGTGCAGGAGTGCATGGTAGGGCAAGGGGTGTTGAGGAGGTGAAATTTGTAATCATGATGAAACTTGGAGAATTAAGGCTCATCTACAGTGACTGTCAAGATGTTGCCAAATACGGTTCTCAAGCCATGATTCAAAGATATTGTTTTGAGTCCTACATACAGCGCAAGAACCATATCCAAGACACTTTAATACTCACACATAGACTAGTATGCAGATATATGTTTCAATACAATAAGAAAAGAGTTGAGAAAGTTGGATCATTTGTGGCCAGTGGGAATACTTTGGTCCTCTAGTCTGTCACAAATTCAATTCACATATAATCATCAGCTGAATAAGAATGTCCAGTTGAACCCAGCCCCAAATTCAGCTTTTGACTCTCAATAGATTTCCATGTTTAGCAACTAAACTTCGCATCTGGGAAATGACCTGCTGCAATAACCTGCTCTTATTAAAGAGTGACTTTCTTACATTTTATCTATATCCCAGCATGCACACAGATGCTATCACTTATCTCCCTATGTTTCCTGTAAGTTCCTGGAGATATGTGAGAGTAGAACTATGTGGTCAGCAGAGGAAGAGGAAGCTTCATGCAAGTTGTCATGCAGACCATGATTATGAGGCTCAACTTTGTCTTTCGTTATGAAAAGAAATTTGCATTTCTGTCTCTGATCCAAGAAGGTTCTTTTGTAATACAAAACAAAAATTGTAGAAATATATGGATACATGCTGATGGGCAGGACAACACACTTACGGTGCGTATTTTTGTTCCTTTTACGTCCTCTCAGAGATCCAAACAGGGGCATCATTTCCAGCAGCACCACCCAGGGATGGTGGGCATCAACAACCCTGTGGCGTCCATGGGTCACATGATGGAGATGATGTCACAGCGCCACCAGGCTCCTCCACTACAGCACCACCACCACCACCACCACCCCCAGCATCACCACCACTCCCAGCTCCCGGCCCCGCCCCCCCTCGCCTACCAGCAGCGCTGCCACGCCCCACCCCCACAGCACCTGGGAGGCGCCCACAGCCACCAGCTCCACCAGTCAGCCAATGCACCGCACGCTCAAGCCCACCAGTCTCCGCCTCAGGCCCACCTGCACCAGGGCTCCCCGCCTGCCCCGCCACTGCCTCACCCAGCTCAGGTCTGCAGCTCTGCATTTAACATTTAGTGATGCTCATGCTGTCCCCGGCATGGATGACTGACCTGTTTTTGGACACATAGGGCAAAACTTGCAGTAGAGCCAGTGTTTCCTACATGGCGTATTAAATCTGATCCTGGACAAACAAATTAGTATAGACAACATTCACTGGGTGAAACCAGATTGTGTGTATATTCATATCAGTGACCTGACCTGTAACACCTATTTGTATTTTGTGTGTTCAGGCCGACTGAGGCTACCATTTAATTGTTGGTGTTGTTGCTTGCAGTTATCTCCAGTTGCACAGCATATGCAGCCATCCCACTCTCAGCATGCAATGCAGGCCGGTGGCAGCTGCAGCGGTGGTGGAGGAGCAGCAGGCGGAGGAGGAGGAGGAGGAGGAGGAGGTAACCGTCGCAGGAGGACAACAGAGCATGACCCCGACGAGCGCAGGCAGAAGTTTCTGGAGCGCAACCGGGCGGCGGCCACGCGCTGCCGGCAGAAGAGGAAGCTGTGGGTGTCGTCGCTGGAGAAGAAAGCGGAGGAGCTGACGCACACCAACCTGCAGCTACAGGTGGGACACGCTCCGGCAGGTAAACACAAACACCAAATGTGCACCTGGAGGATACTCACCCACTTGGCTCTGTGTGTTCCCAGAACGAGGTGACGTCGTTGCGGTCGGAGGTGGGTCAACTGAAGCAAATTCTGCTCACCCACAAGGACTGTCCCGTCACCGCCCGACAGAGGGAGGCACAGGGGTATCCCAGTGAGTAACCCCCCCACCCCCACCCCCACCCACCACTGCCTACCCTGCACCCCCCCCCCCCCAGTCTAAGAATCCCAACAGCTTTGCCAGATGCCTGACACCGTCATCTCCAGGGTGTAAATCAGATCCCTGTTACCTTGTATGTGCACCCCAGAGTCACAAGTTGTCCCCGGCATTCAGCTCACGCAGGGAGCTTAAACTGAATCGTACTTTTGTGCAACCAAGTGGCACTTACAGAGTCAAAACTCGTACTTTTATCCTGTCAAACATTGGTACATGCACTTTTATTCCTATACGGAGAGCCAATCAGGGGAAAACACTGCACTCTCAGCTCTCTGTTCGCAGGAATATGTTCTTCAGCATCATTTGATGAACTGTTCTCGGGGTGCAAGACAGTATTCTGGCACTGGCTATTTATGTGCAGCATGAATCCAGCTTGCAAGGATATGCAGACCATGCCCATCTTGCACTCCAGGCAGACGAAAGTTAACGTTAACAGCTGAAACCTGTATGTGACCCAACATGAATGATTGACAGAAAAATACTGCACCTTGAGGCCTAAATGGAAGCAGCCATGATGTTTTTTGAGTGTTGGAGCTTCACAGAACAAACGATGGATGCAATATTGGCATGTGTTATTTGTTTTATTTCTATTGTTGTCTTTTTACCTGTATTTGTTAAAAATAAAAGAGATATTTTCCTTTAAACGACGCTGCAGTTGGTTTTCATTCATTTTTTTTTCCATGTGTATGCTCACGGGAAAAAAAAAGAAACAGAACACACAGTTCACTCACGCAGGATCAGTGACTGTGACTGTCTCTGTGTCCAGCTGCAGGGGTGAGCCCGGGAGGAAGTCCCGCCCCCATAGGGCCCGGGTCTCAGCTGCAAGCCATCCAACACAACAGCATCTCCACCTCCTCGACAGCCGGAGGCGACACAGGGCACGACCCCCAGCCCGGACGCTAGCCCTGGCCACGTAGAGGAGGCAGACTGATTTATCTTTGTGTCGTAACGTCATGAAAAGTCTCACTCGGCTGTGGATCTGTGTCGTTTTAATTCTGAACTGGATCGGTGAATGTATACATCCATGTGAACGCAGAGGTCCCCCCCCCCCAACATGATCATTATCCCTCTTTTTTTTTGTTGTTGTTTTTTGTTTGGAGAGGAGACCAGAACCACATACTGATACATTTCCATAACAGGTGCAAAAACAGCCGTATCTGGAAGCCTTGTTAAAAACTGTGACGGTGACATGGCAACTGGAGCTTGTGTTTCTATAGAAAAAAATGTTAATGTTCACAGCTGAGGAACCATGGCTTGCTACACACTGATTTGCACAATTTACACAATCAGAGCACATCCTTTCACTATCTTTTGCTCCTACATCTTGCACTAATGTCGAATAAAAAGAAGGCTCTATTATAGTAGTTCTATGAGCAACTGCGCGTGCACAGCCTATGCCTTCACCCTGTTGCAGAAGCAGCTTCAGACCGTGTATTTTTCTACAAATAATTAACACTAAAACTGAAAAAAAAAGTTTATTTTCAGAGTTTCAACTGAGCTCTCCCTCTGTCTTGGAAAGCCATCTAAACTATGATTGTACAGTATTTCCTGTCAGGCACTTTGTTTTTTCTAACTGCCCTAAGACACTAAATAACAAGAAAGTGCACCTCATGTCTCAGTCGCTGACATTTAATAAAAAGATTTATTCTGGTATTTCCCTGTGTTTCTTTTAACATCCTTTAAAACTCTCCTTCATGCGATAAGATCTGTTAGAAGTTGACACATGTCGTCTGCAGCTGGATGTGCTGCTGCACTTACAGTATGGTCTATTGTGCCATCTAGTGACTGCTTTTGTTAGTAGTAAGTAAAGCAGATCACGGACTATGTGATTTGGCTCATATTCAGACAGAAGTATTCCCTCGGATACACGCGTTTGGAGATTTTTTGGCTATTTAATGTTCTCCACCTTTATTTAACATCAGTTAAGAGAGCAGAACTTCAAGACTTTGTTTTGGCGGCGGCTCTAAATATCCAACTCTTCAGCGCAGATTGTGTCAAAAACCTGACATCTTGACGGGTGGTTTTAAGATTTTCTGCTCGCATATGTTTGTGTTTGTGAGTGTGTGTGTAAACGTGTGTGCGTGTGCCTGTGATTTGGACTAAATGTGGGAGGCACTCCACCCTGTCTACTCAAACAAAAGGACTGCTTAACTATTGCCAGACCTCATCCTGACACGCATGCAAAAGCACGGATGCAGATGCAGACACTCACTCATGTACAGCTCTGTTCTTCCTCTGAAGCACTAAATATTGGCAGCTGAGGGGGGAAAAAAACCCATGAATTCTCCACATTGAAACAAGGGAAATGCATTTAGTTATAGCTAATATTGTGTGGAGTACAACACACATGATCAGAGATGGTATCTCAGAGCTGTCTGACCTGCACAGCTGAGGCGTATAAAAAGCGAAATACAGCCTCCAGTTCAAGAGGTTAATACAAGTAATCTTGTTTATGAATGCCTTTGATTTATCCATGTGTATATAGACTGGCCGGGTCACATAGATTCCTGCTATCTCTAGAAATATAATCCTCTTTTGCTTTACATAATCAGTGGCTTATGTAAAATATATCTGAAAGCCATAGATGCAGTGATATCTATGCCAGAGGTAAACCCTCCATAAACACGCAGATGACAGATCAGTCACATTGTTGGGCATTTTACTTCATGTATTGCAAAATCATATAAAAAGTATAAAACATTATAGACGTGATACAAAACAAGTGTTTCTTCTCCTGCCAGCCAGCAGCCATCATTACAAAACTGTACAAATATGAGACAATATGATGTCTGGGAACTCAATATTAGCACCATTGAAATCAGTGATGGATCATTTATGTGTTGACACTTGCAACACACAATAAATCACACATTAAGAAACATTGCAGGTGCGAGGAAATGAAAGCGGAAAGGCACAAAGCAGAAGGAGGAAGTCAGAGGGACTGGACTTCCTCTGGCGTCTCAGAAGGCGTGTCAAATGAGGAAGCCAAACACACACATACACATACTGGAATTTTGTTCACACCACAAACAAGCTCTCTCTTCTTTAAAGGTGACCAGGAATGACTGAATGGAGCATTTATCCTTGTTCTGGAAGCTATGGAAGACTGGTTTCTATAGAAATACCTTAAATGCTATTTTACAAGCCTTTTTACAGTCCTATTTTAGGAATACTATAGTTGACTTCTGCACAGGTCTTGTGCCCTGTCATGCTTTTCTGGAAACCACATGTAGGCTTTACTTGCTAAACAACAAATCTTTTCCTGATGTGATAACTAGAGTTAGAGCTATGGAGCAACACATCCAGCCTTATATGGTTGAGCCAGAATTGGATGAGAAATTGGACATACGTATTACTACTTTAAAACATTTTCCATTAACCTCTTTTTCATATTGACATTTCAATATCTGAAATTTATAAATGAACGGGGATCTGATCTCATGTTTTTTGAACTTGTAGTCAGTAATAGATTATTGTTATTCGACAAAGCCAAGTCAAAAGTGTTTTTCTTTATTCTGGGTCACCTTAAAATGCAAAACCACAGTGTGTCGTGAAATGGAAGTTTGTGTGCTCTTGAGACTTGACCTAAGATTCTTACGCCTAGTCTCTAGTCTGAGAACCTCTGCATGTCACTGTCTCTGCGAACACTGTTGCTGTCCAGAAAACGGTCACAGGGGAACTCGATGAGGTCCCCCTCCTCCAGCGGGGCGAGTCTGGCCGGGCGGCTGCTCTGGTAGCTGGTGAAGTCAGCGGACACGGAGGCGGTGGCCATGGTGGGGCGGAAGGGCCGCCTGGTGGAGTACATGTGCCTCACGTGCACGGCCGACTTCCTCCTCTGCAGCCTCCTCTTCAGGCCCCGCCCCAGCCAGACTCCGCCCACCAGCAGCAGCAGCACGGCGTTGCCCGCCAACATGGCCACCGTCACCAGCTGGAGGTCGGCGGCCGGCGGGCCCACGCGGCGGCCCGGCCCCTCGGCGGGGAGGGTGACCAGCCCCGCACAGTGGTCCCGAGGTGCCACCTGGCACACGGAGCCGCCCACCACTCCTTCCACACACACCATGTAGGTGACATCCGGGCTGAGCTCCCTCAGCGTCATGGAGCGGGAGGCACTGCGCGTGTACACGTAGCGGGGGAATCGTTCCGGAGTGCCGAAGCGGTCGAACAAAATCCGGTAGTGGACCTCGTCCTCCTCGGGGCCTGGCCCGCCGTGGTGGTCCCTGGTGGTCCAGTGGACGGTGACGGTGCTGGACGTCACGTGATCCACCGACACGTTGGTGATGAAATGGCGGTTGAAGATGCAGGGGTCAGTGATTACAGGCAGGGCCTCGTCCTGGTGTGACCTCAGGAGGTCAAACCTCTCTCCTGTCTGGACCGGAGAGGTGGTGGTGGAGCTTGAAGTCAACTCTGTTGTGTTTCCACTCTGCATTCCTGGATGACTCGGTGTGGAAATCGCTGGTGGATCGGTTCCGGAAATGACATTTGACCTTTGTCTCCCTCTGGCACGTTTCCCAGCAGCCTCTGCGATAGGTCGTGACCTGTAGCTGAGCGCTCCTTTCTTTGGTTTCTTCCTCTCTGGAGAAGAAGACGGTGGTGCCACCTCTAGCCCCCCTTGGTCTCCTTGGATTCCCAATTCCACATGTCCCTCCCTCTTCCTTTTCTCTCCCTCCTTCCTCATTTTCCCTCCATCCCCGTCTTCCTGGTTCAACAGCAGACCCTGCGTGACCTCCGCCTGACCTTCTTCACTTCTCTCCACCTCACCTACTCCGTCTCCTATCACCTTCCTCTCCACCTTCACCAACACAGCCCCTCCCCGACTCTCCTCTGGCCCAGTTTGGCTCCCGCACAAGTGGGTCCAGTTTCCCAGGGTCTGCAGCTGGGAGCTGTTCACATAGTCCAGATACTTTCCTCTTAGGATTGCAGGGTGATGACATTGCACAAATACGGGCAACAATTTGCCCTGAGAATGCGCAGCAGTCATCCATCTCTTCAGTCCCTCCAGGCGACAGTCACAGGTCCAGTTGTTGCCCTGCAGGTCCACCTGATAAAGTGCACTGTTTAGAGTGAAAATGTGTCCGGACAGGCTGGTGAGCATGTTGTTCTTCAGCTTGAGCACTGTTAAATGTTTGAGTTGAGAGAAAGCCAAAGAGTCCACGAAGGAAATCCGGTTGCGACTGAAGTCCAGCACCTCAAGGCGCTCCAGGGAGTCTAGCAGACCGGCGGGGATTTCCTCCAGCTGGTTCCCGTCCATCAGGAGCTCCCTCAAGCTGGAAAGACCCTTCAGAGCCTCTCTGTCCAGCCGAGAGATCCTGTTGTTGCTCAGGGACAGCGTAGACAGCTCTTTCAGATTGTGGAAGACGTGTTTCCCCACGTACTGGATGTCATTGTCTGACAGCAGCAGAGTGATCAGAGCTGTGAGCTGGGAGAAGGTGAGCGCGTTGCGCACGGCCGACTGCTTGTTGCGCGCCAGGTTCAGGAAGCGCAGGTTGCTGAGTTTGGAGAAAGCGTTTCTGTGAATGTGCTGCAGATTGTTGGACTCCAGGTGGAGGTAATGCAAACCGGTCAAACTTTTAAAAACAGAGTCCTGCAGAGTTTCTATGGAGTTGCCATCCAGGCGCAGTTTTACCAGGTTGTCCAAGTTGGCAAACAGCCCCGGTGTGATTTTTTTAATGTCATTATTATTCCCATAGAGAATAGTCAATTTCTTCAAGGGCTGCAAAGTCCCACTGGGTATACTCGACAGACGATTATGTCCCAAATACAGCTCCTCCAATTTGGAGAGCTTCTCAAAAGCTTTTGGCTGAATGCTCTGTATTTGATTGTACTGTAAATTCAGCCTGACCAGTTTACTGTACCGTGTGAAGTCGCTGGCGGAGATGTTGCCAATGAAGTTTCCCCCGAGGCTGAAGGTCAGCACCTCCTCGCAGACCCTTGCTGCGGGGTTGGGCACGGCGCGCAACCCGCGGTTGGAGCACAGGAGGTGCTGCGGCTGCAGACAGTCGCAGCGGTCTGGGCAGAGGCTCAGAGCCGGTGATGAAGACGTGAAGCCATTGTGCGCCACCAGCAGCAGGAGAACGCACGTCCCCGTCAGGAAAGTGCCGGTATCCATCCCCGCAGCTGGAGCGGCACTCGCGGAGTGCGCAGTTCAGGTGCAGCCGCCTCTCTCCTCTCTCCTCTCCAACGCGTCCATACTCCACTTGTTGGGAAAATGCGCTGCGCACATCAGGCGCACGGCTCCATCACTTTCGGGCGGCTTCATCCAAGGCGCAAATTAATTCGTGCGCTGCCGCTCTGACTGCGTCTTGAGCAAAGCGTGCACACATCCACAGTGAAGCCTCCATCCCCCCAAGTGGTCATCTGCTGCGAATTACAGGACAAAACACATACACACACACACCACACGCGCGCGCACTTTTTACGCGTGCAAGCGCGTACATGCGTGCGCAGAAATGGTCCCTCCCACGCAACTCTGCGACCCTGCCAAAAACAGATGTGCACAAGCCTTGACGCACGAGATCCAGAGTTTTGCGCGGGCACGCAGGTAATCAAACACTCTCAAGTGCACGTGCGCGCTCACGCATGCAGTGTATGTAAGAGGGAGGAGAAGACTGGAGAGAGAGAGAGGGGTTGAGAGAGGTTGAGGAACCCTTTGACCGAGTTTTCTGCGCGCCCCCGCAGTCACCGGGGGTCTGAGATCTGGATCCGATCCCTGGTATGGACAAAGCAGACAGGAAGATCTCCTTCCCACGGAATCCCATAAGCACCCACTCCACCCCTCCCCCAGCCCCGAATTCCCTCACAGCAGGGAGCAGACACGAGCAAACCCAGAATCTGTCATAAAAGTTTAACAGAGATGCCTACATTTGCTGTTGTCATTGCTTCTGATAAGCTACGGGGGATGACAGCTCAGCAAACAGCTGCAGGAGCAGGGCGGTGATGTGTTCTACAAGCCAGGGGATGTTAAATCTGCATGCACAAGGGGACTGAGTGTCAACTGCAATCATCATAATCAACAGGCCAGGCCTCAAATCTCTGTACAGTAGGAACATCATCATCATCATCATGATCATCATCATCATGCAGCTCCACTGCAGTTTACCCTCCTCTCATTAACGCGCCTGGTGCTGCCGGGGCCATGAGGAGCACAGATGGTTCACATTTACAGATGAGGAATTCGGGTCGTGAAGCGTGTGTTAAGACTGACGAGGAGAGGTGCCAAATCTGAGTCAGAGATCTCCCAACTTTGAAGCGGGACGGGGCGGCGGCAAGTAAATGCAGAGGGAGTGCAGAGGGCTTGTGATTTGGTGCACTATTGTGCAGAGTGAGCAGTGGTTGTTTGCAGCGTGAGCTACATGAAGTTCAATGTCCCAGTCTGGACTGAAAAAAAAAGTCACTGCCAAGACATCTGCACATTTATGGCTCATGAGGTAGAGTGCTTACCCACCGACATGCCTCCATCAGTGTTTCCCAGTGGTTTTTAAAATGCACGCAATTCAAGCAAGTGAGCTCAGGTCTGTTCCTTTATCTAAACCACCTGTCATCTAATTTACCTGGTTAATGATGCCATTTACTTTTAGCCCTGTCTGCTATCTATTCATTGCTCAAAGCAAACAGTTATAAAGAGGTGCTTGGTTTTGTATAACAGATGTGCAACAGGTCCAAAAACATCATCCCTCCTCATTCATAGATATTACAGAAATCAAAGTGGAAGATAAAAAAATGTGCCAATCCTATACTGATACTGATATCCTATACTAATACTTATACTAATACTAATACTAATACTAACACTAATACTAATACTGAGAGGCAACAGGTGAGATTGCCTACAGTGTACAGTGAGATGCTATGTGTATACTGCACCTGGTTCTTCCTCAATATGGCTGTAGTTGGTTACCACTTCAGGAAAAGGTTCCTGAGCTCTGCTGTTTATCAAGGAACATCAACTTCTGTGATAGTTTGCACGAGGAACAGCCAATCAGCGTAAGACTGACAGTACGTGTGCTTGCCAGACAGACCTGCGCAGAACTGCACCGTGATACTCCCACGTTGCGTTTGGATTTTAAAAACGGATTGTAAAATAGCGTCGGAGGCATTTCTGATGAAAGCAGTGTTTCATGGCTTCTATATTAACAGTAAATTATCAATGCATTCATAGGTCTATTTGTAGATGTTCACATCTTTGTATTGATATTTGTCAGCCATGGGAAGAATATGAACGCATAACTCACACACGCACACAAAATCACACCCACCCACACACACACAACTTCTCTTGAGATTGTGATGATGCAATGGTTTCCAGAGCCATGACCATGACTGCTGCACTGTGGCTCCCTGCTTTTCTAGCACAAAGAGAAAAGCCCCGTGCACACTCATTGAATTGGCCACGGTGTCATGCATATCTGGTGGTTCACATCATAGTCAGACATTATGGCCGCATATGAGTGAGCGTCTGTGTATGAGAGAAAGAAAGAAACACAAGCCCTGGGGAAGCCCCCTCTCTCTCTCTCTCTGGGAGGTCATTTCCTGTCTGGCCATTAATTTCTCCATAGGATCTTAGCATCTCCCTTTCTGGTCTCATATTCCCTGTCTCTGAGGAACACACACATTGCAAAAACACACACACAGACTTGGCCTGTGACACGGCGGGACCAGGCCGTTTGTTTTATGGCGGCCGCCTGGTTTGTGTCAGAGCTGAGAGCTGCACAAGAGAGTCCATCAGATAGGGTTTAACCTTAACTGCGGTGCGGTCACATGCGGAGGAGGATGAAGAGAGAAAGCATTCATTCCAGAGATGACACGGTGTGTAAATGAGACGGACAGATAAAATAAAAGAATGGAGTACGCACATATATATAACCAAGTGAGAGAGAGTGAGCAGAGGTTGGAGGGAGGCGGGTGCAGTGTAAGACGGATGTCGCCGGGGCTCGTTGTGAGGGGCGGAAAAGTGTTCTGGAGCTGACCCAGATTCACAAACAAGTTGGCACAATAGGCAGCATTGAGGACCCCGCACAGAGATGTCCACCACTGTGCCTGCGCACAATGAATGGCAGCAGAATGGCCTCACCAAACCCATTCTTTCAGCACGTCTCCCTCTCCTCCCGGCGGGGCCTCTCACCGTCCAATCAAGCGGCCATATGACATTTCAGTCTCTCAGCGGAGAGAGAGCGTGTCTATGTGGGAGAGAAACCTAATTCCATCAGGGAGAGGGAGAGAGAGAAAGGCTTGTATATCTGTCTGCACCTGAGCATGCCTGTTTCAATGGGGCTGACGAAGTCTGTGTGTGTGTGTGTATAGTCTGCACCGAAACAAAGACTATCCAGGTCAACGCCAGAGTGTCTCTGTGTGTGAGCATGTAAATGAGCTGATGCAGCAGCATATGTAGGTCGTCTAGGAGTATTAATTTCTCATTTTCAGGTGTTGAAACAGATTGGGAGAGAAGCAGGGGCTGTCTGTGTGTGAAGGGAGGAATAAAATCAATTTTTATGATGTGCAGTTGCTCAAGCAGCATTAAGAATCATTACACATGATTGCTGTCTCCCGGTGCTTATTCTCAGCGGAGCTCGACAGTAATCTGATACACACTCAAGACACACACAAAAAGGATTAGTAGAGGTCCTTTCACTTGTTTGGTTTGGAGCTTGTGGCTGCATCACATGTCATGTCGTCTTCATTAGTAGTTAAAGACTGATTTGGCGCCTGTCGTATCAAATGGCTGGGATAAACTGTCATGAGAATGTTTCTGCTAGAGCATTTCTATTAAAAGCTACTGGTGTGAGGAATAGCCGTGCTTATTCTCTGTCTGGACAAGGATTAAAAGAATTGATTGATACCATGTCTGCGCCATATGGTGGATGCGAAGCTGCTGTTAGCAGCTGGATAACTTATCTTAGCTCAAAGCCAGGAGTCAGGGAGGAAGCACACCTGGTGCTATCCAAAGGCTGAATAGCACCACTGACAATCGCCATAAATTAATTAACAAGTTATCCCCGGGCTGCAGGCCAGGTGGAGCGCTCTGATTTCAACTTTTAAGTTAACCTAGCCCTGGCTGCAGTTACATATAACATACGTCAAATGTCGTTTCATCCTGATCCTCAGTGAAATCAGCAGTGTGCGCATAGCAGCATAACTGAATAGACTTAAATGCTGCACCATATCAAGCTGTGACAATTTAGTGTCGACGCATACCAGTACAGTTAATATAGGACATCATAACCATGTGAGACACAGCAGGGGACGACCTCCAGGAGATGATTTATCATGTACGCCCCACATACAGTCACACAAAAAAATGCACCAAACAGAGCGGAGCCGACAGTGTAAGGGACTAATGAGCCTCACACAGAGTCACAGACCTACAGGAAGTTTCTGCTATACTGGAAACATGTGCATCCTATTGTGCCTCAGACTGTGGGGATCTCAGAGGTTCTTTTCCCTGCAGGCTCAGTCTGAGTGAGACAGCAGTATGGGACATGTCCTGGTAATGTAACTGCATTAAAATAGCACATATGTTGGTCTTATCAGTATAATCAGTCTAGGGGATGACCTGCTCTGAAGATTAACGGCAGCTTTCTTCCTGAGATTAGCCCTACAACCGGGCTCTAATCAATGGGAAATAGCATAAACCAATAACAGATTGTCCCTGTGTGTGGCAGAGCGGAAACACATGCATGGGTCTATGCGTGTGCATGCGCATTTTTGCTCATATGAAGTCAACTATTTTTAAAGTTTTTTGGCTGCTGCAGTATAATGGAAGGAGAAAGTGAGGGAGTAAATAAAAAGGAAGGAAAACAGACAATGGAACGGGATTGTATTTGTGAGGGTGCAAAGGTGTGTGTGTGTGTGAGAGAGAGAGAGGGAGAAAGGGGGGAGTTTACATGAGCAACAGCTGCTGGGATCATTAAGTGCTTCAGTCAGAGCTGGGAATCATAGAAATAGTCGGCGCTCACATGCATTAACATTGTGCGCATGTGTGTGTGTGTGTGTTTGTGTGCTTATGCACTTAGTGTGAGACGATGAGAGACACCCTGCGCAGCTCTGTACGGTTCACACAGGATTGAGCCATACTCTCGGCCCTCGCAGACGAATCCAGGCAATAGAGGAAGAGTGGAAAGGACACCTGGGCCCCATACATGTAAACCTTCGCATTCCCGCTGCTCGGCTCCCACAGTTGGTTCCCATCACAGGAAGTGGAAAACCAGGGCAAGATGGAGGAAAAGGAATCAGAGGGGGGCCTCGAGTCGGGTGGCAACTGGGCCGACACCCACACTTACGTACTGTCCATCTAAAGCAATAAGCACTGTAGTCAAAATCAGGACAAAGAAGCATGTCACACACAGCTGGCATGCTGGAAATACATGGTGGACTCGGGGGCCGAGCACATCAGGCAATGTGGGAAATACATTTGCTCCGGCATTCCTTTCTGCTTTGGGAGAGCTCCAGCCTATCCTGCTTGACCTCGCGGGGTCATGTTTTGTCGTTGAGACCAAAATGTGGGGTGAGGAGAAGAGAAGAGAGGAGAGAGAGGGAGAGGGAGAAGAGGGAGGGCTGGCAGAACTTTCGGTGTTTCAGTCAAGCCTGAGAGTTAAAAAAAAAAAAGAAGAGGGAACTGAGCAGGGAAACTGAGGAAGGGAGGTACTTGACATCTGGAAAAAATTAGAGGGCCTGCTATTGCCTTGTTGAAAGGGTGGAGGGGGAGATAAGGGGGGGAGGAATAAGGAGAGCAGTCTAGAGGATAGAATGTGTGTCTTTGTGTGCACGTTTGAGTGTGTATTGGGAGGTGCCTTTGATCTACCGAGTCTGATAGAAACTGTCTGCGTGCGCGCAATCAGCGTAATGACACAGAAAGAACGTAATGGCTCCGGCTCTTAAGATCACTGAGCTGAGCACGGCAGATAACACTCGTCTGCAGCTCAGACGGACTCAGGATGGAGTGGCAGCCTGTGCTTAGGCTGCGTGAGCGCCGCAAAATGAATGATGGCCGGCACAAAAAAATGCAACGTCGTGCATGCGCATGTCACTCACACTAACATGATGTGAAACGAGAGCACAAACGGTTTGGGCTTTATGAGTCATTAAAACAAAGTCGCCAGTCAGAAATGGAGAGCGCCCAGACATCTGATCTGCAGCTGTGGTCCCCACGATGCTTCGCTCTGTGTGCAACATCGCCCTCTGCAGACAGCGCGGCCCTCTGAGAAGCTCTGATTTCTGCTGGCCTCCTTCCTCTCAGAGAGGTCACGGGACGGCTCGATTACCAACCGGAGGGCCCCAGACGACTCATGACCAGCCCCCAGAATTTTCCAGCTCCAATTGCGTGGCAATTAGCTGGTGGTAATTTGATTAAATGAACATCTGTCTTTTAATGTCTCTGCACAGCTGGAAGCTGCAATCATGCGTGCATTGTGTTTTGATTAATCTATACAAAACTGGAGGACAGGCCAAGAGATACACGAGCACAAGAAGCTATAATGGATCATTTTGACACAAAGGATTTAATTTGTCGACTAAGGTATGGTAGTAACACTGTGGTCTTTGCATGTCTTTGCATTGTGCACTTCACTAAGACTGCCTAAGACTGCATCTTCCAACTGACCTAAACGTGCATGTTTTTGCATAGTGTGAGAAACTAGAGAACCCAGAGAAAACCCATGAAGACATGGGAAAACATGCAAACCCCACACAGACAGGCCAACATGTCACCTGGGATACCTTGGTGCTCACAAACTCAGTCTCAAACTAAACTGTACACAACACATTCATATGGAGTGGGCCCCTTGGAAAGAGGGTTGATGTGCACTCAGGACTTCAAATTCAGAGCTGCTCAGTTTGCAGTAACCACATATGACCCATAGATGACGCCGTCACACATTATCTGCTCATTTGCTCTGTGTGTATGCCTGTGTACTGTAAGTGACAGATGATAAGGGATATTAATAGCGATGCTGGCAGACACAGACAAGTACAACATATCAGCTTCTATTGCATTATCTTAATCGTGGCCCTCTCCACTGTCGGCTTCTTCTCCACTTTAAATGATGTTTGAGCTGCGATTTCAGTGTAACATGTCTGCCAGTCATTATGGCTTGCCTACCACAGTGTGTTTATGCATAGACAGGCGTGGTTCTGTCTGCCTCTTGTCAGGTATGCTGGGGTGTGTTCCCCTGGGGCTACAATTGTGTACTGTTCAGTGAAACACAATGCAGGGGAATGCACCTGGGTATGACCGTGAAAAGATCTGTGCTACAAACACTGTGAACCCTTTCTTCCTGTGTGTGTTTCTAACAGCAAACCACTGTGTGCTGGCACTCGGCATTCCTTTCAACAACTAACTGATTATTTCTGTCGGGTCTTAGTTTATGGACACACCCAAGTCCCTTTAAAGAAGCCAACCCCCACCCCCTCCCACCTCATTCTATGTTTTCCCTTTGCGCTGTTGCCATAGAAATAAGTTCGGGCAGGAAGTGACGGCCTCATGCCCATGCAAAGGAGGAAATTTGTTTTGTTGGGTAAACAAATCCAAGGCATGAAGGAGGTGCTGATGGCTGCAAGGGCAACAGAGGTGAACCGACTTTGCAGAGCGTTTCGCAAAGAAAGTCCAAGCGGCATAACTTTAATCAAAGGACGGCTAGTTTAAGCAGAAACACAGAAACACATGCTCACTGGCTCACCCACTCGCTCAATCCATCTGGGTGCAGTCACACAACTTCTCTCACTTACTCATCATTTCAGCAAACAGTCCACACTTGTGGGTAAAGCCAGCTTTTGCAACCAGAACTTCTGAGGAAAAGCAATCTGTCCTTGGACCAGACAGACCATTAAGACTGTAACTCCACATACACTGCTTTTCATGTGTGATGACATTATAAAATCCACAACAGGTCACGACATTAAGTAGTTTACACACATTACTTGTTTGTCAGATACAGAATCTGATACTATTTTAAGAATTGGTCATTCCGAGAAATTTAAAGCATATATTGTCCAATATTTTGCACTTAAAGCGAGTTTTAAGTTCACTTAAGAATGACTTTAGAAAGTCTCTTAAACAAAATGGGGACTGTGCTGCCACAATACAGATTCAGGAGCTGAAAAAGGGTGTTGTTGGACACTGTAATTTGAATTTACATGCATGGCGTAAAGTCAGATGTTGGAACAGGTGTGAAACAGGTGTGAAAGCTGTGACTCAAACATAAAATGCGAGTTGAGGGTGACAACAAAGAATACCATACAATGAAATCACCACACAAATCAGGTGTTAGCATAACTTCATGTCACTCTGTTGCGTAGAGATCACCTGACACTTCACTCTCTACCTCTCACCTAGATTTTTTTTTCTATGACGTTGCTGACATATTGTCAACGTCACCTGTCAAAACCATGTCAGCGCAACCCGCTTTTGTTTCCCATCCCTGTCCCTTTCTTTTAGCATCCAGACAGTTGGACATTAAATATGAGACTTTATAAACAATTTTGAGGAACTATTTAGCTATTAAAACGGACACGCTATGAGTAATTTATGGTTTTATATTTATTTTCTGTTCACAGACAAACTCTTTTGAGCATATTTTTGTATGCTCGTATGGCTAAATGTAGGTTATGACTGGATGCACCGAATGGAAATATATGGAACTTTTATATAATTTATAAAATAATAATCTTATAGTCTCTAATCTAATAATCTCACCTGTGTTGCCACTTGTAAAACAGGTTGGATGCAGGCTGAAATCCATGACTGAAATAGAATGTGTTGTAGCAAAAACATAGCCTACAATTACCATTATAGCACAAAACAGGTTAGGATTACGTCACTCTATCACCTGGCGCTCACCTGACACTTTATAGTCCGCCATGTAACTCTCACCTTGATAACTTTTTCCTGTGACGTCGCGGTTGAACTTTTTTTTTGTCAACGTCACCTGTTCGAAAAACATTTCCTCCTACCTAACCCCCGTTTCCCGCCCCTCTGCACTTTTCTCGATTCTGATTGGCCGGCTGGCACGTCACTCTCCCCTTGCCGCTCGGTAGCCCCGCCCCACCCGAGCGCAGCCCCTGCATTGAAACCCGGAGTAAAGCCAGTCTCTGAGTATTTTCTCCAGCGTGAGGATGCTGTAGCTGCCGCCACGGAACCGTAAGACTTTCATTTCATTAATACTCCTCCTAAAACGTCCTCCCCGTCGCTACCTTGTTGTCGACGTGCCGCTTCAGTTTTGAATTGAGCGGCCAGAGTTGCCAGCGGCTCACCGCCGAGTCTCCCCCTCTGATGTGACCGCTTTAACCGTTGAAGTGAAATTTCGATAGAATTATTAATGGGACTTCCGTGTGACATGTAGCCGTGTCGAGAGCTCGTCCTGTGAACTACTCGGAGAGCGGTGTTTCGGGGTCGGTTGTTTGCGTTAGAGTGTTTGTGAGAGCGCCAGGGGTTGGTTGACACCACATGGTTTGATATCTGGGACATTTTTTTCTTTTTTTTTTTTTTGTCTGCGCTGACAAGTTTGAATGTGCTGTGTTGGCTTGTTGGCAGCGCGAGCCGAGGCTGTGGATTCAAACGGGACACCTGTGGTTTCTCCCTGCGGAGCTGCTGTCCACTCTGATGCTTATTGCATTTAACCCATTAGTCGCTACTTACTCTAAGTATGAGCATGGTTATAGTTATAAGAGTTTGCGTGTGCGCGTTTACCTAGACACACGCCACTAGTTGTGTGTCAGGTTTATCTGCTTGAATAATCGAAGATAAATAACCTCAGGGAACAAACTTCTGTTTGAATGAAAACGTGCTTTTGGGAGTTTTGTGACGGGGCGTGTCCTTCTCTGGTCTGTATCACTACAGAGACGTTGGCCATTTATCTGTGAAATCACTTCAGGCTCCCGGTGCTGCTTGAGAGCCTGTATTGATGTTAATCAGCACTTATCACGTCTTTAATCTACACATAATCGTTTTATGGATGTGTACTGATGGAATCATTGTCACTGTGCCATTGACAGATCACCTGTGGGTACACATAGCCAGTCCAGTGGGCAAAGCGGTGTAAACACTCATCTGTCGCCCTTCTGAAGACAAAAGACCCTTTAAACTAAGAGTGAAGCTAGTTCAGTAGTAATGGCTATGGCTATTTTAAGAGTAATGAGTAAGAGGGATGCAAAATGGGTGAATAATTGATTAATTATGGAAATTATTAGAGCACGTTTTAGTTTTGCACTGTTGGCCATTTAAAATAAGACTTCACAGAGGATGTCTGATCCACCACAAGAATGATTATGAACAGTTATTATTACAAAAACCTGCATGTTTAGATTGCAGACTCTCAATTTCCCGTAGGTGTGAGTGTGAGTGGATTGAGTGTATTTTCGCTGCGATAGACTGGGGGACCTGTCAAGTACGATGATGGATAATGGATGTTTGTAATGAATAATCATTAGTAAAATTTGTGGGAATAATCATTGGTAAACATAGTAATTTGAGTGTGAAAGTAGTGGTAGTAGTAGGACACTATGGTTTGCTGTTTGTCCTCCAGTTGAAGGGCCCCGGGTGCTCTTGGCTGACCCCGCTGCTCTTTCCAAAGAATCACATCAGTCCATCAGATGATTACACTCTAGCCAATATGTTTCTCCTTGCTGCAACATTTCAGGGTGTAAACATCCGGCACGGCTGGCGTGAGTCACTCCGAGTTATCTCTGCCACTCTCTCCTTTGCAGAACACCCACTTAAAAGCTGGTAAATACAGAGCTCTCCGGCCTTGACTAATACACCAAGTGGCCGCTCTGAGAATAGGCCGCCTGTGATCTGTTATGGTTTTATAAGGTTATAGGATATTGTGCCCTACTTCCAAGCCAAGCTGCTGTAGACTCATGCGAAATCATGATTCTGCTGGTAACGGCAAACAGGTTCTATAAATAGCCCCGCGTTATTTCATGCCCTCAGAGTTTCTCATAAAGAACAAACAGGCTGGATTTATTCTGGCCATTTCATTGTTGTTGTTTTTTTATGTATCCATAGTGACTCATGATTTGAGGAGCAGCACAAAGTGCCACTTGTCTCAGTGAAGAAGAGACAGGACAAATATCGGTCAGGAATCTACAGGCATGCTGGTTCTCCGGCTCGTCCTCCCTTTGTCTCTCTTTGAGTGCACATGAAAGTAGCTGGGCTGCCAAGTGACGTATTCTGCTGCTTTTCTACCTCTTCAGTCACTGGCTGATGCCCACATTATAGTAGTACAGAATAGCTTTTCAATGAAAGGAGGAGTCTGCATATTGTGTTTATTTTGGTTGCCTATCTGAACACCTGCCATTCTCTCAATGAATGGCAAGTGTTTGTTCCGATTAACTCACTTTTTGCAGTTATTTTCTGACGTTTAAGTTTATTTTGTGGATTCTGACAATTCCTTCAAGTCCTCTATAACTAGGGTATGTCCCAGTCGACCCTTTCCTTGTTTTATAGCAACAGTTTGTATCTGAAATCACTCATTCATCCATAGTTTTTATGATAAATCCATATCATGCTTGGTGTAATTTCCCGCATTAATGAATGAAAACAAGGCGTCTCCTGTAACTTTGCACCATACCTCTTGAATTTGTCTCAAATTGTTGTCATCAGGAAATTTGCATTTGGGCAGCACTACACAATAGTGTCATAGTGAGTAGTGAGTGATTTTGCACACAGCCACTGCCCGTTTTGTCTGTGTGCTGTAAATGTGCCACTGTATCTGATTTCACAGACTTTTGACCACATTCGACTGTATCGTGATAGAAATCTATCTTTTCTGCAAACATCGGTTGTGTCTTCTTCTCAGATATGAGGCCGGAGGTCTGGCGGGCTGAGTGCTGGTGCCTCTTATCAATCCAAAAGCATATGCTGCTCGGCATCCCTTCCTCTCATTTTGTTATGAAATGTGATGTATGAGGTAACTGACAAGTAGATAAGATTGCCGGATGTGAGTCTATTAAAAGCATCTTATGCCTGCTCTCAGTTTGATAATCAGAGGATCAGGCAAAGCTTTATCTGGAGATAAATCTGTGAGAAGCTTTACCGGAAGATTCTGACGCTTTATTGGAGGTAGTGTCACAGATGGGACATCTGCGAGGACCTTTTTTTTTTATTCCCCCATCCCAGTCAGCCTGTAATGGAGAGGATGCACAAGTGTGTGGACTGCCGGGTCATTGGCAGCCCTGCTCTTATAAGACTGTGATAAGGCAGAAAGCAGATGAAGTGGCTGCAGCCTCGGTGTGTGTGTGTGTGTGGGGGACAGGAAACTCCCTGCCTGTCGCTTCTTCACTGTTGTCTCAAGCTTCTTATCCTGGAAACTGCAACAGAGCCACCCTGTGTGTGTGTGTGTGTGTGTGTGTGTACAAGATGTGTCGCCTGTAGCCATGCTCAAGTCCAAACCGACGTAATGACAGACTTGGCTTGCAAAACACGTGTATTTTTGCCCACGCTCAAAGTGAAAGCGTTGTGGCTTTCATGGATGACTAAGGGGGAGGAGGGATTTTGGTTAAGAAACGTTGGCATAGTAACGTCAAAGCATGTCTACCAGACATGCACGCACAAGCAGGCGCACTGGGTACAAAGCGGGTAAAAGAATGAATGAATGGACGGACAGATGGATGGATAGCCACTAAATCTCTGACTCACCCAGACTCCATCCAAATGTTATCTTACCCATTTTATGATATCACAGGGGTCTGCAAAGACAGAGAATACACCCTGGACAGGCCTATAGTCAATCATAGGAGACACAAATCATGGTGTGAAGATTGAAAAAAATGTTGTACTACAACAGATGTGACTTGTAAGCACTTGAAACCCTGCCAGGGGAAGTTGAGCAGAGATTGATGCTCTCTTTTAGGGTGTTCAAGGTACTTTTCCCTCCACTGCATTGTAATAAAACGAAAGAAAGAAAGGGGAGCCCTCAATTTAGAGGGGGCATCTTACAATGTTAAGAAATCATTGTGGCAAATATTGCAATATTAACCACAACTTGTTTACAGTTTGTATGAAGTCAATATAACACTAAATATTGCAAAAATGTACATTTTCCATACATTTTTGGGATTGAATAGTGATATTATACTATATTAGAATGTGATTTCGTTGTACCCTGCACGATGACAATAAAGTACATTCTGATTGTGATTAGATTAAATGAAGCAGTTTTTACTCACACATTTTTATAGCAAAATCATAACATTTATTCTTAGTAGCTGATCAAAACCATCCACTTGACTGCTTTTTAATCTCCAAAACAGTCCGAGAGCCTGATGTGGCCCCTGTAGAACATGAATTGCCCGACCCCTCTCCAGCCCATCACTCGTGATCCTGGCTCTCTTCGCCCTTTCATTCCTCCGTTTGCCACTCTGCTGCATGGGCCCTGGCTGTGAGACCGAGCCCTTTCCATCCATCCCAGCAGATCATTTACAAGGTGTTGTCCCATCAATGATTCACCATCGTTACGTAAGGCAGAAGGTAAAACCCCAGCACTTGCAGCAGGCTCGGCTCTGCACAGCACTACATGAATCACTCAGTGGAGGTAACTAGGCCACTCAGTGGGATGTTTGGGGACTGACATCTCCCGGCTTCATTTACAACATTTTTCACACTGCATACAGTGTGTGGCAGCGACGCTGCTCCAGACCAGTACACTGCTGCTTTCTTGTGTCCCCCACCCCCCCTCCTCTGCGAGCTTTGAAGCAATCGGAGCCCGAGTGCGGTGACGTGGTGACATCCGAGACGAGCGTGGATGCTGTGGCAACGCTTGAGGTTTGGCTGCAAACACTGCTGCTGAGTTGAGTAAAAGGGAAAAAGCTGAGGAATGCAAGGCAGGGCCCATTATGTAAGGTGGGGCCTGATGCTGCCGCCCTCACTCGCCGCCCGCTGTCTTTATAATCATGATTTTGTTTTTCCAGCAACTTAGTCAGAGCTGGAAAGTCACCATCGCCGCCACTGCTCAACATTTCAGCAGGAAGCAGCTCTGGTAGAGACAAAGCTTTCTGCAGGTTTCACACAGTCAACGTCACCAACGCCTGATCTGAAGACGTGTCGCGGCAGGGAAAGGGCAAACACAGCCAGCACTCCAGGTTCATGATTCCAGGACAGATCTGTCTTTGTGGCTCCCAAAGCCTGTGGAGTAAATGAGTAAATGTGTGTGTGTGTGTGCGTGTGTGTGTATGCTCCGGTCTGCTTCCAGCCCACTGTTGACTGTAGCTAGCCGCGTGCTCTGGTGTGTCTGGGGTACCGAAGCACGGAGCGCATTCTTTCCTGTCGATGACTCACGTCCTGGGCATGGTACTGACTGTAAGCGAGGCTTTGGGGAACTACTGAACACACAGAGACACACACACACACACACACACACACACACACACAAAACCGCCGCACCGCTTGCAGAGGTTATAGTTTGCTGCAGCGCGCCTCAGATCCAGGAGTTTACACAAATTTGCATGAGAGTGCAGATGCACACACACACACGTGCGTCACACGAAGCACGCAGGCTCTGCCTCACAACAACGCTAATCCACCGGGCCGAGGGATGTGCTCGCATGTGCGGTGCGCGTCCATGCAAAGACACCTGAGTGTAGTCTCTGGAGGGATCAGCGCACAAAGGGAGTGGCATTAAAAAAAATCACAGGGGCATAACGTTCACAGCCAGCTCGGCGCCTGTCATTTCCCAGACCCCGGCAGCGTATCTGCGCGGTTGTCACAGGCAACCCAAGACAACAAGTTCATCTATTCAGGTTCCAGTTGGGTTTGGAGTCTGTACTCCTCTACCCGTCATCAATCTCACCCACTTTGGATCATAACAGTGACATGGGGGGTGGGGGGGATTGGGCCAACTTGTAAGTTATGAAGACATTTGTGATTCATCTAAATTGCTTTGTGCATTTACGATATTGCAGGGATCTGCTGAAGCTTATGCCATAGGGTGAGACACACACCAGTCACTCTCGCATTCAATTTAGGCTTTAGACTCCAGTCAACCTTGTTTTTGGACTTTGAGAGGAAACTAGAATACGTGGAGAAAAACAACATGGAGGACATGAGGTCCGCACAGAAAGACCTTTGATCTGACCCCAGAGCCACAGATGTAACCTATCGTCTAACTATTATTGATCAGCTTTGGCTGCAGAATGCAACAAAAACAAACAACAACCAATAATAAATAAAGGTTTTGCTAATGTTATACACAGAAACTCAGTTGAAGCGACTATTTTGATGCCATATAAGTCTTTGACTTCAGTTGACTTCAAATCATATCAAGGTGAACAATATGGAGCTGATTTCACATTCCCCACTAGGCTTCATGGAGATGTGCTTTTGTGACCATGGAGTGCTGCTGGCTCCATCATGAAGCAATATCAGCCTGTATATTGTCACAAGTTCAACGGTGAACTGCATGTGTGTGTTGTTGTTTGTTTATTAAGACAGCGATGCTGATAAAGGGTTATCAGCTAAGCATATGTCCTGGGATATTTGCATCCAGCTTCCTGAAAATACTCCCATCCAGACTGTTTACAGTTAGTCACATCCACCATGAGCTAGTGTCTGCTCAGCCGCTACTCCTCCCCCTCCTCCCCCTCCCCCTGCTGCTGCTGTGTGTGGCTGTGACACGGGGCTGCCTCTAACCTTTCTGTGCAGTGGCGACTGTTGTGGCGTGGCCTTCAAAGGTCAGAGTGATGCTCCTGGCGGCCGGGCTGTGATCTCCGCTGCGCCGGTTTCCACAGAGACGAGAGCACGGCGGGCAGGGCCGAGCCGGGTCGCCCAAAGATGACGTCCCCGTCGCCCACTCACAGCGACAGCAGCGGCTCCTCCAAGCACGACAGCAACCAGGTGTGTCACTGCCTGTGTGTGTGTGTGTGCCTGTTGCTAGCCTGTTGATTCTCAGAAGACCTTACATTTGCTGTATCTTTTGTTCCCATATTTCTGAACTCATTTTTTATAGTTGGATAGTTTTCTAGCATGGCTCCATGGCTAAACTGGTCAAGTGACCCCTATGTCATGAAAAGGGTTTCTATCACACTTCTACATTGACACTCACCTAGTGAGAGCACAAAAATGTTTTAGCAATATGTGAGGGTGTTTTTTTGACGTTGAAGTTTTTCCACTTCTACTGTTTTATTGTGATATTGAGGTTTTGTGCATCTCTTGGATTAATCCAAACTGTGATTTAAGCATTGTGTTCTGTGTTGCTCAGATAGATGTGCGCTCGTTATTTCCAGGAAAAGGCAGTCCCCTGTTCCTCCCACTCATACAGTATTGTTGGTATGTGTCCCTCCAGGACAGCTGGGAGATCGTGGAGGGGCTCCGGGGGGTTCCTGCCAGTATGCAGGAGCCCGACAGACAGGAAGGCTTCCTACTCAAGAGGAGGAAGTGGCCCATGAAGGGATGGCACAAGGTCAGCACCTCTGCAGCTCGCCCGTCCTTTTACAGCAGCGTGACACATCTTATTATAGAGCACCACTCACTGCTGCAACACTGCTTTCACCCTGAACCCGGTCACTTTGGATGTGAGACACAGGCCTTTGCTCGGATTTCATCATCTGTGTGTGTTTCTATTCATAAAAAGATGTTTTAGTTAGTATTTCTTCACCACTGATGCCTCAGTCCTCTATTTTTGAAGGCCTCCAGCTCTCTCCACATTTCATCCTCCATTCTTTTTATTCCCGGCTGATTAGACTGTAACCCTGACTCATCTCCCTCCCCCTCCTGCCTTTTGTGAGTGAGAGCATGCAGACGAGGAAAGTTCAGCCTTTAGTCAACATTTAAACAAAAAAAAAACGAGGCCTCAAGTCCCGTCCGAACGCTTCATCAGCACATTCATTTTTTTATGTGAAACCTTGTCAAACAGTTGTGCAAGCTGCCGCCCCTTTGTTTCATTGCTGCCGTTGTGAAAGTTGAGTGACGGGGTCAAGGTAAGAGGTGGCGTTAATGGAGCCAAACTGCACGTCGTCTCCATTCCACTTTTAATTGGCACCTTGGACAGTTGTGTAACGCGCGAAAGCCATGCGTGGCAGGGGTGGACGTACACGCGGTGACCGAGCTCTCTGTCTGTCCCCTCAGAGATACTTTGTGCTGGAGAGAGGCATCTTGAAGTATGCAAAGCGCGGCTCTGACGTGAGTATGGCGGCGAGAGCGCCCTCTCTCTGCCGGTGCTGACCTGGTACAGTAAGAGGCCTAACCAACTGTGTTGACTGTGCCTGGCAGCTGAAGAAGGGGAAGCTCCACGGCTGCATCGACGTGGGCCTCTCTGTTATGTCCATCAAGAAGAAAGCCATGTGCATCGACCTGGACACAGAGGACAACATCTATCACCTGAAGGTGCCAGCCTCCTGTCCTGACTCTCCTTTGAGCCTTTGGGGGACGTTCTCTAGATCTGTTACACTCAGGATGTTTAGAGCATCTAAAGCACAGTTCATAAAGTTGCTATAAAACTGTTAGCAAATTCACACTTTTGACATCAAATATACATATGTATGCTTAGATTTAAAGCCTTTAAATACATGATTTTGTCATGACAAAAACCAGAAACTAATTCATTTCATTATACTATTTTTTTTACTTTTTAGTGTGGTGTCAAATATATATTTTTTGTCTCCCTTTGCCAAATATTGTATAGTCAAAATGACCATGTGGTAGAGATGATAAATGATCAGTTCCAAGGCAAAAGCCCAGCGCCCCAGAGTCCCCGATAGGATATATTGCCTGTATTGTGCTTTAATGGATGTAAGATTAAAAAAAAGACATTTTAAATGGGTTTCAATGGAGTGTTTCTAGAGCCCAACATCCTGAGTGTTTTTTTACAGGAGCTGGAAATGTACAAGACCTAAAATAAATATACACAGTCTTGCCACAGTTATCAAAGAAAGCAGAATGAATAGTGTGTGAGATCATCCCCTCCTATGGGCGACCCAGTAACTCAGTGTGAGTCGCTGCTCCTGACCCGTCCTGTGTGGCGCTGCAGGTGAAGGCGCCGGAGCTGTTTGAGGACTGGGTGTCCAAGCTGCGTCACCACCGCGTGTTCCGGCAGAACGAGATCGCCTCGTACCCCCACGAGAAGCACCTCTTCCATCCCCACTCCTCATCCTCCCCCTCGCTCAGCGACTCCCTGAGAAAAGTGAGCCAGCGCCCGGGGGGGGGGGGGTTCCTCTCAACGTGTTGTCGGCCTCTTCTTAACCTCCTCTTATCTGTGTTTCCCCTTCAAACACGCAGAGGGCTACTCTTACCAAACAGGCGTCCATCCACCAGGCCAAAGTCAGCTCTTGGCTGCATTCCTCAGGAGACATGGACAAGTGCTGCAAAGGTCACTTATTGTTTTGTCTTTTCCCGTCTGCTTACTAATCACTTCCTGGCTGCTTTGTCAACATTGTCTTCAAAGTGTTCCTCGGTGCGCTGACTCTGTCGTTCCCAGCATTCATCGCCGTGCCTGCTCGAGCAGCTCCAAACACGCCGTTTATTTAACTCTTTGTCACGCAGACTTGGAGGAATGCGAGTCGTACCTGCTGGAACTCAACCTGCTGCTGAAGAGCATGGAGGTGCTGCACCGCACATACTCGGCCCCGGCCATCAGTGCACTACAGGTCAGAGCGCAAACAGAGAGTCAGAGATCAACCTGTAAACTAGTTGGCAATTATTACATGAGTTGACCAGTAATTGAGGCATCGATGAGTTTATAATACCTGTGTTTCTTGCCACAGGCATCTTCTTATGACATTCCCAAAAAAGAGAAGAGGCCGAGGAGATGGAGATCCAAAAATAATGGCAAAGAAGGCAAAAGCACACTACAGGTGCTTCATTTGTTGCCTCTCATGGTTATTAAAGACCGTTAAACAGACAGGAGAGCAGTGCTTCACCATTCCTCTCTTCTCCACCAGGTTCCAAGCTGCATCTCCTCCCAGTCCCCTCGTCTGCACGCCTCCAACCCCAACCTCTCCACCACTGGCTCCAACACCCCCGAGGTCTGTCCCGACTCGCCCGACTCGCCCACAGACGCGTCCCGTCTCCAGGAGGACTTCTGCAGGCTGGCCAACAACAGTGAGGCTCTTTACAGACTGCAGCTTCTATACGCTACCATCTTCCCCCTACGTTTCTATGACAACACGGCGCTCATTGTCTCCTTGTGTTTTTTGTTCTCCTCCCATCTCTGGCACCGGCTTCTCTCCAGTCCACTCGATGCTGAAATCAGCGTTCAGTTCCCTCGTAGCCGAGAGAGACAGACTGAGACACACCATCGACCTGCAGGCCCCGCAGCCAGTGCAGGTCATGGGCTTGAAGAGCGCGTACGCCTCAGTGAGTAGCACAAACCATGAGGGTAGATCTCTGTCAGTGTTCAGTCTCACTCGAGTCCCCTCTGAATCCACACAGGAATGTCAAAGCAGCTCCCACTCCTTGGTCCACCAGACGTCCAACGAGAGCAGAGCGTCCATCCCAGAGTCCATATCGGAGTTCTTCGACGCTCAGGAGTACCTCCTCTCCTCCTCCTCATCAGAAAACGAGGTGCTGCCACCTCACCCCCCCCCCCCACCGTCCTCGGGGACTCAGATGTTCCCCTTTCAAATGACCGCCTTTGACTGTACGCCGTGGTCACCCGCTGACCTTTCTCCATCGATTCCCCACCTCCAGGTGTCTGATGACGACTCGTACATCAGTGATGTCAGCGACAGCGTTTCCATGGATACCTACAGCAACGAGGGAGGCAGCGAGAGGCACAACTCTGGTATGCGATGCAGTGGCAGGCGCGTGTGAAGTCTTATGGGGTGTTTTATCAGAGAGACGGCTGAGGGAGACCTTATTCTGTCAAAAAGAGGCTGGACTTGTCTGTCTGGCTCACACAGACGCGCGGCTGTGACTAAGCCGCTGCGTGGCTTCGCGTGTCCTTCAGAAGCCGTCAGCATCAGATAAATTCTGAATGTCTCAAATCTAACAAGCGAGTCACTTGGCCCCGAGACTTTTCTGAAAGTGGCCGCATGCGTTTGCAGCAGAGAAAGCTGCAGCGTTGAGCAGGAGCCCTGAAATCCACAGATGCAGGTGGTGTTTGCTGCAACAGTGAAACATTCTGCCTCCGGGAAGAAAGAAACAGGAAAAATTCAAATAAATGATGTTGTTGATCAAGAAGTGTATCTGAGTCCATCTGGTTTAGATAGTATCTAAACTGAGAGTTAGTGCAGAGAAAGCATATTTTGAAATGTAATCTGAACTGAATCTGATATGGTTTCCCTTATAAACAAATGGGAAATTGTTTTTTAAAGACTCAGATGTATCCTAGGAATTACAAAAGGACAAAAATGATGTCAAGATGTGTTTTCGATTTGTCCTCATGTAAACAAATCAGAAGAAGAGAGGTCACCACAGTGCCTCATGTAAACAGATTTCTGGCAGCCAGGGTGACATTTGTGGCAGAAATGTCCGTCCTCCCAGCTGCCCCCTGCTCTGACCTGCCCTCCGTTATTGCCGTCCAGTCAGCAGCGTGCTGCCCCTGCTCCGCCGGCGCTCCACGCTGCCCTCGCCCAGCCCCACCAGCAGCGTGAGCCTGTGGAACATCCTTAGGAACAACATCGGCAAGGACCTGTCCAAGGTGGCCATGCCGGTGCAGCTCAACGAGCCCCTCAACACCCTGCAGAAGCTGTGTGAGGAGCTGGAGTACAGCGAGCTGCTGGACACGGCCAACCACACGCCCGACCCGTACCAGCGCATGGTGAGAGGAGGAGCACTCACACAGCCTCGACCAGTGACACTGCTCACTGATTTTACACCTGCATCTCTGCCAGCATGACAAATGCATATAGCAAGCTCCTTCAGGGGTGCTGTGATCTTTTTATAAAAAAACAAAGTAGCTGCAGAATAGACATGCTCCTCTTTTTTAGGCATAATTGCATTTATGTAACTTTAATTTATGACGGTCCCATTCCAACACAGTCCTGTTGACAAGCATGCAAATACTTGGAATTCACACGCACACACATACAAACTAGTGCCACTTGCTCTTCTGTGTGACAGGTGTACGTGGCCACCTTTGCAGTGTCTGCGTATGCGTCCACCTACCATCGGGCGGGAAGTAAGCCCTTCAACCCTGTGCTGGGAGAGACGTACGAGTGTGACCGGCCGGATAAGGGCTTCAGGTTTATAGCCGAGCAGGTATAGGACAGACCACACGCTTAACCACATGCCTTACTGCATGCTGTTCATTCTGACTGTGTGCTGGTGCACTCCCCTTTAAGGATAGGCTGCCATTCAGGTTTGCCTCACACTTTGTAGTCGTGAAACACAGGTATGTTGAATGGAAATGATAGACCGAGGGATTCACAAACTTTGTTGACATCAGTGATGTTAGTGACATTGTTTCTATGGATATCTATCTAATATACCTATACGATACTATTACATCCCTAGTAATCATTGCTAGCACCCCTGGCTTGTCTAATTCATAATGTGTCATCCTTCTGTTCCTCATTTCTTATCATTTCCTCCATATTTTTGTGAATGGTCTTTCGATTGTGATCGACTTTCGCAATGCTTTTCCACAAAACTGCACCCTGTGCTTGGAATTACCCCGTGTCTTCTTGGGCTGCCTCCACCTAGGTATTGTGTTTATTTCACTCCCACAGCCTGATCAGATTTCCCCAAATAAGGAACAATCCGGGCCTTGTGGCAGGCGTGCTGCAGCAGATTCCTGGCTGAGATGATTGCCTCAGGCCAGGACTAATGCCACACAGGAAATGTGTGCAGGCTGCAATATATGTGAGGCAGGCAGAGAGCTGGAGCTGAGGCAGAGCACATCTGGGTGCAGGCAGAGGCTCTGTGGGTGCCAGTGCAGCGTTTCAAGGGGAATCATTACTCTGAATGTGAAATCAGTGAGTCACGCTCCCAATGTGACACCAGGCCCCTCGACAGGAAATAATCCCCGCGCTCCCTGCTCCACACAGTCTGGTGTGCTAAAGCTTGGCGGAACGTGTCCTCATCTTATCTTCTGCTTCCCAGGTTAGTCACCATCCACCGGTCTCAGCGTGTCACTCCGATTCGAGGAACTTCAGTTTTTGGCAAGGTGAGCAGGACGGGGAATGAATGAGAGTCCCACTTTCTCCCCTCCTCTGGAGACCAGACTAGAGCTGTCGCACCTTCATTCCACAGGCCGGAGGCCATGGTGGAAGTTAGAGCTGTTGCAATCAGATGTGGCCTCGATGATGCGTTAACAGCATCCACACATTCCTCTGTGCACGTGAATAATGATTTTTTTTCTCAATGTTTTGTGTCTTTTAGATGTTCGATGGAAAAACAAATTCTGGGGTAAATCCATGGAAATCGTTCCCATGGGAACCACCCATGTCACACTACCTGCGTAAGTCCTTCACCCCCCCCTTTACATGTTGTGTGTGGGTGTGCACTTGTGTGCGTTTATTAAGAGCCTGGAAGTCATTTGTGCTGCACAGGCTGTATAGGTAGGCTAAGCTAGAATAGGTGGAGCGTTTAGAGTGGTGCTGTTGCCTGTCCAGGTTCGGGGACCACTACGAGTGGAACAAAGTGACATCCTGCATCCATAACATCCTGAGCGGCCAGAGGTGGATCGAACACTACGGAGAGATGGCCATCAAGAACATCAACAGCGACGCCTGCCAGTGTAAAATCACATTTGTCAAGGTCAGGAAACATGCGTCATAATGGAGTCGAGGGGACTGTCATAACACATTTGAACACAGTTACGTACTCTTCAGACATTTGTTTGTCACAGTACCTTGAACATTTGCCCATGTTCTTATCAGGCACAAGTGCCCTTTTGTGCACATAATAGAATTTGTTCCTTTGTAAAAAGCCTTATGAACTTTCTCTAATTCCTTCAAATTGTAAGTCCAATGCATGACCGTTACTATCAAGGCAAAGGGCACCATCTGCTGGTCAGAGATGGGAAGTGAACTTTTAAAGTAGTGTGGAAAATTCTACTGGTCATCCCAGCATGCAGCATGTTTCCTCAGATGAAAAACAATCCAGCTTTGTTTTCTCCTTCACTTATTCAAGGCGAAATCATGGAGCTCTACGGTGAACGAGATTGAGGGCGTGGTGACGGATTCCACAGGGAAAGTCGTGCACTCCATTTTTGGGAAGTGGCACGAGTCGGTTTTCCAGGGAGACCCACCATCTGCCACGTGTATCTGGAGAGCAAGTGAGTGACTGGTCCCTGGAGGAGTCATTCAGAAAGTTCACAGCCAGGAGTCTCAACATGCTGTTCCTATGTGTGTGTGCAGACCCCATGCCAGTGGACCAAGAACAGTACTACGGCTTCACCCAGTTTGCAGTAGAGCTGAACGAGCTGGACTCCACCCTGAGACCCTCGCTGCCCCCCACAGACACACGCTTCAGGCCGGACCAGAGGTCTGCACGCTCCACCTGACGGCAGGCGCCGCCCCTGCCCAGACCTAGAGATGTCACGGCTGCTAACCTTTGTTCCCGTATAAACACAGACTCCCCTCTAATAGCTTGCACAGATCCCACTGTCGCTTTTAAAGGGATCTAAAACTGCCGAATCAGACCATTTGGCCCAAGGCAGGACTCGGTTTGCCAAGTCTAGTCCGGCCCATGTGTTGTGAAGCAGTAAAATGTCTGAGATATGAGCATAACCATGGCAACAGACCACAGGAGCTTAGATCCAAGGGAGCAATTCAAGTCACAAGTATCTTTGTCCACCCATGGGGAGCTTTTCTTTCATCTATTAGGACAGATGAACAACAGGCGTATCAAGCCTAAAGTACCCAGAAGCTCCTCAGCAACATTACTGCTAGTTAACGTCACCAAAAATGTTTTGGCAGAGCAGGACAAACACAAGCAGCGCTGCACACATCCAGCTACAGAGTCCAGTGCTGACCCAGTGCTGAGCTCTGAGTAATCCCGTCAGGAGCAGGGAGCCAGAATGCAGGGAGGAGAGAGGACGCAGCGGATCAGGTTTCAGTTTCCTCTCCCAACCCCGCGCGTTTTTTCTGTCTCTCTCCGGCCAGGCTGTTGGAGGAGGGGAACATCGAGGCAGCGGAGGAGCAGAAGCAGCGGATAGAGCAGCTCCAGAGGGAGAGGAGGAGAGTGCTGCAGGACAACAGCATGACACATCAGCCACGCTTTTTCAAGTACGCTCTTGTTTCTCAGCGCTTGGTTTGGGCCCCGCCATCGGACACACTGTGAGCATGTGTCGCGCATATGATCCAGCGTCCCCTGCATCACGGTGACACATGTGATATAAACGTCCCTGACTGTCACAGTCTGCAGATCTGGAGATGAGCAGAGCCGGTTATTTAAGTTATTCGGGGTCATCATTATGAGGAAAAGTCTTTTTTTAATCTCATTTGATCATCTGTGACATCACAATCGTGACTCAAATGATTCCCCCACGTCCACGTGACGAATTAGGAGTCCGAAACAAATGCTTATGACACTCAATATGTCATCTACACTAGAGGCTTCATTTTTACTACTGTGACTAGTCATTTCATTATCAGCTCATCATGAGGAGCTGGGTTCAACTCCACGGTCAGACCCAGTTTCTTCCACAGTCATGCAGGACGATAGAGAGACTCTGAACTGCCCCGAGGTGTGAGTCGGACACTGACGACATCACTTCTTCAAAATCAAATTAATAATAAACAATAATTAAATAAAACAATGTTTTGGATGTCCGTGGTTTTCAGACTGGAGGTTAAGTAGGGGTCAAGGTTTTTTTTAAATAATGGGATGACAGAGGAGTCGACTTCATTAAAATTGTGAGTCATGCACATAGCATGAATCTGCTTTCCATGCATATTTAGAATCACCGTTTTGCAGAAATCTGTGACTGTGACCAGGGACTTTCTGATCTGTGGATGACTGCGGTTCTGTAAAAAAAAGACTGACATTCAACGACTAATGACCTGACCCGTTTTGGGATGTTAACGTTCAACTGATGTAACACTTTAATATCGTAGCTGACATTTGCTAAGGGTCGCACAGCGTCTCTCATTAAGGCATCTGTCATTTGTGCTGTGTCTGCAGAAAGTCCAACAACGACACGTGGGTGAGCAAAAACACATACTGGGAGACCCGCCGAGACCCCGGCTTCAGCAAAATGGACTTCCCGGTGTTGTGGTGACCGCCGGCGCTGAGCCAACCCTCGAGGGGGAAGTAACGGGACTGAGCCGAGAGCAGCCTCCGAGCGTCCTGACCCGCTTAGCATGAATGGCTGCGTGTCATGGTAACCCAGACCTAGACCAACTGCCCGCTTCCTCTTTCCGTGGACTTGAACCTCCAGCGGTTTGTGTTGACTCCATCTCTGCCCAGCGGTACGCTGTCCGTCTCCTCCTCCCATCCATGGACCCAGGAGTCGTACCACATCGTCAAGTGGCTGTCTTTCTCTCAGCATTTACCAAAGTGCCTTTTTATTGCAGTGCCTCACTCCACCGACTGCTGTAGCGGTTATGCAAAAAAAAAAACCAACAAAACAAGACATAAAAAAATGCTTTTATTCAGAAACTGTAAAAAGATAAAATCAACTGTTGATGTTGGTGTGAAACGGGGGGCTCGACTGGAGAGAGAAGGATGCGGGTTGGAAAGGAGCCGAAAGCTGAAAAGTATTCCTCCTGCCATGGCTCAGACCATCTAATCAGGAGGCCGTGTCCTTCTCAATGGGACGATTTCTTTTCTTTTTCTGGGGGGGGGGGGGGGGGGTGCTACCTTGTTCTTATCAGTCAGGGCTGTCATAGGACTGTGGATTGTGTTCATCATGGAGAAGAAAAAAAAACGCAATAATACTCCCTGTTGAAAGAAAATAATAAACTGTGTCATGGTGGAAAACTAAGGTTGTCACTGTTTTGATGAACACATGACCGCCCCGCATCACCTCTGACATCCTGTTATTTGGAATATTAGGTATGGAAACACATTTAGCTCTCACAGCTTACACTCTTGCTTCACCTGTGCGTGTAATAAATCCTACTACCTAACGAGTGCAGTTTCTTGAGCCTCTAGTTAGACATCATCAATGGTGTTTCACCCACCCAACCCCCCCCCCCTCCATGCACACACACTGGCCGTCCCCTAACCACAAAAGTTACGTGAATCCACTTAATGTTTCAAGCCCCACGTCATGCCCCCGCCCCACCACCAACGCACTGACACACATAGTGGTTTCGTTTCAGGTGGAGGGAAATTTCACCTGACCTGAATGTGCTTTTGAAGCGCGGTCTGTGGCCACCCGTGTCGTTCAAAAACAAGCTGGACTCAACAGCTGTGGACGCAGATTTAGAGCAGTATGGACATCAGCATCACATTCTCGGCCATGCATACATCTCTGATGTTGAAGTGGCAGTGTGAATCTGGGCATAATGTGACATACGATCGTCACTGTGTGAGCGGCAGGTTCGACAGTCGATCAAGGTGAGGCCCGCGTGTGGATGCCAGGTAAGCATAAAAGGGTGCCAGACCTGTGCGGGAACTGGCTAGTATTATCCCCTTACCTAAAAACAGGATCTGAAAGGCTCCGTCTATTTGAGGGAATCTGAGGCATATCTGATGAAACTCGAGAGCAACGTTCCAGATATAATGCTCTGATGTGCAGCGAAAATACACCGACGACTCGATTTTAAGTGTCTGCTCTCGATTTGGCTAAAAAAAAAAGGGGGGCAAGTCTGTTCATGTTCTGAAAGTCCCACACATCCACACACACACACACACACACACACACACACACACACACACACACACACACACACACACAAGCAGCAGAAGCAGAAGCATACCCGTCCATGTGATCATAATTAAGTGTGCAGCGAGAGTGGGAGGAGGAGGCGGTCTCTGTCCTCTGTTAAATTCTCTGTACAGTCCGATACAGTCCACAGATGTGAGGCTGCTGCTGTCAGACTCTCCCTCTCTCTCTCTCTCTCTCTCTCTCAGTCTGAGTGTGACAACGGCCTGACACTCTACCACTGTTGCCTCAGCACCTTGTAGACTGAGTCACTGCTACTCCTTCTATACCAGAGGAAGAGTGTGGACGTTCTTTGACGTATGGGAGTGTCTGTCCAGTGAGTGACATCCAGACAGTCCGGAGCTGTGACAGCTGAATCCTGACCTCTGGGACTTGATTAGAAAGACACTGTAAGGTAATGCTTTTAAACCTTTATACCCGCTGGTCTATCTGGTAGTTTTTGTGCTCAGCAAATGTGTCGGTCTGCTTTGAATTTTTCTTATTCCTGGAGTCTCGGCTGCCGGGAAATGGACACATGCTTGGCACACATGGGGAGTGGGTGTGTGTGTGTGTGTGTGTGTGTGTGTGTGTGTGTGTGTCTGTGTCTGTTTGGCTGTGTATAATTAGTATATACACACACATGTGGGCTATCTTGTGTGGGCCAGGACCCACTGTGAATGTTTACACTGGCAAAACCTCCAATGGGGAGCTGTTGGCTTCCCCTCAAACTCCTGGAGTTAGAGGGGAAAGACGTCATCTTGAAAGTGATGAAAGTATCCTCTCATATATACAAACATGGATGATCTATCTAGCTATCTATCTATCCCTCTCCGGTTGCTCCTATCACACCTTTTTCCCATTCTACCGTCACCTTGTCACCTTGCTACGGATCACACTAAACAAAAGACGCATCAAATATTTAGAACATGCGTATTCGAGCTTCGGGAGCCGGAGTTTGGGATCAGAGAAAGGTCCACACTGACGTTACGACAACTCTTCAATAATTCAGGCCAAGTGACTCCAGACATCAGGCGTGTGTCAAGTTAGGGGGGAGTTTGTGTTGTTCATGCTTATGTAAGGCCGGTTATATTACATCTTGTATTGTTAGGGCTGCCTTAAATACTGACGTGACAGTGCTGATCTTTGCTTATGATTTAGGGGTGAAAGTGTAATAATCCTCCACGACTGACAAAGTTTAACCGGTTCTATCAGTGGGATTCAGTGGACTGAAGATGTTGAAACACGAGAGAAGTTAGTCCGAGGAGGAACTGTGGCCTGGCTCTCCCCCACCCGGCTGGAGGGACAACAAGGGGCCAACACACTTAAGAGGGAGTCTGCGTTATTCTCAGCGGGCTTGAGTTAGAAACTCATTTCCCCTGACTGGCTTCTTGCTCCGTCCTCCTGCCAAGGCTGCTCTCACGTGTTTAACTCTGACATTCCCTCCTCGGACTGTCTTATGTTCCCTTCTCTCTGTCTTCCCGCACGGCACAAATCCCCCTCCTCACGCCTGATTATGTCAAATATTTAAACTATGACGACGGAACCGGCAGATTTACTGTGCCAGGCGTGTGTGTGTGTGTGTGTGCATGTGTCTATTTGTGGTCGCACTATTATGTTGATAACATACAGGGGACTTCCTTTAAGCCCTGTGAGTCATCAGCTGCTGTTTGAGGGGACCAGTGTGGGGTTTTACATGCCAGTCTACACCTCCAGAGCTCCAAGTGAGAGCAGATGAAATCAAACCGAAACCCCTCTCTCTCTCTCTCTCCTGCCTCCAGTCGTCTTGCCGAGGCCATGTTTTCCAAAGCCACTGCCAACTTTGTCCGTCAGATCGACCCCGAAGGAAGCCTCATCCACGTTTCCCGAATCAATGACTCACACAATCTGGGTAACATGGCGGTGGTTGTCAAACGCAAGCGCTTCTGGTTCTGGCAGAAGCCCAAATACCACCCGACGGTTTTCACTCTCAGTGACTTACTGCAGGGCGACGAGGCGCTCATTCCTGGTACGTACGTCGGAACAGAAACCACTCAAGCCTCAGCCAAGTGCCGTGTATTTTTAGAAGGTGCAGAAGCACCTCTTACAATCGGACGTAGGTTTTAATAGCACATTCTATCTCCAGGAGTGTCTGACAGCGATTTCCTGACCTACAAGGGGACGTTTGGAGACAAACTCTCCGGGAAGCTGGACACGGAGGCAGCCTCTGTGGGCATCACCCTGGAAGGCCAGGGCTCGTCCATGCTCCAGTCCTGCTTTGGTCATCTGAAGAAGGAGGAGCTGGATGTAAAGAAGCTACTGGATGACTCCGACAACAGGTGTCAAATCATTCCCTTTTCATCCAGTTTGACTCTAGAACTTTAGCCTTTTTGGGCTTATTTATAGATGCACAGTAGGTCCAAAAACCTCTGAGGCATATGTGATAAAGGATGAATACTCACCCTTGCTGTCTGCACTGAATGAACGACTCTTAATCTCCCAGGCACGTGGACATGCATCACAAGCTGGTACGGCAGCTGGAGAAGCGAGCTGATGTGCTGGCGGTGGTGAAGGAGAGGATCCTCACCACCAGCTCCTGCTCCGTCACCCACACCAGGTCGGAGCATTGCACCTTCAAGGGGGTGCTGGGGCTGCTGGGCCTGCTGGGGAGCTCCGTCAAGGTGCGTGTGGAAGATCCACCCGAGGTCAAATGAGCTGCCGCAGGATCATCTCTCGTTTGAAAACGTATTTTCACGTATTTGCTTTTAGGTGTGTGTGAAGGACAGAAACGACTTGGAGGCAGACAGTGATGTTTCTCTGGAGATCCCGGCTGGGACAGTCATCGCATACAGCATCCTGGAGCTGGCGATTAAGAGGAACGGAGAGTTTGGTGAGTGTTTATGTGCATTATATTATGTGAGCACAGAGTCACTGGTCACTAGTATGACCGCACTGACACCTCCGGTGTGCCTTTGTCCTCTTTTCTGCTCCTCTGTTGTGTTTGTGTTCAGACATATGCCTCCAGCCTAACTCAATCGGAGGCATCGAGTCGGACACGCCCGAACTGCGCCAGTCTAGCACGGATCCCATGGATATGGTGGATGGCAGGTCCGGTTGGGACCACGGAGACTGGAGAGCAATGCAAAATGGTCTGTGTCCATTTATTCTTATGTTTGGTAGTAACTCAGAGAACAGCACAGTAATTGAGGAAAAAATGGTGGCCAGTATTAAAAAAGGTTCATATATTGATCTGTTAAATCTGAATGAATTTGTGTCAAAGCATTTGGTCGAGACAAGAAAATCTCAAATAAATGTGATGTAAATAAATGTGGTGTCACAGGCTCACAGGCCTTGGACCTTTCTCCACTGGCGGCACTGCCCAAGCCAACACGATGTGACCTGTTCAAGGGTCTCCAAGAGACTCTGAAGGACAGAGCTGCTCTGTCAGTCCTGGAGTCTAAAGTGAGGGACACTGTGATGTAACCAAAACACAAATCACAGTTCATTCCTTTGAGAGACGTGGCACTGAAGCAAAGATCTCTCTCCCTGTCAGCTGGAGCATCTATGCCACGGAGAAACACTTGACACGGGCAACCAGGACGATCTGCCGGTGAGTCAGAGACAGCTGGCCTCAGACTTCCAGGACAGGCTGACCATAGACGACAGCCTGGGCGGGGTCCCTGCCAGCACGCACGCTGCTTACCTGCTGGTCAGTGCCATGGAAGGTGAGGCCGGGGTGCACACAGACTGGGGGGGCATTTCCACTTTTCATTTCCACAGTGGTAACCTCACTGCGTTCTCTTTGGCATGATTTACAGAGCTGCCTGATGATGCTCTGAGGATCCTGAGTCAGAGCGATCCAGATTTTCTGGAGGCTGTGGACACACTTGTAAATAAACTTTTTTAGGAAATATGTTAGGAAATGAAATCCCTCCAAATCCCTAATATCCATGACAGCTACACAGGAGCTGAATTTTGAGCTGACACAATCTCTCTCCCTCTATACATTTATGGATCTCTCTCCAGATGTGCAGGCTGCTGGAGAGCAGCGAGCCCCTGGCCCTCCAGTGTCCTCTGGCGCTGCTGCAGGATAACCAGGCCTTCCAGCAGGCCGAGCAGCTACTCCGCTGTGCCGACGTGACGCTGAGGAGAGATGCTGACAGGATGTCGATGGAGCAAGGAAATGACACAGGAGTCCAGCTTCTGGTCCTCCGTCTCGCCATGCAAGGTCTCACCTTGCTATGCAAAGAGATGAAGTAGTTCTGGTCCGTGCATGTACACTTCTCTTTCTTTTCTGTGGATTGTAATCTCACAAGTGCTTTATTTTTTATCTTTATTATCTTTATTTTAAAGTCTATGAGGATGCTAATAATATTTCCTTACATTTCTTTCTTTCCATATAGTTGATTACTTGTTGCAGTATTATACCGATATAATTTTCCTACGTGTATTTTATTACAGAGCATTCCTATTTTTGTATAAACAAGGCACATCTTTATATTGTATGTGCTGAATTGTTCTACTTTGGCTCAGCTCTGCTTTGGTTAGGACTACATGAGGCTACAGCTCATAAGCCATCGAGCAGTTTTGGGCACTCAATTTAGGCACCTTACAAAAACACATCCTGCAAATTGATATTGTTTATATTTCTTCGTTCAATAAACGTTTACAGCATTCAAGTATTTTGTTTGAACTACAACAAATCTCAAAGCTGATGCATGCCAATGACAGATAACAATGAAAGATGATCCACGTTTATGCAGCATGCTGAAAGCTGTGCTCAATGCCTTTATTGCCAGGATGTTTATTTGAAATGCTGCTAATGATCTTAATCAACAGATATGCTAAGAATCTTTTGTGGTACATCCTTATACATATAGCTAATATTATGAAATATTTATAACATTCCCTTAAAAGTTCGGTTAAAAGCTTTATTTTGGTAAAATGTCGTATAAATGGTTTAATGTTGAGAAGCTTATTTTTACACGTTTTATAAAGCTGATCTATGATGGCTTTACAGCCGTCTTCTGTTAACTCTCAGTTAAAGTAATTATTTTCGGGGGGGGGGGGGGGTGAATACATTCAAAAACACATATTTCATATGATTCTTAATTGATTCTTATTCTTATGATTCTTATTTCAGATATATGAGAATGCTTTTTGTATCTACAGAAAATGCAAACTGAGATATTATGTATGTTTTTCTTGAAGATATTTAAGTAGAATGTTCAGTTCTCCTTTGTTCTATGTCAACTATGACGATTAAAAAGTAAAAACTGTCGTTCCTGTCTTGATTCATTTTCACTGAGATCTCATTGTTTTTATTATGGCATGTAAGTGACTGTTAGAAGGTGTCAAACAGATTAATCATGACGAGTCTGAGACAAATTTTACATATATACAGACATACCATACTCACCTATGGACACACACACCCTTGGGTGTGTGCGCTTTATGTCCTATGCACTTTTTTTAAAAAACATTGCTTATTAGACCTTGTCACAATACTGTGTGTGCATGTGTCCACAGACCAGAAAAGATTCTCATTCTCTCAAAGTGCTTTCTGTACCTGTTTGGGTGGGACGTCTCACATCAGTGCATATTACTGTCGTTTGATGCACACAGGTACAAGTTTATCTGGTATGGCTGGAAACTTGCAAAGAAGGTAACTATCTCACGGCCCCAGACCCTAATGATGCTTCTATTTATTAACTAGTATCAGGCAACTGCGATTAGTTGATACTTTAAAGTTATTTTAGATTTTTATTTTTCAGAAATTCTACACTTGCTTGCGTTACAAATGTAAAAAAGATTAGGTTACCCGTTTATACTGGTTTTGCAGGTGTCTGCTGATGCCTGTCACCAAATGGTACCAAATTGGAAGAGCTCATTAGAAATCTGGGTTGTATGATGTCACTGCATGAATCATCTCTCTCTCTCTCTCTCTCTCTCTGGGGGAGTACAAAAACAAGCAAATCTGTCATATAATGTATGGTCGAAAGCCCAACAACATGAGGACCCGCAACAGGTAAATCCAGCCAGGCTAACAAGGCCTACCTCCAGTCATTTACTGGGGCTGTTATGGTGGAGTATTTTGACCTCAGGAAATTTCCAGTGTAGCTCTGCTCAATTCTGCACGCCCATTCAGCCAGAATGATTGCTGACACCTGTGTGGGTGCGCAACACCTTTAAAGAAGCTCAGATCATCTTGTGGCCTTGTCCGGGTTTGTCTCATCTGTCTGTGGTCCTTTGTTCCCACTCATGGCCTGCACCTTGCCATGGTGAGTGGGCTTTTAACTATGATGGGCTATTACTTATGTTGTGTGAGTGTGTGGGCAGTAAAGGCACTGGTAGTATGTGTATTATGACTCATCAAATTATACCAAACAATTGATTTCAAATTCAACATTAAGCCATTAATTAAACTTGTATTTTCACCATCCTCAAGAGCTGCAGGCCACATTCAGGTATAATTGGATATACCAGCTCCTTCTCCCTCCAAATCTGCCCATTGAGAGAAATCACATATCTATTCAAAGTGGAAGATGTGACATTTAATGTGTTGACATTGGCCATTGTTAGACACACCCTTTTTGTCACTCCAAAGCTTCTCAAGTTGACTCATATTCAACTTTCAGATGTTTATCAAGTCACTATTCAATACCAAACTTACCATATAGTCTAAGAATTAAATTATCTGAATTAATATTTAGGTTTTAAGACTGAACACACTACTGACTCTTATAAGACATGAAATAAATTCACAGTTTTTCCCGATAAAGATAAAATATTCCACCATTCCACCTACCTAACACAATTTACATCAATTTGACCGTGGTTTCGCGAGGGGACTTCATTTCCCACAATGCACCCCGGGTGTTGTCACGTGGCTCCGACGAAACGAGGAAAGCGCGAGTTGTGACGTTAATTATCTGCGACGCAAACTCGCGCTTCTCCGTGGTCGTCGCATGTAAACATAGTGCTCGGAGTTCGGAGCAGAACCGTAGCGTCTCAGACGAGTTCAGCGGCTGCGGAGATGACCGTCTGTAACTTCTTCCTTCAAGGCCGCTGTCGTTACGGAGATAAATGTTGGAATGAACACCCGAGAGGAGGAAACAGAGGAGGAGGAGGTGGTGGAGGAGGAGGATACAGCAACAACAGCCGGTCCTCTGCTCCTCAGCAGTCCAGAGGAGGAGGGGGTGGAGGAGGAGGTAACGCATAGCAGAGCTCCTCACAGTTATCGAGTAGACTGCTTTGTCGACCTGGCAAATATGTAAATAAGTAACGATAACTTATTCTTAACTGACTTAAATACGCATGGTTTAGGTGCTGTTTCTGAGGGAAATGAATGTCTTCGGAGTTGATTTTATCTAGTTAGGCAGTTTCCCTATTTGTACAGATAAACTGACCCTCTGCTAAACAGTTTCTCTTTAAATTATACCTTAGCTAAACAATCTGCCTTTTTGAGTCCCTTACTGTTTGCATGTTCTCCCCTTCTTTTTCTTAGGGTTCATCTTAACCACTCAGTATCTTACCCAGAGATGCTTTACATTGTAGACTGCAGGATGCTGCTCTCTGATCCACAGTTGCCCCAGAGTGTTTTGGTTTCTCACTGGTATTGTTCCTGTTGCCTTCCAGGATTTGGAAACCGGGTTTGGGTGAATCCTTCCCAGCAAAAGGGAGGCTACATCCAGCCTTCATCCTTCTCCTCTCGTGGTAATGACGACTGGGGTCGAGGTGGCGGAAATGACTGGGGGAGAGGAGGAGGAGGAGGTGGAAATGACTGGGGCCGAGGAGGAGGAGGAGGAGGAGGAGGAGGAGGGAATGACTGGGGACGAGGAGGAGGAGGAGGCCGAAGAGACAACGCAAAAGCCTCGGATTTCAGTTTTTCTGGTGGACAAAACAGATTTTCAGCGCTGAGTTCTTCCAACAGTTTTGATAGAGGAGGAAGAGGAGGAGGGCAGCAGGTACCAGCTGGTGAAGATGATGATGACAAAAAGCTGTGAGTCTGCTTTGTGCTTCATCGTTCATCGTTAATATGAACTCTAGTGTAAAAAATCTTAACTCGTATGATGTCTGTCTCAGGGAGATCATTCAGCTGGACATGGACTCCTGGGAGAGTTCGGGACAGTGGGGCTTCTCATGTTACCGCAACTTTAAGATAGCTTTATCTGGTCTGTATCAAACACACATTGAAATCTCTCCTTTCTGTTCTCATTTGTCATCACCACAATGCCAACCTGAGCATGTTTGATATGCCATGTCCACAGGGTTCACTGATCTATCTCCAGAAGAGCTCAGGTTGGAGTATTACACTGCAAGAGCTTCAGGGGATCTGCAAGGCTATGTAAGCATGATGCCACTCATTATTAACATTCCTCATAGTCCATAAAATAAGACATTTGGAGTTGTTTTATCATACCATTTTGACTATTCTACCTTTGGCGTTCTGAAATGTTGTAGGAATTAAAACATGCATTGTGTTTAGGTGAATGGCATCAACCAGTTGCTGAACCAGTTTAGAAACAGAGTCCAGGAGTTGAAGCTCATGAATCCATCCACCCGCAATGCTGTGGTGAGACACTCGGCTACACCCATCGTTGCTGCCCTCTTCGCCTATTTCGTATCTCATGAATGAAGTGAACACGTTGTCCGTCGCTGCAGCTTGCAGAGATAAACAACCCAGCGCCTCAGGAGTCCTCAGGCGGCTTTGGATCAGCAGCAGCGACTGGATTTGGATCCTCGGCATCCGGCTTTGGGGGGAGCAAAGGTGAGGATAGAGTCGCAACAGAATTGTAGCGGTGGAGTGGTTTACTGTTAGTTCAGCTTTCTGGAAAGCTGTCATTTCTTTGAAATGACCAAAGGAAGTGACTTACCCCACCCAATAAACAATTTGGCAAATTACTAGTAACTCTGAAGTAGACAAAGTGACCAATGCAAGTGAAATTATCATGTGTACTGATCAGGTTAACTAATCCATGCATTTCTCCTTTGTTCCTTTTCACTTTTTCTCCTTGTGCAGGCTTTGGGGCCCCAGCACCAGCCCAGGCCTCTTCTTTCAGCTTTTCCGCCTCGGGTGGTGGGTTTGGTTCGGCTGCTGCTCCGGCAGCTCCAGCGGGTTTCGGCAGCGCCACAGCCGCCCCGACACAACCGTCCTCCGGGTTCGGCTCTGCCGCCGCAGCCCCCCTTCCAGCCTCATCTTTCTCCTTCAGTGCTCCGGCCTCCAACACGCAAGCACCCTTGTCGGGATTCGGCTCGGCCTCGGGATTCAGTTTTTCCGCGACAGCACAAAGTGGAACTGGGTTCGGCAGCAGTTTTGGGGCCGGGGCTCCGGCCGCTGCAGGAAGTGGCAGCAGTTTTGGACAGGCGAGTGGTTTCGGGGCACCCTCCGCTCCCCCTGCTGCTGGAGCAGCTTCAGACAGTCTGTTTTCACCTCAGAGCAAACTGAGTCCGGAGGAGCTGAACCAGTTCAAGGCAAAGAGGTTCACTCTGGGCCAGATCCCTTTGAAGCCCCCTCCAGCTGACCTGCTCGTGGTCTGATCCTGTGGGGAGAATCTTCCTGAAGAGTTTAGATAATTTATACAAAGTGAAGATTTTATTATGGCAAACTAAAGCCATCACAGCTATTTTTAAGATATGGCTCAGGCTTCACAGAACTTCAGCTTTTTTTGTACAGAGCAAGATAAATGATTTGTGCTTTTTGTCACATGAAGTGCTACTGGGAGAAATGAATATCTGATGAATCAGAAGAATGAATATCTTTCAGTTTACATTTCCGGTCAAGCAGTGTCACTACTCGTTGTGATAAAGTTACCACGTGAGTGGCAGATTTTAATGGTTTAATCACACAATAATGGGATCTGTCAGGAAATACAATGAAACCATGTGCTTTTAGCTTTTGTTGTAAACATTTATCTGCAGCTATTCACACACGGTGTTTTGAAATACATTTTACAGAATCACTTTTGGCTCTTGGTGGTTTTTACCTCAGCTTAATATGGTGATGAGTGGCTTTTCTGTGTGGAGTTAGAAGTTTCTGTGCTTGAATGCATGTTGACTGGGGACCCTAAATTGTCCCTTTGTGTGAGTGTAATAGATTGATGACCTGCCTTTGACCTGTATGTGCTGGAGGTGCTGGTTTTAACAACCAACAGGATACCGTTACAGAGCTGGTAAGATACTGAATGGATGGATGGACTCAACGCTAGCCTTTATAAACGGTTCTAATTCCACAGTTCATCCAGCAGGGGGTGCCCTAGACCATTTATATTTTAGTGGAGAGTAAAGACTCAACTAAATGTCTGTAAAACGTCCCATTAACAAACTGACGTAGTTTGTGGCCTCAGCCAGGGTATGATTCTCACTCTTTTCTCTGATTATGACGTGAAGTGAAGCCGGGGTCTGTCCCCGTTAAACCATCCATCCACACCAGCTCGCTGGTCCATGTCCACGAGCGGAGAGCGAGGAGAGGCGGCGGCCAGATGACAGTGAGTGAGTAAGCTCCTCAATATGTATTCATTAGGTTTTGAGCACCCGCTGGGACCACAAGAAGAGAAATACAGTGACAAAGCGATGGCAATAAGCTATTCTGCTGCTGCAGGGGCTACGGCTCTGCTGACTGGAGCATATTTTCAGCTGACAGAGAGCCTTGTGATGGCAGCGAGAGCTGGCACTTCCTCCAGTGAGTGTCTTACAGTGAGCTGCTCTCTATCTGTATGTGTGTGTGTGTGGGAAGGCATCCCAAGTCAATATCTGCACAGCCAGGTCAAAAGCATAGCAATATGGGGTGTTACATGTCAGCACAGCTTCAACTGTGAGGGAGTCTAATGAAGCTCAGAAGTTGGTAAATATTCTATTCATTCTATTATTTATTATTTATTTATTTTTTGCAGCTTGGACAAAACACAGTCAATTTGGCTGATTATGACAGTAAATTTACCTAGTTTCTGAATATCTACAAGCCATCAAAATCAGATCAATTCATCTGTCTTTTATCTCAGCTGTTCTGTACCTTCAGTGTGTCGTTATCTCACAGGTTGCCAGGCAGTCATAACACACACACACACACACACACACACACACACACACACACACACACACACACACACACTACTCAGTCCACCAAGGGGCAAATTAGAGTCTCCAATCGACCTTTACATACATGTTTTTACACTGTGGGAGGAAAGTGAAGTGCCCGGAGAAAACCCATCGATCTGAACCCGAGACCCTCTTGCAGTGAGGCCTGAATTTGCGATCTTGCTTAGAACAAGCTTGGAATGAGGATTTCCATCTTTTCAGTGATTTTAATGAACTTAGTGGGATCTTTAGACAAGACAAGCACCGTGAAGGCGTCACCTTGACTGATGATGACGAATGTCCATATTTTCCTTGGTTCTCCAAACCACAAAACTAAATCCATCAATGGAGAATTTATTCTGCTGAATATTTCATGAATGTAATAATTAGTTGCAGCTCCACTTGAATCAACTACAGCAGTAAATAATAACTGCTGCATGCTTGATAATGATCTCCTATCAGTCAACCCTGTTTCTCTGGCACTGGCACATTTCCCTGGTTGTAAGTACACGCATGCAAATCCCGGCCTTTTACCTAAATATAGACTGTGAATACACTGCTGGCTGCCTGTGTCGGGGTGCAACATAGTAATTTTCTCTCCTACTTCTCATTCTGTCAGCAGTAACCTCCCACCCACCCCCTGCTAGCAGATAATACATAAATAATTCAACAGATTAATGAACGATTGAAGGAGAGGCTCATGAAAAGGCACTTGCGCGCTCCTTTCAGTGAAAGTAGCTCAAATTGCCATGCGGTGACTCTTAAATAATTCTAATTGAGAAACATGGGCATCTCTGCTTCCTTGTTTCCCCAACATCAAAATGAGCAGATTTAATCACTAAGTGCTGCGCCATCAAACCACCAGCCTTCCCCGCCTTTATGTAATGTATGCATGAGCTGCACGGAGCGGGATCAGTGCAATATTAAAGATGAGGGATGAATGTGAGGATGCCTGCACACAGAATGTTTTTATTGGAGCCGATTAATCACTCTGGAGCACATTAAGACCAGTGTAAGGTTATGACACAGGCTGCAATCATATTAGAGGCGTGATTAGATTGCTTTCATCCGACCTGTTGTGTTTAATAGTGAGAAATATCATTTACGAATGCGGTGCCTTCCTCCTCTTCCTCCCTCTCCTCCCCTGAGGATTGCTCAGTATTCCCAAGAGGGAGCCTGGATTTTGAGAGCTGGGGTGAGCGGAAATACACACACACACACACACACACACACACACATAAACACCTGTCATGTATAGGAGACATATCGTCTCCTCCTCCTGCTTTAATCCTCCAACCTGCCCCGCCCTCCTGTGAAATCATAGCTTGCACAAGCGCGGTCACGTGACCACAGTGTGTACAGAAATTCAATTGACTGTGACCTGACTCCTGCAACACACACACACACACATACACACAGTATATGCTGCCCCAGATGCACATACACCCACGTAGATGCAGTATGCAGCGCTAGTTATCCGTCTTGTTAAACCCCTGGTTTGTTTCTCCCACCGCAGATCAATCCTGTTAAATTATAACCTCACCCCGCGGCCGTTAAACCTCCTCCAGCCTCGTCCAGATCTGCATTTCTTTTCATGACGCGCACTCGCACAATCCACATGCATGCGGGTGTTCATTGCTATTACACAGCAGTTGTGGTCACCACATGAGCTGATGACAGCAACAGATGCTCCTACGGCCACTCCAATCCTGCCCCCCCCCCTGCTTTGCTACAGAATGCCAATGAGCTGATTCGGATTCAGCGCTGGTATTAATGTTTGATGGGGGGGAGCTGATTCCAGTTGGGCCTCCTCGCTGCAGCAGAGAACAAGAATTGATTGTGTTGAACCGCGGCGGTTCGCCTATGGGAAACAGCGGTATTGATTCAAGGCCGGTGATTTATGCTTATGCGAGTGGCTTCGAGCACGGGTGACTGACTGACACATATTTCAGCTCCCAGGTTCTGGACCTGCACGGGTTCATATTGGGATGAGTGCAGCTCCGCCTCGACAGTAATAACGGGCTGCAGTGAGTAAATGCCATCAGAGTAGGAAACGTACTGTAAGTGTTATGTTGGGGTTAGGCCCGGGTCACTGGAACTGCGGTGAAGCTACGCTAGGTCAACATGGTCTCTCTCTGTCTGTGATCTGCATCAGCTCTGCCGTACGGGCTCTGAGCTTTGCACAGTTTTTTTCCATATTCAAAAACACATCGCAAATACTTTTCGGCGAACATCATGTCTGCTTAGGGTTTTTTTTTTTTATTACTTACAGTTACATTACGTCGGGTGATGGCGGAGACATGAGGGATGAGTATTGCTCGAGCCAGTTCAGGCAGTTTACGTGCAACGTTTTTGGATGTTTTTTTGTGACGAAGATGTCCAAATATGCCTCCGTCTGTCCACGGAGTGGGTCTCTTGAATCGGGCTGGGGTGAAAAATGAAAACAGCTGTTTCACTCGCCCTGAATTCGGAGGTTGTAAAACTCTGTGATGTGATGTTTGGATGAAACACTGTTGCCTGCTGATGAGACACTTTGCACTCTGAGAGCATCGGTGTGATATGCAGCAATCAGCAGGCACCATATGTACATAAAATTTTGGCCTTGAAGGTTATTATTTATGTATATTCAAATATATTTGTCAGCTTCAGCTCAGCATGCTAGACCTGTAATAAAATGCTGTCCCCTTTAAGTAGTTTGGTGTGTTCTTCATGTATGTTCTTCATGTATTTGATTTTATATTCAGTCCCTCTGAACTGCTTCTGTGTGAGATAACATTTCATTAATACAACTTGAACTGAAGTAAATAATTTCCTTTGATCGGCTGACTGAGTTTGTAACTCTTAAAACCACTTCATCTTGAACACTCCATCCTCCGCTTATTAACGCAGAGTTAATGGTTGCTCTTCTCAAACATATGAGACTTTAAATTCACTTGACCCACTTTTTACAGTCTATTAAATGCTGTAATCATAAAAACCACTGAAACTAGGTTTTTGTATACCATGTAAACTGTTGAGTGTAATGCTAGGGGGAGGAGTATGGGCTGAACTTCCCAGCATGCTCGGGGACAGGAGGCTCATTTAATTACCGCGTTTTAATTACAGTAAATGCTATATGCCACACAGTTATGACAGATGTTCGTTAAGCATTGCTTATGTGTGCGTGTGCTCATGGCTGTGTGGAGTTGTTGTGGTTTCGTTCTTGTGTACCAAGTACTAAGATAATTGCACAGTTATTGACCACCTGGCCAGGCTGAGTGAACATTTGGGAGACTAGTGGTGCGCTTAATGCTGCCAGTAAAGAGGAAGATTGAAATTAAATCACCTCTCTACTCCTTTATTGTATTAGTTACCCTACACTGATACATAGGTCTCTCTATAGTTCTCCTTTTGACAATAGACATTCTCTGGGTCACTGTTATATGAAGAGGTGTAAGTCATGGAAGCTGGATTTGCTGTACATTCTTCTAGATACCTGCCAGACAGTGCAAGGGTTCTTTTTCTTTCTTTCTTTCTTTCTTTCTTTCTTTCTTTCTTTCTTTCTTTCTTTCTTTCTTTCTTTCTTTCTTTCTTTCTTTCTTTCTTTCTTTCTTTCTTTCTTTCTTTCTTTCTTTCTTTCTTTCTTTCTCTCTCTGACTCCACAGCAGGTGGTTGGGAGGATGGTAGAAGGCACAGGACACAGCTTCCTGGACAGAGAAACAACACCTAGAGAAACATACACTCATTTTTTAGTAGCTATTTGATGGCTCACTCAATGTCTTTAACAGAACTACTATCATAAATTATTGATTCAGCTGCTGCAATTTCTGTATACATACCATCTGCAATTTTGCACACTGTAGTACCCTCACATCTGTTGCTATCACTTTCACGCCGTATGTATTTGTGAAATGACAATAGCAATAAAAATACGATACAAAAACTAAACAAAACAAAAAAACAGGATCAAAGAGTCACATTGCACATTGACCAGTCATAGATCTTGCTGCTATCTCTTGTTATTTGTGGCTATTTGTGACTATAACTTATGCTGTTGTTTAGTTTTGGTCTGCTTGTATGACCATAGTTTTTCTGACTTCACTACCTCTACTGCACTATTCACTTTACTGCTATGTTTGCTTGAATTTTCTGCTCTAATTTATTCTATTCTTTTATATTCTATTCTATTCTAGACACTGTTCGTTATAAACTAGCACTTCAACTACAGTCCAACTGTGAGCATTGTCATGAGGAGCACACGGAATGGAAGTTGATAAACAGGTATTTGATTTACTTTTTTTTTTTTTAGATTATTGATCCTAAAGGAAATTAAGCCGGTATATAAAACATATAAACACATAAACATATAACATAGAAAACATATAGCAGTTATAAAATATTAAGTGAGAAAATAAATCATGTAAAAATTGTGTATTTCAGTTGTTGATAAACCACTATACTGCCTGTTTGTTTACACTACAGCCTCTCAACCGAGCCAACCTGCTGCTGCTGCAGTTCCCCATCATGGCCACGCGTGGTCGCTGTTTGCCGCAGCGCGCCGCGCACCACCCCTCCCCTCCTCGTCCTCCTCGTCCTCCTCCCCTCTCTCTCCTCTCTCTCTCTCTCTCTCTCTCTCTCTCTCTCTCAGCAGCGCTCCTCTCCTCTCCTCCTCTCCTCTCCTCTGGGTTCCTCTGATGCCGTTCAGCAGCAGCAGCAGCAGCAGCAGAGAAGAGGAGCCGTCCTGCCAGCCTCCGTCTGCACACCAGCACAGCAACAATATAACCCGAACGATGACCTTCTTACACGCACCACACACGCAAACCAGCATTTGACAACTTCCCGAGCCCGCACCTTGCCTTCGCCGCCCCTCGCTCTAAGTGGTGAGTAGCTTTTTTTTTTCTCCTCCTCCCTCTCCCTCTTAATTGCACCGAGGCTGCTGAGCGGTCGCTGATCTGCAGGGACTGGGCTGGGCTGTCATGTGCATTTGTCTTCGGCCTGTCGCACTGGAGGAGATGATGCTGACGGTGATGATGATCAGGATCTGGTCTCTCCTCTCTTCTCCTCTCACCTCTGGATGCGTATGCCCGCCTGCCTGCCAGCCTGCCAACCTGCAGCGTACAGTTTCATGTCTTTCTCTGCTCCGTTTAATCTGATTAGCAGGCTGAGGGGATTGGTACGATCACACGAGATGATACCTACTTGTGCAATAAAGCTCTGTGAGAGTGATTGCAATGCGACCTGCGTGCGTTTGCATTTGTGTCCTGATACTACGTATCAGAGTGTAGTAAAAAAAAAAGGAAAAAAAGAATAAAAGAATGAGATTAGACTTTTTAACTGGAATTTGCTGCATAGACGCTGATTTATGGGATTGGGCTACAGTGTCAGAGGTCACCTGTGTGTGTGTGTGTGTGTGTTGGTTGCTTGGGGTCAGCTGGTGCCTCAGGATAAACCAGTGCTGCACTGCTGCCTTTTTTTTTTTTTTTGACTCTGCTTGCATGTTTAGATTGCATTTGGGAGGTTACATGGAGGTTGATTATGTAGCATTGTTACCTCACAGCAAGAAGATCCTGGGTTCAGATCCCAGTCGCATTGGGGCTTTTCTATGTGGAATTTGCATGTCTACTTGGGGTTTTGCTGGTTTCTTCAACACAGTGCAAATCCATGCATGTGCAGTTTGACTGCAAGCTCTAAAATGCCCCAAGGTGTGAGAATGAGAGTGAATAGTGTGTGTGTGTATCCTGTGATGAACTGGTGACATATCCAGGTTGTTTTCCCAGCTTTCACCCTATATGTGCAGGAGATAGAACCCAGCGATATTGTTCAGGTACCAAGTGGGTGAGATAATGGATGGATAAAGTGTGCAGAGTGGGGGGGGGGGGGGTCGAACGAGCATATTTTCAGATCTCCTCGCCTCCTCTGCCAGCACTCAGGTCAGGCCAAGTGCATGCTGGGGTGTGAGATTGTATCAGATGGCCGCACAGACACAAGCACAGCTAACGTCCAGATCCCAGCTCCTACTGTGTTCCCCACCTGTGGATGGGGAGGCAGAGCCACGTGACTCAGTCCCCGGACCTTCCACTGTCCTCTGTGTAAATGTCGCAGAGAGCATCGTTTGATGTGACTGGATGCGGCCGCCGGCGTTAAACACCGAGGGCGAAGCGAGAAGTGCGGAGCTGCATTGACTGCCTCTGAAAGAACGGGCCCTCCTCGGCCCGTTTTAGGGAGAATGAGAATAATTATCCCCCGTGCTTAACTCCTGAAACCCGTGCCTGACTCACTTTTGATCCTCTGAGTAATCCATTGAGACAGTGAAAGCTGCAAACAGACTCGAGCCGTACCATTAGAGCCACGTTTCTATAGCTCGGTCCACACACAAGTTGAGCGTTTCTATGACAGAAACCACTGTGCATTTTGTACTTGCACAAAATCACACAGACAAAGTCATCTCTTGTCATCTGGCGCCTGTACTGCATATATATCATATTGGACGGGCGTGGCTGTAGAGTAAATCTGAGATGTGGGCCGTGCAAGTTCAGCGGGTGGGTGAAACCGCGGCCTCCTGAAATATTTAGTAGGGCGAAAGGAGTGTGAGCGCGTGTGTCTGTGTGTGTGTCTGTGTGTGTGTGTGCGCACTAGAGGGAGAGATGTATCAGATAGTACCAGTGAAACTAGCCACTTAAAAGGCCATCTTCCATCAAAGAGTTTTCTGCTCACACATAGACACACACTTCTCAAAAAAGGATAGGTGGAAAGGGCAAAGGCAAAGTCCAGTGCAACACACACACACACACACACACACACACACACACACACACACAGATCTGCACTGACACATCTGACCACAGCTGCTGGTCCTGCTCTTCTTTGAAATGAAAATAAAACGAAATCCACAGGACAGTGGAGACGGTATAATCAGGAGGCTTGGTTGCTTGTTTTGTTGCATCTGTACGGCCTCCGTCCTAACCTGGTGTCCCACCATCAAAGAGCAGAATGGGGAATGGGGGTTTTAGCTGCCACGCGTCCCCCCGAATGAAGGGTTTAGCAACGAGAGTTAATTTAGTGAGAGTCAATTATTTATTGGCCTTTGCAATATTCATTGAGAAAAAAGCACAGAAAATCTTTTGTACTTAGACGCAGAAACGGTGTCGTGAGATAAAAGGAGTTCACATGCTAGATTGTGCCATCAAACATTAAAACAAGGTAGGTCGTGATCACTCATCCGCAATCAAGCTGCGGTGAAATTCTGGGAGGGAGATTTTGCGAAAGAAAAGAGAGGTAATAATTATCATGCAACCTTTCTCCATTTTCCCTCACAATATCTGTCACCGTAATTATCTTGTGATGATACGCAGTGACACCACGGATACTGTTAGCAAAATGTGGTCCATTGGCAGGACAATGGAGGCACTTTTGAGTGTTTTGCCAGATGTTCAAATACCCGTGGACCGGTTTTGTCAGTATGATAATGGAAGGGTAGTTTAGATTAAAAACAACAACCGACCAAAACAAAGACCGATTCTGAAGATGGGCGTGGTACGTGCAATCCGTCCATTTCCGAAGCTTAGAAGTCACAGCAGCCGGGTGCGGTGGGATATATAATCGTGAAAGTTCAATGTGAGGCCATGCTGTGGACCAGTAGTTAGCACTGTTGTCTCACAGCTAGAAAGCCTCAGTCCCAGAAGGGATGAGTCCTCCCACAGTCCAGAGACATACATGTTTACTTCTAGTGGAGACTCTGAAAAAGCCCCTAGATGTGAGAGTGAATGGTGTCTGTCCAGGGTGTATTCTCTGCCTTTGCTCTATATGTGCCGGAGGAAGGCATTAGCTGATCCCCATGACACCATTATGTACAAAGCAGGTGAGATAATGGATGCTTGGATGGACTGCTTTCAGAATGGCCAACTTTAAACCCGTGTTAGCATTGACCTATATATGTGTTTTTTTTCTCATTTTACACAAGAATTGTCCAACATTTAGTGTAGGTAGCAGTGGATGCATCATTATCAGAGTAAGATAACTACAATTCTGCTAGTGAACCATGTGCACCCAGTTTCCTAATAATTGCTTATTTGTCACAATATTCTGTTCACGAAAAACAATTAGCCAACATCCCGTTGTAGCAGTAGACCGCTATCGGCCAAAGACCCAGACCTGCGAGCGTCTGAAAAACGAGGTCACGTATAAAAAGAAAGTTTTTCGGGAAATGGATTAAAAGCCTGTGATCTACGTCTTAAAAATGTAAGCGGGCAGAGAGAGAGAGAGAGAGAGAGAGAGATAAATATACAGCTCTTATCTTGTCCTCCTGCAGGATCTGACTACGTTCCAGTGCACACACTCTCTCCTAGCAGACGTTCAGCAGTAAGTAACACAGGCAGGCACGCTCGATTTGACCTCCACAGGCCCGCCGCGGCCCCCACCTATGCACCGCAGCGCAGTCTAAGCCGAGACCCGGCGGAGACGGAGGTGGTAAGTGGGAGTTAGATCTTGTGAGCTGTTCCGCCCCGGGGCCGGCTCCCAGAGTCCCAGGTGGGATGGAGGAGATGGAGGGGTGGCTGGGCGCTAGTGAGAAAGATGTCACTGACCACATTAGTCACCGGAGAAAGCAGGCCATGAGTCAGGAAAGCTCCCGGCCTCATCCATCACGTCCCTCTTAACCCACTTTCCTTCCAGTCCAGCCGCTCCGCCCTTTTATTTTTCTATTTCTGCGAAGCGCTCCGTCCCCCCGCTGCTGCTGACGGAGTAACTTCGCCATCCTCCTTTTGATGCCGATGAAAAGGAGGAGAGGGGAGCAAAGAGAATCGCTCAGTGCCGGCCCAGAAGCGAGGTCCGCGGTCAACCTTTGGAGACAAAGACAAAAAAACAACACAACAAAAAACCAACTCCAAGACGATAAGCATAAGGATTGAAGGCGGTTTGTTTAGCCTGTGTTCCGGTAGGGAGAAGAAGGAGATAACACAGTGACATAGCGTGTCTCGTTTTCACACCAGATTCCCCATGGTGGTGTGCAGGGAGAAACCCAGCGAGCTGGTGAGACTGCTCTGGGGTGATAAGTGATGATATGAGAGAGGTCGCACTTCCTCCAAAAAGGCTGCTGGCTCAAATCCTGAACAAGGTATTTGATTCACCGCTGAGACTAAAACATTGTACTGCCAGCTCAGCTGCCGAGGGATTAAAGGGGAAGGATGGGGGGGGGGGGTGAATCAACGTTGGGAATGATACTCCGCAGGGCAGTGATTCTAATGGTTATCGATGTGGCGTCACGCCAGAAGGTATTTTCATCCGATTGTTGTCGTTATTAACCTTCAGAGGATGTTTGAGTGTGTCTGTGACTCATGACATAACATTAGCTGAACAGAGATGTGGAGGTGGGCGGTTCACCTGTCATTTGTTATGTGTTCTGCTTTGTCACAGTTGTATTCTGAACCAGCTTTTCCGGGCGTTTGGCCCTCAGATAAGTCGATTGCTGAGAATGTTGGATGATATGAGGACAAGGAGAGCCCTCTCATTAGACGATAAGTGGTATGTGAGATGTGCTGCTGTTCATTGCTGGATACATCCATCATGATTTAGTTACATTTTATTGAGAAAAGATGTCCAAGGTGACTAAGAATGGTTGAATGGAGTGTTTATCTCTTATTCTCCGGTGTTTACATAGAAGCCATGGAGTATTAGACTCTGTAGAAATGCTTCAGTTGCTATTTAAAGCAAAATAAAAAAAAAAAAAATCCTATTTTGGTGTGGGAATATTACGGTCAGTTTATGTAGCAGCATAGTCAGTTTGTATATGAATGATGACCTGAAGATGGCGTAAATCTTTTGACCTTCAGCGGATATTTATCTAGGTCAAACACAAACAACAGAAGAAACATCTTGTCATACATTATCGAGATTTGCATAAAATAGAAGCTACTAGTATACTACGTGACTCAGTTAATGACACTTTTCTGTCGTCAGAGTCCAGTGTCGTGCGTGCGATGCTGGCAGGACGTAACGACATCGCTGTCGTCCCTGATCACAGACGCGCGCTGGACGCTTTGATTCGGCATCTCAACGCCGCCAGACGGGCCGCCAGACGGCGTCTGACGGCCTGATTCGACGGCCCCTTTAATTTATCGCCGCCACGGAGAAAATGTAAACCTTCGCCTCCCCGCCGCGGCTGATTCAACATGATTCAGCCAATTTGTGCGAAAACATGGTGTGGCGGATCGAATTTATGTCTGCTGTCACGAGGTGATGTAGAGCGAGTGACTCGATGGCTCACCCCATTAAAGATTTTATTGGATAAAAATTTGATTGGGCCAGCGGGAGAAGCAAAACGAAAGCTCCTTATGAACTCCTTTTTCTGTTCATTTCACGGCTGTTAGCATTTGATTCAGATTGGTGTGTGTGTGCGTGTGAGTGTGTGTGTGTGTGTGTGTATGTGCGTGTGCACCAGGCATAACATTGCTCCACAAAGTGTGAAATGGGAAATTTGTGAATATTTAATGGCCCTTTGGCTGCATCTGGTCAATTGGTTTCTGATACTCTCTCAGTCAGTCGGTCGGTCGGTCGGTCAGTCAGTCAGTGTGATACTGCGGAAATCAAATCTGTGTCAGGGACGAGTGTCTTACAGGAGATTTGGACGTTGGTTTGGCTCCCTCAGCCAAGACGCCGGTGTCGGCGCCCGTTGTCATTCAGCGTTTTCGGCTCTTTCTTCTGCCACACTCTGGCACACAAGTCCGGTGCGGCATATGTGTGTTTGCACTACGCTGGGTCTCTCTGTGTGTGATTTTGTGTGTGATCCATTTGGCTGTTGGTTGTACCAAGGCCTGGCACTCCCTCCATCTCTCTCTCTCTCTCTCTCTCTCTCTCTCTCTCTCTCTTTCTCTCTAGTTGTGTGTGTGTGTGTGTGTATATGCAGGAAAAAAAAAGCCCTTCTGTTTTCTCGCCTTAAGAGACCCCTTATGATCAGAGAAATACATCAGCCACACACACCAACACGACACCAGGACACCAGGCCAATCACAATGGCAGCCGGCACGGGGCCCACACACACACACACACACACGTGCGCGCGCACACACACACTCAAACCTGGGAAGTTTCCATGGCAGCCTCAACAGGAAGTGGCTTCCAGCTCCTGCCTGTCCTGGTGCACTGCCGGTGTGATGGTCCATAGCAAGGTGCACAAAATGGACAGGATGTCGTAATGTATTCTATGTATCGTAGGCGTAGTACGCACATTTAATTTCAAGCACAGACTCTCTACGAAGCGTTAAAAAAATTCATCATAATTAAGGTTTTAAGATCCAGATGGTCAAGTTTGTGTGTTTTCTCCCTGCAGAGATTTAAAAATGAAATGAATGTTTTAATATTTTCTGCGTGACCCTTATTAACTTGTGCTTGTTTGAGAAACCTGACAGTCAATAAGTCAAGACGCTGATTACTCTGAATTTAAATGCATATTAACATTTGACTGCTGACAACTAACCAGCAGCGTGCCGCTGTTTTTTTGTTGTTTTTTTTCTCTCTTTCCTGTTAATTTAGCCGTGGTTCAGCGCAGTTTACTCTCCACTGTCCCATGTGGGAAATTCAGCTCGCAGCAGCCAAAAACACTTGGCAAAAACACATGCAAACAGACTCATCCCACAGCAACCCTCCCCCCCAAGAAAAGATCAATTAGAAATGGGAACAAGCGAGAGCAAGAGCAATAAGAGGGGGCGACGGGTAGGAACAAATTAGAAACAATGATTAAGAACGAGTTTAAAGAGAAGACAATGAGAGAGATTTAGTGTTTGTTGGTGATTCATGTGCCAGATGTATCGGCTTTACTGGCCTCGGCTTTGTGTTTGTTTGTTTTCTAACAAGACTCTGAGACGCGCAGCGCATCTTTACCATCTACTTTGCGAGCTGAATTGTGGGTTAATTAACTGACCAGCAGTGGCACTGTGACCAGAGAGCAACTTTAAAGACACCATTAACTTCATCACTCAGCCGTTCCTCGCACGATTACGAGGTTGTGGCGTCCGTGTTTATGGCGGCAGTGGCGAGGAGAGACTTTCACCCTCTGAGCCGACATGACTGACAGAGAGTGTTGTGAATGGAGTGCTCTCTGATGCTAATGTAGAAGCTATGAAACACTGGTTTCAATAGAAATACCTCAAGGCTTTTTTTTTCTTTTCTTACAAACCCTTTTCAGTCCTATTTCTAGTGTGGCAATAATACATACCTCTTCTGCGCAGGTCTGGTGCCCTTTCATTCTTATCTGGCAACCACTTTACATTGATGTGCTGTTTTACCACCAGTCGGATGATGGAATGTGTCTTGTCTTTTAATATGCAAATGCCAATAAATCACTTCAGTATCAAAATGTCTGAAAAACCACCTCATGAGAAATGTTTTAACAAGCTATGAAAACATTTCGGTGTTTCTGTTCCTTGCAGTATTTAGGTTAAGCACAATTGTAGGGCTCCTACTCAGGAAAAACCAGGAGCACACTGGAAACTTCTATAAACTCACTGCTAAACTGAGTGAAGGCGGGGACATGAAATCTGGAGTTTGCTATCACACTCATATTTCATATCACATTCTGTTTCTATTCAGATTTCAAACCTGGAACTCGAGGACGTGATGATGTTTTTGGACCTGCTTTTACTCTCTGGTCAGGAATAGACTTTCCTTCCTCAGCAAAGCCAAGGTGAAAACGTTTCTTCTCTGTTCCCCTTTAAGCTGATCTTCAATATCTGCAAGCTGCAAATAGTGAGCACCTGAGATAGGTGATGTAGGTCAGAGGAGGGGCTGGCAGCCCCCCCCCCACCCACCTCCTCCGCCCATTCTGGGAGGAGGGGCTGGGTTTGCTGACGGGAGGAGAATTAAATGAGCTCTGAGATGAGAAGTTAAGGGAGCACAGAGACATATGGCAGGGGAGCTGTCTGGCAGCGAGATGAAGATAGATGAGCTCCAGTCGCACCTTCAGGTTCCAGCACAGCACCGGGCGAGGGCCGCGACGTGACGGCATCTTCACCTGCGCGCTTCAGAGAATAAAAGCCTCTTTTAAGGTGTGACATTTTTTACTTAATATTAGACAAAATGGGTTCGTGCTCCACTTTACATGAAATATACATAGAATATTTTGCTTTTTCTGGGATTTTTTTTTTTGAAGTTACTAGGATGACAAGATAAAAAAAGTCTTTTATAAACTTGGAAAGTTTCTACTTCAAAGAACGAAACCACTGGAGAAGTAACCCCAAAACAGCTTCTTAATATCGGAAAATTGCACCACTCACTGTTTTATTTTTCAATATTTTCTCTCCACTGACTGTGCTGTACAAAAATAGATGCTTCATGAATTTAAAATAGAAAATAAATCCAAAACCTAGGCTGATACCGTGATGGCTACATGGGTTGACAAACCAAATAAATGAAGCTTCCTAATGGCTCCTCGCTTTTGACCACTTCCACTGCCTGGAAATAAGATAATCTAACCACAGGACCAGGCGTGACTGAGCGTATCTCTTGTATTTGAGCTCATTTCACTCATTTCACAATGTCAGCATGTGAACCGAATCGAAACTTTAACTCTGTATATGAAAGCAGCAGCAGTGCAGATGTCCTGTGGGCAAACAGTTTGGTTTCCTGTTTTCCTTTTCGGCCTTATCTTCATCCCCCACCACACACACACACACACACACACACACACACACACACACACACACACACACACACACACACACACACACACACACACACACTAGTACATGGGGCTGAGGATCTCATCATTGAGGAGGAAAAGGGGAATGAATGCATGTCTCATTCATTGTCACTCTCTGTGTCGTCTCCCTCTCCTCGGGCTCCATTATTCCTTGCAGATCAGACCGCGGCTTCCTGCAGTGTTTCTCTCTCTCCCCTCTCTGCTCATTACGAAGGATCCTCTCCTCCCACGTTTCTCTCCCTGTCCCCTGTCTCCCTCACTTGTTCCTCTCCATCCTCCCTGAATACGGAGTTGTTCGTCTCCGCTCTCTCTCTATCTCTCTCTCCATCCCTCCTCCATCCTCCGCTCACTGTGAGTGTGTTCAAAGCACACAGCGCCCCCCTAAGACAGCCGGAGAGAGGTGCATGTAGGCCTGAACTGAAAAGAGGAGGGTTAAGGGCATGTGGGCTCACCTGAAATTTTAGATATCCAGTCTGTGCCCGCCCCCCCCTACTTCCCCAGCTCTCCCTCTGTCCCCCACTCCTCTCTACCCTTTTCCACTCATAACAAATGTCACTGCAGTGGCCCGATACAAAGCACGCAGTCCTCCACCTCCGCCTAGTTGGCTATTATTATGAGTTTCATTACAAAATGCCAAAATTTGCCCTTTGCAACATCAGTTCATTGCACCGCGGTAGCACCAAGTGCACTTATTGTGGTGATGCTAAATGCGCCCCTGCAGAAAGCACCTGTCGGCAGCGTTTCGTTAGCATGGTGGCCGCTATGCGGTTGACAAAGGGAAGCGAGGACGATGATTTACGTAGACATGCGGAGCGCTGGGCTTTACATTCCAGTCTTCCACTCCAAAGGAGTGTATTAAGGGTAAATTCACTGTACTGTATGTATTATTTATGGTTCCCAGTCAGGGGAGTGAGCGTTTAAGTTGCATAAAGGGTTCGTGCAGCGCAGGATCAGTGGCTCAGGATGTGAAGCTAACGTAATTTAGTCACGTTACCGATGACCGACGACCGGTGTTCGTGACTCGGTCCCCTGCGTTGAATAACTCAAAACTATTCTGAAATTCACATGGGTGATCCTCAGATCCTGCATGATTTTAAACTTTTTTCTCAAATCTTAGTGAAAAGTCTCATTTGTCTTGGAATTTGCCTCACGCCTCCGCTCCTCAGGATGAATTATAATGATTGAGTTTCATAACTTTGCATCATCAGGTCACAGGTTCACACCATTTATTCTCACGTCTAGAGGCACACAGAGGCTAAGACTCTATAGAGACCAAAAAGGTACAGAAGCCTAAATGGCATTGGCCAACTGAAGAGAAATCCACATTTTTATGTCCTGGACCCGGTCGTAAAGGGACAAACCAACGACAACATTACTTTCAGTATGCACTACCTGAATGATGTGGTTTAACTGGTTTGCCAGTTGGGCTCTGGCACAGCAAAAGACTGCATTGCTGTACTTTGTGTGAGAGGAGAAAAAAAAAGAGACATATGAGGTCGTGATGATTAGCCAAGTGAGAGAGGCCAGGTGGAAAGAAGAGTTACATGGAAGTGCAATGAGGAAGCGAAAAGAGAGAAATATGACCAGGAGTGTGAAAGCACAGTGTTGGCCACAGTGCATCTACATATTTAATATGCCCTCGGGCTGCTGGTTTAGCCTGGGTGTAATCACTCTGAAGTTGGGAGATAGGAAACGGCGGGGAGAGAAACAGGGAGCTGCAGTTGATGCTTAATGATAACGGACGCGTTTTTTTTTCCTTCACCTCGGTTAAATATTGGACGTGTCACATAAGGATAAGCGCAGGTGTAAGTTATAAAATGAAAGAAAACTTGGTTGACCTCCGTCGGGAGGTGCTGGCTTGGTAAATGCTGGCTGTCGTCACCTCCCTGAGTGGCGTTCAGTCATTATTAATGCCATTAGTGACAGCTTTTTCACAATATGGAAGAAAAGGCACAGGGCGAGAGGCAGAGTGGTGAGTGCACTGGGTGGATATTACGGGGTTATCAAGGTAATGCTCACACACACACACACACACACACACACACACACACACACACACACACACACACACACACACACACACACACACACACTCACACACGCACGTATCCTCCCAGGATTCAACCAACCAGTGATGACTTGAGCTGCAGAGTTTATCATCTGTCACTGTTTAAGGTCAGACGCAGAATGAGATTCCAAAAAAACACACGAGACAAATACCAGCTGACAGGGTCACCCCTCAACAGCAGGCCAGCCCTGACATTTGTGTGTGTGTGTATGTGTGTGTGTTTGAGACTGGAGATATTTCTTAACTCACTTGAACAGTCTGCTGCCATCTGCACTATCCTCGTCCGCTGACCTTTGTGTGCTTTGTTTTCTCGGTTTGCACAACCGCCGGAGATCAGGGAAAACTTTTCGGTGGATTTCACTTTTTGTTTATCTTTTTTTTTTTTTTTTTCAATGGGGCGGGGAGTCATTTCTGCTGCCTCTGCAATAAGTTGGGGGTAATTTGATTGAAAACCAAACTGTGGTTGAAATTCAAACCGGGTGTCCTCCAGCCTCGCGGAGCCGCTGCAGCTGTAAGACAAGCTATCATTCTACGCTCTGAGAACGTCTGGCGCCCTTTCATCTGACCTGTCCTGCTCCCCACTCCATGCTCAACGCCCTCTTCTCTCCTCTTTCCGCAGCCCTGCTCCAACTTTCCGGCCCTCCAGTCCAGTGGGACCATGATGCTCAGCAGCTCGGTGGAGGTGCCCAGCCCGGGCGGGATGAGTGGCCTCAGCGGGCTCAGCGCCGCCGCCCGGAACGTGGTCCGCTCCTCCAGCATCTCGGGGGCCATGTACAGCCTGGACAAGAGCCCCGGCAGCGGGGGCCCCGACTCCACGTCCCTGGCCGGCAACAAGAAGCGGCGCTCCAGCCTGGGCGCCAAGATGGTGGCCATCGTGGGCCTGTCGCAGTGGAGCAAGAGCACACAGCAGCTCAACCAGCAGGGTCAGTGAGAGACGCCTTCATGTGATTTTCATCACATTTTCTCATCAGCTGTACATATCCGCCACTGGCCCAATCCATTCTTCCATTGTCTTATCTGCTTTACACTCAGTGGTGTCATGGGTATCTGTCGGTGCCTATCTCCAGCTCACACACACCTAATATCTATCGTCTAGTGCAGATCCTTTCCAAATGAAAATGGATTTTTTTTTCTAGCGTGATCGTCCGCCCCTCCCCTTCCAGCGTCGCTTTAACTTTTCCAAATACCCCGCCTGCCTTTAAAATGATTAGTGCTTTCATGCTTCAGTTAAAGAGTTACACGGATAACAACACTGGTCTACCGGAACAGTGATTGTTAAAGAGTACACACAATAACATTAGCATAATCCACTCCAAAGGGCATTTGGTGGTACACTGCTGCGGTTCTAATACCTATAATATCTTATTCAACGAGCTCTCTCTGGCTTTACCTTTCGTGGTATTATCATTGTAATGAGCCCTTTTGAAAAATGAAAAAAAATAGAAAAAAGAAGAAAAAGCCTTTGACATTATTGCGAGCATGGAGCTCTGAAGCGGCTTCTGCAGCCGTGGCAGTCAGCCGGCACGGCGGCTGTGCAGTAATGACGGTGACACAGCGTCCTCGTGCGTGTCCTGTGGGCTCTAATTGCAGATATCGTGCAGCTGCAACAAAAGCGCGTCTCGTTTGGCGCCTCGGAGTCGAACACAAACACGCCGGCTCCCCACGGGAAGCGGGCAAAACATGTCACACGCAGAGGTTCGGTGAAGGCTGGGAGAGAGGCAGGGCCAGGCGGGGCCTGGGCTGCAACTCCGCTTCACTGCCGTTGAAGTGTTTCGTCATCCATCCATCCACCCATCCATCCATCCATCCATCCACCCATCCATCCATCCAGTCTGTGGGCACCAAAGGAGCTGCTCGACTCCCAGCATCCTCTCAGAACATTCTGTGTCTCTTTCCAGCACACTGAACTGTAACCCTGTCAGAGCGGCTGTCTGCATGTGTCTCTCCGCCCGCCTCTCAGCTCGCTCTGTGGCTGCACGGCATGTGCGTGTTACTCCGCGAGAACGTTCAGTCTTATTACAAGATCCGAGGGCGCCTTTGCTTTGTGTGGCAGCCCGGGTAGAGTACGAAGATGCTCCACTGGTGTCAAAACCGGGCTTATTTCACAATAACACAAACGTCACCGGAATATGTCTTGTTCACTGGCTCCGGCTCTTAAATGTGAATATGTGCTCTCACCTTAAGTCTGTGTATGTTTTTATAGAGTAACATATGTTCATTAGAGCTGTGACAAGTAACCATAGTAACCAATAGTTGACTAATAAAATTTAGTATTTCTTTTGAGAGTAATTTTAAGTGATTAAGTCAAGATTCCCTGGACTTTCTAAATGTGAATATTTTCTGGTTTCTTTCTTCTCTGTGACAAAAGACTGAATGGCATTTTGGTAAGGACATAAAAAAAAGCATTTGAAGACCTTATTTTGGCCTTTGTGAAACAGGCATTTAGCATTTTCACAGTTTTTGTGTCATTTTATAAACCAAAAAACTGATAAATGAATCGAGAAAGTAATCAACATATTAATCAATGACTAATGGTTGTAGCTAATAATGCTTGAACTAGCTACATCATGCAAAGCAAACTGTGCTGATGACATCATAACTTACATACAAATCCCAGCAAATAACAAGAAGAAGCTTCACATTTTGTCTCAACTTGACTCTCTCTCCTGGAACAGATATTGAACTGAAATATGGCAGACTTGACGCATCTATATTTAATGGCGTCTTAACAGAGAGTCAAATGAGAGGAAAGAACCCGTTTTGGAGCTGAAGTGGAGGAATGAAGTGAAAACGAACGTGCAAGCTCACATCATACGTGTCCTCATGCCAGCTCTGACATGGTCACCATATGGCTGATGGGCAGCGCACACAGGAAGACACACATGCAAACACACACACACACACACACACATGCACACACACATACAAATACTGGCAAACACAAATCCTACATCATTATCTTGTATCATTACGCTCTACACACACACATACAGCCGATGAGCTCGGCACACTCATGCACAGCTGACACTTGTCTGACGCAGGGAGAGCTGTCGATATTTTCACCACGGGGGCTTTCATGCCTCTGTTTTTTGTGGCGAGGAGGAGAGCACAAAGGAGGGGAGCGAGCGGCTGAGGAGGGGCTGAGGATGTAGAGACGAGGAAGGGGAGAAGCGGAGAGAAGAGGGGTGTGTCTAAATTTAGATGTTCTCAGCTGCCAGAGGAACACATCGCGCCCGGAACAAAAAAGCACAGTATCATGCGCCGCTCCTCCGCATCGCTCCTTCCCTTCACCTCCTGCCCGAGGGGTCTCTGGGGCTTTGGCACAACAGCTCAGACCCCGGAGCCTCAGAAGAAGTTCACACTCAACAAATGGCTGTTGCTCCTGGTACAATTTTAGTCAAATGGGGCTAAATGTAGCCGAACCACATTCGATACCATAGAAGTCTGTTTCATTCATCCCTGTTAGACGCACAAAGCTTCCTTTGCTCGTAGTTGTGTCCTGGATGTCTTAAGGTGCGTGGGCAGTGCTTTTTATAGGGTAGACAAGACGCTTCTTTCAAGCTGGAGGTGAAGTCAGGATTCAGACGGAACATAACCTCCTTAAGAAGAAGATGTTCTTATTCATACCTAACAGCAGGAATAGAAAAATACTATGAAGAAGCTGTGCCGCCTGATGTGGACTACACACACACACACATACACACACATACACACAGTATGTTATAAAAGTTATTAAAAAGTGTTTTAGCTATTGATGCTACCTGACCATAACAGCTTATCCAGCTAAGCCAGGCTCAAACCACTGGTTAAGGTGTGAACTTGATTTACATGTCAATTATTTTAAATAAAATCAGACTCCCTGGCCTTTTCATCACCACGTCTTTACAAAGTCCCAGAAGTGCAAGAACTAGGCTATCCCGTGTCCTGTAATTCGGCACAGCTGGAGGCAGAGAAGTGGGTGCGTGTAATGAGAAGACTGACCCGCCGCCGACAGACAGAAGGTCACGCAGGCCGACCAACAGGCAAACACCCCCCCGCCCCTCCACCACCACCACCCCTCGCACGGTCAAGTCTGATTAGCCTCCTCTCTGTGCTCCCTCCTGTGCGATCATTACCGGCCCAGTCTGCCCAGCTGTCACCGCACCGTTGTTCCCAGTGACACCTGCGTCGATGGGCCGCCAGGGCCACGGGGTGGTCCACCCCCCCCACCCTCCCCCGGAGAAGAGGGAGCGAGGTGAGGGAAGTCGCTTGGATGTTGGGTGCAGGAATGGGGAAGAGGAAATCGAATGCACCCTGCGAAAACAAATTGATCGAGTCCTGATATTATTGATGAAGCTGTGGCTGCTATGTTGTGAGTCTTTGAAGTAGTAGTAGTAGCTAGAATGAACACAGTGGCTTTATTAAGTAACGAAACCAGAACTATCATCAGGATCTCATTTGGATATCGTTTAAGATGTTGAAATGCAGTTAAAAATGTTAAAAATAGATTAAAAGTGCCTGTAAAATAGCACCTGATGCACCAAATTCCCTTCTGTCAAAACCAGAAAATACACATAATAACTTGGTCACCTTTAAGGAGAAAGAGAGACCCCCACAGTGCTTTTATTCTCTTTGCCTTAATTAAAAAAAAATCTGTTTATTATCATTATTTTCCCTGATCTTAAAAATAGGACTTACAGTGCTGGACTGTAAAGAAACTGATAAGGTGACTTGTGGAGTCACAGAGATGTAAAACAGACAAAGTGAAGGCAGACGGTGGGTGAACATGTCAGAGCCTCGCTACCAAAGTGCCATTAGGTGCTAATGTGGTTACGCTGTTGTTATTGTGCCGGAGTTTCTGCAGGGTATGTTCTTGCCGTGCTCCATTTTGAGAACTGGGTCCACTTAATTCACAACCATCAGCAGAACCTGTCCCGGTAAACTCTTATGCAAGCGGGTGAAGAAGTGTGTTTCGTTGAATTGCACATTTTTTTTCACAGCAAACTCATTTCCAAGATCTTTTCAGACCTGTGAATAAAGGCTGGTGTTGCGTCTTCTGGACATTTAAGGTGCGAAAATGATTTCTGACGAATCTGGCATTTTATACAAATGCTTCCTGTTTACATGTTCTTGAATTTTTGGGTAGAAGTGATAGATTCGCAACACTTAACTTCATCCGCACTGGACCAAAAAATAAGTCTGAGTCACACACAAACTTAAAGAAGAAGAATCTGTGCAAGTGGTTTTGGTACAAAATTCAAGGCAAAATAGGGCAAACGTCTGACACATTAGTCTACATGTGTCAATTAAGGACTAACCCTGGTTTTGACACCTTCACACGCCCTGATTTCCGAAGCCTAAAGTAGGACAAGGACGCTTCTCTTCATGACTGGCAACAATATGAGACAGCAGCTGAGGCCTCTGACAGTTTCTTCTGTTAATGGATTTAATTGTGCCCTCTGGTGTTCCCAAGCAGAAACGTGTAAGCCTCCACTTATCAGATTGATTTGATATCTGCTTGGCCACCCAAATGTTTTCATTAATGCTTCCATTTAAGAACTTGTGCTTCTCAAAAATCCCTGTTCATAAGCTGCTAATATTTCTCTGAACTTTGGGGACAAAGGTGTTGGAATTCAAAGCGATCGCAGCTTCGAGATGGAAAACAAAGTTGGGGAGTGTTGAGGATATAAACTCAAATCAATTCTGTCTGCTCGTCGTCATGTACTGTAAACCTCCACAATTGTGATCTGGTTGTATAAGAGCTGTTTCCACATTTAGAGCATCGGATGCTATTTTCATGCATTCTCCCGCACGCCGCATGTTTGTCCTCTATACATTCATTCATTTCTTCACGTAATTCCATTCATAGCCCCCCGACTCTGTGTCACTGCCTCATTATTCCAGGTTGTGTAACAGGCGAGTGGGGATGGCATTTTGGTTCTGTCTGTGTTCTATGTATTACCTGCTATTATTAGCATCAGTGAGGGGAGCGCACACACACACACACACACACACACACACACACACACACACACACACACACACACACACACACACACACACACACACAAATGGTTTCCCAGGTTTAATGGGTGAGTCACTCCTCCGCCGAACACGGTCTTATCTCCTGAGCAGGTTTATCCATGACTGTGAAAACAGAGCCAGAAGAGCGGCTCCCTGTGCACTGTCAGTCTGCACGCTGGGGCAAACAATGATGAGATGCAGCGCACCAGGAGACTCAGATTAAAGGAAACCAGGCGTGGACGTGCCCCTGTTTGTGTGTGTTTTGGATTTGTGTTTCATTCAAAAGATCCCAGCTCCCACTGGCCCAGATTTATAGATGTGTATAGACGTGTATGCGTAGAAATCTATCTGTATGTACTCATATGGGAGTGCGTTCCGAGTGCGCACCTCTGCTGGCTGGTGCGCATTAACAGTGATCCGCACTCACTGTCTTCTGCTCCATTTGGCTCTCTCAACCCACTCGACGCCCTTCCCTCATCTTTTCTCAACCGCACTCTTTCGATTCCTTCAGATATCCTTTATTTAAATCTGCCTGTCTCCTCCGTGTTTATTCCTGTGCTGCTGCTGTAGATACTGTTGGCAGCGCACCACAGACGCGGAAAAGAAACAGAGCGACAGTGGGGAAGGAAAAACGTCTGACACTGAACAAGAATACTTGATAGTTTGCTTATTAAATTGACTCCCAACTTTGTTCTGGGCCCAATAGCAGCCACGTGTCCGGGTGCACAAATACTTCTGGCTTTTGCTGACGGTATCGCTCTCTCCCGAGCGAAGTTCCTTGCCAGTAATCTTAGCGAAACCATTTCCCCCTACTTCTGACTCAGTTTTATTTTGTTTCAATAAAATAACACAGCTGTTTCTGCTCTGTTCGCCTGGCAATAAAAACAGCCCGAGTCAGTGTCACAAAGGTAAATAAATTTTGTTTTGTTGTTTTATAATGCCAAACGCGGGAATGAAAACCTTTCGGGGTCCTTGTTTCTCCGCGCGGTGCAAATTTGAACTATGCAACTTTCACAACTTCAGAAATGTATTCTATAAACAGCTGTAGGAAATATATGCTGCCAACTGAAATCATGACACGTGGCCAGCTTTACTCAGCCACGTTGTTGCTGTCTGTTGTTTAGCGTTGGGAGACTGGTGCAAAGGTCTGAAGACGTTTGGAGATTTACACACTTAATGCCCAAAAAGGAAAGATGATTATTATCTACAAGTGTCTTAAATACAGTGTGTGGGAAGTAATGGAAAACATAGAGTTATCATAGAGTATAGAGTGGTTGCCCCACAATGGAGTAGAGGCCTGTATAGGGTGTAATCCCTGCCTTTGCCTGATGTGTGCCACTATAGGTTCCTGTAAAACCCTGTTACACATAGCAGGTAAGGATGGATGGATGGATGGATGGATGGATAGATGGATGGATGGATGGATGGATGGATAGATGAATGGATGGTAATCAAAATACAACTCCATTGTTGAAATAAACTGATTATATGACAGGATTTATTTGTTTCACTTGTTTGTTAACTCTGCCTCTGGGTTATTGTCTGGTTCCTGTTGTTGCAGAAGTAATATAGTAATATAGTAATATAGTAATTCCGTAATATTCAGTAATAATAATAAAGAATCATGAAAAGTGATCAGCACATTTACTTGTCTTCCCTCCCTCTTTTATTGTGGGTAATTTAGACAAGTTGACAAGATGGTGTGTGGTCAGCTGCCTGGTTTAGTGCATGTTTGGTTTATTATGGTGATTTCATCGTAAACGTTGATTAATGAAGATGCTTTAGATGTGATACTGATAAAACTATGAGAGATATGTAGTATTATTCTCTTCTAGAATCCATTTCACTGGGGCTGATGTTGATAGGTGCCTGTAGTGTTTGCCCCTCTTCACATTATGTTATTCTGGTCATTACTGAGAGGCTGCGAGCAGGATGCTAATACCACACAACTGTTGACAGGGCAGTGTGTGGCTGCTGCTGCTACTGCTGCTTTGATCAGTCTGTCTGAACTACAGTGAAGACTAAAAGTCTCAGCGGTTTCCTAAATTCTTGCAATGGGAACACTGCGCTCTCCCGCATTGAGATAACTCTGCAGGACAGACTGATGCGATGCAGATGGGAGATAGCTATGGATCACGTTGTCTTTGTTTCTGTTCCAAAACAAGTAAAATGCAGCTCAGTAGCACTGATTAAAACACTGCCCTCTAAACATCACTGTGCCACATGTGCAAAGATGCATACTTAGATTCAGGGCCTGTGACATTAGAAATATATATTCCTCTAGATGCTCTCCTGACTGTATGAATTCTAATGCTTTTGTCCCAACTCTATCTCCCTGGAGTTGTGCATCAGCTTTTGCACATTCTGTTTCAATTCTGAGTGGTTTTGTGCCCACATTAAAGTAAACCGGGATGTTTTTGCAAGGCGAGTGGAAGCCAGCAGTAAAACAATAGAAGGTCACGAGCCGCTATGTCCACTGGCTAAAAGGAGTTACCACAGAATAGACCTGGCATTTTAGTACTCAGGGTGTTTTCGGGGTGACTCACTCATGCCCTACTTCTAGCACAGTTTCTGAGTCACAGCTAGGAAATACACTTCAGGAATTTTGGCAGACATTTTGGAAAGCTTATGGTGATCGGATCCTTCGAGGGAAAATCCACCCCTAAAGAGAAACGCTTACACGTCGAGGCTGCTTCGGGGAAAAAGGCTTGCGAGCAGAAAAACGGTGGAGCAGAGAGCTGTGAACAGTCGGGACAGTAACAATGGAGAATCTCAGTGGTGACACCCGAACTGACCTTTCATAATAATAGCTACTTCTCAGGGATGACTACACATGATAGCTATTCATATTCGCTATGACTAACGGGAAAAAAAATCCTCCACGTGCGTTTGAAGCTGCTATTTCAGGTGAGGCCGTCGCTCTGCTGTCTCCACTGGCCCCACCTCTGGCTCCACTGCCTCATTTTTTTTTTATCTTTTGATGCGTATTGAGTGACTGGCTCTCCTGACAAACACAAACTGAAACCTTACACGTGTCTCTAAAAGCTTTTCCTCTTGCCCACCGGTGCATTTAGAGGCTACCAAACGCCAGCGAGACTGGCCCGGGAAACACTTACTCTCCTCCCCTCTCTCTCTCTGTCTCTCTGTCTCTGTCTCTCCGCTGGCCCGCACTCCCTTTGTCTCTCCTCCAGCTCACTGACATCTTCATTTTCCCCCTCCCTTTATCTCTCGTCCCTTCATCTCCATCTTTCCTGCTCTCACTTTCACTCAGAACGTCTATCGTGTTTTCTCAATCTCTCGCAGCGACTCCTTGGCTCTATTCTTAGAACCATTCAGCTGTGAACCTGCTTGTCTTTGTACCTGTATACCTGCTAAAATGTGCAAGTGTGTGTGTGTGTGCGTGTGGTTAGTGTCTGCATGTGAAACACATCCAGAGTGCGAATAAATCTCAGCTCGCTGCAGCGCTCTTCACTTGCAGCACAGATATTTAAAGGAATAATTAGACATTTTGGAAACTGGGTGCCGAGAGCTGCCGCCAGCGACATTTAGCTTGTATTACTGCAAAGACTGGAAGCAGGGGTAAACAGTTAACCCTGTCCAGAGAGCTCGGTCTGCGAGGTTGCCAGGCAATCATCGGAGGCTCCAGGAAGTTAAGGTCACAGCACCATTTAAGACGGCAAATGGTTTGTTTCAAAGGAGCGATCACGTGCGGCGGGGATTCTCACTGGAGCCAGAGGCATTAGTGCATTTTGTTTTTCTTATTAAACTTTTTGTAATTTTCTAAGTTAGCAAGCATTTTTTTTTTTTAGCTCAGAGTGCTCTCATTTTCCTAATGAGCATGTGAGAATGGGTGGGAGAATGAATGAATGGATGTACCACCGTTGCAAAATGGACCTTTATTGCACTACCAGTAAAATGTCAAGTTGTTTTTTTTATACCTGATATCCTGTATAGTGTGTCAAGCAAACAAAATGTATGATAAATATTGGGCTTGAATGATATGATGCTTTGATTTTCTCATCTTAGCATCAATAAGGAAGCGGGCGTCACTGGAAACTGTTATATATCTCCTTACATATGCATCACCGCTGAGATTTCCTAAAGCAGAGTTAGCCAGGATTTTATTTCTTATATAAGTTGAGGGGCTTTACTCTGACCTCCAGCCTGTTATAGTAGAGATAAAGCTCTCAGTCTTAACAAAATGGGTCAAAAGTGAGTGAGAGCACTTATTGGCTCAGCAGCAAGGGTTTAACAGGGAGTTAAGTGTCACCAGGCTGAAAAGTGCGTGAGGTGAGTCACCATGTAGTGTGTGATGTGTGTGTGTGTGTGTATGTGTGTGTAGGAGACCTATAATCAGGGTGTCATTACCACTCCTCCTGGCACAGAGAGCTGTAAACACACACTTCCATGGAATATACACAAGCTTGCTGCTGTCTACTGGATACTGCTGTGAAAGAAAAGGTGGACTGGAGAGCAGCGTTTTGGTGCATAGGAGCAGCACACACACACACACACACACACACACACACACGCACACACACACACAGGCATGCACAGAGACTTATGTTTGATTTCTAAATCTGTGTCATGGCACAGGCTGCTGCTGCTGCTGCTGCATTGCAGGAAACATTGACGGAGAGATTTTGTTTAGTTTTCGAGTTATTTGATCTCAAACCAGAGACTCCGACGCTGCCAAGGTGGTGAAATAATTTCCTCTCTGCTCAATGTAAGTCGAACCCCCGGAGAATTTCGTTGACCCAAGTGTAATTTTTCTTCATACCGTGTGGAATTGGCTTCATTACTCTGCTTTAAATGAAGACACTGACACGGTTTCCTAAAGAAATAACACAAGATAAAAAATAAAAGTCTTCCCGTGGAAGATAGATTTTAATTTGAAATATATTTTTTTAATCTTTTTGTAGGGCACCTCATTATTCTGTTATTGTTGTGTTCAGTCCTGATTGTTGGTTATGCTACTGGGAAATTATGTTTGCTGCTTAACATGCAACAGGAGATCTATGAACTATTACATTTTTTTGTTATTATCCAGCTGTCTGATATCGTCTGACTCTCATCTGCTTTGTCGCCGTAAAAGCGTTCGGCCATCCTGCAGCGTTTGCCCATCAACTGAGCGGTGTAACCAAGAGGAAATTACATCTGAATTGGATTACTCCTTTCCTCATTGTAATTAATTGTCATTAGACAGGAGCCTGTGTGGCATATTAACTCACTGACAGACATCCTGCCATACATGAAGGTTTCACATTTGAAAGAAATAATTTCCTATGCAGCGTGTGGCTGAAAAAAAAAAGGTTAATTGCCTTGTGTTGTCCACTCACTCCTTGCTCATATGTGTGTCTCGGCTCTTAATGTCTCACACACACACACACACACACACACACACACACACACACACACACACACACACACACGCAATGGCAACACAGGAGATGAGTTTTTGTTGAACCTTCATGCATTATCACTAAAGACAGAGTGACTGGCTGTGTGTCATAAATGGTTAAATTCTAGAACAACAATCATGCACACACACATAAAGCAGCCAGGAAAGTAAACACAGATATAAATAGAACTGGAACACACACAAACACACACACACACACACACACACACACACACACACACACACACACACACACATACATATGTCCATGTTCATTACACTAACTACCACAAGACTGTTGATGTGCCCTTAAAAGCATAGTTGGATTCTTTGGGGAAAAAACATTCTTTTCCTTTTTAGAAAAGTTAGGTGAGAAAAGTAAGACCACTCCCACACTCCGATGTGTTAATTGCCGGGCTTTAGAGGTAGATGGATTTTTTCGCTTTCACATGGAGCCAGGAAAGCTGTTTCCCCTCTGCTGAGCGGAGCTGCCCACCTGCTGGCACCTGCTACAGCATGGAGTTACGAGAGCAGTGTTGATCCACTCATCCAAGTCTTTGCCCGAAACTTAATGAAGCGTATTTTTCACAAATGTCTAACTTTCCCTGTAGAGCTTCTGATCCAACAGGACCTTTCAGGTGCATTTTGGTCAGACTTGACATCCTAAGTGCCATCGGAGCACTGGCATCACTTTATTTACCCAATGAAGTTCTGCTACCATTATCCAGTTCCTTCCACCAAGAAAAAACCCCCAGAATCTTTGACCTGAAACTTTGGGACAGAAAAGTGGCTGCACTCTGTCTCTGCGTCTTTACTCTACCCAATGATGATGATGAGGAGGAGAATGAAGAAGTATAGTCATGGTGTTTGTGGCCAGGAGGGTCCAAGATGTGAATGAACCTATGATTGTGATTTCATCGTCCAGATAGATGTTCAGACTCAATCTGATCTGTTTGTGATTTAATACCTTAAAAGTGGCATGAATCTGATTTGGAAGGATCAGATTCCACACTTTTTTTGTCCTGAATGCCCTGAACAAATTGGACTTAGGCTTCTTTAGGTCTGCAATGTTACTAAAGTCTGAGAAAAACACAGAAAAAAGCAGAAATCTTAGGATCCCATTACACTGATACAGTGATTGGGGCAATCAGTTTTCAGGGCTGCTTAGTGTTAGATGCAGCCTTTGCTTTGTATTGGCACTGAGAATCTAGTCCAAGTCTCCTCAGACCACCTTGATCTAAGCCCGCCCCCCCACAAGCACAACGACTGCCGATTTCATATCCTGATGCATTCACAGGCCTCGATCATGCTTTAAATGGTGAATCCCAGAGGATCAAACTCCATCTAAGAAAGTTTTGAAGTTGCTGAACACTCGTGTACGCGCTCACATGTAGGCTGATATAATCCCTGCTGATAGATATAAACTGTGTTTACCACTGACTCACTGGCTGTGATCTTATATAACTGTATGATAGATAAATATGGCTCTGAATCATACGTATAATCTCTTGTCTCACTTAAGTTTCTACCTCCAATCTTCCCTTTGTCCAAATTTAGCAGGGGTTCGGCCCGCACAGATACCACAACAGATCTTTCATCTCCGACACTCATGCTTGGTTACTGTTGCTATGCATGGTGGATCGTTGCCGTCACCAGTGCATCCAATAGGCATGTCGGCGCAGCCAGGGAGTCTAAAAACAGCATTCTATATTACAGCATATAATGAGAAAGGCTTCATCAGTGCTCTCTCCAAATGTCAGAGCGGCTTTAATGATGTACTGAACACACACGCACACACACACACACATGCACACTGGTGCTATATATCATGGGTTAGTGTGCAATCACAATGTTTGGCTCTTTTCTGCATTGTTTGCATTTTCGGTAATCCCACCTTTCTCTATTTCCCTCCCCGCTATTAGCTCCCTCGGTTGAAGTTATTAATTCTTCCCATCGGCCGCAGTCTCTCTCGTTGTCTCTCTGCCGCCCCGATCTTCTCGCCTCTGACTTGATCTCGCCCTGTCGAGATTATCAAACGGGGCTTGCATAAGTGCCTTCGATGAACGCCTTGCTTTCCTCGCACTCGCACAGAGAAAGTTTGGTGCGCGTGTGATTGCTCCCCAGGCTGCACATTTCTGAGAGCGCTGTCTTTAGGGATGTGGTATTACTCATCACAGTTGAGCCAGCGGGAGAGACACTTTTTTAACATCCGTGTAGGCCACAGAAGACCGAGAAAGCTTCTCCTCTGGTAAAAGCACAGCAGCTTATGCAATGCTGTTATTTCAGCTGCTCAAACGCGCATATGTCCGTCTAATTACTTCCTCCAGGATGTGTGCGCATTCGTTGCGGGCGCCGTAAAACAAAGTTGGCGCGGCGGAGCTGGAGGTGAAAATATGATAAATAATTAAGAGATGGGATGGACCCCGAAGAGAGATAAGAGCCGTGTGGAAGAAATGGACGGAGGCCAGGAGAACTGGGCAGGGAGGAAATGCAGATAAAGCAAATATAATAAAGCAAGCTGTGCATAAGGAGTGGATGTACAGGGCGAAAGAGCTGCTGATAAAGAGCAGCTTTAAAAAGAACGAAGAGTGTTAGGAGATGTGATTTAAAGACAGAGGGGGACAAAAATAAGTGGTGGCAGATTAAGGGGTTAGACTCATGGAGAGGACAATACGAATGAAGAAAGACACACACACACACACACACACACACACACATACACATACAGAGAGAGAGTGGGGAAAGGCTTATGAGCGAACACGCCGGCCGGGGCTCTTGGTGCAATGCAGACGGCATTGCCATGGAAACGAATGGAGGGAAAGCGCAGACAAGGAGGAGGGGATTAAATAGGAAGGAAGAGATCACCGCTTCGCACCATAGGGGGATGGTGGTAGAGGAGGAGGGGGAGGAGGAAGAGGGGATAAGATGGGGCGGGGGCTGTTCGGAGGGGAGGGGAGAGGCCGCCTGTCAAATGAGTAACAAGTGTGGCTGTGAAGTTGAATGCAAAGGTACTTGATGGGTCAAAGATGGGTTTTGCTGTAGCGACGTCCCACTTGTGAGCACTTGTGAGAACTATTCTCTCAATTTATCATCATTAAAGAAATATGTGACCATCACACACACATAAAAACACACATTGGCATGTTTATGGGCTCCTGACTGGGCGGGGGCCAGGTTACTGTTGTGGATCCTTTGTTTCTGCGAAACGCTGCCTCAATAGATTCATTAAATAGGAGGAGAAATAAAAAGTGACAGGAGGATGAGCCCTGCCGCCATGGCGCCACTTGTCTCAGGTGGCATTGTCTGGGTCCAGATCCGAGGGCGGGGGTTGTCATGGCAGCAGGAGTACATGGAATTTGTCTGGGTGTGATGCTGCAAACACACACACACACACACACACACACACACACACACATGCACACACACACTGTCTGTTAGAAATATTCTTGACTGCAGGATTATAAATAGAAAGCAACAGAAGGCAGCACCCCTCTCCTCGTCTACTACACCCATGGGACCCCATCATTCTCATCTTCCTCCTCACCCATTTCTGCTCATCACTGACTTCTCCCCTCTCCTCTCCTCTCCTTTCCTCTTTCTAAGCCCTCTCTTCTCTTATCAGACCCCCCTCCTGCCACCACCACCCTTTAAGTCTCATCAGGTGGCCTTGTCTGCTGTCTGTTTATCTCCATAGCGATGGTGATGATGTTGGGGTGTCAGCGGTTGTCATGGCGATGAGATAGGCACGGTGAGGATGCTTAATGAGCTTGGAGTTGCTGGGGCTAATGAAGTGCGACGGCTGTGCCTGGGCGCGCGCTTAACTGGCAACGAGGAGCTGTGCCGTGTCGACGGGGCCGTGTGTGCTCCTATAGAGGAGGAGTCGCACGTGTTTCCAACTCAGCCGCTCTCGTAATGAGCCGCTGCGCTCAAACAGGAAGCCGGCGGGTTTGTTCCTGTGTTTGCAGCTCTGTTATCTGCGGCAGGCGTAAGGCCAGGGAGATCACAGGTGCACTAGTGTGTGCGCACGTCAATCTATGCGCTGCTAATCTGCGACACTCAGGCCTAATATTTCCCCACTGCATTTATGGTTATGTGCTCAATGACCAATTAAAACAATAGCTATCATTAACGCTATCATAAATTACTTTGATGGCTGATTTGTTATGATGCAGTAGTTAGATAGTTAGATTATAGATGAAAAGCTCACCGTTCTTTACCTTTGCCCCTATCTTCATCGCAAGAGAGCTGAGTGGGATCCAGCTCTTGTTTGTTTGGAAGCAGAGAGAGCAAGGGGGAAAGTGTTTATTTAGTGTGTTTATGAAATAAACACTTGGTCTTGACTTATCGTCCCTGGAATTGTTGCATTATTAAGCCAGGTGAAAACAGTTGGTGAACCCTCAAGTGACACTTGTCTCATTCAGTGTCATGCTTTTATCCAGAGCTACTTGTGTTGGAGAGAAAAAAAACATCCAGGGCAACAGAGACCTTGATGTAACAATGAATACTGTTCTACATTCTTCAGACTACCAAAGGATGAGAGTGCTATGATGTAATTACTAGTTGAAGAGAGGTGAGATGAATTGGTCTTCAAGGGCTTCTTGAGCAAATGAACACTCTGGATCAGATCAACACTGGATTGTGAATTCAGTGTTTATGTTCACTGTATGAAATTCTCAACTCAATTGAACTTTATTTATAGAACACCTTATAAAGCATAGCCACAGCTGGGACAAAGGGCTGTATATAAAATGAGTAGAACATAAGAAATAAAGTACAAGAACAATATAAGAGCAATAAAACAAAAACTGTGTTAAAATATTGAGAAAATAATAAATAATCAGACACAATAAAAACAACAAGACACTAAAACAAGACTAGAGTCTCATGGTGAGATGGAAGCCAAGGAGTAAAAGTGGATTTTAGGACGAGCTTTAAAAAAGGGCAGTCAGGGGGCTTTTCTAATGGGCGTCTAATGTAACGTAAAATTCAAATAAAAAGACCCACTTCACTGCGCTATGCTCGACTCACATAAAGATAAGTCTCAGGTTTCTTCCACTTCTAAATTCCACACTTTTGTTTGCATCTGGCAGTTGTGGTGCTATCACGCTGCAGGCGCCTCACCATCTGTTAGCTCCATCCCCGTCTCTGGCAGACGCACCTGGCAGAGACCTGCACTGTACCGTGTCAACGCCTCAGGATTTACCTCCAAACGGTTACATTTAGCTGGTAGACTGTCGGAGTGTCCGTCACAGGTTGAAATCATCTTCAGGAATTTCTCCACTGCAGGATATTAAATTAAGAAAAGTGCCCTCGTCAATGGGAAGTCTCGTATAAGGCGAGTTTCGCCGACTCAACGACTCACAGCTGCTCTCTCATCCTCTCGTGTGACTGAACTGTCGCCCTCACAGCTCACGTGCGGACGTTGTGAGTGTGTGTGTGTGTGTGAAAGAGAGACGGGGAAAATGCAAATGTCGCAAGAAGGTGTGAAGGTATACCGACTCATACTGTCTCGCGTCAGCGAGATGTCTGCGCGTGCACGAGTCTCGCGATTATTGTGTTAAATGGCTTCAGGGAGTTTCATATCACTTTATTGTGTACAGCTCTGAACCCCGGGGAACAAAAGTGTTTCTTTTTTTCATTTCATTCTCTCCCCCCCCTTTTTTTTGTCTGCCACCAGTTTCTTGGCTTTAATGCTTTCACACACACTCCAAATGACAGCCTGTGTCTGCCAGCTCTGTCTATACACATGGATGTAATTTATGATTCATGCCATATGTGGTTATAGCACGGACGTAAGGGCAGCAGCTGCTAGTGTTTTCACTGAACTGGTGATTATTTTTTTGGCTTAGCTCTTGGTTCGGTCCGTCCATCGATTTACCCACACATTGGGTAAAAGCAGTGAATACTTCACAGACGATGAGCCGATATAGGTCGACAGCCCTATCGCAGGTACATACGTCATTTACAGTCACACTTACACCTTGGGGCAATTTAGTTTTAGTTTTTTAGTTTTAGAGTTTTTTAGTTGACCTGAGCGTGCATGCTTTTGGACTTTTGGAGAAAGACACACAGGGAGAACATGCTTCACAGAAAGGCCTTTGTTTTGACACAGGCCTCAGGTCCTTGCTGTGAGGCCACTGTCTGTTGTAATTTCCAAGGTGATGTCTTGTTTTGTCCAACCAACATTACAACAACAAGACCACATAGTCTGTCATATAAGACGGACAAACAGCGAAGCCGCAGTGGCGAGTCTCGGGTGCCCAGCCTCACCTGTCACTTCCTGACTCACCTCGACGGTGTCCGACTCCTCTGAACTCGGCGTCTCAAGTCGCGTTGTGCTACAGTGTGTCATTACAGGGGATGATGCCCTGAAAGCTTCTTGAGAGGTTAGCGGCTCTGCAGCTCCCTCCCTGTACTCCTGGCGTCAGCAGAGCCGTAAAGCCTAAACACCTCTCCCTCCCCCTCCTCCTCTTCCTCATCCTCTCTCAGCTCTGCCTCCCCCACTCACTCTCTCTTTCTCTCTCTCCCTCTCTTAGCTCGGCCTCTGACAGCATTCCTCAAGCCACCAATTTGTGTGTGTTTCTACCTCGCGAGCCAGGACTCAGGAGTCCTCCCTGATAGCTTACATACCCCCCCCCCATCCCACTCTCCCAACAACAGCCGTTGTAAAGTGTGTAAAGTGTGTGTTTGAAATGGGCCGTAGTAAAGCCTGCAAGTGGAGAGATTTTCCAATCGTGCCGGGACGTCTCAGTGGAAATTAGGTGAGATTGCCTTTTTGCCAGAGTGAACTTGCTTCAAAATAAATGGCGGAGAAAAGGCTGTTCTCAAGGTTGGCCTGAATTCATTCTTCTTTCTAGTCAGAACTGAGAAAAAAAAAACAAAAGAAATATCGTCGATCGCTTTTGTGCAGCTCGTCCCACAGATATGAAGAAAAGTGACACATCCTTCTCCTATCTATTCCTGGTGGGCTTTTTTTCTTGGTAATAACAAAGAAAAGGAAGGAAGGAAACGTCTACCTCTACCCTCACACCTACAGAGGAGGTGTGGGACTCTAATGTGCGTCTGAGTCTTTGAGCAGCAGGTTCTCATCACAGCATTATCACCAGATTTTCTCATCTCGCAGCTCTGCCACTTCCCCCCGATTATTAGCTCCAGTGGATTATCCTGCTGAAATAGAGGCACCTAACGGGCAACCTGTGACCTCTGTGTTTTCCAGACGGCGGGACGAAGAAGCTTCGCAGCACCATCCGGCGGAGCACGGAGACCGGCATCGCCGTGGAGATGAGGAACCGAGTGACACGGCAGGGCAGCAAGGACTCCACCGACGGCAGCACCAACTCCAACAGCTCCGACGGAACGTGAGTGTCCCGCCCGCGGTCCATCTCAGCCATGCATCCATCCACCCATACCGAGCCTCCATCTGTCATCACTCTGCCTCCTCTCCCTCAGGTTTGTCTTCCCTACCACGCGCCTGGGGCCCGAGAGCCAGTTCAGTGACTTCCTGGATGGACTCGGCCCCGCTCAGATCGTAGGCCGGCAAACACTAGCTACACCCCCCATGGGTAAGAAGAGCAAAACCTTTCTCTCAGCCTTCTCAGTTATGTTTGATTCCGCCTACAGTGTTTATACCTCATACAGGCAGACAGAATTAATCACAGTGTGATAAAGGGACTCTACAGCTAACTTATTAAGTGTTAAGATGTGCCACGGCGTCTAAAAATACTGCACAATGCTGGGTTCGCTCAGCACGGTGGAAGTTATTCTTGCATGAGGTATAAATCTTTCATGCAAAGGTCATTGCTTTTGAAAAACAACAGACCCCAGCACTGTGCTCCAACCAGCAGCTGGTGGTGCACTCACGGCTCTGTGTCGCCCTCTGCAGTCCGACATTGTCCATTGCAGCCTCGGCTCTTGGCGAGAATTTCACAGATTGGGAAATTCAGATGGATGCGTGTTTGTCTTCCCTGCACAGGGGATGTCCATGTGGGCATGGTGGACAGAGGAGGGCAGCTGGAGGTGGAGGTCAACCAGGCCAGAGGGTTGACCCCCAAACCTGGCTCCAAGAACATACCAGGTACTCTACGCTGACCTCAGCCACTACACTAAAAGTCTGAGCTCCTCCTGTCTATTTTGCGTGTCCACATGTTGCATTTTGTTGGCATGTCCACAGCGACCTACGTGAAGGTGTACGTGCTGGAGAACGGCATGTGCTTGGCCAAGAAGAAAACCAAAGTAGTGAAGAGGAATCTGGACCCCACTTACCAGCAGGCTCTGTTGTTTGATGAGAGTCCTCAGGGCAAAGTCCTACAGGTATGTGAACTCTTTTTCTTTTCACCCTTTCTTCTTTTCTCATTTGCACAGTTTTTATAGTCATTATAGTAAATTCTGATGGGGCTTCAGACTTTTTATTTTAAGTACGTCCACATATTTTTAGTAAGACTTTATACCTTTTTTTGTTTTCATTTGTTTCAAGAGATTTACTCTTTTCTAGGGATCTGCAGAATCCATAAAACTACATTTGAAGCCAGCAGAATCACATAATCCAGTGAACAGAATTATCCTCTCAGTGCACTGTTAATTTTTCCCATTACGTGGTGTTAAATAATAAATGATGACATTTTCCCCTCAGAGAAAGATGCATGCAGCAAAACATGAGCAGTTTGTTTAACATGAGAAACATGTGGAAGTTTGACTTAACAGCCCTGAAAATATCTTTATCAATAAAAAAGAAGCACTAAAGCTATAAATTTTATACTTAAAAGGTTAGTATTATATGAATATGTTTTTACTTTGTGTTAGATTAGATTTAGAGGTCAGTCTTGCTCCATCTTGTTTGAACTGAACTGGTCATGTGACCCTTATGGTCGAGCAAATGTGAAAAAAGTGTTTCCATCACACTTTTTTGACATATTTTGATATCACCACCTCATGAGAGCATAAAATGTTTTATAGTCATATTTCTGAGTTTTTTTTTAAATGTAAGTGTCTTTTGTAGGTGTGATATTTTGGTTTTGCAGATTTTTAGGGGTAATGGAAACACATCTACTGTCCTCTACATCACACTGGTGTCTGATTTAATCAGATTACGATTTAATCTCCATGCTCTGTGTGTAACTCACCTCTCCCCTCCAGGTAATAGTGTGGGGGGATTACGGGCGTATGGACCACAAGTGCTTCATGGGAATGGCCCAGATCCTCCTGGAGGACCTGGACCTGTCTGCCACAGTCAGCGGCTGGTACAAGCTGTTCCCTACCTCCTCCCTGGCAGACCCCAGCATCGGACCCCTCACCAGACGCCTCTCCCAGTCCTCCCTGGAGAGCGCCACCAGCCCCTCGTGCACCTAGACATCCACTACACCCCCACATGCACAGCCACAGGCGGAGTCATGCAGACATGGACACACGTACTGTACATAGGCCTACACAACGACTGTAATTGACAGGTAGACACACAAACACACACATGCACACACACGCACACACAGTAACATATTAACACGTGCATCTGCGCAGGAACACACACACAAAGTACACACACACTGACACGCCGCCACATCCTTTACTGGACTTTGTGCACAACGTCCACATCCTCACCCAGCGATCAGTGTTTTTTGTTTTTATCATCGATGAAGCGTTCTAGCACATCCAACTCGATGTAGATATAATTTACCAGAACATGTAGCATATTTTTTCCACTGTCCCATTTCAACGGTTCCTCCCACATGACGCGACGAGCCCACCGGGTGCCATATTCTGCATTCCAAGGTACCAGTTTTCATGTGGCGCGACTCATCCCAGGGCCATCCTGATGCCAGTTTCTAAACTCTCTATGCCAAACTAAGGAAAAAAAAAAACTTTATTTTTTAAAACCAAAGCAATTGTAATTGTTATTATTACTATAAGTAGTAGGTGAACTAGTATACAATATAAAGTATGGATATGTAGCAGAGTCTATGACTTAGATGTAATGCAAAAAAAAAAGAAACGACACATTCTACACACACGAGCGGTGAACGGTGAAGCCAAACACATGAACATACCTGGGCAACAGGCTTGGATATTCACATAATGGCTATTATGTGAGGTAGCAACACTGCTATTCTATAATTTTCACAGGGCAGAGTTTATATATAGATATACATATATATATATATATAAATAGATAGTAAAATACTTATTTGTGTTAATGTATGTATCGGCTGCATTCTGCATGTTCGCTTGCAACCCTTGTAGAGACATTATAAAGTGCTTCGATCTTTTCATTTAGCTTGACCAATGTAACAGGAGTGTAGTGCCGCTTTATTTTGCGATCCGTCCTGAGGAAGGAGCGCTACGCTGCGGGCGGGTGGGGAATGGGGGTGGAGATGGGGACGGGGGCTGGGGGGGCTCGGGGCGAGAGCGCTATCGGCCGTTTGCAAAGGAAGGAGGGTCCAACTTGGTCAGCCGAGCTGGAAACGTGTCTGGGGGCTCTGCATCCAAACGGTGCCACAGCCTCACTCTCTCTCGCTCTATATACCAGCACCTAGACTTGTTTGAACTCTTGATTTTACCCGTCCTGATGTCATCTTCGTTCCACACTCTGATGTCTGTCTGACGAACGCAGGCAAATGCACACACAGCTCGAACCAACGGCACCCTTTAACCCCCCCCCCCCATCCTACATTTTCTCTCGGGCCACTCCTCTACATATGTAACTAAACCTGTTGTTATATCAAACTTGTATTTCACAAGTTTTTTTATTTCTTTCTCTCTCTATTGACGCCAGTATCACTAAACTGGCTGGGTGATTGTGATCCTGCCATGTACGGTAGTTTTACTTGTTTCAGGTGCAATATGTAAACTCTTCATATTTCCTGTCAGGCAGTTTGTTTGTTAACAAAGATGGCACTTTACTGTAAGATATATTTTTTGTTTGAACTGCAAACATGCAGTAGTTGACCACCCATTTATTTATTTTCATTTGTTTTGGTCACGCTGCAGTCTGCATGTCTTTTCATGGGACGCTAGCAGGGAAATGTACCTGGAGTGTATTCTGAATTTCTGTGTAAAGAGCACAGCTGCGACAGGTCAGTTCTGCCTCTGCTTTGGGAGCGAAATCTGAACAATCATGATAGTTGTTATGCAGAAATCTGCACACAAATAATTGCACGGCATTGTGAAAGAAGGTCCATTTAAATCAGATTTTTGTGAAAAAATTCCAAAATTCACAACTGTTATCAGCGTCACATTAACATGTTGTATAAAGAATTGTGTATGAGAACCAAACAATGGAGGGCTGACCTGCTGGCTGGTGTGTGGCTGACTCTTCACTGACAGCAGAGGAATAGAAGGGTAAACTGAGCTGCTGCTTTTCTTTAAGATGAAAAAAACTCATCTCTCTCTTTAGCAACATGTATTTTCTTTCCTCTGCTCGTTTTGAATCTGTCCGTCTTGAGACCAACAACAAACCAAACAATGTGTATGGATGAGGACACTGAAGACCGTCGTATTCCATTTATGGGCCATTAAAAGCTCGTGCATGTTTACGAGCTCACATTCGGTTTTATCACCGCCACATGTTGTGTCGTCTGCTAAGGACTGTGTAGCTTGTTGCACTCGTTGTCCTCCTGCAAAAAGGGAAACACTGAGGCTTTTTGCCTTCTCAGCACCTCAGACCAACAGAATTTGCATTTCGATGCTCTTTAAACTTTGGAAAAAGGGATCTCTGGCATTCTTGAATTTTCCGGGAGGATGATGGTGATCGTTTTAGACCCTCCCAACCCTTTTTAGAAGAACCACCAAGGTCCTGGTTCCATTTCTTTGTACCTTTTAGAGCTCTTCTTTGCTGGATCTGTAACTGTAATGGTCATGTTTATGAAGTAAGTTTATGTACCTTATTAATTTGTATCTATTTTTGTGGACAGCTGGCATGATATAAAAATATGGACTTACACTTTCGGTTTTTGCACATGTTGCGCCTTTTGTGAGGGCAAAAAAATAAGGTTGAAGAGAGAAAATCAATGGAAATATAAAAAAATAGAACTCTAAAAGACATGTAGACTTATATAACATCCTTGTTGAATGTTTAGTCCTTGGTAAACTTAAAAATACTGTTAATATTTTTCCACGTGATTTTCAAATTGTTTGGAACGTATATGAGAGCGTTAATGTCCCTTTGCTGTATATTGAGTAGCCCTAAACATGAACAGTTATACTGACTTAAAGTAGAAGAAAAGACATTGCAAAGAGATGTATGATCTTCGAGGGCAGACAGCGTTTGCCAAATTTTGATTCCTGCAACCCAAAAAGGAAAGTTGCGACATTGCCTTTCTTTCAGAGCGTGGCGAGAGTACGTCTTGTACTGAGACGCATTTGTTGGCACTGCGTGATGCACAAAAGTGAGTGGCAGGGCTGCGAGTTCGGGAGCGAGTGTGTAGATAGTTGTCGCTGCCTGCAAACTCGAGTCACAGACCACAGAGAGGAGAGAATTTAAGGATCAGGGTTTTTTCAGACATGAACGTGGACACCCTTTTTCAGCCGTTGTGGTGTTTGCTGTAGATTAGAGTCTGCTTAACTCGTCTTCATCATGTGGTCGCTTTGTTTATTTGGACACAGTCTCTGCTGTTTGAAATAATTTGGGAAGAGATGCTGAGGGGGGAGGTTGAAGCCCCACAAGCGGCAGGTCATCAGAGAGTTTTACGGCTCGATTGGAGCTGACAGATGCTTCCGTTTTTTGTTAATGTGGAGATGGATGGCAGGCGAGCAGGGTTGTTGAACTGTTGGATTCGTTGAAGTGTTATTCAGAGGCACTCTTGAGCGGTCACACCACACAGAGCATGTCGAGCTGGGTAAACAGTATTTCAGACTGGACTTGGACAGTGTGTCTAGCTGAGGTGTGAATGTAAAGGCTGCTTGGATTGTGGACCCACACGCTTGCTCGCCTCCCTGTAAGATCAACACTGAGCGTCCTCCGGCTCCCCTTTTACTGTGTGCAAAACTTTTATAATCTTCAATCAACCTGCGTCGTCTCTTGAGTGCTATGTTGAAAATGTGTTTTATTTTTGTAAGGAGAGAGGTATAATTCTGAGAGGGAGGAGAGAGAGAGAGGCAGAGAGACGGAGTGGGCAAAACCTGCCTTTAGATATTTGCAAAAATGAGGGCTTGTTCGGTTTACAATGGCCTTATTTTGTGTAGGAGACATTGCTTCACTATTGTAGCACACAACTGAAAGTTTTGACAAATGTATTTTGCTTGAACTATTGTACTGAAGTTCTATATGTGTATATGTATAGTTTTATGAATGTATTTCTTAATCCTTACACCAGAACTGAGTGTAATTTTTTGTCATCTTGTTTGCTATACTGTCTCTCTTTGAAGACTTTCCAGGGACCTCGCCTGCGTTGGTTCAGGGATCCCCTACTTTTACTGTACTGTATACTGTACGTCCTTATTCTCTGTGTGTTCATTTAAAAGAGCAGCTCTGTGGTTGAAACAAGCATGAACTCTGTCTGGCGAAAAAAGCATTTTTATTTATTTCAGTCTCCACAGTGGATGTCAAACAGAAAGCATTGCGATGTCCCCCTCTTTTTACACCACCTGCACCGATTAACTTATTGATTTACCTATTGAGATGATGGAATTGTTATGATTTTTGTATTTTGGACTAGAAAATATTTGCAGCATGGTTTCTCTGACGATTTTCTTGTATTTGTCTTCTACGATGGTATGATAACAGTAATTTTGATTACAACAAATGACGAGGATGTCAATCAGACCCAGTACGATATCAAAGGAAATTCATTTTGGGTACAAATGAATTGTAAAAAAAAGAAAAAAGCTGTATTATTAACGTAGCATGGACAGACCCTTCCAATATCTGCTCCCTCTGGCAATAACCATTGGCTGTAGCCTCGGCTGTTCTTCAGTTGTGGCCCCGGCCCTGTTTCGCTCCCATTAGTGTTGGGTCGTTGCAACCTCGGGCTGAATCTGTATCAGCTGACCAGGGTGACAAATACGAGTCGAATCACGTTTTCAAGCACTAGAAGCAATTTAGACTCAACAGAGCATGCGATGCATTGTGAATAAGCACTATTCTGCCATTGCCTCCCATGAGCAACACAGTTTTTGCCCTTGAGTTTGAATTCTACATTCATTTCCTGAGGAAGCATGCACTCCATAAGTCTGTTCGCCAATGTAGCAGCTGTCGGGGAGAACAAAACAGACATTATTACTGAGCCGATGGGCACATCGTGGTTTTCGCTGCTGAATATGTTAGTCTGTCTTCACCCACATCTCTAAATGTCTGTAATCACGGCACAAGTTTCCTGAGAAGGCATTTTGTCCTCGTAGCTGTCCATCAGACGATAGAAAGGCCAGTGTAGCTCCCCTCCCACTGTCGAGACAACCTGCGTTTTATCAAGCCCAGCCGAGCACAAACCTCGCAAATACACAAACCAGTGGCTGTGTGTTGAACCCCTAACTAAAGTAAAAACCTTTTGGAAGGTTTTGATTATGTCTAATGGACCACGATGACATTCCCATCATTGAATCAAACGGAGAGATGGATGGGGTGCATCAAAACATTCAGCCAAGTTAAATTGGAACCGCTGGTGTTGGTAGATGAGCGGTTGTCTGTTATTTACTGGCCTTAACCTTTCCACCGAGGAGTGTTCACGCGGTACGTTTCAAAAGGTGAAGCATAGCAGAGTGTCTGGTGAAAGGATGCGGCTTACGGCAAAGAAGAAAACAGGAGCTGTAATTTTATACCTGTGCTTTGTAAATGTTTTCTATGTGCAGTATTTGATAATGTAAAACTGGTATTTTTGTGGTTTGTACGCTGCAGAATTGATTACTTAAGGTGCACGTAGTTTTGTAAGAAAATAGGACCAAACTGAGGAAAACAAAAAAAAAGGAGAATTTCGGATTCAGAAGCCTGTATTTGCATGCCCTTTGACATCTGGACGCAAAGTCAATAAAGTTTATTTGAATCACAGACTTTTGTCTTTTGAGTGTTTTTTACCTATCTTAGTCCTCTCACATCAGGTTCAACCAGTACAAGATATTTAGTTTAATGAAAATGATATTTATTTTGTATATTTTCACAGACAAGCATTGTATATTACATAAATGTCAAATTTAAGTGAACTTGTATGAAGATCAACTCAAAACAGGGGAAACTTGTCAAAAATTGCAGAACTAATATACATTAGATCATCGGCATCGCTTTAGAAACGTGATACACACAAAAATTCAGATAAAGAATAAAGTACATGATATATCAGCGAGTACATAAAAAGATACATTCCTTCATTTTGCTCTTATTTCACAGAAAATATACCTGACGAAAAAAAAAAAGGAACAGACGTTAAGCGACCTAAAGTTATATATGATCACAGATGAGAAATGCTCGGGTGGATCTTTCTTTCCTGTGGCGATGGGCCGTCACTGCCTCTCCCGCTCGCCGACAGATCTGCTGCCTGACATCAGACAAAACTGTCTGACGGCGCTATTGCTCTCAGCTGTTACCGCTTCTGTGTCGCTGTTGCCTCAGCTGCCACAGAGAAAGAAACACCTGGAAGGAGCAGGACAGGCGGCTCGCTGCTTCATCATTAGGGATCTTACCGCGGCAGATAACGAGCTGCTTTGCCTCTCTCTCTCTCTCTTACCCGTCACGATGGCAGCTTAACAACAAAAGTGCATCTACGAAAGAAACGGAAAGGTTATTTACACGGACGCTTCATGCATTTAATAAGAGAGATGGCGTAACACGTTGGCCTGTGTGGGAGAGTTGTGCGAGGGTTGTCTGAATCAGGTAAAGGTGACAAATTGTGGTCGTACAAGCACTTTTTTTTTATGCCTCACAACGTGGTTTGACCAAATTGTAAACGCCCCCGAGTGACCTGAAAATGCTTCAGCCCGCTCACAGTTTGCTCCTAATCTGACGGTAACATGGAGTAACCTGGTTGACGACAATTCACCAAAGACGGACAGGACGCTGTTGACCACAGGACATTCAAAGGAAACAAGTGTACGACACTTGACAGATTAATAGAATATCAAAAAAACAAAAACCAAACAAAAACAAGAGAAATAGCATATGCACCACTGCAATACTCGGATATGTGTACTAGAAAAGAAGTCCAGAACAATCGTGAACCACATTCAGGACACACATTCATTGAGATTTTTTTTTGTTTTGTTGGTCACAGACTGATCGACGTGATGAGAGAAACATTCAGAGATACACATTCCAGCGACACATTCAGATATCTTGATAAACGTACAGTACATACAATCGCAGTTAAACAAAGAGACATTCTCCTCATGCAATTCAGTGGAAGAGTCTGGAACGTGACCGACCTGTACCTCTTTCGTCACCTCTCTCTCTCTGTTTCTCTCTTATATTCGGACATTCAGCATTGTTTGAGGCCTCTATTGTACAAGGTAGATTAACTTGAGGTGTGTGCGCGTTAACTCGACACTTACAGAATGGCATGGCATGCAAGTGACTTCTTAAGTGTCCCACACTTGCTGAGGAAATAGCACAGTGAATTGATCTGCCCAAACAGTCTTTGTGTAAGAGCAGGTATGACTAAACATACTGTTAAAGGACCGCTGAATTGAATTTTCTACAAATCACTAGTCATGTGGTTATACGAATGTAACAAAGCACTGGAATACTGTACAACCTTAATAAAGCTAGCGTTGCTCTTTGGTCTCCCAAAATCCAGTTTAGGACTTTTGACACTTAAAAGTTAAGATTATATATTGATTCTACAATAAGCCCGCTGTAAACTGAATAGAAGACATCATAATTAAGGGCTGTTTAGGTGTTTCGGTTAGATTTGTAGCTGCTCTAACGTGTGAGCCAGTGAGGAGCTAGGAACTTATCAACCATTAAAAGGGTTTCTTAAAGGTTTAATATTATTAGGATAACTGAAGTAGGTTATTTGGATTTGGATACACTGGGTTTTATAAGACTTTTACAAATTTGTCCCACTAACAGAGCAAAAACAATGCTTTTCTGGTCTACTTGCAGCTTGAAAATGGACTAGATGAAAAGACTAGCATAGCCTAGCTATGGCTAGCCTAGCTTGATTTTTCTCCTGCAAAAAAAGCTAATCTGAAATTAAAGTGATGTCTGGAGTCACAGAAAACCTTTAAGGTATAAAAGTCTTTTTGCTAGTGCACTTGAAAGCAGGCAGGAAAACATTTGTAGCTGCTTTTTCCACAAATATGATTGTGGCTAAAATGAACTGAGCTAGGCTAACCTTCGCATTTTCAGTGCTTGATTGTGAGATACAACGAGGAATGTTGTAAAATTCTCCCAAAACAAAACTGTTTGCCGATGTCTCCAAACAGCGTACGTGGGTACAAAAAAAAAGTTGTGTGGTCGTAACCAGGGAAACCGAACCCTGTCGTCTTGGTCATCGTACGAAAATGTTCTGAAGGCAAACATGGAAATATGCAAAACATGGCCATGGATGAGACGAGAAGAGGAAGCATGGGCAGCGAGGAGAGAGAAAGAGAGGTAGTAGTGGTTTCCCAAACCTTCTTCTTTATTTTCTTCACATCTGCTCCTCCTCCTCTTGCATCAGAAAGTGTCTCATAAAGACATAAATCCAAAGATTCATACAACTCAGTCCTCCCTCTCTTTTGCGGCCTAAGTCACCACCGTGGCGGTTGAGATCATTTCCAGACGTGTGCCGTCATGTGCGCTGAGCTCGGAGCTGCTGAGCTGCCCATTTGCTGGCTGCCATATCCCATCATGCCGTTGGTATTGTAGAGATTCATGCCGGCCACTTGCTGAGTCATCTGAAAGCCACGTGATACAATATGTCTCAGTTATTCCATCACTGGATGGAGCTAAAGCTTCATATGTTCCAAAAACACGTTTACATGCTCACCTGGGTAATGTTCCACTGTAGCTGCTGGGCATGTTGCACTCCATACACGTGCTGATGAGGTAAACCTCCATGCTGTTGCTGTCCCATCATGCCAGTCTGCTGCTGTCCCATCATGCCAGTCTGCTGCTGTCCCATCATGCCAGTCTGCTGCTGTCCCATCATCCCACTCTGCTGCTGTCCCATCATCCCGCTCTGCTGCTGCACCATCATCCCGCTCTGCTGCTGCCCCATCATGCCCTGGGCCATCCCCGTCATGTAGGGTGACGCCATGACGGCACCAGGCTGAGCCATGACACCCGAGGCTCCCATTAAGGCGTTCTGCTGTCCCATCATGCCGTTCTGCTGGACTCCAATCATGCCACTTGGTTGCTGTGCCATCAAAGTCATCTGTGATGTCATCATGCTGCCTCCCATTCCTCCAGCTTGGGCTAAGGAGTGGTACGAGCCATACGGGTGTGTCGGGTATCCCATTTGGTTCATGTACAAGCCTCCTGGAAATAAACAAGACGCACACTTTGGCTATCAGTAAAGCAATTACTAACTAAGTGACATGCAGAAAAAACAAATCTGAGATCTGAGTTTCTCACCATGAGCGGCCATGCTGCTGGCGTGCACAGACGGGGTGGATGCGTACAAGGAGAGAATAGAGTCCTTGGACAGTTTCTTGATAGTGCCCTCCTCTGCTTTGGGGGCCGGATCCAGGAACAGACTGAGGTTTTCAGGCACTGAGGCAGTCACTCTGCTCTGAGGCATGGTAACAGGCTGGCGATGGAGGGACATGGATGGAGAGAAACAAGAAAGAGACAACAAAAAGAACCTGTAAAACATGTCATCACTGATCGAAGGTCGCAACCAGGTGTCAGAAATAGGACATAGGGAAGCAAATTCAGTGTTAGCATCACGTTCATCATGCTAGCTCAGTGTTAGCAGGCTCCCAGTTACCAGCTGGCACCAAGCTAATTACAGCTTAAAGGTTCATGGGAGTGTCAGAAAAGCTGCATTTAAATGTTGATGGTATTAAGGTGGCCGATGAAATGCCAAGGGATCACTGAAGTCAGTCCAACCAATACTTTGGTGACCATGAGTGTCTGCACAAGGCTTCATTACAGTCTATCCAGGAGCCTATTTTAGCCTGGACTTGAGCTGGGTGATGACCAAGAGTATGACATTGCCATGGCTCAAACACAACAGTGGCGATGGTGTCCAGACAACGTATTTTCTCCTACCGTGGTTTTACTGGAGGATGCAGATGAAGGTGCTGGCAGGGAGCTGAAGAGATCCAGAGCAGACTGTGCATGAGCAGGATTTGACACCGCCGGGCTCTCATTACTGTCTTTTAAACTTCCTCCTCCATTAGACACCGCAGGACTGGGAGCTGGAGCATCTATTTGAAGGTATATGGAGGCATGGCTATTACGATCAACCTTACATTAACCTAGACTTATTTTACAACCTTGTTTCATATGCATAATGCAGCAAAAAGACGTTAAAACATGTGCATGTGTGAGGCGTAGGAGTACCTAATCCTAGCAGGTCTGTCACACACTGCGTCTTCGGGCTGACGTCTTTTTTCTGTTGCAACAGAGAAAGTGGATTCAATTAATCCAATATGTCTGCCCCAACAAATGAGCTTGACTCCCAAATCCCCGATGAGGTAACAGCCTCCCTGCTCTCAACAAAACAGAGTTGCCCCAGAATTACAGCTAGTTCAAAACTCATCTCTTTGAGACGGGTCGCATCACTTTCTTTCAGCTCATCAGTGTTAAATTAGAACCCATAACTGGTATGAACGTGGGAATGACGTGCTCACCAATTTCATCTTCTCAAACACAACTGGCTCCTTGGGGATATTGTCACAGCTCTTTTCTTTCTGTACAGAGGGAACAAATGATTTTGTTGAACAAGCAGACACTTCAGAAAGAATGAAAGATGAGACGGGAAGCTGCAATTTGCGAAACAAGCACAGTGTGTTTCTGTCCGTGTGTGTGTGTGTGTGCAGACTCACCCGAAGCATCTGGATGTCAATGACCTTATCCATGTACTTCTTCTTGTCATATTTATCCCTGATGAAGATCTCCGCAGACTGGTCTGTCTCAGGCCGCTGGAAGCACTCCGGTAAGAAAGCCTCGTAGAGACGTTTGGCTTTGGCATTTCCCATCTCCTGAACACACTGATGACATCCAAACACCATAATAAGTCTCGCTGTTAAACTGGTAATATTGGACATAGGCGACATCCAGGGCTCTGCATGTGGTGGAGCCATGATAGCAAAAACAGTGTGCATTCTTACTGAAGTGGAAAGAGAAAAATAAAGATGCTGACTGCGGGGAAATGATTACACCGTGAAGCATTACACAGACGTTGTTGTCTGTCAGATCCAAGCAGTCTGAAAGGCATACTGATGAGAAAGTGTCGAGTTCCACTACTCTCAGCTTCAAACCTCTTACTTGTTGCCTTACATGTGTTTCAGGTTACTCCTCCTAATCAATCATTTCAGTTACAGTGAAGGAAACCAGAGAGCTCCATTTTGCTTGTTATTTTCCAACAGCATCGATCCAGCAATTTCTCATTTCTGACACAAGGTCTTGTTTTGAAATGCTTTCGTAAGGAAGCAGTGCCCGTGTTGTTTGTGCCAATTAATACATACTGCAGTGGTGTAAATACATGTAGCTACCGGAGAAGAAAACAAGGCTACAGCGTTTTAAAGCACCAGAGAAATAAATTACCCTCATTAAGACATTAGCGCTTTTCAGGGTTCACCACTCTATGCACTACGTTTCTAATGCAGATTTTCTGTTTCACAGGCTCACTTAATAACCACCATTAGCAAAGGCTGAAAACACTTGTTTATACTGTCTGTCCTCATCTGTTACTCTTACGTTCAGGACTTGCAGGATAGTCAATCCAAAAGCCATATGCTTAAGCATACGACTGTGCTGGTTGAAATCCCTCGGTATTGATATATTTTACATTGTAAGCAAACTTAAGCTGCATTCATGTGCTGTATGTCAGTGTTAGTTCATGAATTACAATGTCTAAATGTAATGTTGCCTAAATTGCACAATAGGCCCTCTATTATCTATTATCTATCTATTATATGTGAACTGAGTAACCAGATACTGCATTACACTGGCCCTGTATGGACTGAAGACCTACAGTATTGATGGTGTATTGTCTACCTACATCCAGTGTGCTGGGATAGGATAGAGCAGATTCCAGTAAGTGGATGTTAGGTAATGGGTGGATGGATGTATGTGTCAAAAACCATGTGCAATATGTCACAATTAACTCCATGATGTCATTCAGCTCCACTGTGTGATCTCTGACCTGGACCTGCTCCTGCGTCCACTGGTCCAGATTGACAGACTTGACCTTGGAGATGTGGACGCCCAGGTTTCGATGGATACCAGCACAGCGGATGCAGATGAAGATGCCCAGATTCCAGGAAGCCCATCTGGGACCTGACAGAGAAAAAGAAGGTAGTATATCAACCTTTAGAGCAGGAGAACAAGGCCTCTGACATGAGACATGAGTGTGGTGGAGTAATAGAGAGGTAGTGTTAACCAGGTGAAAGGCTGAAGAATGAAACACTGATTAATTTTGCTCCAATTATGGAGAGACAAGCTTGAAAATTCAATTACGAGTTTGAATTCATCTGAGACTGTATCTAATCCTGTGTGAGTCAGGCGCTGTCCTGACACATAATGGCAACCAATAGGAGAGTTAGCCTAGATAGCTGAAACTGAGAGGAGAGAGGCAGAGTAGAGAGTCACAAGCACACACGCAAACACAAACGCTGAGAGCCTGGATACCTGCAGGGATGATTACTCATTTGGTCATGAGTGTGTGTGTCTGTGTGGGTGTGATGTTTTCAGAGTGGGCCATTTTGTCCATCTCGCTGCCACATGTAACTCAATGGTTTGCGGTGGACTGTGGTATTCTACCCTATGCTGTACAGGTTTATTCCTCTTCCTCCTATCTGCAGAGCAGTCCCCCACCCGACCAGACAACAACCCTTAGAGGAGAGAAATAAAAACAACACCATCAGGCTATTTTTCTGCTGAAATTATGCAACCAGCCTCTTCAGAGAACACAGTGAGCTTCAAAGAGAATACTGGTGCTTCTGCCCCCGTCGCTCCTACTTCTCTCTCTCTCTCCCTCTTGTCTTGCCCCTCCTCCTCCTCCTCATCCTCCTCCTCCCTCTCCTTCTCCATCTCGTCCTGCCTCTCCCTCTGTTTGCACTCTGTGGTCAGCTGAAGCACGCTCTCTACCCTCCGTCTCCACCTCTCCACTCGTCTCTGCTTTGAGTCCTTGCTTGCAACCTTGCTCCACACTGATGCACTGTGGCCTTAGCACCACTAGGTGGAAGAGTAGCGTTCGACATGGATCCCTTGTTGAGCTCTCACTGTGCAAGGTTTAAGAAAGGCCATTCTATGCAAATGAGAGAGGAAACTGAGCTTTCAGAGGAGAAATGCAAAAACGTTCCTCTTAACAGCAGGAAACGGTGTGTTTGGCCTCCTGTCTTGGCTGCATCCTGAGCTACGAATAACGAAAAAGTGTAACTCCGTTTGAGTCGGTGGAAGGCGAGACATGAAACTGGCTCAGTGTTTTCGTTTATTTCTGGGTCGCCCCGTTTGTGGGCTGCATCTTCAACTGCATATTCAACTGAGCAAAAGGGAAAGACGGCGACGTGCAGCACAGAGAGCGAACCAGTAAACAGAAGCAGAGGGTCACCAGACAGACTGAGCGTGTCCATCATCCTGACCGTCTGGCTGCAGCATTAGCTGTCATGCCGGCTAATAATAGTAGAATTACTCTGCAAATCCTGCTTAACCACTGTAAACATTGGCCCCGACAGAGAGAAAGAGAGAGATTGACTATTGTGTTGAGCCCCCTGAACGATGGAATTAGCTCGTCCTCCTCATCCTTGTTCTAATGCTCCTCTGTGTCCTGGCCGCCATTTCTTATCTCTCTCATTCACCACCGCTGCCTCCCTCCTCCTCCTCCCCCTCTCGCCCTGTCCGTCCATATCTTTCTCTCACAGTTCTAATTCTCCCTCTCCACTACTCTCTCCACCCTTGTTGTCTGGGGTTTCGCCCAGTTGCTGGCAATGCTGCATCTTTGCTCCATTGTGCTGATTTTCTATCTGTTGCTACCCAGGTTCTGAGTGTGGCCCTGGGGACGGCCGCGTTGGTCTGACTGTCCTCTGCTTTGGTCCACTCTTCAAATTTCTCAACAGCTACCCGATGGATCGCTCGAAATTCATGATTAATTGACGATGCATCCTAATGGATCTCCTGACCCATGGCTTTTTCTTTCAGCACTGACCTTTGTAGTCAAGACAGAAACATCTTTCAGATGGGCTGCTGGGAAAACCTGGTCCAGACTATCATGTATCCCTGTTGGTGAACTGCATTAACTGCAATTTCAATGCAACTGTGCATGTCCAGTCTGGTTTCTGATCAAATACTTCCACCTAATGGTACTCCCATTACTAATGAGCACTTCAATGTGGCTGTTGTGCACATGGCCAATGAACAAACTTGAACCCTAAACTGCACTTTGTGTTTAGTGCACATTAGCTAATATTTGCACGTGAACACGCCTGATAAACAGCAGCATGTAAACAGTCATTGTGAGCGTGCTGGCGCTGGCATCTAGCCCAAAGCCCGACGTCACAGCCACCGGTTTTTTGCCCTTGGTCTCAGAAAAATGCCTTAGTATATGAGTGATCCTGTGTCCACTGGTGGAAGCAGAAGTAGGTCTGTTCAGGACAGAGTCAAAGGTTAGTTATTTAAAGCAAACCTCGCCTGCACACTGCGGCACAATGGTACCTTTTCTGATCAAAGCGGTGCCTGAGTAAGAATCCATATAGAGCTTGTCTGTCCGGCAACAATGCACACCTCCAGGTACTTTAGACAGATATAGTAGGTAGAGAGTAGGAGGAATAGATGCTCAGAAAGGGAAGGAAATATTGAACAATCTCTACGAATCTTTGTCCCTGTATTACAGGGGTGGTAACGCAATGTGCTTTCCCCACTCTAATTTTCTTTTCATCATGAAAGAACAAACACATCCTTTTGAGGTATAATGAAATATTTATTGGGTTTGGCTAGTATGTTTGTCCTCACTTTTTAGAGGGCAATCTACCCTAAAGTAGAGGCTTTTTGCATGTGAGCCTGATGAATCATCCTGGCAAAAAATGGCCGTGGTTGTGGTTGTCAAACATGCAGTTTCTAGCACATCAGGGAGGAGAAGGCAGAGCTGGGGCGAGTGCCAAAAACAGAGACAAACAAGATGGGATTTTTATAGTCATCACATGGTGGACTTTAGCTGTTTGATGACCTGCTGGGACGTAGAGGGGTATGACGAGCAGCGAGCGCAAACAGAGATCTATAATGAACCTCTCTGTCACTCACCACACACACTCCTTTCTGTTACACTGCTTGTGAGGACCAAACTCTTTTGCTGTCAGTTTGATCATACAACCATGTTTTTGACTTTGTAGGTAACCACTGATGCCAATTTTATTCCATATCGTTGATAAAAAACAAACAATTAGGACACTTAAAGATATTGAGTTAATACGATCAACTCCTCTGGTAATTTTGTAGGTAAATAAATACGTTTCAGTAAATGTTAGGCCTGCATTAATTCAAAATAAGAAAGAACACAATAACCATATTCACTATTCGGGATGAAAGCATTGCTCTGTCAAAAAAACCCTAGAAATTTCCTCAATGATATTGATGCCAAGCATGTTTCAAGAGCACGCTAATAGATTTAATTTTAAATAAATGAAAATATACAGATTCCTAGACGGCTACCCCTCCTTCACTGGGATGGATTTCTTTTATTTAACAAACCTATTTGAAGAATATCGCCTCTAATAGGAAAATATGGCAATACACATCACGGTGATACATTCTTACAATCTCAGGCACTCACACGCAGACACAAGCACACACAAATACACACACACGCACTAATACACACAATCCTGCTTTGGATTGTGTGGAATTTTCTGCTAAACCGTCTGTTAGTTATTTGGGATGTTTGTTTGACTTTGATCTAGGTGTAGAAAGAGAAGCATTAAAGACCCAGGGGGAAAGTGAACAACAGAACGAGGATTTGGCCTGAAAAGCTCATTTAATTGTTAAGGGAAGTCAATGACTCTTGGCCATTTTTCCTGCTTTGAGTTTCTTTTACTACTCAATTTGCACATGCCTTTAAAAGTCTGGCAAGGGAAGCAATTCCAACAGCTCAGCTCAGTGCGGTGCAAAATATTTGTAACAGAGGAGCCCCAGATTATCTCCAACACGTCCCTCAGGTTGGGGGCTGGAGGTGAGGGATGGCGGGAGGGGGGTGAGGTTAAGACAGTGAAGACATCTTTACTACCTTCACATCAAGGAGTTCAGTGGGATAAGTCACTGACTTTAATATGTAGCCCCTGACATTTACAGAGTTGTATGGGATGCTCTCCTCCTCCTAATGTCAAATAAACAAAGTAAAGGCAGCAGATTTACACATTAGCAATGTAACCCCTGGTTATTATATTTCTTTGCTTTTGCAGTAGCTTCCAATGTCCCCAGGTTAGATCGGTCCTCTGCTCTGCTCCACTGAGGCCTCTCTCAATGATTCAGACTCACTTTCCCTTTATGCTTTGTTTCCACTTGTACAACACCCTTCTGGAGTTATATTTTCTGACAGCCTGTTGTGGTGACACATATTTGTCATATTTGTTCATGTACACAACTTCTGACTGGCCAACACATACCCACACTCACACACACACGCCCACATGCATAAGCAGGTGCATATGGCTCATTAGCCTATATCCCACAAGGATAAACGGTGCTCTCTCCATGCATCCTCTTAATCCCTCAGAGCCTCACTCGTGAGTAGATCCTAACCCTCCTACACCACCGCACTTAGCCTGCCATGCACCCCCTTGTCCCATCCCTCCGGCCTCCCGGCATCCGAAGCGATCCAGAAACCCTGAGGCCGCCCAGTGACCCAGTCCCAGTCTGAAACAGATGGACCCCGATTGATAATTTACTGATACACACCCACCATCTGTGTTGAGCGCAAATCTCACCAACGTGCTCATGCAGGTGAGTGGGTCCAACATCAAAAGATCAGACACTCCATTTCTGTGAGCCTCATTCTCTTTGTGAAACTCCTTTTCCTGACTATACTGGTTGTACTCTTTGTCGCTGGTTATTATTATCATCATTATTATAACTGCAAAGACAGTGTATGCCCTTGTTCAAATTCATGAATGTTTGTGAATTCAATAATATTTTGAGCAGAACAAAATAAATGTTTCATCGTAATTATTATTCACAAACATGAAAGATAAACTAAGACCGGCACAAAAACATTGCCGTCAGCACTGCGTATATAAACTCATCTTCCGACCCCGGCTGTCTCCTGAATGCTATTTCTGGTTCCAGGGAAAAGGCCAGCCAAAGTAACATGCTAATGTCATTACAGAAGAAATGTACTGTAATAGCCCCACAGTGTCTGCTTCCTTAGTGGATGTTCATTGTTTCAACTCTGTGGACATTTTTGAGGGTGTTGCCCATGTCATTTCCTCAAATGCAATGGGAAAAACAAAGCCTGTAAGTAATTTTAATGATACATTTTCTTGAAATAAAGGCTCAGTGTCTTAGGTCCATTACTTGCTTCCCCTGATTTGTTTCCTCATGTTGTTTTGAAGGAATCACATAATAAGAGCTTTGAGAGAAGGCTAGACAAAACGATTTTACAAAGAATAAGACATTGTTTTAGGCACGACCGCAATAGTTTGGGAAACTTTCTCAATATATTTTCACCACATTGGTGCAAATGGAGGGGGCCATTTCTGTGTGGAGTTGGCATCTTCTTATGGGGTTTCTCTGTATACTTACATCTCATTCCACAGTCCAAAAACATGCATGTTTAGGTTAATTGGAAACACTAAATTGCCCTTAGGTGTGTGTGTGCGTTTGAGTGTATGGTGTATGTATATCCTGTGATAGGCCGGTGACCTGTCTAATGTGTATTCTCTGCCTTCACCCTATATGAGCTGGAGAAACCCTTTGACATTAGTGGGTATGGAGCCGGTAAGATAATAGATGGGTGGTGCACATGGTCTCATTTTTCCTGTGCACTGATTAAGGCAGCTCCCCAGGTGGGCTTTGCACAGCCGAGTGAAGTTTGATGTTTTCACGTTTTTCTGTCATTCACAACTGTACAAGACTGAACAATTAACTTCCCCAGGGGCTTCAGACTCCCAGCGAAATGTTCACTGTGAGGCAACCGATGGGTGTCACTGTGGTTCATTTGTAACTTTGTTTGGCAATATCAGAATATACGACACTTTAGATTTACATCATAAGTCACAATGTGGCCTTAGGGACGAGTTTTCACCTCATCTTAGCCCTGCTCCTTGTACATATATTTACATCCTACAGAGTGAATCTAAGGGAACTGCACTTTTCAGGCTCAGCTGATGCTGTCTTAATTGAGATCCAGTGACATATTTCTCCCAGGGGCCCCAAGTGGGTTAATCTGCCCATGGCAGTGTATTAGAGAGCACACACACACACATAGTATGTGTATTAGAGAGTGCATACGCTCAGTAATATACTGCAGACCTTATCAGTGCGCCAGTCTCTCCTTGGTACTGTGAGAGTCTGAACTCTGTGCCAGCCAGGGGACACAAACAGCCAATCACCTTGTCTCGAAAGAAAGTCCCTGCTGGCATTTGATTGGAGGAGATTAGGGTTTGAGAGGGGAGGAGAGCAAGGTGGTGGTGGAGGAGGGATAAGACATGGTATCGCCAGGTGATATCTCCGTGGCAACCAGAGCCCGGCGAGTACGTAAACACAAGTACAATGGAGACAATAAAGGGGGAAGGCTTTTATGCAAACACACACACACACACCTTCATGCGTGCACACACACACACTCACACACATACAGCCCCTTGAGACTGAAGGCAGAAAGTGTTGACTACATTATGCACCTGCCTCAACCCCTTCTCGCACATCTCTTCATTACTTCCTGGCAGCATTGTGGATTCGCAGCAGAGATGTCACACTATGAGGAAGTGCAAAACAAATAATACAGAAGGTGGCGCAGTCCAGAGGAAGACAGGAGAGAGACAGGAAGTCAGGCAGTCAGAGAGCAGCGATATTGTTCCACTGTTGCGGTATCCGTACAGTAAGCAAAGATCTGGTTAGGCTGATACCTCAGTGTGTGTGTGTGTGTGTGTGTGTTTCTTGTGTTCCTGTGTGCCCGCATGAGCACGCACTTGGCTTCATACATTTTGCCACTTCCTGTTCAATCACCCAGAGGGAGGAAGGTGATAAACTCAGAGTAATCTCTGTCAAAGCAAACAAGATTAGACCAAACCCTATCATGCTGCCATATGGCCAAAAGCCTGACTTGACAGAAGGAAGCAGGGGGGACAAATGTGTTTAAACGTGTGCCTGCGTGTGGTTTTGAGAGAGTATGGGCTTGACATCTAATACACAGTAGAGTAACACTCGCACGATCAAGGAAATGTGCTAATCAGCTGCAAGGTAAAATACCTCCCTTAAAGATTCGTGTTAGATGACACGATGAGTTTAGTGAAATCTGAAATTTATCTCACATTTTTGATGTTTTAGATGATAGATCATCAAAGATCCCCCCCATACACCCCATGAGCCTCAGCATCTGAGGTTGTGTGTGTGTGTATGCACGGCTGCTATTTTCTCCCATTGCACCTAATCCCATCTGCACGCTAATTAGATCAGTCTGTTGCGCAGTGAAGCCATGGCAATCAAAGAAGCATTGCACGAGCAGGTTTGATGACCACGTGTTTGAGCATGTGAGAAAGAGAGGGGAAACAAAATATTCAAATCAACTTTCTCTCCACGTGTCCTGATTTGGACGACCTGCATCTGGATAAGCGGCTGAAGACGAGACGTGATGAGAAAAAATAGAATCCTTTGTCTTAGAACAGCTTTAGATACAATGCAACAGTCTGATCTCAGTTCGCTTTTTTAAACAATCACAAGTATCTTGGACTGAAGTCTGGTGCTTCTATTTATAAAGGAATCATCCAAAGGCGGCAAAACCTTGGACTGAAAAGTATAAGTATCGTCCTGGCAACGTCCTTGACCTCACCTGTCGTCTCAAGGAAACTCTGTACGGTTCTCTCTGTTGTCAGTGTTCTCAATGTGTGCAGAACAGGATTTGTTGTAACATCCATTTCACCTCTAAAGGGGAAGTTGTGACTTAAGAAACTGACTGAATTATACTGAGACAGGGCGTATATCGTGGATGTACTGTTCTTTCCTACGGGAAGGTTTCACTTTCCGCTGAGGTGAATTGTAGGTTATCAACAGAAAAACGATGCTCTCTACATCCGCATAAACAGCTATTTTCAGCAAGGAACACCTGGCCGGTGACGGCTCAGATGCACAGCAAGCATAAAACTGGGTGGGGGCGTTGAGATTAAGGTCGGCTGACTTACTGGAGGTCAGACAACCTGTCTGTCACTCTGAGCTCCACATGTTTATACCACACGGTGGAAACATTTCCCCCCCCGGGGTGCATGACTCCAGAGAAAAGCTAGCAGCGACTTCACCTCTTTCATCTCCTCAGCTCATGAGACCGAGATGTTCTCGCCGAGGTGGATACAAATTCAACCGTGAAACAACTCAGACGGGAGAATGCTTCGTGTACTTTGTGTTTCCTCGATTCGCACATGTCTCTGTGTTTGCTTGGGAAACAGATCTTGGAACATGAATGCAGTAGCACAAAATAGCTCTCATCCCCTGCCTCAGTGATCATGAGGAATCCCTCGTGTCCCCCTGTGTGACAGCGTGCAGGGGTTTATGTGCAGCCAGGGCACTTGTAGGAGAATTTATGAGCTGAGAGCTCTGACGTACAGCAACTCTGTTGAGTCATTTTTCAGTATATGGAGAATCTGATCTCATCCTGTTCAACGACACCACAGCCACTGCTTACATCACAGCCACTCATCACAGGCGCACGTAACAACTATTTACAGAGACACAGATACTGTAACAACTCTTCATCCGTGAGTTTAACCGTCTCGCTGTAATTTTCGACAAAATCGAAAATGATTTTTTGCTCCTATTCTTCTTTTATCGATGTTTTCTCTCTTGCTGCTGCAGCAAAGCTAATTTCCCCTCTGTGAGGCTAATGAGGGAATATCTTATCTTATCTTCTATGAACTGTGCCTTGGTACAATAGGCCAATACTAAAAGAGGATGTCAGGACATTTTCTAATAGGCTTGACTGTAAATCATGACATAACTTGTCTGAAATCATGTCGCAAAAGGCATTTTCGATGAATAGAATTACAGAGTATCGACGCAGGAGAGAAGCTCTCTGACGTCTGAGGTTTGCCTGTTTGCAGCACTGGCTGTGTAGTGGTTTTGCATGCGTGACTCTTCAGCTGCCGGTGCGTGGACACATGTATGCTCTGAATGTTCCACAGGCACAAGATGCTGTGGGCTTATTGACAGTTTACACAGACAAAATGTTGGGGAATCAGCTTGTTGATTCAGGCTAAAAAAACTCAGTGCAAAACAGCAGTGTTTACCCCACTGTGGCAAAACAGGTTCAGCAAATATCTAAGGACATGGTTCAAGGCCTCAATGAGACTGTGCACAGTGCAGATGGAAAAAACACACTTATTCTCTTACAGTTTTGGAAATAATCTAATTAAAGGGTAAAAAAATGAAGATCAGCATGGTAAAAACTTAAACAACATTTGATACAGTCTGGTTCCACAACCTGTTCACTGTCGCTATAATAAAATATGTCATTACTGAGAATGTCAAATATATACTATGTCCTTATGGTGCTATAAAATGAGGACATTGTGGTTGAAAATTCAAGCTTCCCATGTCCCCATCTGCACCCAGCGTGCTGGAACAGTCTGTTCAGGGTGACTCAAAGTCAGTCACTTGGTACAAGTGTCTATCTCTGTGTCTGCCACCCCAGATGTTTCCATATTAAACCTCAATGAGCCTCAGATGTCTTGCAACAGATCCAAATAGTTGGGAGTCGTGCTCATTGATCATCACGTGAAACCATTGAAGCCAGCCATCCAGCCGGTGTAGCTGTCCTAATCTTAATTATTATTCACATCTGCTCGTTCTGTTGTACTATAGTATAGGGAGCTACTGTGATCGAGCTGCGTGCCATGCTCCAGCAATGTGAGCATCTAGTCCCCGTGTCTTGCACCATAGTACAACGTAATTGGTCGAGGAGGGTGATGAATGCGATGCCGCATTTCCTAGCGTAGTAAAAGGGGCGCTGAACACACGGACAAACACCTACCTTTGGATTCGCAGTCGGCGCAGTATTTATTCTCCTCCTGGGCCAGCAAAGAGTTGAGGACAGCCTGGTACCTGTCCACATCTTTCACAGATTTGCCCGTCATCATCGCACCTTGTCCTCCTCCTCCTCCTCTCCTCCTCCTTCCTCTTCTTCTTCTCCCGGTCCGTGCCGGCTACAGTCGAGCCTCGGCCTCTTGTTTCACCAAATTAAAGCGGTGTTGTGCAGAGCTCTGTCTCTCTATCTATCTCTGTGTGCCTCTCTCTCCTCTGGTCAGGCAGTTTGCTTCCTTCACAGGGAGGGGATGACTCTCCTCCGGGCCGACAGCATGCAGACTGTAGGGGATGTAAGAGAGTCCTGATGGAGACGTGAAGCGAGATGTAACGTAGTGTCGACTTTACAGTGTACCAGTCACCCTATCACTGACTGATGTGGAGCAGTCCAGCTCCAAGGCTGTCTCTCTCTCTCTCTCTCTCTCTCTCTCTCTCTCTCTCTCTCTCTCTCTCTCTCTCTCTCTCTCTCTCTCTCTCTCTCTCTCTCTCTCACACACACACACACACACACACACACACACATACTCACACAATCTCTCTCTCACGCACGCACAGGCGTGCACGCGGCAGCTCCTCAGATCTGATTGGTCACTCCAATTATGAATGAAGAACAATCTAAAACTGCCTTTTCTTCCTGCTTTAAAAACAACTTTGGCTCATCTTCCTGTATATGTTTGAAGTGTGCTGCCATCCTGTGGTCAATCATGAGAGGGTTGGGCTAAGTAGGTCCTGACGCGCACACTCACATACACTTACTGAAGCACACGTGTGCAATATATTGCTATTAAAACAAATGTCATCCGTCAATACAGATATGAATGAAGAATTGTCCTAAACTGTCCTGTTTTTCCCTCTGAAGATGTCATGGGCTCATCCTCATATGGTTGTGTGAAGTGTGCTGCCATCCTGTGGTCAACCATGAGAAGTTTTGGAGAAGAAGATCTTGACTGTGAGCTCTCCTGAACGCCAGGGGACAGTAAAACATCTGGCAAGAGGAGAGTAGCCCAGGAAGACTGGTGGGACAGCTGACTGAGGGACTGCGTCAAGGTAACTGAAGACGTGCCGGAAATGAGAGATGTTCCAATTCAAAATAATGATTATAACGAGAATAATGTTAACTGATAACAATGCCAATAATGCTGCTGCCACTGCAGCTACTCCTACTACTATAAATATACAACACACTGGCAGTGAAATGTACTGGAAACAGACCTGACCATGCAAAACAAGATAGGAAAGAACCACAAATATTAAACATATAGAAATAACAGTAAATTAAAAAAAATCACAAGAATTTTGAGAAGCTAAGAACATGATTTAAAACACAAGCTAAAACATACCCAAGGATCAAAGAATGAGGCTCTGGTCATCTGAAGGCGCGTTAAAACAAGTTTAAGCTAATGTAGTGTCTATTTGATTTAATATCAGTTGTTTGAAGGCTTTGATGCGATTATTTTTAGAAGAGAGTACTAATTATTATTTAAACAACAGTAGGCATTAGGTCGTCTTCTTTTCCCAATACATTGTTACACTGTATACGGTGTGAATTTTATTTTATTTTATTATTATTATTATTGTTATTATTTCATCTTATTTTGTAGGGCAGTCTGAAGTGGATGCTGTAGTGTCGCTGACTTGACAGCAGGGGGAGCGTGACTAAACAGGAGATTACGGAAATAACGTTAACTGCTTAGGCAGAATCAAATAAATAAAGGATTAATATCGAGTCACCACCTGTGTAAGCCTGTAACACTGTCCACAATGTCCCGGCAATCCAGTCGAGCGACAGACAGCAAAAAGATGGTAGGAGACCGCAGCGGGATTAACGCTGGACGCAGAGATGTAGCTTAGCCTAGCCTAGCCTCAGGCTAACCAGAGCTGTGCAGCGCTAGCTGCTTTATCTGTTCTCACTGTGTGTATGTGTGTGTGTGCGATGACTGCTGGCTGACAGTCGATTATGATTGTTGAACAGTAGTTTCTAGATACTTGAAGAGTATTTCAGCTGAGTGAATAGGACCGCTTTACATGTTTATCCTATCTGGTTTGACAGGATAGTTCCTCTTAGCTCGTATGCTAAATGTGTAGCCTCCGTGGCAGCTTGTTTACTTTAGGAAAACTGAATGAAAACGAGAACGTGCAACGTTGAACTAGTAACTCAAGGCTAGTTTAAACTAGGCTTAAATACACTGTTTGAATAATAGTTTGAAATAGCTGATAAACAACTAGAATCGGTGAAAGAAGCAATAAGTTCCTGCCTGTCCTGTTGGAGGCAGTAATAATGTCAGTCTTGTAACTTTTGTTACATCGGTACTTATGTAGAAATATATTTGCAGATGATTTAAGGAATTTACATGAACCAGAAAAATATAGAAGTGACAATTTAAGGCAACCTCCCATAAACATCGAGATAGTATCTTTGTGCAATGCATAGAGAAATATCTTAATGGGGAAAAAGTGAGATGAAGCAAAGTATGAAATGGGTGTAAGAGGAGTTTTCAGTCTTGATTTGATAGAAACTAGAGGGGAAGCAGACAAACTTTTTTGTGAGTTTATTGCCGATATGTGCAACATAGAAAGTGAACAGTGTGTTGTTATTTGGATTCTCTTACTCTGGGGCTCTAGCAGTGGCTGATATGTGACCCATCTTGCTTTCTCTCCTGCAGAACTCTGAGCTGTTCACTCTGACCTACGGGGCCCTGGTCACCCAGCTCTGTAAGGACTACGAGAACGATGAAGAGGTTAACAAGCAACTGGACAAAATGTGAGTGTGCTGTCATGAGGTTCCGTTCATCTACTCTCACCAAAATGTGGCATCTGTATACCATAGGATGGCTTTCACTTGACTTGTGGTGGAATTTGTGAAATAACACATGGACTGGTTCTCATGTAGCGCTTTCCCGGTCTTCAAGGTGCTTTACTTGACAACTTACATGCACCCATTCACCCTCATTCATACGCTGTTGATAGAGGCTGCCCTATGTGCTCTGTATGTCAAACCAGTAGCTTTAACCATTCACACACACTCAGGCACTGATGAAAGCGTCAGTCTGGAGTTCAGTGTCTTGTCCAAGATTTCTTCAACATCTAGAGCAGGGTTTGGATTGAACCAATGACCTTCCTTTCCACCTTACATATCAAGCAAGAATAACTTATTGTGCACTACTTATCATAGGACAGGCAAAAAAAGCTAAATATTCCAGATAAGTGCTGCCTACCTAACTGATATCTTAGATGTATTAATCAGTAGATAGAGCCATTTGTGGGTTAGCTGTCAGTCATCATGTTTTTCCTTCATACCATCTTAAGTGATAGAAACCGTCCATCCATCTAGTATCATACTAGGTCATCAGTTCATCAGTCATCACTAGGTCTCAGGACACACATACACAGAACTAAGAAATTGAGAAATTAAGAGTGCCCTTTTAACCTTACCATGCATTTTTTGGATTGAGGAGGAAACCAAAATACTTGGGAGAACATACAAACTCTGCCCTGAAATGCCTTGGCTTCGCTGTTAAACGCTCCTTGACTGGGAGGTGACTGAAATATCCATGGGAAATCATCTCTGGCTTAAAACTGTACAAGTTCTGAGTATGGCTCATGTTCCACATGTGGACCTGTTACAGCCAGCCACCAGGGGGAGGTGGAACTGTTTTGACCTCACATTTGAGGCGCTGTGCTGTCATCCAAATGTACAGTCGCTGTTGTTTAACTATAACAAGATGTAGCTCCGCTCTCTACCCTTTGGATGGATAATATAGACACTGGATACACTCACTGAGTTCATGAAGCGAGTCGTTCTGCATCACCAGATTGCTGAACTGCGGGATGAGAGATGAGATGAGAAGTCGTCTTGGATCTCTCCCTTTAACTCACACTTTCACACCGCTCTGACACATTCCGCCTGCTCTCTATTCATAATGTACCGGGACAAAACTGGAGCAGAGATGACATAATCGGGTTTTATTTCTAACACTTCTGTGTCAGAGGTTCCCCCTCTGTTTTTCTAATTTCTCAGAACTTCTTTAAAGAGGCGCACTCTGATATATGTTTTTATGACAGACCCAAAAAAAAAAAAAAAAGAAATCTGGACGGCCCTGCTGGATAAGATTCTCCCACAAAATAAGATTAAGTAAAATCGCTAGGTTTCAAACTCAAAAAATTCAAAACATCCTGTCACGATGACAGGACTTTGGACTGGATGTACTTTTTGCTTTTCTGCTCGCGCTAAGCTCTCTCCAAGCTAAGTTGTGATGAGGCTCGTCTTACCTGGCCTTAGAAGGCAGTGCGTCTGTGCTGCCCTCTCTGGTGCCCAGCAGATCAAATCAGATCAGAGCAGACCATGTTAGGTCCGGGATGCATCACTTGGCTTCGGATTTCATAGTAAGAGGAAGCTGACATGACCCCTCTCGTCAGAATCATCCCCATTTGCCAAGAGCACAACCCAAAAATGTGTTTCGTTGGAACAGACCTCTATCCTATTACTATCATTTCTCATCTGTATGTTTCATCTCCCGTGAAGAGGAGTAACGGCTCTCTATCTGAATCCCCTGTTCCCTCCTGCAGGGGTTATAACATCGGCGTGCGTCTGATAGAGGACTTCCTGGCACGCTCCAACATCGGCAGGTGTCAGGATTTCCGAGAAACGGCCGACGTCATCGCCAAGGTAATTGGAAGGTTCCAGGCCAATCAGAGCGTGACCGTGGACCTCTCCCAAGATGGAGCGAGAGACTGAGAGGGATAACGGAGGGAGAGAGACCAGAGACTGAGAGGGAAAGGGAGAGGGAGAGGGAGATCTCGATGAAATGTCCCAGCAATTGATGGGGTGGAAGGAGCGAGGGATGGTGGGAGGGGTAGGCAGAGCCGATGATTGTGACTGAGCAGGGAGCTCTTCAGGTCCCGGAGCTTGCGTGATAGTCGCTTTGCATATTCAGAAGGTGAGGGTTTCAGTTACATGCGGGATGAAAAGTAATCTCCTCTGGGCAGGAAGGTGACGATCACGTTACCGGCGTGGTATGTTGTGACCGACGGACGGGCCGAACGATCAGATAATGAGGGTCCCTCTCAGGCCCGACTGAGCGCTCAGCTCTCCAACTTTTTTCAAGGTGTTGCTGCTGCTTGTTAGGGGGAGTCAGACCACAGATGTGACCCCGGCTGGCAGGAGTTTTATCCGGGATTTAAACGATACATAAATGTTAATGTTTTGAGAAGTTTATCTAGGGCTGTGCAGCTAGGGCCAGGGCTACATCTACATGTTATTTGCAGCATTTAGTATCAATATACATCATTATCTATCAGTGCATATTATCTATACATCATGAACGATAACTAACAATAATCAGTGTCAGTAGAGTCAATGGCAGCAATGACATAACCAGTCATTATAAACCTATTTATGTACAGTAATTATTACATATGCATTGTGTTTTTGATCTAAAAACATGGTTATTGTTGATCGTGCTATTATCAACAGTAGTTATAATTCCCATCTATCTATTCCCATCTAAAGCAGCCTTACTTAAAATATCCCAAACACACAAAATGCAAACTGAGCTGCCACTAGAATATGCACAATGTACAGGATTCACGTTGTTGCCAGACCCCCGCCTCAGGATATCACTACATTATCTCTGAAATCACCTCAGTCTTTCATCAGATGGATCCATATGGAGGAGGCTTGTTGTTTGTTTAAAAAACAGATTTCCTAAATCACAAGCAGTCTCTTTTAGAGGGTGAGATTTCGGCACCCTTCTATTATTTACTGCTGTTATTTCTGACTAAAAGACTGTTTCATGAGGCAAGCTCATGACCGGGTCCAACGATCCGGGTCCAAAAAAAAAAAGGTCCGCCCGGCACCATATGTAATTTGTTTTCCATCGATGTGACTGCAATTTCCATAATGAGCGCGTGCTTGAAACGCTGCCCGTCCTGTGATGCACCACAGAGACACAAAGGCCGAGCAGAGCGGAGCCGAGCAGAGCAGAGGGGAGGATGCAGTGGTTGTCAGAGAGCAGGTGTGTGCCGTGGTCACCTTTTTAGCGGAAATGACTCACGACTGTGCGGGGGCCTCGCACTTACATAAAGGGCCGGGATCAGTTTGGTACAAGCAAAAACCCCTGAAATCAACCTGTGAAACCATGTTTCACATGAATGTGTCTGACGCTCCAAACGCTCCATCCAATGATAACTACAGTCTGACAGTCAATACCTTTTTGTATGTAGGACTGCCTACAATTGCTCTTCTCTGTGGAGTTGTTATCCTCATTATGGGATGTTGGATGTTGTTAGGTGGCCTTCAAGATGTACCTGGGAATCACCCCCAGCGTGACAAACTGGAGCCCAGCGGGAGACGAGTTCTCCCTGATCCTGGAGAACAACCCGCTGGTGGACTTTGTGGAGCTGCCCGATAACCACAGCACGCTCATCTACTCCAACCTGCTGTGCGGGGTGCTGAGAGGAGCCCTGGAGATGGTAAGGTTGACCCCCGACCCTGTTTACACTGTCTCAACGTGTTTGTGGATAGAAATCTAAAAGAACAGTGTCCGATCTAGGTCCAGATGGCGGTGGACGTGAGGTTTGCCCAGGACACACTGCGGGGGGACAACGTCACAGAAATCCGCATGAAGTTCATCAAGAGGATCGAGGAGAACCTCCCAGCGGGAGACGAGTGATCCGATCCGACACGTTTGGTTTGTGGAGGACTGAGACGCACAGATAACACCTTCTCACACAGGCTGAAAGGATGAGCGAACTAAACGATCGACTTCGAGACGAGTGGCTTATCTCCATACCCCGAAGGATGTCCTCTCATCTTCATCTCCTGCTTCTTTTCTGCCTGTGCTTTCGGGAATTCCAAGAGACGATTCCCCTGAAGAAAAGAAACACTGTCGACTATGAAAACACCTCACTGGACCATAAGACCACCCTGGGAAGAAGTCACTGTTATTATCCGGTCATGTATAGATTGTTTCTTTTGTTTGTGTTTTGGTGTGTGTGTGTGTGTGCGATGCTGAAAAACCTTACATCGTGATGTTTTTATGTTTGTCCTTTTTTTTTTAAGAAATCACATTCTATGTTCTGCCGCCAACGAAGTAAAAGGCGTGTTAATTTATGTAGATGGATATGTCCAATAAAAGCGGCATATTCAATACGATGCTTTAGTCGTGTTTTGTGATGCTGCGGAGAGTCGACACTTTCTAACGGGCCAGATGGGTAACCTGGAACGGTTTTAACTAGTCAGCCTTCACACACACACACACACACACACACACACACACACACAGAGCCCGTGTCCTCTGTACCACCTTGTCAGTTCTGTTTCAGTGTACTGTGGGAGCGTTATTCCTTTGGAGCACCGCAGCCTCTCTGAGAAGGCAAACAATAACAGACCTAATGCCTCTCTTATGTTTGTTCAGGGTCCATGGAAGTAATCTGTGTGCTTGCGGTTTGCGTGCATGCGTATGGATGTGTGTGTGCAGAGAAGGAAAAGGCTGCCATGCTAAAGCTCACCAGTGCCGGGCTCTGGCCGTCACACCTGTGAATGGTTTTACATCACCCAGAGGTAACGAACAGGACCTCTCATTTAGAGCCGCTGCACACCTCATCAATAACCCCAAAACACAGGCAGTCATTCACTAACACGCACACGCCCACATACAAATCATCCCCGGCCTTGCTTTTAGAGGCAAGAATCTGGTCTGGATACCACGAGAACATTAGCCATGTTTTTCTTGTTCTTTGTCTTTTTTGTTTTTTTTTTCCGTTTTATTGTGTAACAGAACAATAACATTAGTACCGAACTCACGAGTCTGCTGAAAGCACTTAGAGGATGAGATTTTAAGATAGGGATTTCCTCTTGGACAAATCTGTCAGCCATTAGCTTCTGGAAACTGTCAGGCTCTACACATCCTATTTTATAGCCGCTATTACAAGGATCCATTTCTGCTTTTACAGTTTTGTCGTCCAGACACCTGAAGTCTCCCCGCAAAGCCACCAGAGGTTGCTGTGTGCATTACCTTCCCCTGCTAGAGGCAGCTTTCACTATGAGGCTTAAGTTATGTACATTTAGCATTTTTTGGCCAAAGATGGGTATTGTGGGAGAAATTCACTCCCTTATGTGTAGGAGAACAGGGCTGAGCTGCCAGAAAACATAAATAAAGGGTTCATTTTCCGAATATGAATATGGGAAGAGCAGACGACGCGCTGTAGCTGAGCGGAGTGGCCTGTGCCAATACGTGGACTCGACTTTGATTTGGCTGGAGATGAGACAAATGATGACAACATGCCGTCTTTGTACTTTATAATCCCTGGGAAGATGTATTAGGATGGGATTTCTCAGTATTATTTACTGTCCTAAGCCGCTGCCCACTGCTGTCTGGAGTCGTGTTCATTTAAAGGGATAAAGAGTGGAAAGAGGAATCACCCCGCCGGCCGTCCATGTGCAATAAGCCTTGCAGGCCATTAGGCGAGCTCTCGACACATTACGTGCACATATCTGTGCACCCTGTAGGCCGGCGATGTGGATGTTGGATGGCTAGCGAGCAGGAAATAGTTTTTGAGCAGAAGCTCAATGTAAATGATTTGGCAGAATTAGGGCCGTGTACCTGGGGGATGGATGGACAGCTGGGTTTGTGTATTTGTGAAAACCTGTATTACTCTGCCATATGCTCGCAGGAATCCGACTCGGCTAACACACTCCTATGTACGACCTGCACACGGGGGCCGAAGTGAGAATGAATTTATTGCGGCCGCTGTTCTCACAAATAGGCGTTAATACACACTAGGAGGACCTTGTCCAAGCAAACGGCTCATATTCTGTCCCCCACCGCCTTAAGCTCTGCAGAAATGTCCGGCGAGACCCTTGTGATGATTGTTTTCACAGTTTTACCTATTAAACCGGGGAGTATGAAGACTACAAACTAACTGACTTCACTCCTCGTAACGGAGCGCATCTGCGATTTCTATTCCCCCTGCAAGGCTGCAGATGTTCCTGCAGAATGAAAACACTGGGGGGAGAAAAAAGAGAAGTTGTTGTTGAGGCACTTAAGACTCTTCCAAAGCCGTGAAGAATTGCTTGGAAGATGCTATTTTTATCTGTTGTTTTCCTCCCCGCTCTCTCCTTTCTCTCTCTCCCTCTCAGTTGTTGTGCGCTCCAGGAGACGGAGATTTCCCGTCACTCAGGTCCCGGGCGCGCCTTGTTTGGTGTCTCCCGTCAGCACACGCGTTGTATTTATCTCATATTTTATTCCGTTATTATCATTTATGTTATTTATTACAACGGCCTATATTTTTCAGAAAACTTTATTAGGACAGATCTGGAAAACAAGTAGCAAATGTTACAGGGCCGAGACAACGTGCGCCGATCTGCTTTAAGCCAGCTAAACGCTTCCATGTGGCCTTTATGGAAAACAAATGGTGAAAGGCACGCCGTGACAGTAAAGCCCAGCGCACAGCCTGGTATTGACCTACGCTTATTGAATACCGCATCCCTTTCTTCTGCCTTCACTCCATCCATTTCCATCCACTTTCTCTTTGTTTCCCCCCCACCTTATTTTCTGTCTCCTTTTTCATTGTTTCAATTCTTCCATGTCCCCTGAAGCCTCAGTCTTTCCCCCCTCTCCTCCCCCCTGCCCCTCTCTCCCCACCACCATTTTCTGAGTCTTGTTCATGTTTTGCCGATGTGCTCAAGGGGAGCCAGCAGCCTCTAAATCACAGAAAGGATGTGTGGTAGTCAACCGTTGGGGAATGTCCTGTCTCTGACGGGAAACGTGCTGTCTTTCAGGTGAGGTAAGGGCTGACTGAAGATGCAGTCACCCTGGATTTGCAGAGGTTTCCGGAGTGCGTGTTTTGTGTCTGGTCAGTGGAAAGAGTGGGGTTGACAGCAGGATGGACAGCACTCTTTGAGAGGAGAATGCAGTGAGTCAGCAAACAACTGTGTTCATGGTAAAAAAAAAATCCCAGACAGACTGAATAATGTTCCTGGGCAGTGAAGCGATGTGGGAAGAAGAGGTTGATTTAATAAGCGTGTCTCTGGTGCACACCTGAAAAGATGCTCACATGAACACAGCAGTTGTTACATAACTCACGGGCTCTGCACTTGTCTACTAAAACGCATCCTGTTGTTCTTCGTGAAAGTGCGACTCTGGCGGCGCGAGGGGATGTTCGTGGGATCTGCGTGCGTAAACACCTCGGTAAATAAACGTGGATGTGGTTTCGAAAGGTAATTATGACTTGATTTGTTATGCAGTCACAGTATGTACCCACTGAAATCTGCTACGGCATCTGTAAGCCATTTGGAATATGAATCATCACCCACTTCCAGACAAACTGTTGAGCACTTCCTATAAATCTAATAACTCATGCTTTGCTCAGCCATTTAGCATCGGCCTTAGCGTCCAATAGAAAGTGAGAAGTTGTGTTTGGGTCATCAGGAGTGTTGGCAGGAAGGGCGAAATGAGAAACACAACTAGTGAAACACGCCTCTCCGAGCTCAAAAATAAAAGCGTGGATCGGGTCCAGAGGACCCGTACAATAAAATCCTGGATCACCAGTGTCACAGGGGATTCGTGTTAACAAAGAAAACATCTTTTCAGCAGGAAGACATGTCAGGTTGACAGTGGTCCAGAGCTGGGTCTCTTTTCTGTATCAGCAGTGACCTGGCTGGTTGCGCGCGGGTTTCAGCCGGAGCCCTGGATGCCGCCGAGCCATTTAAAGCCTTGTTTTTAGTTTTTCCTCCTTTCCTTTCTTCCAGGCTTTTTGGATGGGAGCTGCTAAGCTGCCTTCACTCTGCTTCCAATTTCCTCCTGCTCTTTTGTTCTTCCTCTTTTCTCCAGGATCTGATGAAGAGGAGTTTCTAGACGTTTCTGATGATACAGGTTTTACCCGTTCCAGACCCGCTTTATCTTTGTGCCTTGTGCCCCGCCTCCTCTTAACCCCCTCCACCCCCCCCAACACATTTAACTTTTGTCTTGTTTTTCTCCCTCCTTTCTTCCCCTTTTTCCTGACCCCGCAGCCGTTCAAGTCGGGAGTTTATGTAACAGCGGCAGAACTTTCCAGCTTGGAACGGCCTCACTTGAAGATGGAGTGAGGAGAATGAGTTGGAGAGAGAGGGGAAAAAAAAAAGTGTCATGTAATATTACTCTGGCTAGCCTCGAGGGCAAACGGCAACTCACCTTAGACTTCATTATTCTAGGTCCTTTCCCTCCCAACGCACATATGTAAGCATATATTTATATCAGTCTCCCAGGCAGTAACAAATACGTTAATTCCAATTGAAAAGCAGGAATGTGAAAGTCCTGGTTTGCCCTGGACTAAAATCAAACCAGGCTTCCCTCCCAGAGCACAGGGCTGCCTAGAGGCTGCACACCAGCTGCACTGGACGGGATATCACCGCTTTCTATTGCCAAGCATGAACTGACCGTGTGCGTGTGTGTGTGTGTGTGTGTCACTTGACAAAACACACACCATACATTGATTTGCGGAAGCACTTCTGGTGACGCGCGTCTCCCAAACAGGCCATCCGTCTAACTTTTAAAGCTTGATATCTGAGCTACTATCGCGGCATAAATCTAGCATAAACCAGCTCAAAGGCTTTATGTCTTCAGCAAGTCGTTTATTATCCGCCCACCGCATGCACCTCTCGCACTAGTCGCTGTGACGGTAAGGGGTCTGGATGTCCTATTATGCAGGCTAGACGTCGCAGGTCTGTGAGTATGACTTTCCATATAAAACACCTCAAGCTGTCACACTGGAAAATGAGACTGACTGGAATCCGAGGTTTATGAAGAATTCCCACTGTGGGAAATGCGTGATGGGGCATTCTTGGCTACATTTCCATTCAACTGTTGTGTAAATTTCATGCAGTTTCTGAAACTGTTCCAAATAGAATGCTAATAATGATGGTTTTCATAAAAGGCCAAAACCTTAACCTTTATCAGTGTCAATTAAACACATTCAATTGCAAAACAACAAAAAGGCCTTTGAAGAGGCGGCATCAGGGATGCTGTTATTGTTCATAAATCATGGAAATGTTCGTGACAGTTCATGATTTTCATACAGATAATAAATGCATGTTAGAATATTTCAGTGCATCAAAGAAAGACTGTTCAGCAGCGGGTTCCCACATGAGCGTGAGAGCTATGACTTTTATCCAAAAACTAGAACAAGAACTAACTTGGACTTTGTTCCTTTGACGACAACTCTCACAGCCTAATCCTTAACTCGTAGAAAAACTTGTAAATTGAAAAAGCTTCTTCAATTGTGTCACTATAAGACATTTTTTATGTAACTACATAAGCTCCATAACCACCTGGTTACATATGAGAAAGCTCGGTGATAAGACATTTTGTAAAAACAAGCATTTTCTAATACATAACATATAATAGATATGATGTTTCCTGGATGTTCTAAAAGGTCATAAACATCAGTCAAATGAACGGTAAGTAGTGAAGTTATGGACCTGAGCCACTTAGTCAGACGGCAAACCAAACATCTCACTATTTACTCAGCAGTTTGGGTCAAAAATGTATTGGACAAAGTTAAATCGACTGATTTTTCCATTCTTTCAGCTCTGCAACTGGTGTGGCTGTGAATATGTCCTTGTAACTCTGGCACTAAAGGCGTAATTCTCTTGTTTCCACTCATTAGTGACATGGCCAGGCTGTTATTTACATTGTCACTCTAGGTATTATTTTTCTCAGGTGTAGAGTTTCTCCATCCTGATATTGCTGGAGTCTGTGGTGGCTAGTCTGCCCAACTGTAAAGCCTTCAAAGTCTTTTTTATTTTTACCAAGTTCGAGACCTCTTGTTCACCTGCTGGGCAGGCATACAAAGGCCTCGGGGTGCTGAGAGATTTATTTTTCACAGGACAGGCCAATATGCACAGAGTAGGCCTCCTCACTGATCCATAATGGAAATCAGAGGTCAAATGAGATTAGACACAGCAGATTTAAAATTGCCTGCGAAAGATCACACATCGAGTTGACTTACAGCAGGAGCGATTGTTCTGCCATTTTATTTCCTGTCCTGAAAGCCCCTTGCCTTTCTGGTGTTCGATGCTACAATATGTATGATTTGGGGGAAACATGGACTTAAGATGTAAGAACAGCATGATTTATCCCACCAGCGCAAGCTTTTAGGCCTCTATTAAGTCAAGAGTGGATGTTTTTAGTAAAGGAAAGGGGTTTTTAGTGTGCTTTGTTTGAAAGAATGCAAGAAGGCTTGAATACCATTTGTATTTATTGTACGTCAAATACAAGGCATGCATGCGTATATTTGGGATGCATAATGGGACTGTGGCCTGTTCGTTCTTCAAAGTTTGTGCCAAACAGGTGTAGCTGAATGTTCAGCTTTCGCTGTTCCCATTTCCTCGCGCATGTCACTCAGCAATGTGAGCAGGGTGCCAAAGGCTCCTCTTCATTTTATGGCCTTGAGAACGTGATGATTGTGTCTGCGTGCGTACACAGCGCAGGCCAGTTCCTCCCGACACACGTGTTCATGTGTGCATCTGCTTCACCTATGTGACTCATTCAATGCGGAGGTGCTGAAAGCGCTCTCTGCGGGCCTCATAACGCACAAACCTTTTTCCAATTAGGCGGCCAGGTTGGGCTCAGTGGTGCTTAGATCTACTGTAAATCTGGCCCAGACAAAACACCCACTGGGTCCTGTTCCAATGGGACAGCCGGAGAGAGAGAGAGAGAGAGAGAGAGAGAGAGCGAGAAAGGATGCTGTCAAAAGCTGTGTAGCATTTTGTTGGACAGTTTCCGGGCCTCTCGTGCTGCAGGTCAGCGTCTGGCCCTCTGACTGTCAGCATTCGCATCAGTTACCGAGTTAAAGGACAGTCATATGGTTTCATGTAGAGGGGGAAAAAAAGAAAGCGATTCTGATCGCTAAGACCATGTTACAGCCACACACATGTACGCATGCAGCCGCAAACAGCCACACATGCAAATATCAGATCCGTTCTCTGCGGACTCGTTGGGCTAAAGGCATGCCTAATGTCAGCAGAAGGGCTTCAGTAAATAGTGAAGTAGCTGATTGTCACCAAGTGATTCCTTTTGTGCTTGGTACTCTTTCTAACCCCTGTCATCTGAGCGCAGTGTGGTTTATGTTTCACAGTAACTCTGAATCGATTTTGTTGTTAATATGTTGTGAGACCATGTAATTATTTCCCATTTCCCCTCCTTTAATTCCATGAAAGCGTTTCTTTGATTCCGACATTTAACCATAATCAGTCAAACCAAAATTGTATATGTAAGAAACAAAGGAAAGTGAAACCTAATCACTGAAAACAATCTGTTTTCAGAAGACCGCATTTGGTTTCTCTTGCTCTCGGAATGCAGCACACACCATGGAGACATTTTCAGTGGACATGAAAGCCAGTGGAGTTGATTGAAGGAGACCTGGATGTCCTTGGAGATGTGCTCTGGAAGACAATAGCATGACTCAAGCTGCACGGGAGCATCCAAAAATCACATTTTTTTGCTCTTTGCTTTTATCTCTTCTTTTGTCCTTCTCTATTTTATCTACTTCTTTGGCAGGTGTGAATGGGTGCAAAAAAGATGATGCTGTGAGAAAAAATGAGCGCTCGCCATAGCCAAGATGAAAGTGATGACACTTTCTTTTGAGCAGTGCGTCTATCTGGCCTGAGCAACCAGTCCAGGTCTTTGTCCACATGGCACATCTAAGCATTAAATGATTTCCTTGTTGAAGTATGTCTGTGAAGCAAGCCTTTATATTGCATATTACTTTCACATCATAGTCAATCAGTACCAAACACAGTTCTGATAATAAAAACAGGTAGCACCTCTGAATATGGTCCAACCCTCCTTTTGCCTATCTGTCCATTTTATTAACCCAGTACATACCCAACTAGGGTTGTGGGGGGCACCAGTCCACTGAAGGGCACACACATACACACACACACACTGGTCAATCTCTCATTCACCCTTACACCTATGGACAATTTAGAGTCTTCAATTGGGTTGTTGGCAGAAACCAGAGTAACGATGATCACCATGTCTATGGCATCAAGGTATGCTGCACTTTGCTTAATGCTAATGCAATGATCAAATGACTGCTGTGTCTTATTTAACACTAAAAAACATCTTTTTAAATCGAAAATAACGAGGAAAAATAAGACACTAAATAAATGCAATGATTATGACACAGTTATCAATGGCCTCTAAGCTCATACCTTGTGATTCGGAGTCTAAGTCGGCTGAAACACTAAATCACCCCGACACCTGAGTCCAGAGGCACCAACCATCCTGACGGCGACACCTCCGCCATGAATGCTCGATCCGCCGGGGCGAACCTGGCTGCGGGGGCTCAAAGGGCGGACTATTCAGAGACACAAACCCCCATTCACACCCCGCTCAGGTGGGGCATGGTCTGGCTCAACTTTACAATATGAAGGGGGGTCTTAAAATCATGCCCTGTCACTACTTAACCTCCAAAAAATGTCACCCATTTTCACACTAAAACACACACACACCTGCTTCCCGAGCATGTGGAGAGGAAGGTGGGGCGGCAGTTTTAGCAGGCGTATTTATGACATCATGACATCATCAGGCAAGGTGATGGAATGCTGTGTCATGCTTTGTTTGGTTTTCCAGCACTAACCGTATTAGCAATAACACCAGCGCTATGAAAACATGTCAGCGGAGGATATAAGCGAGATTGGCGCACAACGGTGAGGAGAGGAAAGGAACACAGAAAAACAACCAAGGGCGTGAATGTGTTCGGAAGAAATCCAGGTTTGAGCAGAAGCGTGTGTTTATAACAAGGTGCCGTCAATCACAGTTTCAGCTCCCTCCTCTTGTGGCCCCCCTTCCTTCACACCTGAGTGACCCTCCAACCCTTAACACACACATACAGGGACACACACACACTCTTTGTTCCATCTGATACATGAGCCCATATATAATCAAATGTACAGTCAAATATGTACGCACCAAGAAGGCTCATTTACTGTAAAGGACTATGCTGGTTGTTTGGATTGTAATTGGATTCTAATAAGTGTGAATGAAAATGTAAGTATTGTCACACCGTGGTGAGGTTTGTCTTGGCTTGGGTTTTTGTCTTGTCATTTCCTGTTTTATTTTGAAAGTCTAACCATCCTTGTATCAGGTCACTTGCCCTCTCCCTTGTGTCACACCTGAGTCTTGTTATTCCCTAATCACTGGTGCTTAAGGTCTGTGTCTGCCCTGTGTCTTGTGCCAGGGCCTTTTGTTTGTTTGCCTGTTTGTAGTCTTTGATGTGCTCTGTGATGGGTTTCTGCATCTTATTTCGTTCACGTTTCATGTTTCATGTCAAGACTCTCGTGTTTTGTGTTCCTTTCATGTTTCTTGTCTTCTCCAGTGTCTTTGGTTAGGGTCACCATCCTTGTGTCTTCTTGTTTCCTGTTCACTAGTGCTCCCTGTGTTTCCACCATAGTTTTGGTCTTAATAAATTCACCTTTTCATTTATTTATGTTTCGTCCAGAGTCTAGCATTTGGGTCCTTTTAATTATGTCATTAGCACGATCTTAATCAGTCCATGACAAGTATCATTTTGATAATCTGGTTTGTTAATGTTTTTGACTGTTTTTTTGTCTTAAACTTTGAAAATATATTAGTTACAAACATTAGTAACAAAGCAATGGTTGTGAAACATGCTGTGAAACCTTCCCCTGTAGGGAAGATATTTATGAATTTCTCTGGTGTCTGTTAAATCAAAACATTTAAAACTGAAAGAGTGAGTGTATACTATAATATTTATGGCTACCATGAAACTAACAGAAATCCTGTGTTCAGCAGTGAAAGTTGCGGATACTTGAATCAGCAAGGAAAGAATGACAGACGCAGTGGAGGGCTCCATAAAATGTGAGTCACTGGTTAGCACCTCTTCACAGAGTTGTTTACCTCACTTTAAAAAAGCTGCACTGTATCTAAAAATAGGAGCGCAAGCAAAACGGTTGGAAAAGAGCACCTGATATTTCCATTTTCACATTTTGGCCACTTGCGTTAAGTGTGTGACGAGGTTAAAACCAAAAAATGACGGTGGCGTGACTATGTACACATCACGCCACCTATAGACCCACCCTATCCACATGGTGACACCAACCTGTTATTTCAAGGAAATGCATCATTATTTCCATTTTGCAAATCTAAATACATCCTCTCTTTGTACGTATGGGTACAGCATGTGCTAGTCTGGCCTTGCTCAGAAGTAATATGGAATCTGACACACTTGTAAGGGGAGGAAAATCATCCTCTTGTAGGAGGGATGGTGAGATGGTAACAGTGCTTCCTGATAAAACGTTTCAGGGCCAGAGATTGTCGTGGGGGGGCGTGACAGTGCCCATCACAGCTGACAGATGAGGTCACAGCAGGAAAAGGAAGCGGGATGCACTCGTCTGACCTGCTGACTGGGCGTAGGACATGCAAACTGTCCTGTGGATCCAAGTCAGGTCAGGTCAGATCAGTCTGTCTGTGTCTGTTGGAACTTTGGTTCGACTAATGATAACCGTTACTCAGTGATTCATTTCCTTTAGATAAAAGGTCTATTTCATCCATCCATGCTGCCATGGAGAGGCAAGCCATCTTGGATTGTCAGTTCTCCTTGAAATGGCAGATATGGCCAGACCACCTGGCCTCTTGAAAAATTGTCTGGCCATCTTTCAGCACAACACTGTTTTATCTATCTCACTATTACCATTGTCCTGCTGTGTTCCTAAATCTTTTAACCTTTTCTCTGTTGCTGGTAGACTAGCTATGACGGAGCTGGCATACAAATTGATCTCTTCTTCCGACGGTCATGCAGGCATGCTGTTTTCAGAAGCTTGGGACAGCACATCTGCAGTAGTTATCTCTTTTCCTGGCACACGAGATAGAGTGAAAGAAAATGTCATGAGGCGCATGTGTAGACGTTGGATGTGTGGTGGCAACTCATCAAGACTTTTTGAGCCCAGCAGTGGGATGAGAGCTTTGTGATCTGTCTCCATGAGGAACTCTACAAACCTTTCACAGGCCCATGTGAAAGAGCTTAATTCTCTGCCATTGGTTTCCACATTGCTGGACACTGGTCTGAGCTCTGCCCGCTTGTGTCCCCACACCTTTTGCATGATCTGTTCCTACTGTGGAACAGATCATGTAAACAGATCATTTGGTGGGAACTCAGTGGGAAACATTGTTTCTAGGGCACAGCCTGTCCAGCAAAGGATGTGACATGCAATCAGTGCAGAAAAAAGGACATTATTGATGGTCCAAAAAGGCTACATGATGTGAACATGACACAGGATAGTGATGAAGGATATGAAGCTGCCCTCTTGAACCCAGGGTACAGCGCTGCTCCCTGGAAACAGAAATAAAAATGGATTAAAAATCTCCTCAAGAAATTGATTGAAATAGTTACAATTATACGAGATATGCTTATTTGATTGTTTCTTCACGTTTAGTCAAACACTTTTAAAGTAGGATCTCTAACTGGGAAAGGGAGATGTTGAGATAAGTCCAGTTACGAGCCTTTCGATTATATAAGGTTGTCATGGTCACCTTAGACACAGCAACGTTTCAGCTGATATGTCTCTGATGTGCTCTATGCCTCCTTACATTTTGACATCGCAAACGACGCTGTGACATTTTTGACCTCTCCAGGCAATACTGAGAACTTCACGATCTCATCACAGGGAGGTGCTGCTACCCGGCTTATCGCATCAGGCTATCTGAAGGCCATCAATGGTTTCTCCTGACAAGCTTTGGTGGGAACAGATCTGTCACACAGAAGTAATTATGAAGTCAGTGGCGCGAGATAATTGGCCTCTATTATCCATGTCTGGATGAGTGAGGGCAAACAAAGCTGTCCTCCATAGGAGGGGAATGATGGTCATCCCACTGTCCATATTACCTAAACTACTTTTGAGGTGAAACTGGAGAAGATGTTCCATGCTGTGGAGCATTTCTGGCCGGTTGAGGATATCAGATATGGAAGCAGAGAACAGAGGAAAAATAGTTTGCCTCAGTTGTTTGGAGATGTCGCACACTCCAGATAGAGGGTGGATTAAAGAGTTAAATAGGATGAGGTCTGGCCATGTACATGCAGAAAAACCACAGCCGACTGTATATCCATTAAGTAATTCCTGAGCAGTTTCTGGAATAAACCACTTATTAATTTCCCTCTTTTCAGTATCCTGCCCCGTCCGCATATCCTACCCACTCAGCTACTCTTCTGCGTAATTTTCTCTTCATGGTATTGTGGCTTCAAATTGATAATTTCAATTTACCTTCATGTTTTTGACACACAGCATAAATCTCTTTCACTGGTTTTCAGCATGGACTTAACACTGCATGTCCAGCCCAAATGCACTTTCCTTCATAAACCTCTCGATCCTATTTCCCAGACTATTATGCTTGCATATTTCAATCGGCATGAAGTGCAAGTGAGGGGTGGAGGAGGAAAGGGCGAGAGGGAGGGGGAGAGGGGAGGAATGAAAAACACAAGGAGGTCAGCGAGAGAGACATTTCTTTCTTTCACACCATGTGTTACTGTAAGATATTCATTTCCTCTGCGATTCCTCTCCCTCCCTCCAGCTCTTTGTTTTTCTTCTCCATCACTGTCAGTGTGCACTGGCTGAGGTAGTCCAGGTCGCATCAAGTCCACTGGATCCCGTCTCTATCTTGGATCCATCCCTCCAAATCGGTTTCCCAAATTGTGAACCGTGCAGAGTGCAGCTGTGGTAACCCGAGAGCTTTCTGTTGTAGTTCTGAGCCGCCAAAGCCCATTAAAAATGAGCATGTTTGACATCTGAGCCTGGTTTTGCGATTGAACCAAAGGGTCAATCTTATTTATCAAATCGAATCTAGATTGCAATCTGTGACTTCATGTGAGATTTCGAGTCAGTTTTGACCGTAAGGTAACATGGCAGCGACACAATCTGCTAACATGGCTTTTCTTTTGCAAGTCAGTGAAATGCTATTAATTCAGGTCGTGTAGTGATTCATAGAATCTTTAACAATCAGCACAAAAGAGAGAAAAAAAACAAAACTAAGGCCCCCTTCTTTTTCCCTTTGTCCATTCCTAACCCCTGGCCTGCTCTGGCTCTCCACTAAGGCTGAAGTTAACAGTGCAGTTATGGCTCTGAGTTAAGACATTCTCATCATAAAATCACAAGAAACATGAGTGTGGTTACACTTCAAAATGCAACGCATTCTGGCAGCCAGTGGCTGAATATAAGCTATTCCATGTGGAGGCGAGGGTTGCTGAGGCTGAATGTGTCACATGCTTCACTTGCAGCTCCTCGGTTCCCATGCACAGTAGCCAGGGATTCTCACTGAATGAATTTTCATAAAAGTGTTCCTGTGCTAAAATTTACATCATCGAAACCCCCCCCCCCCAAAAAAAAAAACATGCTCTCATAATGGTTTGCTTGACTGACAGGGATGAATTATTAAACAGGGTAATCGTTAGGTAAAATACCTTCCTATGTGACATTTGATCTGTCTTAGTCACTTGTGGATGCAGTATTTTTCTGTGGTGGATGAGACATTCCTAACTAAAGGTCAGCTAAAATGATGCCTTTGTTCTTGTTCTTTATTGCTTGAAGAGTCCTCAGTGTTCCTTTAGAAAGAATGCAGTTTTGTGCTCAGCCTTTAGTGTAAATACATTATCCACAATGTGCTCTTTACCTGTTTGCCCCAAACAGGGATTGTCCACATCCATTATCCAGTTTTGTCTTGGAAGCCATGTCAAAGCACATTCTGCCTGCAAGGTGTGAATCTGTGAGATTCTCAGTCCTTGTTGGGCTCAGACTAAGTTCATAGTAAAGTTGTCACCCAATTCACTAGTGACTAGTGACTGGCGAGGTACTGGTCCAAGTCGGAATTACTTATTACTTCTGTATCTGTGTGAAATCAATGACCCCTTTGTTTAAAAAAAACAAGTTCCAGTAGTAAATCTGCCACTGTTATCATCGTGATTTGCAGACGTGCTGTTTGAAGAAACACAGCGGGCACATCGTTAATCACAACAGAGAATTAGTCATCGGACAGTGCGGTCGTGTTTCTGAGGACGTCACCGCGGCATTGCTGGGATAATATTTAGCCAGGTGCCGAACGTGGATTGGGAGACGTTAATAGAGCTGAGAGCTTTATGGTATCCATATCCGTCCTCAGCAGGGCCGTCTCTGGGATCAGAGCGGTAACACAGAGGTCTGCCTGCACAATGTCCCCCGGGGAGACGCAGAGAGAAAGGAAAAAAAAATGAGTGGGGGACGAAGTAAAAAGTAAAGAACAACACTGAGTGATGGAGTGTGTGCGAAGTTGGTGAATACCAGACGAATAACACTGTGTCCGACAGTGACAGTTGAATACAATACCTGGCAGCGCTGCATGTCGGACCCTTTGAACAATTTGTATGGGAGATAATCACATTTCGGAAAGAAAGTTCTGCATCCTGCAGTGAAGTAGAACTAAATGGCTTGGCTGAATTCCTGCCTTTGGGAATTTTGGATTCCTGTGTTTGGAGACATATGCTTTATGCACGAGTCTGGACAGGGCCCACGCACTCAGCTCAGACACCCACCGCCATGTAATGTAGCTGTGGTCAAAAACAGTGTCCAGACCCCACCCCTGCAGCCGACGTGCATATACGAGTCCGTCAAAGCGGGAGAGGCAGAGACTCTCAGGATGGAGAATAGCAGGGTTTCAGCTCTACCAGAGTACCAGAGGGCCACCTCGGTGGCTAGAGTTACCTCCGCTCATTTTTGCCTCCCCTCTTCTCCAGCTTTTTTTTTTTTTTCCACACGAACAGGAAAACCCTGGCTCTCCCTCCCTCTGAGTGGTGGTGTGTCTACAAGAGAGGGAGAGGTGGGTCGAGCTGGACGTGCTTGGCCTTGGGAAAACCGCACACGGGAGTGTACCCGGTCTGCAACACGCTTCCCGCTGAGAACTGCTCACCGGGGATGTTCCCGACCACCCCCCCCTTTGTAAAACTTCGCACCCCGCTTTCATCTCTACGATGTCCGTCTTTGTTTCCCCGTCTTTCTGCCATCGCGTCTCTCTTGTTTTTCTTCGGTTTCACTAAGTTAAGCATTCTTTCAGTCCGTCGCTCCTTTTCAAACGTGCAAACATGTCAGTGGTAATTCATGTTGATAGCGGCCTTTTGTCCAAATATTTCCACTGTAACCTTAACCAAGAAATCAGTGGTAAATCCTTTTAATCGAGCTGTTTGCTGAGGTGGCCACAAAGTCCTGCTTTCCTTGGCTAGTTGGCAACGACCTGTTTAAACATACGCCCGTTTCTCTGTTTAGAGTGGAGTTTTGGATTTAACCCCTCGGTCCGCCAGTCATCACACCTGATGGGAACAGATAGGCTGAATCTGCTTAAGCTGTCAGTCAAAGTTGGTCTTGGCCGCAAGTGCCGTATGTGTGGGTGGTGTGTGTGTGCAATGGATCTATCATGTGTCTCAGTGTATTTTTGTTGTGAACACGGTTTTTGGAGTATAAAATGTAGGCGGGGATTGTTTTTGTCATGACGGTGCACACTGGTTGTGTGGTGGTGTGTTAGCGTGGAGTGTTTCGCTATGTAGCTTCGTTGGCTTTTATGTCTGTACACTTTGCTCTGCAAAAGTGTACACACAAATTTCGGCCACCTGCTGGTAAGGAGGGTAAACTGAAGGGAAGCAGACAGTGCTGCATTGGCTGGTTGGCTGGAGTCTTGTGGTGTGTTCAAGTAAGAGCTTTTGGCATCAACCGCCAGCAAAATGAGGTGATGCAGCCATCAGTCGTATTCAATAGTTTTGTTGGTGTGTCCTTGGCAGAGCAAACCATCCACTCCGGCCTCCTTCCTGAGACATTATTGCTGTGCTTATTTGGATGCCGAGATTGCTTGTCACAGAAACACGGGCCGCCTTTGAGTGTTTGACTGAACCATACATTTTTCTATGGCCAGAAGGTCTTGCGATTTCACAGTTCCTATGTGAGACGGGTGCTGCTGTGCCTGAGCTGTCATATGCCTGTTATGACTGATGAGGGCGTTTGAGGTCGCAAGAACAAGTGAAAGATGTATTTTTCAAATACTCCCATGAAGTAACATGAGGCATTCAGATACCAAAACACAAAATCTGTCAGTTAAACTGTTTCTGCGATTTTATTGCACTCCCTTGTAGTCTGTTTAAGATTTTTTTTTGTTTGTTTTATATCTTTGCTGAATGCCTTGGTAACTTTCTTAAAGCACTGTGAATTGCCTTGTTGTTGAAAGAAAGATGCTAAACAAATAATCTTCCCCCTTGCCTTATTAGCGGACTTGGACGATGGTGCTTGAAAATGTGAGTAAACAGTGAAGGCATCATGGACGCACACATGTCTCCTAATGGTCTGTAAACGCATATGATCCCAATTACAAAATCATCTGCCCTGTGAACAGTCTCACTCTCCCCAGTGAGTGATGACTGTGGGATTCAGAGTGTTACCACTTGATGGCACACAGACACACACACACACACACAGGCACTGATACACACTAATACATAGTAATGCTGGTAATTATCTGTCCACAGGAGGTTCTATACATGTCACACATACGTGAACTTAAACACTGTTTGACAGGAATCAGAAGTTACCCACCTATTCATTCAACCACACACAACCACAATCTCCTTTCACACACATTCACACACACACACACACACACACACACACACACACACACACACACACACACACACACACACACACACACACACACACACACACACACACACACACACACACACACACAGACAAACTCACACTCACACACAGCGCAGTCTGTTCTCATCTGCAGGCCGTCCCAGCCCACAGATGTTCCCTCTCAGGGTGATCTCCAGGATTTGGGGAATGTTTTGAAGCGCTGGGCCAATGACGCGCTCCAAAGCCCCGGAGATTTCTGTGGCGGGTCCTAAAAGAGCATGTGCCCTACCTGCTGAACTCCACAGAGATGCCGAGCTGCTACTGAGCATGGTATCTGAAGGCACTAAAATCAGCTTGCGTGTGTGTGTGTGTGTCTGTATTTGCATGTATAGGACACATAAATTTTCATCCTTTTTTTTTTCTTTGGGAATGTGTAGTCCTGTGAGATTTCAGTCTTGAAGTCGATAGACCTTTTTTATGTCCAGATTATATGTTGGCAACCTGCCTCTCGTACACATGTTTTTTATTCCCTAATTGGAGAGACTCTACATTGACCCCATTTACATTCCCCAACCCCCCAATAGCTGATATATTTTGTAGAGTTGTTCTTTAGTATGCAATGGCCAGTAGGGAATGTTCCCAATAAAACTCTGAAAAACCATTTGTGTACGAATCTCTGCATCACATGTTTTTTTGCTCTGCTGCACACTTTGAACTTTTCTTTTCCTCAGATTTTAATGTTTTTATGATAGTTTCCTGACCAGTGAGCATGACATACGGCAGTGTGTCCTTTATTATAACACTGGAATAGTAACAGGCAGTTTCAGTGTTATATGTCATGCTTTCCCCGAGGGTGGTGGATGAAACCGTTTAACCAGGCAGAATTAGTACCATATTACCGTTTCATTTTTTCTGACATCATGTCTGCATATCCAAATGGTTTTGCTTTGATCAGTACCACACAGAAGAAGAATAGAAAGATAAGAAAAACCATAAAACGACTCCAGACTCAACAGACTGTCATAAACATTTCATTCAAATTAGATTTTGAAGGGAAATTTGTGGATGCTTTTGTCAAAACACATTAATTTGCTTTGAATTGCTCATGATCCCATAGCAGTTGCAGGTGGTGTGGCACAATCAATGGTATGTGCTAATTTTAGGAAACTATGCATAACGCATCATTTTTGCCACTCTTCAATTGGCAGTTAAGACAGAGTTCAGTCATATCTCATGTTCTTTTGACAATCTGTCTATTGGAACAGCAAAAAATTCAACTCGATAAGAAAAGGATGAGTCAAAGGACTTCAAGAATCATTAGGCTTAATCTACTGCAAGCATGAATGTCTGTACCAAAGTGACCGTTTGCAGATGTTGAGACGTTTTACTGGATAAGCTCAATGCCTGTGGGCTTTGTTCTCTGGGGATCATGAATGTCTGTTCAAAATTGCAGATGAACCCTCCAAGAGTTTATTTAAGATATCTAGCTTTGGACCGAATCGTGGACTAACCAAACAGACAATAGGAACAAGGAGTACTTTGGTGCTCAATCAATATGATCAAGTGTGTTTCTGCTATATACATCCCATGATTTTCCGCTGATCCCCTGTTGAAAGCATTATGGACTCACATGATGGATGATGACATAAAAATGAAAGACATGTTTAGTGTCATTGTGATCCTGTTGTATGGTAAATTCATTTCTGCCCTGACTGTTTGGTTTGATTTTAATCAGAGGCAATCAGAATGTGCTCGCACGCAGTCCCGTTTTGGGGTTGCACTGGGGTCAATTTGGCTCCCTTCCTGTTTGAATTGAATTGTGAACACAGAGCACATTAATGATTTGATCATTCCCACCATTACCATGGGGAGGCAATAAGGAGCACTCAGTGTACAATGGTGGCTGTGGGTCTGCTGAGCCAAACTGGCAGCGCGAGGCCTGTTCCAGACCTTGATTATATACTTCAAACTCTGTACAAGCAGCTGAATATTTAGGCATATTGAGATAATGGATCTTCAAGGTTTCCGAAATGGAGAGCCCCCGAAATGCGTACATGTTTTCTCACAGCTGAAAGGAGTAGAATGTCTGTGTTTTCCTTTTTTTCTTTTGGAATCGGAGCGAGGCCGTTACACGACCGAAAAGACCAGGGGCATTTTGTTGCCCCAAGCCTCTCAGTTTCGCAACTTTTCTTATGTAAGTCTTTCTGATTCAGAAGTGCCGATGAAGAATGTACACAACTGAAAGAGAGCTGGAGCTGTACCACGGCTTCAATATGTTTCCATTTTGATCCTCGGGACCCACACTGGAAACACAAAGCTCCGGCCAAGACCATTTTTGAAACAAGCGCATATGAGTGAATGTTACAACTTACAAACACGTTTTTCCTTTTTGTAACATACAGAACGGAAAAGGAAAGAGCAGAGCACTTTAGGACTTACTTTTAATGACTGTCTTTAAATAGATCGGCTCATAGGAGGTTCAGGCTTCGCTGTCATGAAAATAACACAAATGTCTGTCAGACAGTAACAATTTCTCTATTTCTGTCCATGTTAACATCAAAACAAGACCTTTGCTATGCATCTCTGATGTTACTGTACATTGTAAACAGTATAAAGTTGTCTTTTTGTGTGCTATCAGATGATTGCTTCAAAGTGAGTCTTTACATTCAGTCCACTCAAGAGTAGGTTTGGTAGTTTCGAGGTGCAGAATCAGCAGGTGTTCATGTCAAGAGTCATGAGATATTGGTACATGCTAAGATTTTGCTCAGTGTTTGAAACTTGTATTGCTCCATGTGAGCTTAATGCACTTAGTGGTCATGACAATAACATGCAAGTCTCTGAATTTGAGTTATATATAGAGTTTATAAAAACATCTACGTTACTAGTAATTGTCTCAGGACCAATCACTTGATATATATGAGTTCCATTTCCCAGCTCTACCGAATGCCTTTGTTTCTGTGGTTCTGAAATTTTCCACTGAGTCGACATAGTGTAACCATCTCTCCGGGCCATGGTGTGTGTATGTGTGTGTCTGTGCGCTTTTAAAGGATGAGGATGGGATTCATTGAGGTTTGAAATGGGAAACAGACTAGCAGAGACTCTTCCAGGGGTGATTATATCTGTGGGATAGTGGGGTCCATCCAAATGTGTGTGGCGTCTTTGTCTCTGCCTGGCTCCCTGATGCCCATCGGGGGTGCAGAGCAGCATGAGGCCGAAGGGTCCCACTTCATACCTGGGTCTTTCAATATTCAGTCATTGTCACCACACTAGGGGATTTTCTTTGGTCTTGAAGGGATGTCCATGATCAGACTTAATATTTACAAGAACAGACTATTTGTGTTCTCCTGTGCCAAGGAAAACAGAAAAAAATACCAAGAGGCTCCAACAGAAACCATGAAATCACGACTTAAGAATCAAGGTTATCCTTGTAAAATATGAGGAGAGAGATGATAACTTTGTTTACTGGGGATATGAAACCAAACATTGTGTATCCACTGTCACAATTGTGTGAGTAAGGGTGCTGGTTTCTGGGCATGTCTTTTATTTTGACACACACTAATAGTAACTTCCTGTCTATTTGCCCACACGATGCTCAAGTCTCTTTTCCTTTTTTTCCCCCCATGAAGTCCTGTGGATTTTTTGTTTTGTTTTGTTGCAGATCAGAAACAGACCTCATAATAGTCTGCATGCACCCCGGCCCCTATTAGGAACTAATTCAGAGACTACTTTGCTGATTACTTCAAGATGAAAATTTGCGGCTAATCTCTCTTACCTGTTTATCAGCGGTTCATTAAAGCGGCAGAAATAAAAACATAGGGGGTTCATTGAAAAGGGAGCTGCACCTGAGCCATTATTCTTTTTCAAGGTACTAAAACCATGAGAGCATGAAAACCTTTCCCTTAACTGACATGACTTGATTGCACATGATTAGACATTGAAAGAATGAATAATTTCATGTTGTTTTGAGCACGCTGTTTGCAGATGACAGCTGGCTTTTCCAAACAGTTTATTTAAAGTCGAACCCGAACGCTGATGTTGTGCAACACAATGGGGGAAAGGGAACGGCCGACGGGGGAGTAAACAGGTTTTGTTTGAGCGTGTAAATGTTGTTTGTGCAAGATGCTTCCCCACGGGAAACAAATGTTCCCACTCAATGGAGTCCTGGATCGGGGCAGTGTGATGACATGCTTAATAAATGAACCTGCGTGGTGTTTGTGCACCGTTGTGCCACGCTGCCAGTGCTGCGGGATGATTGTGGCCCTTCAAATACCTCTAGCCACACACTGCCAGTTTTCTTGGATCAACACACAGCTTCTCCCATTAGGATGTTCATGGCATGGAGTTATAATCTGAACCGCATGTCGGAGTCTTGGTTCCATTCGCTACCATCCTCATTCCTTTCCTTTCTCATTCCAACTTCCTCTTACTCTCTCTTCCTGACCCTGCAGCTGTTTTTTGGGGGGAATATTTCCTTTGTTTCTCTCGTTCTCTGTTTGATCAGAAAAGTCTTAATATATTACCTGGTTGAAAAGGGTCTGCGATGCTTATCTGCCACCCGATGAACCTTCACCTTGTCTAAAACCACCCTCGCACTGGCAACTGAAGATGTGCATGTGAATTTGTGCACGTGTGTATGTTGTGCACTAGCTCCATCCACTCTATTCGGCACATCTGTGCCGCAGCTGAACACTCCTTCGGGCAACGTCTGCACTGTTTGGTTTTCAACATCTTGTATGTGTGTGTGTGTGTATAGATGTGTGTGTTTATGTGTGCTCTATAAGATAAGACAACCCTGAACAGGATAAGCGATTTAGAGAGAGGATGGATGGATGTCTTTTGTCTCGGCATGTGCACTTGTGCTTTCTTTCAACTTTACACAGTCCTGGTTGCGGCATGTTTGTGTTGCTTGTATGTCTTGCGTGCATGCATGTACTGTAGCATACTGTACAGGTGGATGTGTCATTCCTCTATGAACTCAATCACCCTCACTTCTATGCTGCTTCTATACTGTGCAGAAAGCCTCCAGAGCTAATATTTCATTAGGTAACCAAATGCAGCCAAGATGGAAGAACTGTGCATTGAAATCCCCTTTATTTTTAGCTCCAGGACCAGACCAATATTTGCAGATGGTGACACTGGCTTTTGAGAAAGATGCATACGTGCCACAGCTTTAAGATTCTCATGCAAGCTGAGTCTTTGGCAGACATATGGGCCTTTGTAAGCTGGGCCAGGTGATTGTCTTTTTGCCTGTCTATTTTCTCTGCACTCAGGTATAAATATTTATTATGCGGAGAAACTGAACAGAAGAGGCTGTTTGTGTTCACTCCATTTGCCCCCAGAGTATTTCATCCATTCATGTGTTATGATTCTGCTTGATAATTTGGATTTGTTAACACAACTTTAAAATCATAGTAGCAGTACGGAAGGGGCTTCATTTTGTGTTTGAATATCTGAAAGATATAATAACTACTGGGCTGATTTGGGATTAAGTTTCTAAAATTTGGCTGGCTCTCCCAAACACACAAGTGCCTGCTTCGCCATGGTTGTGGGATGTTCAAACTTCCAGGCTGAAACAGTGAAATGTTTTGCGTATCAACCACCAGTGCGTGATATTCCCTAATTTGTCTCAATTTTCACACTTTTGAGTCTTCTTTGTCTCAATTTCCTGGACTCATTTCAGTGTTTAAAATACAGAATGGGCAAACAAAACAAAGCTGTGGCAAGTACATGCAGCACTGTTTCTGGGCAAACTTGCCCAGAAACAGTGTAAGTACACTAACACATTTTTAGTGTAATCCTGTGTGGTTCTCTTGCCTGGTGGTTTTTGAGTCCACCATTAATCAAACAGTGTCAATCAAAGTGAAATTTAAATTGTTTTTTCTGAAACTAAAGCAGTTGTTAAGATAACATCAAAGAATGGGAACTTTGCGCTAACGTTAGCAAGCTACGCTAGCAATGATGTGGTCTCAGAGTGGAAGCTACGTAGCCTACGGCAGCCTACTTGCTGCCATTTTCCAAGTGTAATATAAACTTAGAATTATGATGTGTTGACTCAATTGTTAAATTTCGTGACGGTCCAAGCAGTACAATGTGAACTTGTTAGGAAGGAAAATAAATGCCTCATGTCAATGCACAATAGGGCACCAGTTGGAGCAGATCATGGGAACTGAAAGTGCTTCCCACTAGCATCGTTGGCTCTCAGATCCAGTCAAATGCTGCCTTAGAGATTGAGGCTTAAACATCATTTATATGACTATCCCCACAAACAGATATTTAGATACTCCACTTTAAATATGTCCAAATATGTACAATAACGGCAGTATTATCATAGTTTAAACTTCTTTTCAAAGAAAGTTAAGTAAATGCAAAGTTCAGTTTGGATTTAAAAAATAAACTTCAGTATTAACCGCTAATACCCATCAACAACTGTAGAACAAGGGTTATCCCATAGAGCGACATGCCAAGCTGAGTTAGAAAGAATTTTAAACCTCAGTTACGGACAAGGGGCTTTGTACATGGCAGGGCATTTATTACCGAGTACACAGTGGGCACATGTTTTTGATTTTCAGTGCTGTGTGACCTGTCTTGTTTCTTACCATGTCATGCAGACTGTTATTCCACAATCTAGCATTTCTTGCTCCTGTGGCAAAGCAAACTCTGCGGAGTGACGGATGTGAGTGAAACGTAGATAGAGGAATGGTGCTAAGTGGACCAAAACAAAAAAAAAAGATTAAAAAAAGCCTAAAACGCAGTGAATTTCCTGAAATGATCCCTTTCGCTTTCTGCACATGACTCCGGTGATTAATGGGCAGGGCGCACGTGTAATGGAGGTGGCAGGGAACAGTGCTGTATAGATCTAAATTGAGATTAATGGACAGGACTTTATGTACATTGCTGAAAAGCTGCCCTGCACTACCTCAGAGGGTAGGAGAGCTACCTGCCAAGTTCCTGTGTGAAATTAAGTCATGTGAATATGTGTAAATGTCGTATTTCAAGATAATTAATCAGTGCGTGCTTCTCAGAAGTGACTTATTTGAATCCTACCACTCACTTAAAATATATTATAAAACATATGAGTATACTGTATATACACTGAGGATGTTTAGAGGAGCCTGCTCTTTAACATTTACCAGAGTAGGTTGAATTTCTGTAGCTCATGGTATAGTTTATTTCTTTAAAATTAGACTGTAACCTAAACATGTCCAATATTTCTAAAGGGCTCATTTCACAGATTGATGTTCAGACAATTCTTTTTTTGTCAACTATTTGTTTAATCTTTCGCAAAAAAAAAAAAAAGCTGGAAGCCAAAGGCACTGATTTGGGATTGACCTCTGACTGCGAGGTAAGCTGCTGTGTGTGGGAGTGCGACATACATGCTGATATTTTCCCTTATCGCTGTCTCCATTTGTGTTGATAGCATGCCGCCAAGGTCGAGAAATACATCACTAAACCCAGGAATAAATGGGATCGAGATTTACAACACAGTGGTTTACTCTCGTCATATCAGTCAGTCCCAGGTGTCAGGCATTCATCACAATGAATGTCACAGTATCACACACATACACACACACACACACAGGCACACACAGACACACACACACAGAAAACTTTCATCGCAGCGAGAGGTCATAACACGGGAATGCAAAACCAGACGAAAAAGAGGAATTCTGGGAACAAAAGGGAAATCACGCCAACACAGCAATAAACTGTAAATCAAGAGTGTGTTCTGACCGCTGGATGATGGATGCTGGCTGCAGTGTTTGTGTTTACTGGGGTATCGAATGTTGTTTATGAGCGAGATGAGATCAGAGCCCAGGGGTTACCATGGGAGCAGACGGACCATCCGGGGGTCGTGTGACGGAGGCCCGAGGCACTCTGTCATCACCGAGTGGAGCTCTCTGCTTTGATTTCCTTTATTAGCTCCCTAATGTTTGCCTCCGCGCCTGTGCGCATACTGTATGTGCATGTGTCGGTCGGGCTCCGATTCACTTCACGGGTGCTTGCGTCCTCGACGATTAATTTATCTGTGGAATGTTATCCATAAAAGTTGAGTGACATGTCAGAGAGCTGTTGGGTTTTTTCTTTCAGTCGCAGCCCCTCTGGCTTCTTTAATCACACGTTCAGCGTGTGACAGAGTACAGAGCCGGCCGCTCACGACAAGCTGTGCAGACACACAGCACACTGCGTGCTGTGGTTTGCGCCACGCACGGGCCAAGCTTTTTAACAAGTTCAGTGTTGCAGTGTTGGAGTTGTTGCCCCGGTGCTAAAAAGCTGGATCGCACCACGTTTTCGTAACGCTCGGGCGATATGAATTCATTTCAATGGAATTGCTGCGAGAAATTTGCTCACTTTTCCTGTTGTGCGTTCAACTTTGGTGAATTTCGCATGCAAATATGCAAGGTTGACCAACTGCAACTGACAGTTCGTTTACAGAGGAGGAGAGAGGTGGAAAGTGCGATGCAGAGAAGCATCCTCATTTTTTTCACGTTACACACTTGTGTTTTGCTGCTGGAAATTTCACATTTGAGTTTGATTTGTAGCAATAAAACACCATAAGCATAGTAAAAACACACAAGTCGATCGTCAATTTCATGGCTTAATTTGTGACACCCTTCATTATGTACCATATGATCCAAAATAATGTTCTTATGAGCATGAGGGATGGCTGTATCCCTATCAGTGGCCGAGACAAAAAAAGTGGAAATATGATATTCAAACTATATCTGTGTTGGCCTTCATCATGACCTTTGGCTGATTTGTCTGATCATCTGGAGATACTTACCTCAGTAATGTTCCCACCGAGTTTGGTGAAAATACCTCCACATGATTTTTACTGATTTTGCTCAGGCACACACACACAGAGGTGAAAACAATACTGCCTGCTGCTACTTCAACCAGCCACAACCAGAAGATACAGCTGCACCACCGTCTTCTCGTGTGATTGTGCATGAAGGCCAGCTCTCTTTCATTTGGAAGAAAATGAGTTTGATCCCATAGGCTTGACAGTGAGTCTTCATGTGAAATGCACCCCTGAAAAATATGGCAGGGAAATTTCTTTACTGTGGCTCCAAATTGGCATCTTACTTGATACAAACTCCTGAAAGGAAAAGTTTGCTATGTCAAAATTCAGTGTACAAGCAGTGCCTACTTGTCTACTTGCCACTGTACAAACAGTGGCAAGTAGACTTTCAGCTTCCAAATGTTTTTGCAGTCAACATGCTGGGTCTTCGCCATGAAATATGTCAGTTACATCACTCAGAGATGCATATTCTTCCATCAGTGACTGTGGCCTTGGTCAACTGCCAGCAGGGAGCACAAAAAAAACAAAAAACAAACAACAAAAAAAAAAAAACACGTCTCATCTGGCTGCGATGGAAAAGGCGTCCAGGCCACAGTTGTTGTAATTCAGACATAAACTGAATGTAACTGTCGCCTGTGGTTGTCAGTCCCTTGGCAGTGCCAAAAGACTTTGGAAGGTGGGAAGACTACAAATGAGGACTGGCAAAGATGTTGTTAGCAAATATCAAGCAGTTTCAAAGTTTTCTGGTGCAAGAGCAGAATAAATATGAATTTGACACGATGGTTATATCATTTACTTAATTAATTTAGAGGAGGCCAGCCACACTAGCAATACTGTTTTCCAAGATTATAAATTATATGGTTTCGGATGTCGCTACAATATGACTTTCATTTATTTAGTTTCTCTTTTTTCCACCATGAATCAATATTTCTTATTAATATTTTAACTTTTTTTTTTTTGCCAGTTTGCATGGAAAAACTGACTTCACCTGTTGAGTTACATCTGAACTAATGAGATCAATTTAGCCTCCAGAGCGGCTTTGCCTGTGAAATGTTTGTATAACTAAATGTCCAATCTGCTGTTTGCGCCTGAGCACAGACAGGATATTATGATAGGCCGACTTTCACAAACAGGAAGCATTTTAACTGAAGCGACAGCGCAGTTTATTTTGATTGTGATGTGTTTAGACCTCTGCAACAGCCCCCCCCTACAGTATTGTATGCAAATGCCCGATTTATTTTGATACACTTGCTCGTTCGTCCAAGCGATGAAACATGGTTGCTGGTTCCATTTAATGCAGTGAAAGCCCCCCCCCCACCACCCCCTCCACTTTCTTTATCAGACATTGTTTGGGTTATCTGAGTTGACGCTGAATAGGGAAAAGTCCATTGTTTTGCTGCATCAATCAAGCCAAGTAAGAGTTGAGATAAAAACTGAGGTCTGAGGTGATTTTCCCTTGTGAAATCACGTGTTTCTGATCTGATGTTTGATAACATTTACATCACAATTAGTTGGAAAACAATCCTCGAATGGCATTCGTTTCTGCATGCGGGACTCCCTTAATTACTCCATGTCATGTTATTACACCCGTGCATTTTAGTGGATGTGCATGTTTGTGTTTCTGCTCGGCTCTGCAACTTTGCAGCAGAATTGATTTCCTCGGATTGTCTCATCACACAGAAAGAGCAGGAAGCAGGAAGTGCTTGTCGCCGCGGTACAGCGCGAATGTTATGTTCCAGCAAACACTGCCCAGTGACACTTGGCAACGAGTGTTGTTGCTGTCTGGACCGCCCTGCAGAATGTGCAGACGCGCGTGCGTGTGTCTGCGTCTGTGCAACCTTTCCTGCGCACTTAATGCGTCGCTTCCTCCGTGTATTTGTCTTCTCACAGACGGGCGGCTGACTTTGCACAGGGGGCTCATGGGAGATAAGCTTCAGAGGCCTCGTAAAGCACTCTCCTCGTTGACCAGGTCATCCAGCTTCGATGTTTTCAAAACCTCTGTAGACCTCTACATCACCAAATATCATTCCAACTCGCAAGATAAAACAAATGAATATGGGATAGATTACAGGAATAAATAAAATGTAACACATTTCTGGCTCGGAGACGTGGTGTAATTGAATCCAAATCAGTAGTACGGCCCCAACTGTGGACTGTCGAGACAGATCTGTGGATCTACAGCGTTACGCATCTGGCTGATGCTGCCTGGGGGATGCTGCTACGGTGGGGGGGGTCCCTAGGAAAGATGGATAAACTGTGGGCCCAAATGTCCACCTTCCTGCTGAGAAGCCTCTCCTCTTTATCCCTTGGAGTGATCCCTTGGAACAGCCCTTATTTGTCCAATTCCTATGTGCTGTTTGTCAAAAAAGGATGATGAGAGTGTGTGTAAGGATCTTATGTAACAAGAGTGCTTTGATATCTGCACCCATGAGTGGTGGGCAAGCTCAACAACACAAGCAGGGGTCTGTCAAAAAGTGCCTTTGATTGCAGCGGGGCTGGATAGCGTCATGCTCCCTGTCGTGGATATGTGCGAGGTCGACAGTCTAACTACCCACTGGGGAGCAGAGACTTTATAAGCGACCTGTAATCACCTGTCACCCCGCAATCCTCTAACTACCCCTGAGGTCACGCAAGCATGTGTGTGGTTTCTAGTCAGAGGCCAGAGGCAGACAGATAGACAGGGAAAAAGAAATACTAAAGCTCATCTATCATCTTAGTTACAAGACAAATGCTCGGAGAGAATTAGCATTAGCTTGTAATTTCTTGCAAGACATCAGAGTGCAAAGTGAGAGACTCTAAAAGCACTTGGAATGTATAACAAATGTTTTGGGCGCACTTTTTCAGTGTTTTTACATTCCAGACGTACATTGATGAGGGTCATTTGTCTTATGTGGTCATTCATGTGAGTGCCTCTATGTGTGTGTGCGTGTATAAGTGTCTGTGTGTGCATGTGCAAACGAGTGTTGGCTGAGCACACAGGATGGGAAACAAAGCGATTTTGACCAAGGGATTAGGTATAAATGGGTGTACTGCAAAAGACAGGAAAAACAAAGCGAAGATAGATAAAGTGAGAGGGTGGAGTGTGGTGGAAAAAAAATTAAAGGAAAATAAATGTGAGGGTAGAGAGAGGCAAGTCGAAGTGGAGGAGCGGAATAGGGTGGAAAATAGTGGAAAAAAAATGAGGAGGGGTGAAGGGAGGGCTGCGGGCCTGAGGGAGTGGCAACGAGGGTCGTTTGAGTTGGAGCGAGAGGAGAAGGGGCTTTGGGAGGGGAGAGGGACACTGTGAAATGTTGAAAAACCTCACAATTGATGGTGTTTGATTTCCACAGTAATTACCATTCCTCTGGCTCCGTGCATTCCCAATCTGGGCCTATCTTATATCCACGCCACATTCCGCAAATGATTAGCTGGCCCACTGCTTCTTCCTGCTGCCCACGGACTGAGTCTCTGAGAAAGACAGTCAGAGTTGGGGAGTTTAGATGTTCCTCTTTGACACAAAAAACAAAGAGAAAGTGCAAAGATTCTCTCAAATGTAATATACTTAACTAACTTACCTCAAATTCCCACCACATCCGTCAAACAGTGCCGAGACCTCTTTGAGAAAAAAAGTGCTTCTACGCAACCCAAAGGTGCTGAGACCACCGCTGACGCTGTAGCTGCAGGATACGTAAGATCCCCGCTCTTATGTTGGGGAAAACGAAAGAATGGAGGAGAGGGAAAGGAAAAGAAAAGACAGACGGAGAACACGAGAGCGGCGGTGCCAAGCTTATTCGCACACGGCTCCAACTGCAGCCATGCTTAGCTGTGTGAAAAGAACTGGCTCCAGTCGTTTCGAAAACGTCCGCTTCACTTTTCTCTGTTGATAATTCTTCGCCAAAGGAGAGTTGGTGCGCGGGGCCAAAATGCTGTACATGCGGCCCATCACAATGAACTGCTGCTGGAGCACGGGCTCATGCCTCTGCTGCCTCTGCTGCCTCTCCTGCTGCTGCTGCAGCCTGGAAAATGTGGGATTGTTTGTGTCTACAAGCTCCCGCAACATTCCTCTCCACTTGCGGCGTTTGTGCACTTGTATTTGTGTGTTTGTGTGTGCGATCTGAAGCCGGCGTGTGGGAGATTTAAAGCTGCATCATGCCCTGGCGCAGGCCGTAGATCAGCAGGGCCCTCGTCTCCAGAGCACCTGGAGGTCTCCTTGGTCCAGCCGCTATCCCATCAGCCCCGCCATCAATCACTGTCCAGTTACGCAGCAGGAGGCTTCGCTGTATGTCGCCGAAGCCTGTGGAGCGATATAGTTGCCCTCATATTTTCCAATACTGTGCAGGGCAGCACATACTGTAAATAAGGAAGCTCATGTGAACGAAGCCATTAAACAGACAAGAAGATATATGCCCACTATGTGAGAGCAGAGAAGATGATCCTCTCTGATTGTAATGATCTACACCTGGGGGGCTCTTTGCACCACTTAAGTGTTTAAGAGCATTTATTTATTGTCCAGTCCAGTGGGTTCCAGCTGGTGGGTCCTGACTATACAGAAGGTCCATTCTGAGTAAGTGGCTAATAATTCTTTTTTTTTTTTTTTAAGTGAAGTATAGTAGAAATTTAGGAGAAAGGTTCCTATTGTGGGTCACATGGCTGAAGTGTCACACCATGAATGCTCCAGGTTTGCCTCCAACTGGACTGAGGGCCTTTTTGCGTGGAGTTGCTCCTCATGTCTGAGCTTACTGAGTTTATTGTGGATACCTTAGTTTCCGACTATGCCCAAAAATATCCCGAGGTTGACTGGAAACTCTAAATTGCCCATATATCTGAGCCTGAGAGTGGATGGTGTGTACGCCCTGCAATGGACTGGCAATCTGTCCAAGTGTATTTCCTGCTTTCATTCTTCTGTATGCACACTAGAGTTAGACGCCCATTGCACCATTAAGGAGGTGCAAGAGTGAGTAAGATAACTAATGGGCCCCCGTTGTGTCAGCTGTCATTAGTTTGTATTTAACTGAACATGTGCTGTAGTAGTTGAATTATCACATAATACGTTTTTTATGCTCGGTTGAGTTGAAAACCGCATTTCCATTTGTTTTCTTTTCTCTCACCGTTTGAGTTTTGATTTGAGCTTATTGGATTATGTCATGATCTTCAATGTTTGAATGGAAACTGAGCTGATAGTCATTAAAACCATTTATCTCACAATCCCCCTGGACAGGAGTGATATGTCAAAGCCCACAGCAAAGAAGAAGTCTTTCTGCCCGGCGTTCGCCAGTCTCTAATAAGAAGGTTAGAATAGCGGCTGAACTCAGAAGCCTGGATAAAGTTGACATCTTGGCGAGGATAGCACTGTTTCCTCACCGCTTGATGTGCCTTAATTCAGACACGCTGAAAGGATGAATGGAAACAGGACTAAATGTGGATTTATAACCACCAGTAGTGCTATGGGGCTCTAATTGCTGAGCTACCTGGGCAGCCTACCTGGTACGATCTAAAAAATGAATTGAGGTTATGTCAGTGAGCGGGAATACAGGTAGTTCTTTCAGTGGATGTGTTTCTTTACAGTAATTTTGTGCTAACAATGTGAAAGGAGTTTGACAGCAGTAGTAAGTCTCTTCACGGTGTTGCAGCTATCAGGCTGACAGTGTTATTCACTATTTTCCTTTGCTAAAACTAAAGAAATCATTGTGGTAGGAAAATATTTTGCTTTGTTTGTCCTTGAAAGAAAAACTATATGAAATTCTGCATTAAATAACAATGGAAACACATTTCATGAATAAGTAATGACACACCATTTATAGCAAAAGTGTTTCCCGATGCAGCTGAGTTTCGGTTTTCTTTGCCAGTGAAAGCACACCTAACTCACATTACAATGTTTTGTTTCATGTTTATGTAAGATTGCCTTTGCAGCTGGATGGAAACATGATTATAGATTACTCCGACCCAGCCTCTTTAAACATGGCAGCGATGGCTTTTGTGTTGTTGATAATTCCTGACTGAAAAAAAAAGGACCAAATATGTTTATTTTACTTAAGAGAATTGCACAATAGAACCTTCTTCAGTGTGTTTAAACAGGCCCGGTTAAAGCCATTGCTGTGGATTCCTGCATAAATGGGAAATGACGGATGAAAGAGACGGGGTTGCTGCTGTTGGAGGACTCTTGGGCAGATTATCAACATTTCTTCTCCCTGAGACATTGAATATTTGGAGAAGTGACAGTTGTGTATTTGGGTAAGGATGAGAAAATTCGTTTAAGCCAAAATAGAGGAGGGAAAATGAAAGTGAGAAAACAAATAGTGAATTCAGTTGCACACTTCAATTGTGCAACGATTGCAAATATGAAATACATTTTCCCCCTTTTGCTCGTTCAAGGACAAGCTCGTGTTTCTCGCTACCTCTCTCTTTTATTCCTCTATTACAACCCTTTCTTCATCCCCACAATGTAAGATTTTCCACCTCCTCTCAGGGGAGCTAGGATAAATATTTAGCTTTTTTTTTCCCCCCATCAAGTGGTCACAGGTGTAGCCACGTTTTGGAAACGGTTTTCCTTTGCAAGGTTTCGATACATCCGGATGACGCTACGGTCAGGGATTGCACAGGATTTTGGAATTATCTTCTGATGGGTTCCGAAGGGTTCCGGCGAGGCGCTTCCCCAACAACACGCTTTGATCAAGAATGCGGGGAGAGGACAGGAGTGACACTGACTGTATTTGTTTTGACTGGTCCAGGTGAAGAAGGGTTGCCGCGGAGTATCGTAATGGAGAAAGTGTAAAACTGAATCTGTGTGTGACAGGTGCAGCAGCCTTAAAGGGACGTTTCAGTTTCATGTCTGGGTTTTATTTCGGTGGTTTCTATCCATATCAATGAGATTTGTGCTCACTGTATGTTTTTGTAAGTTCTTGAAAAGTGCAGACGAAGGGGAAAAATAGATGCTGCCAGTTAGTTAAACTGTCTGTTGCAAGGAAGCGCAAAAAATCCATCATAAAGATAGAAAATAAAGCTTGACCTCGTGTAACTTTTGGCTGTGCTCAGTTTTTGGTTTTACCTCCAAAAGAAACAGTTAAGATAATTTCACCGCTACAATTTCACTGCAGCAGTGCCCCCTTGTTTCCAGATCTCAGCAGTTACTCTGAAGGTCAGTGTTGTAACAGATATAAAGACTTTAACTTCCTCTTCCTTTTTGTCTTCCCCCAGTGGCACCCGGCCATGGAGATAGATTTGGTTTCATGTTCTGAGGTTTTGGAGCCGCCACAAACTACAACTTTATTTCTTGAGAGACAAGTTTCAGCAGAATTTCTCAAAGTTTTATTCACTGACGTTATTTACATAGACGGAAACCACCAGCAGTAAATCGGAAGTGTGTAATTGGGGTGACGTGCATTTAAGATGCACACAATGAAATGTACCGACTGTGTTTTCACCTGGTTCGTGTTTTGCGGCCAGTGGGGATTTTATATGTTGGAGGATAAATATCCTCAACTTGTAAAACGTTGTGTGCTCGCTGGGATCTACGCTGTTTCGTGTCTCACAAACATGGAATCGCATTAAATCCGATCTGCCCTCCAAGAATGCAGTCATGGTTTCATTACGGAAAGCGAAATACCATTACTGCAATGATAAGCTGTGCATTGCTCTCTTAGGACAGTTCCATCACAGACCTAGACAATAATGAAGCAAAAACATCTTCCTTCCAGTCGGGAACTGCTAGACAGTGGCCAAATCAAGGTTGATAAATTAAGTGCAATATAGTGCATGTTAATATTCTACCAGTCAAATTCTGCATTCCTCTGTCCCTCTTAACACCTGTCTATTCACTCTATAATCCCATGTCTTACAAAGACCATCCATCATGGTCTTTCACGTTTCTTCCCTCCGCTCTGAACTATGGCAAAAATGTGTCTGTGCGTTCCCTTTTTAGGAACTGGAAGGAATGCTCCCATCACTCGCTCTCCTCATTTTTTTTTCCACCTTCTTTCATTTACAAAAGAGTCAGCAGTGTCGAGATGCATGTCTAGACTCCTGTGCTTAGGTGGTAGTCAAAATAAATCCGGGGGAGATGCGCTGGATGAAGTGGAAAGGTACGGTGCCGATTGACTATGAATCGCTCTGTTGTGAAAGGAACGGGGCAGTGAGGCAGCTGGAATTGTTGGCACTGTTGAAAGCGCGACCTGACCTCAAGGGAATCTGGGAGGATGAAATAATCCCCCCACCACCCCCTCCAGCCACTCTTCATCTGTTTGCTTTTTTTCCTGACAAATAATGTCATCACCAAAAATGGACCTGTCATCCCTCCACGATTGGACTGGTTAAGCAGTGGTGTTTCATAGAGTTCTTTGTTTCTCTCTTCCTCATCAGTCCAGGAAAACAGTGACCTGAGCTGCTTGGAAGAGAAAAAAGAAATGTAAAAATGCAGAAAACCAGAGAACAAAAGAGTCAGGACGAGGGCAGAAAGATGAAAGGGATTCTGTTCTATCTGTTCATTTGTTTAGCTCAGGCAAAGCAAGGCAGCGAGGTAGAGGGGGAAAGCTGTCCAAGGTGCAGCATGTATTTGTTTTCACTGCCAGGTCAAACAGAGGGCAAGGGTCAGATGTATTTTAGGCGCCTCGGGCTGCTCTCACTCAAGTGGGAAAAGATTTGAGCGGGGTGTAACGGCACCTCCAGTGATCTCTTATCGCTGGATCCTCTGCCAGAATGTTCAACCTGCAGCCATTAATCAGGGCTGTGGTCCAGAGGACAAGGTGGGGGTGGTGGAAGAAGGGGCGGGAGATGAAGAGGGTCATCCCAAGTGTGCAACTGCGAATATGAACAAGAAAAATGTGGTTTCCACTACTGCATAACCACATCTTGTGCAACTGTACGAACCGGATTCCAGCAAAAGTTGGGACACTGTGTAAAACATAAATAAAACCAGAATGCAATCCTGTGAAAAATGGCGTCTATCGACCGCAGTTCAATGAAGTTTTCTTTTGTACAATCATGTGTTTGACAAAGTGTTGAATCTCACCCCATGCCTCCATCCATCAGGGATTAAAGGATGTATCGGCCAAAATCGGCGTGTTTTGCAATCTGCTACCTCGCCCCCGAGATGACATTGAAATCTTTACGCTGGCCCTTTAACTGAATTTTCACTTTTTTGAGTCGAGCAAGCATCACAAATCTATTGGAATTGGGTGTGTCCGTTAAGTTACAATGTCCCATGCTGCCTTACTGTACGTACCACAACGGTCCTTCATATAAGTTACGTCAAGTGCACTCAAGATGCTATCATTGGCTGCAGATTCCAGTCTCACCCCTGCACTCCGCGATCCGATCTTAACAATTCCTCCACATTTTCAGCATTCTTTGCCCACACTGGCATACCTCATGAAACTTGCCCTTTTGACTCGCAGACAGTGAGGGGAGAAGCCAGAGAGCGGTCACCCAAAGTTGCGTACGACAAGCACGATATTCGACAGAAGCAAGGCTGTCTGCTTTACTACATAATGGTGTGTTAAAATGCAGGTTATATGAGACCCCTGATGTACAGGCTCAGGCGTAAAAGCTACAGACCTCGAGTAAAAAGTACAAAAATATGGACATTGTTTCAAAATGATCTAATGGCTAACATGTATTTTTCTGCCTCTGAGCAGGCAGGTATTCGCCCTCGAAAGGTTCATAGCTTTTATAAGCTATAAGGGTCTATAAAATGTGGCCTGAGGTGTATTATACCTCCTGAGTGGATACACCTGGCTAGGCAATTGCATGTGTGCGTGCCAGAGGTTGAGTGCGTCTAGCTCAGTTTAAAATGCATATTAAATGTACTTATTTTTGTTGTGATTGTTGGGTTTATAGCAAAGTCAAGATGTGGTGTCAGTTTAGTCTCATTTTGACATTTTGACATTTAAAGTAATCACCTCTTACTGAGGCCAGGCTCTTAGCCACAGTTCATTAAAAGAGCATTAAAGCAATAAGGAGTCAAAACTCCGGTGAAGTTCACACGACACAGTAGTTTCAACTCAACCTTTTCAGTCCAGTAATGTGCCCCAAAAGGATAAAATGTCAGATATTTTCTTAATAATGCACTTAAAGCACACAATTTTAAGTTATGTGATGGAATGGCTTCTTCTGGTTCCAGTTCCTCATTCTCAGACAGTCATTATGAATGATTCCCAAACACAAAATGACTGTAACAGCAAGTGTGACTTCTGGAGCCAAGTTTTTAAAACAAGTAAAAATATTTATTCTCACACAGTTCCTAAAGATAGTGCTGCCAGACTAAATACAAAAGTTAACCTCCTGACCGATAGGAGTAATATATCTTAAAGTTTACTTCAGTGAAATGATTGAAATTATGTCAACCGTGTGTTAACAGGTGTGCTATACACTGTGCCTTGTCTGAATAGGACATAATGAGAAGAGGCATTCATATTTAACAACCTGAGAATGAGAAGGACACATTCTGTGGCACAGCAGAAAACTGATTGAGGTCTCCTCTGTAACTTACTGGGATCTTCATTGAGCCATGCTACACAATTCCACGAGTTGCACATTTTTTTTGGAGGATCCTGCTAAGTTACAAACAACAAACTCTTTAGGTAGTAACTGCTCACTATCAAATGATATTTGTCTCTATTCCAATTCCTAATCCTGAGAAGTGCATAAAACTAAGCTGACATTAACAAGGGTTGGTAGTTGTCCAGTTTAGCTCAACAACCCTCTAAATAATCGACCAACTTTTGACTCCCAAGGCTATCAGGTTCATGCAAACTCCTTCCTGTCTCCAACAGAGATGACCTATCTTTGAGGTTGAGGTGGTGATATGTGTGTCAGTAAAATCTGACATGCTTGGAAATGTTTTCTCTCGCTCTCCCAAGAGCTTCAGTTTGATGAGCTTCCAACGCCTTCTCATGTTCTGAGGCAATGATACACTGCAACAGCCATTGTATTTATTCAGAATTGGCCTTTTTCAGCGACCTGACAAGCATGAAAATAAGGACAGAATTGGGAATTTGGGCTGGATTTTTGAATGTAATTTGAAGACATATTGTTGTTCCACTTTTGTAATGAATGGCATGTACGGGGAGAGCACTGAGGATGTGTGACAAGGATCCCACTTTCTTTATTTTTTTCATAAGGACTTGGCTTCCGAAGAGTCAACAGTGCTGCTTTCAGAACATCGTGCATTGTGTTGACTTCAAGTCAGTTGCTGGCTGATCCGGACAAGCTTAAAAGTGAGTCTTAGAAGTTACACATATGACTCTTATTTTCCTCTACGGAAGGGAACTCACCCAACATGTTGAAAAACACCTAAACCAATGCGTCTTTGGCACTGAGAGTGTTTCCTGTTACATTTTAAATCAATGATGAGGCTTTTTCTCACCTTGCAGAAGCTGGCAGTGGGAAGTGCTTCGCAGTTTGTCATGTGGAAATGATGTTTTGCTTTTTCTTCTTATCCCTGAAAAAAAAAAAAGTGAGGAGACGTTAGCTGAGGGCCCACACTGCAACAATGAACCAAGGCCAAAACTGTGAGCTTCTAACTCAAATTATGTTGCCAAATGTCCTCTTTATGGCTTTTGATCAGAGGGTTTATGTTTTACTTTCAGCTCCTCTTTTTTTTTTTTCAAATTCCAGTTGTGTGACTCTACCCACTGTGTCTCCTTTAATATTTCTACACATACTGTACATGCACACACACATACACGCACAAGCACACAGACACACACACACACACAGACACACAGACACACACACACACACACACACACACACACACGCACATACACACACACAGTGTCTCCAGCACCCTTAACCAATTAAAGAAACATCAACAGATATTTGGACACTTTTGGCTTTGGGTTTTCATCAGTTTAATGTTTCTTTGGTTCATTTCTCTGCTAATGGGAGTTGAAACATAAATCACACAAAGAGGAAAATGTTGCCACTTTGGTGACAAGATGTGCTGATCCTGTGGATCCTGCGCAGCTCTGGTCTCCAAATAAGCTCATACCTACAAACCGCGTTCTCTGCACATCTTCATCACGAACACTTGACATCTTTGTTGTTATTTCACCTCATGGGAACCCATGAAACACCTGGAACATTCCACAGAAACTATGCATACACAGAAGACATGAAGAAGGTATGAAGCTAACCGCTAAGGCTGCAGCTGCAGGCTGTTTCTCCTGCTGAAATACTGCACAGCTCCCCATGTTCCACCCACCTCGTTCTTCCTCATGTAACCATACACCGATCGTGCTATGCGCTGGCTGAAGACAGCATGATGAGATGGAAGCTGGCTTGAGAAAAATTACATCTGATATAGCACAAACTTGTGAGGCATCCTCAATTTTGATTCACATGGAATATATTGTAATGTATCTGCACTTGCGGCCACATGTCTTTGTGGGATTCATTCATCTTTTCTGTTGTCTTCTATGTATTATGTAGTGTTGCATGCGGCGTAGCACTAATTTATGTGTGTCTCGGCGTTCGTGTGTGGTCCGGCCCAAAGCACAACATATGGCCGCGGTTAGAAGTGGATTATTTCAATTGTTCAACAATCAGACAATGTCTTCATCTCCATTCCCTCTCTCTGCTTGTCACCTCAGCAGAAAACAAACAGAGTTTAATGGCATTCTTTAAATTCTTGGTGCACGGAGCTGCTGTTTCCGTATTTCACGGATCTGAATGGTGTGGCTCAGGCAGTCTGGAATTCTTGGCTGGGAGATCAGAGGCTTTGATTTATCAGGATGTACTCTCCGTAAGGTGTGCTCATGCTAAGAGCGACCCAGATAACAGAGCACACAGTCCTGCACACACATCGTTATGTGAAGCTCTTTTGCACAAGTGTGGAAAGGACCTTCAGTCCTCTGTCACTGAGTCAGGAAGTGAGACAAGCCTTTCTGGCATCGGTGCGGCTACTATATGGAAAGCATGTGGCAGGATTTGTGATTGCTCATTACAGAAAGAGGTTTGGTGGGAATTGAAGGTTCACAGAGGTGAAGAACTCTTCTGTAAAAGAGAATGCTTGGTCAAGGACCACCTCAAGGGATTGGTGGTTAAAATGCTGACCGTGAACTTAAATGTTTCTTGGTTTGAGTCTGACAAGGAACCTTTGTTACATCTCTCTCACTAATTTCCTGTCATCCCTCCACTGTCATCTCCAATAAAGCCATAAAAATGTTAAGACAATATTTTGGGGGAACACTGTTGATCTTGACGCTGCTGTTGGACTTTTAGCTACACCACCCACCCTACTATGCTTCTCCACCCATCTCCTCAGTTATCCAAATATTGAACAACTCAATTCAATTTTACTGTTTCATGCTTGGATCCATTTCAGTGTAAAAATACTACAACAGATAAATAATTGCAGGTCACAACCGCACCACAGCGCTAACACATAGAAGCATCTTTTACAATGGTTGCAAAGGCAAGATGACTCAGGCACCTTTTCCACCAAAGTAGTTCCAGAGTAGCTCCACTTCTTTGCTTCCTCTTTTTCTTTCGGCCTCTCTTTCATGTACTCTCAGAAGAGAAAGCTGCGGTATGAAAGTGGTTCAGAATGAGCTCTTTGTTTGCTTTTTTTCCCTCCAAATAAATTTTAATAATTGATTTGAAGACAATTTAAGGGAGACTGGATATGTAAAAAGACCAGGTGATGACTCCTTTAAGACAACATTCTGAAGGAGCAGCTCTTGGTGAAAAAGATGCAGTCCTGTCATTCATTTGAGGTTTCTGGCAAAAGTAAGATGCAGACTGGTCCAACAAAAAGGGTTGAATATCTCTGAACCTTTGGCACAACACAGTGTTACATCAAGCAGGAGTAGCCGGTCAGATACATGCAAGTGCTCATACTTTTTGACATGACCATGAAACGCCTATGTCTACTGCTTTTGGCGATAGTGGCAAAGACAGATAAAATAACTGCTGCGTTGATAACTTTCCAGATTCTTCCTTTTGAGATTATGAAGCAGTGCGCAGTATGTTGTCTCCAAATTTAAGAATCTGTAACTCAAACTGGACTTTCGAGATTGTTTTTGAAGTCTCACTGGTTCTTAAAACAACACAGTCCCACCAGCATAGGCTGTTATTAACGCAGACTTGAGCACTGAGCAAACCTTATGTATGCTGGTGGAGAGACGTGAACCTGTGTACGAAGTTTAACTTGTTCCCTGGCAACCTCGCACTGTTTTTCTTCATGTGACACTGTGACCTTTGTGGATTTACAGTAGGATTTTGTTCAAGTCTAAGTATTGGTCCACCCATAAATACAACACACGAGCCAATCAGTGCGGTCAGTGTTCATAATCTGTATCAGGACGAGGTACTCTATTTTATGAAATACTGATAAAAAATCATGACTCCAGGTTCTTGACTGGCCATATTGCCCTCTACTATAGATCGATTCATAAACATACTGTATATGCAGCATAATGATATGTGATTTTAGCTGATCGTTTCTTCAGATTAGTTCCGCCAGATGCAGTTAATTTGAGGTAAGTGCTTCCAGAAGCATGCTCACTTTGAGGCGTACGATCTGATCTGGAATTAGGTAATAGTGCCACATTTTGTGCCAAGATCGCTCAACTAATGATGCTGTGCACGTTTATTTGTGTGTGGATAGTCTCAAACTGACAGCCTGACCATGTCAAGGTCAGTCTACACCCTGTTGTACGTGTTATATTGGTTTATATCCACGCATGAAGGGCATGAAATACAGTTTGTCACACCTTATACATTTGGGCGTCATATAGAGACATAACTGTCAGTGTCTGTATTAAGTACACTTACTGCAGTTTAAACAAATCCACATATATTAGCTATTAGCAGATTTTACCCCTCAGTCCAGTCAGATGTATGCAGTTTGAGTGGTGAACAGACTTCTCTATTGTAGCACACACACCAAAAAAACACTTCTTATAGAATATTTCAATGGATGGATTCACATCAGAGTCCATTGAACTAGTGTATTTCGATCAGGCAGATTGGAATTGGGAGTTCCAATTGTAAACTCTAACTTTTTTTTTTCACATGTCAAAACCATTCAACTGAAGTTCTGCATTTAGCACTTCCTGATGAGTGCATGTCTGTCCTGAGAGAGCATGCTTTCCAGTGAGAACGTCAAACCCTTGGCTTAGACATGGCCAAGTTGGATATGTGTCCCCTCAGGGAGAACACAATCAACACAGTTATGATGCTGGGGGCAAAATTAATCACCAGGTTTTCCATACAGGAAGCCTTTTCATTCATACAAGTCATGCGGTAAATGCTGAAAAGGTTCTGGCTGGATATTTTGGGAAAGAACAGGCTCTTAACCTTTGCGGTTTGACGTAGAAGAAAATGATGAGGGCAGCAACTGTGCTCTTTGCAGAGTTGTTATTTTGAAAAACAGTAACATCAGGTTGGAAGTGGCCTGAGCAGAGAGTCATAAGGGGCATGCAGCAAAATTTGCTTGTGTTTGCTCTTCATGTCGGTCCCATTATTCGACAGCTTCATCATGGTAGGTGTTGTGTTTCTGCCTCCGGCCCCAAAGTAGGAGTAGGAGTGCTGAGTCATGGCTTCGAGGTGGCTGGAAATCACTTACTCACCTGTGCTACCCAGGTTTCAAACACAGCACTTTTGCTCAATCACAACCAGCTGTCCACATGTCTGAAAGCACACTCTAAGCCACAAAAGTTTGTTAAAATAAAGTGTGAACCTGTGTTAAAAGCCCCAGATGTACAGCCGCCTGCAGTTTTTGCTAGGGGCTGGAGCGACTCCTGAAACACCTGCGGCTTTGAGGAGAGGATTCCTTTGAGGCCTTTTAACCTGAACTTAAATGGTGATTTTTGCACATTTTTGTGGCTGTGCAGAAAAAAATCAGGTATTGATTCTAATCTTTACTATGTTACATGTATACGAATATCTAAAAAGATCATGTGGTTGTATAACTATACAAACTCTTGGCTTTTTATTCATACAGATGAAACTGAGAAGACTGAGAGCATTGGTTTGTGTTGGATAACGGCCTGACTGAAAGACCATATCCTTTGAGCTTGGTTTAGGCTGTGTGGTGGATCGTCAAGGCCAGTGTCATGAAAAATACACCTTACCTGGACACACTGGTAAAGATGTCACCTTAAGATAATGGAGAGTCTTAAAACCTCCTGAGGACTGAAGAAATGTGTTATTGTCAAAATAGGCACTTCACACTAAATCATTTCAGTTTAACAGTGTAGCCATTCTTTGGGATTGACTCAGAGGAAATAATCAATGTTTGTTGCAGTAAAAGCAGTAAGAGAAGGTGGACCAATGGAGGCTAAAACGACCCAACTAGAGTGCCAATAAGCCAATGTGACTGGAACAGGGCGTGTATGAATTACACGCACATACCGAAATGAAAGTATATTGTCGATTAGATTACTGATAATAGAGGTCTCTGAAGTCAAGCAGAGAGCAATCAGGGCATCTCTACACTTTGGTCTTCATCAGTCTGAAGGAAATGCTTGTTTTGAACATTCGCCAGATTTTTGTTAGTTCTATGTGAGGACTTTCAATAGGCGCACATGCGGAATGCGTGTACATTGAATTTGCTCTTTGGGTGAGGTCAAGTCATATCACTATTCATATGCTGTTTTGTACGTATTTTTGAATATAGCCTCTGAAGGCCACACATATGCTAGAACACAAAGAAAACAGACAGAGTCCCACAAAAATCATATTGTCAGGCAGTTAGTCATTCAGGCAGACACACACACTCACACACACACATACAGAGTCAAATTCACTCACTAACTCAATAAGGACCCTTAAGAAGTATTCTCGTTATCCCTAAAGCAAATGGGCATCCCTGCAATAAAGGCTCAGTGAGATTCCGTAAAGTCAAATATACATGTATTTTATGGTCTGCTATTGGATCCACATGCCAGGGCTAATTTAGGAGAGAGCACACTTCTGCATGTGTATCCCTATGACTTTTTGATTGTTTTAATTACATGTGCATGGCTCTTGTTAAGGCTTCTGACCGTTTATGGTTTCCGGCTGAGTACACAGGTTCAAACATTTTTTTCTCCACATTTAAAGGGGAACATTAAAGACCGCCTCCGAGGCCTAGCCACAGATGGTCTGATGATTTGTACACTGAGGACCCCACACTGGAATATTTGTACCCTTTGCCTTTTTTTTCTCTTCCCCTTCCATCTCTTGCTCCTTTTCTGTATTTTGTCATTTCTCCTGCCAACCAGCAAAGCTTTGCTCCCTAAAAGCCATAAAACGAGTGTTTTAACAAAAAACACTGGCATGCCTTTGCACTCAAAGGGGAGTGTTTCTGGTTCTGGAGACAGTGTAGAGACTCCACTCATGTCTCGTTGGATACTCTCAGACACATTCTCAATCGACAAACACAGTGGGGTGGGATATGTATTCGCATAGCGAGTCCAAACATCACCACAAACTTAAGACACATGGTGTGCGGAGACAGAAGGGGAGAGTGACAAGCCATTACAGTGAAAAAAATATAACACTCTAGTCTGTAATCCCTATAAATGTATACCTGAGATGGCCGAAAGAGACAGCGTTCCCAGGACTGTGATCAGCTCCTGCACTCTGGTTCCCTGGAGGTTGTGCACTGCAATCTTTCTAATGAGAGAACCTTCCAGGCTAGACATTGTGGGCTCTGGCTTCAGCCTCCAGCCCATGCTGTTCTCACCACAAAGAAACAAGCCAAGTTATTCATTGATTCCTCTCTGACATCCGTGGCCAAAATGTCTCCAATCCCATCCTCCTACTGCCACCACTCTCGACTTTCTCTCTACCACTTACACTCATCTCTCTCTTTCTATTCTTTTTCTTCACATTTATGTGATTTTCTTGTCTTAGCTGTGGTTGGAGCTGTTGTTGTGACTCAGGGAATGCCTACACTTCTATAAATAAGGGTATGATATGCTCAAACACACAAGAAAAAGGACATAGATCCTACACGGGCAACACTTCAGCAAAGTGACTCACACGTTCAGACTCGTACAGGAGCACTGCTGTGCTTGGCATGTTCCACCAGTGTCAGTGTTTACACAGCATGTGATAGCTCAGGCTATCGGGAGGGAGGAAATAGCATTGACAAAAAGGGTGGCCAGTTCTGAAGGAGAGGGTCCATCTGTGCAAACAGCACCTAGTTACGGGAGTTATTAATTACCATGGGTTAAATTTTTGGCCCAGCACAGGAGCCGGAGCACTAAAGGGGAGAGAGGTGGCATTAAGTAACAGAGGAACACAAGCAGGGAATGTCAGGGCGAGAGAGGTCACTAATCTGAGGAGCTATATTCTCAAATTGACTGTAGGTGTGCATGAACTAGTTGACCTGATCAGGTGGTTTTGGACGTGTTGCACCCTCCAATCTCTTTCTACTACAACACACACCCAACTCAAGTTTGTCACATGGTCTACTCTTACTCTTGCTTCCCCACATTTCACTCCTCTTAAATTTGGGAGAGAGAGGGGTCGATGCCTGTTTTTTTTACCCCTCTTTTCTGCTTTCAAGAATGTCTGCAATGCCTCCCAGGAATCCTGCCTTGTTGACTTTGGTTTGGGATAAAAGGTACAGCCTCCTCTGTTCTCTATGCTGATCCGAAAGGTGATTAGGCTGGCCTCAACATGAGCCCAGGCATAGCCCAGCACATTGGCCCAGACAGATTACCCCACATTTATGTGTGCTCCTGTTATTCAGGGGACTCAGGTGAAGAGACAGACGAGAGGGGAGAAATTAAGGAGAGAGTGTTGGCAGCTTGGCGTTGGAAGGGAGGACATATTTGATCTTAAAATGAGCATGAGCTCAGATGCTTCTCAGATTGAGAATATGCTGTGTCCACTTTGTTGATATAGATTTTTTATGATTATGTCACATTTCCACAACCGTATGTAATGCTAATTGAGCTCTAAACAGTGCAGCCTACATATTTGATTCCTCAGCACAGTTGTCCGTTCAATTGTGCAGCTTGGGTCAAATTTAGCTGTTATAAACACTATATGTACATAGTGGTATCTTTTTCTTCACAAAAAAAGAGAGCAACTTTTTCCCTCTGAATGCAGAACTATTTATTTAACCACAAACTGTTCCCAAGACATCAAAGTCTGTGTTGATACAGAACCTTGGTGCCAGGGTGAAACAACATAAACTCTTGACTTTTTATATCCCTCTGCAGGGCAACAGTTGATTTTGGAGATCCTTTTTTCGTTCCCTTGCTGCTTCACTATTCCTTTTCTCCCAACACTGTGATTAGCCTCTCCCAGACACTGCCGTCAGGAAGCTGTAAGTAAAACTCGTGTTTTGAAATAAGGACTATTTCCACATGCACCATACTCTGATGCATGGGTGAGAGAAAATTGTGATTGGCTTGCATGGGCCAACAATAATATTGTGTTTAATCTAGATATCATTACATACAAAATGAGCGGGAGAAATTCAAGGGCACCATTGTTTCCCTGAGCCAGTTTTTCAGGGGTCCAGTGATAGAGTGTTTCCTTTAGAAACCGAAACCAGGAGAGATGTGGAGGTGCCACTATTAGTATTTCAGCAAAATGAAGAGTGAGACCAAGAATGAGAATGACAGGTGGGGAGATGGCGGGGAAGCAAGGGGCAGCGTGATGGAATTGAAACAATCACGGATTGGCTTTGACACGGTGGTGACAGCGCGTAGTGTACTGTTTTTGCCCCCTACTGTTCAAAACTAGTGTCAGAGCAGCTCTCAGTCTAGATTACAGGGAATGCATCCGACTTTGTGCAAGCCCGTTGCTGGAAATTCGATAAGTAGGTCAATGAGTTAATTTCAGAGCAGAGCCATCTCCAGTTTGTTTGTGTCAATAAAATCACCTCACTGTGCTTAATTGTTATTAATGGCTTTAATCGTCCAGTAATAGAGACTATTATCCTGTGATACTCATAAGCATTTCAGCCTGCAAATCCAAAAACTGTTAGCTCAAGATGAACCCGGGCCTGATTTTTCTCTATTATGGGATTTCAGCCACCAGAGGTCAAGAGAGGGAACGTGAAGTGGAAAACCCACTGCTTTCTACTTGGCAACGCTTTTGTCCTCATGGATGAGGCACTGAAGCAGAGACAATCCTCTGCCGCCCCGTTTCTCATCGCCTCTATCCAAGAGGACGATTCAGGGCCAAGTGCAGCAGTGGAGAAACAGGAGAAGGAAACAGAGGCAGGGACATCTGTAGGTTCTCCGGACTGAGCCAGAAAGACTGACAGAGACTTGTTGGAGCTTATTAAGGAAGACACACAGCTCCAGAGGAACACACAGAAAAAAAGCATGTTAAGGAGGGGCAGGGCAAGGCCATGTACCCCTTTGGAAAAATTACTGAAAAATGTTAAAGCCACACAATTTTTCAATTTTAAAGTTGCTGGTTGACTTTTGGACAGAGAAATGAGATGTAAACACATTAACTCACTATGTAAAGCTGCTCTAGTAGACATAAGGCAACAGTGTCATTCATTCCTAACTTTAATTTGTTTATTTTTTTTCTCATTAGGTCTGATTTGGCCTCTACCATCTTGTAGCTAAAAGCTTCACTTTGTTAAACAGACAGGTATCATCTTTGTCTGTCTGACATTTGGTGCAAAGCAGGTTGTGTGGAGAACTTATTATGCTGGAACCACAGCTGCCTGAGAGTGAACCAAAACATTAAAATTTTGGATTCGACCAAAACTATGATCTGAATGTGGCTAAAGTTCTGAAACGGAGGTAACAGCAGTCAGGCCCTCTGAACACTGGCTACTTGTGATTATCTTCATCAGTCTGAGCGGAAAAAATGCTTCTCATGACCTTTTTCCAGATTTTTGTTGGTTCAGTTTCAGGAATTTTAATAGCCTTGCATACTGCATGAATGTACAGCCTTTGGTTGATGTCATAGGCGTGCAAGACTGAGACTTATTGGCAGCAGTGAGTGTGACCCAAAACAATAAGCTGAGAGAAGGTAAAATGCTGCACATAAGCGAGGCCTAGAGATACCTTTACTCAGTTGATCAATTATTGATGTAACACCCATAGAGGAGTGCCCGCAAATCTGAGTGACTCTTCTACACCTCACAATCGGATGTTGAGTATGAGCTTGGTCTGAGAGAAACCAAATGTCAGATGGAGGCAGACATTTTAAAACTTTGTTGCCTTGACACTGTGACGATGACAAACAAACCTTCACGGAGACGTATTTCCAACACCTGGTGAGCATTAGACATATCACATACGCACCTGTTTTAAAGGGTGCGGTGTTTACCTTTTGTATTATACTTGTGAATTTTTCTCCTCCTTGTGTTTACAGTGCACAGAGGGTTTCTCTCCCACATGTTATGCATTGCAGACAGCTGGCCAACCTTGATTAATCAAACTTTAACCATAGCCCGCTGAACATGGCATTACTCCCCTGATGTTGAGAGATATTCATTGTTGTGTGTTATAGCAACTGCAAAACAAAACAATGCATCCTCTCTGTGTGCCTAATCCATAACATTATATCCATTTATGTATTTATGGAAATACAAAGCACTTCTTTTTCAGGGGTTAGAGGCGGTAAATCAGATAAGCAAGAATATTTGCCAACCACCAGAATCTGATCCACTCGATTTCCACAAGTGATTTACACCCTTATATTACACAGGAAAGGAAAAGATAGGATCAGCTAATGCTCTCGGTCGCTCCATCCCCTTCTTAATAACTCCTCAGAGAGGACGAGAGGAAGAGGAAGGAGGAAGAGGGAGCTCAGAGAGGGTGAGAGTGCCACGGGATGTGATTAGGCTGGACCTCCCGTTTATGATTTCTGTATTACAGGCGCTTGGTGCCAGACATTCCCTCCATGGAAGGAATGTCTTCCTAACCAGTTCCATGTGAATGGTTTAGGAGGGAACCACAGCCCACTGGTTGGGTTGTGGGCTCAGCCTTTAAAACACACACCGAGAGAGAAATATGAAGAGGATGGAGGGCAAAAGGCTGGAGACGAGGGAGAACAAGAGAACAGAGGGATGAAGCAGATGAAGAAAAGGCCAGGAAAGTGTGGAGGGGTCGAACTTGTTGTAAACCACATGTCCACATGTACTTCTTTCTATATACAGATGAGTTTGGTGCACTTTGTCCCTCACTTTTTTTCCCCCCAAACTGCTCTCCACTTCAGCTGCTGTGGACATAAATTAACCTGGAACGTAGAGTTACGCGATATTAAGTGGTAGTGGGGATACGAATAAAGTAAGTGATGTGGCTTTAGGTTTCATACAAAACACAGGGTAATATCTTTTCCAGGGTAGCATGATTTCAGCTTTATAAGGCAAGGAGCCGAGGAGAAGGAGAGATTAGCCTCAAGCACAGAAAAGTAAGAATATAAATGAAAAATTTGTTGGCTTTTTGTCGATTAAATCATCAGATATTCCACAGCATTTTTTTTTCAGCATTGTTGCCTTCTGTGGCTGTGACATCTAGACATCATAACATACTCAGACATCATAAAAGGCTGCATGTGCTCAAACACAACACTGCATAAATTCCACTGGCTGCATTTTAGACGATTTTACAAAAGCAAACTCTAATTGCAACCCTAACAAATCATTAATATGTTTTTGAAAACATTCTCGCTCTGCAATTCACATTCTGCTTTCTCTTCCCACGAGAAATTTGCTTGGAGAGAACACAAGCCCAGCTCCGTCCCTCGGCAAGTTGTCTGCATTTTACAGCCCGAGAGTAGCACGATGTTGGATGCAAAGTGTGAACGTTTGTTTGTCCTGGAATTTTTACTGTGCTGGATTATTCTCCTGGTGATTTTGGCCACGTGTAGCTAAATGATAACAGTGGATTTGCTGGGACCAGCTGCAGCCTCTGAGCATGCTGTGCAAGAAAAGGCAGCAGTTAGCAGCAGGAAAAGTCCTTGCTGAGTGCAACTGTTGTAAAGAACGTTTATTTGGCAACATAAACGGACAATTATGTGCCATAAAAGGCAAATGTACAACCTCAGACACAACTTTAGAGGAACTTCTAATTACCTATGTAATGCTTAATACTGTATCCGATTATATCTTGTATTGTGTCTTATATTTTTGACTTTTGACTTATTTTTGCCTTTTTGTTATTTCATGCATTTATACAGCCCGCCCTCTTTGTGTGCTTTCCTGAATACACACACGCACAACTGACAAAAGTCACGACCTTGCCCTATACAAACCACTGGCATTAGCTCCAACAATAATGTTTATTCGTCTGTCTCAGGAAAGAAAAGACACGCCTTCCGCTAGCAGCTAGTCAAAGCAGGAAATCTATGAGAGAAAATGTAGATGTCCTGCACGTGTCCAGACCGACATCTCGTGCAGCACAAAAACATCCATGGTGGGCAATCGGACACAGACAGATGCACAGACAACCAGACAGACAGAACGGCACAGATGTGCAGGGAGACAGGCTGCTGCTGCAGGCGTGCAGCACACAGCAGCTGTTATTGGGGAAGGCACTAATTGTTGGCGTGCTGCTGAGCTGCTCTGCCCAGTGCAGGATCTTAAGGCATGCAAGGGTTTTGTCGTGCAGTTTCCTGTGGTGCTCCAGTTCAGTCAGTCAGTCAGTCCAAAAGATGCATTTCGAGCAAGTCGCGTGGAGACTCAAATTGCTCCAGATTTTGTAAAATCTTGTGCAGTAAGACTCCACCATGAGAAAGATGAGGTCAGGTATAAAGCACCTAAGATAATGAATTGATGAAAGCTGGAGATTAAAATACAGTTAATGAACGCAAACAATCACAGATGTCTGACAGGATGAAAACTCTTGTCTCGAGCTTGGAAACTGAATGGAGACCTACATCAGCCAAACCTTCACTGACATTGCATCCACCCAATCCTCTCCTCATGCATTGCTCAAGTACACAGGTCTTCTTCACACGTCTTCCTGAATCAGTATGAGAAGTTAATCCTGAGGTGTGAAATCTCTCAAGGTTAAATAACTTTCTAAGGCGGGATCCCATTCCCATTTACTCCCACCTCTGTCCTTTCAATTTTTCAGCAGCTTATGTGACACATCTGTCTCTGAGTCTCCATCCATCCATGCATGCCATGGTCTTTATCTGGTAGCACCCCGATCCAAGATGCTGGTTTTGGTCTGGCTATCTTCATGGGTGGTCTTTGCTGCACTTTTTCCTGCTGTGGTGTTTGTGCAGTTCAGAGGTCTTTGTTTTTCTGGCATGTCTCTCCTTGCTAACCAAAGCCGGAGGCCTGCTGCCTGTTTTCTTTTGCATAGCTACACATCTGCAGGCTTTCGAGGAGAAACTGGGCAAAAAGCAGAAAAACAGAAGGAGGGTGGAGAAGGCAGGAAGGCAGAGAAACACGAACGCTCTGCCTTCGAAACTGAGTTGCCACTTTCTCCCATTAGGTGTATGTGAGAGTTAGTGTTAGCCCCATTCCCCTGACATAAACCGTGGTTCGTTGGTAAAGGCCTGGCACACATGTTGACAGCCCGATTATTTATACTCCATTTTGACAACTTGTTTTGTGTAATATACACACACGTATTTCCATCCTCGCGCCACCCTGTCTTCAGAGTTTCACAGGAATAAGTCAAGTTAATGAATTTTGTGTGAAAAAACAGTGTTTCCCCACAGGGTGTGTTACGGATCAAACAGTCACTCAGTCACCAGTGCTTTATGGCTAATTCCCCCCACTCCGAACAAGGTCACATTGTTCCCTATTTATATTCCCACAATGATCAAAGAGGAAAATGATCCCTTCCGACAGTTAATATTTCTAAATGTCTCTCTGAGAGCCAATTTTGTGTTACTCAAACTATTTTCCCAGATGCATTTATTACCCATTCAGAATTTGAAATTCATGACGTGACGTCCCTAGGTTGTGTGTGAACCGAGCTCTGAGACTGCGCCTGCAGTGCAACGTCTCTGTTTCCCTGGATCTGGAGGATGGTGGGTGGTGGGACACGTGGAAACAGCTGTTTAGGGAGGAGGTTCCTGTGAGCATCAAGGTCAGGACACATTCACAGAGTCAGAAGGGAAGCCAGGTGGGACTGGGCACCGATACACCCTGTGAGCATGTGTGTGTGTGTGTGTGTGTGTGTGCAGCTTCAGCAGGATGCATGTGCGTATGTGCACGTGCCTCTTTACAGACAGCCACTGACATCATTACGGCGTAAAGCTCCACAGTGGGGATATTGGGCCATAACACAAAACAAACAAAGACTGGAGAGTTCAGCAAGTGGTCAAGTGAGTAAATGAGTTTGTTATAATAGGACTAAACCTGTAGCAGCAGGTTTGAGAGGACCGCGGTGACCTCCCGAGGCATTCGCAGTAGGAACACAGAAGCTACTTAGTGCGAACACAAGAGGGTAAAGGTGAGGAAGAGGATTGCCACCACTCAAGAGGTCACAACCCAGTTTGTTGTAGTGCAAGACCTACAAACATTGGGCTGCTGTGAAGCCTGCTGCCTCAGTGGGGTGCATCCTGGGACTTAACAGCAACATTTGATTGCTATTTCCTCAACTCACTAACTTTTTCTAGTTTATTAGATTTTTCGCTGCTTGTGAAGCTTTATCAATAAAAGTAATTTTCACAAACTGTGCCGACGAGTGAAAATTAGATGAGAAACTATGCAACAAATACTTGTTTCTTTTGTTTCATTTCATTTTTCAGGAGTAACTTGCAATCAAAAGCTGGTCAGAGCAATTCAGATGAATTTTTTATGTAATACATGTAAATATAGATTTACAACATATGGTCATTACTGTTGTTGACTGAAAATGACCAAAAATAAGTAAGATGTGGAGCCTGGAAATATTATTCCAGAAAATATCATTGTAGAAATGGCAATACTCTTGGTGAGTTTTATAGACCTCTAAATTGAATATATTATTATTATTTGCTACCTTCTGCCATCCATCCATTGATCATCTTACATGCTTTTTACTTTATGAGTACTGCAATAGCCTGCTGGGGCCTGGTGGATAGGGTGTACGTCAGGGAACACGTCTCTCTCTCTCACACACACACACACACACACCATTCACTCTTACATTGACACCTAGGGGCAATTCAGAGTCTCAGATTGGCATAATGGCTGTTTTTGGACAGTAGGAGGAAAGATATAGGAAAGGTCTCTGCAAACAAGACAGTGTGACCAGGAATCGACCCCACCCATGTTACCTACATTTGACTTCAAGTTGCTATTTGCTATCAAAAAGGTGAGGAAAGATAAAGAGCCCCCCGAGTTTCGCAAAGTCGTGTTCAAAATGGGAAAACGCTTTGGAAACTCAGGCGTAGGAACAAATGGTGCAGGTATAATTATCCATTAAGTTTCCATTGAAATTTCTGTTTGAGGAAAGTCAGAAGCGACAGGTCAAACTTCAAACTCGACCAGTTTTTGTACAATCTTTTTGTTGTAGCGACCTTGCTTTTGTTTCCAGTCAGCCATAATTACTTAGTACGTTTATGTGGACTCTTATCACAACTCCATTATCTCATCATCTTGACAGAAAAGGCAGCTGCAAATCGTCTTATTATCCAACATTGTTTCCCGATGACTGTTGCTCAAATAGATCAGAATTTTGAGATACTCTGTTTTCTTTTCAGGTTCATGAAGTTCCTCACTAGCCCATAGATTGACAGAATACAGTCTCCCGCAGTGAGAGATCCAGGCGGATGGAGGTTTCATTTATAGTCTTGACGTTTTGTCTGCCTGTTTTCCTGCAACACTCCAAACCTTTGCCAAGTCTCTGGTAAGAGTAAAATGGTCAAATGCAGTTAATTACAATTTGTCCAGAGGATACAATGCTGAAGTCACAATGAGTCATTTTATGAAAACATCCTGCCAACATGTTTGACATTTCATTAACAATGCGATAAAAATCATATCCCACAGGTAATGGGCTTTACAACGTAAATGTTGGCACCATAGCATTGCTATCACCTATCTCAAGATAATAAGATAATGGACTCATGATTATGAGAAAGTTGTTTGCTATGTCAAGAATGAAGATATGACTTCGAGATAAGGGCCTGAACACCTTATTGCTGTGAGGCTTTAGTACATTTTCCTTAAATAATAAACCTCCTCTTCCAGATAAATCTTGTAATACAATATTTTTTGAGGGTAAAGGACAGCCATGAATGAACTTTGCCTATCCTTGGACCACAGTGCCAATCCTTCATATCCAACTGGGGTGGAGTTTTTGGATGTGCTGCTGAGATCTCTAAACTCCGGCAGTTGACTTTATTTATTCTACCTTGATTGTTTGGGTTTTGGGGATTCTGTTGCTTCGGCTGTCAAGGAAATTGCTCTCTTGCCGGCTGGTTCTGAAACGGAAAACACTTCTCTGTCTGCATTTGTGTTTTGCGAAGGATCCACACTGTCGTCACCCCCCCCCCCCCCCCCCGTCAGAGGACAACCAGCTGAACTGACACTACTGTAACTTGTCTGCCGGCACGGGAGGAAAAATAGAATCTGGATGGTTGAAAAGCGGGTCGAACGACGAGCTTATCAGCAGAGCGCAGGATTCAATGGGCGCGTTGCCTCGACTGCTTGCGTGCAAGCGTCTCGGTCTCGGCAGGATATTGGTTAAGTTAGCGGCCAGGGAAATTATGGTTGCAAAGTGTAGTTTGTTTTTCTGTGCACCTTTGAGGCTGTAATTGAAAGACAAAGACGGATGCTGTAGTTGGCTTCTGGAACTCTCTAAAAAGTCACATTAGCCTCGAAATCTGGTAGCCTGGCATTAACTCAAAGCACTGACACTCCTTTTTGGATTCCCATCACCGGATGTTCTGCTGCTGCACATATCCTATAACCTTGACTCGTGGTGGGTTCCATAGATGCACATTCATGAACACACACACACACACACACACACACACACACACACACACACACACACACACACACACACACACACACACACACACACACCACACGCACACACATACACACCCTACAACTGCATTGGAAATTCTTCTGTTTGAGATATAGCAGCACTGTTGCACTCTGGAAACAATTACCAGGCAATAATCTTCACATTCTTTCATCCCACCACCAGCTCAGCTGATTAGGATATCCACTGGTACGCAAGGCTAACCTCAAACACGCTCTCTCTCTCACACACACACACTCACACACTTACTGTGCCTTTGCATACGGCACAGTACAGTAGGTGTTCTCACTCACTCCATCTTCTCTCTCTCTCTCTCTCTCTCTCTCTCTCTCTCTCTCTCTGTCTCACACACACACGCAGACACACATACACCTGACATCTGATTCCCGACTGATGATTAATGACCAGAGTCTTTCAGCAGGGACCACCCAGAGTCAAAATAATGTGCCACAAATACAGAAGCAGTAAAATACCATTCAGTCGCCACTCTTCTATTTACGCATGCTGTTGCATCTGTGTGTGTGTGTGTGGACCAAGCGAGTGGCACAGCAAGAAAGGTGAATGGGTTACTGTGGCAACACTTAAAAAAAATGTGGACCTTAACCTCCTGTCCTCAATCACTTGTGTGTGTGTGTGTGTGTGTGTGTGTGTATATGTGTAGAAAGTGGAGGGAAGTGTCCTCCTAGCACCTTCCAAATGGTGCCACTGTCCTACTTTTCCACTTATTCCTGCCGCTCTTCATTTTCTCCCCTTCCTCTTGTCCCTTTCCCCCCCCAATCTTCTCTTTCCTGCTCCAACAGACGGAAGAATTACCCCGGCTTGTCTTCTAATCTCTGCGGAGAGCTTTTTCCCAGGGTGGAAACACTGCCATCCTTTTTCCCTCCACTGTCTCCCCTTCCCCCTTTTTATCAGTGTCAAATGATTACCTGGGGGGGAAACTGAGCTCGGGAACAATGTGCGTCAGGTCAGCCACTGGGGAGTCCGGCCAAAAATTTCCTTCTCCTCCTGCCTGCTCCATCCATCCATCCATTCATCCATCCATCCATCCATCCATCCATCCATCCATCCATCCATCCATCCATCCATCCATCCATCCATCCATCCATCCATCCATCCATCCATCCATCCATCTATCTATCCATCCATCCGAAACTCCTCCCCACTCATGCTCCACCATAACCTCCCACCCACAGACTCCACCTCAGTGCCAGCCAAGGGCCGTGGCAGAGCCCCAAGCCCATCTCAGAGGAATTTCCCGATTGAAATTTATATCTATTTCAGAGGCCTCCATTTTTATCCACAGTGTGTGAAAAAGGCTGAAGCACCTTCTCTTTTACACAGTCACTTTCCATTCCATCCCCTTGTCTACCTGCTTTTCTTTCTTATTTCATCCTCTGTCTGTATCTCTCTAAATTGTGCTCCCATGCCTCTTCCACCTCTCCTTTACCTTCCTTCCTTGCCACCTTTTTTCGCTCTCCTTGACGGCCCTGTGTAGGCAGAGCTTGGTGAATGCCAGGCATTCCTTTGTAAGGTTAGAACAGACAAAGGTGGACCACATCACCTGAAAGAAAACGGCCTTTTTGAATCGTCGCCCGGGGGAAACAGAGGCTGATAGCGAAGGAAAAAAAAGGGCCCTATAAAAGCAGGAGAGAAAAAGCGAGGGATGCAAGAGAGGAACACCTGTCCTCCGCTGTCCTCGCGTGAACCTTCAACTCTGACCTTTGTTACTTGATATCGATGCCTCGTTCGAATGAAAGGGGCTGGTGTGGATGCAAACCTTCAATCCTGTGTTGAAAAGAAGGGTTTTGTGCAATGGGGTAATGAGATTAGACAATGTCAAAATCAAATTATATCACACTATCAACACTATGAAAGCCATACAATACTTTGCTCAGAGAGAGACCGATCACTCGATCAACAAGGTTGTATTGCAGCCGGTAAGTTAATCCCCATCGAGTTCACAAACACAAACAACTCCACCCTTCAACACACTCCAACCATTCACTCAAGCCTCTCAAGGAGCATACATGCTCCCAAACATTGCTCACCCCACCCTGAACACACCACCTTTGAGTAGAACAGACCCCCATACGTCAAGACAAGAGCCAGTCTATGTTTGGTAAGGCTGGGTGTGGTGGAGGGTGGAGTGTATCGGTGACGCCAACCTGCCGTTCACCGCTTATTTTGGGGCTTTTGACGAACATCAAGGACTATGTGGTGCCTCTGTGATGCAATGCAGTGGTTTTCCAGTGAGTTAACGGCCACTGTTTGTTTTCACTCTTACTAATGGAACGGAGCGAAGGGGGGGAAAGGGATGTGAAGAAAAAAAAAGAGAAACTTATGACGACCAGGTGTTTTTTCCCTCTTCCCGGGAATGTTTCACCTTGTAAAAGCAAGCGATTGGGAGGGGACTTGTGTACGCGTGCTGGAGACGTGAATGGTCTGGGGATTTTTCGAGGGGTGTGTGCCTACCAAAGGGGTTTGAGGGAGAGTGAATGTGTGTTGTGTGAGAGTATTTGAAGGGTGAGCTGAGATTTCTGAGGAGCCAGAGGCAGAATTCTTCATTGGAACTGTTGCATAGCCATGACTGGATGAGGCGGAGAGGGGGAGGGGGTGTGGGTGTGGGGAAGGATGCATTTCACGTGTTTTTTGTGAGTCTCCACCGGCTAATTTTTTGCCTCACTGAGTGACAGAAAACCATTACTTTTGTGGCAGGGTGTGATCGACAACACGCAAACACGTAAGCTCGTGCGGAAACACACACCTGGGGCCACGCATGAATGGCAGGCCTGACCACCACACAGGGCTCCTATTGATGACATCACTGCTGGGCATCTGGTCACTCCACCCTTTCCATGTTTCAGAGAGCCATTCAGCTTCAACGGCACCATGGCTCTTTCACAGACGTGACGCCTATTGCTTATTTTTTAATGATTATTCAATTTAGCCGGCTCCAGTCACTAAGAAAATATGTTTCTTGTGACTGCAATCGCACAATCAACAATTGGCCACTTTCTGAACCTCCACCACTACAGTACAGACATCTCTGAAACTAGAGAATTTAAATAACTTCTCTTATTGCATGTGTAATCACTTTGCTATCTCAATATTGATGGACTTTGCCAAAGAGAAAGCAAAAGAACACATTAAACTCCATCTGCATTGTAAATTTGGCTGTAATGGCACTGTTAAAACAGCGAGTCCCATTTTTTCTAATAAACATTATCCAAATATGCCCTAGCTGAGACGTGGCCTATAGTTCTCATGCAAGGAATGAGTTCAGCCTGACTTCGACTCTAATGGCTGGTAGATTACACAGTCTGGGGACATTTATTACTCTCCATAAGCAAAGCATGAATGAGAGACGTGCAGCAGGACTGCCAGCATTTGATAACTAGCTGGAATTTTTAACAGTGATTGAAGTAATGAATCAGCGGATGCTGCGAAATGACAGGCTTTTTAATAAAACAGGCCCAACTGGCTCGACGTGATGATGAATAAAACCACAGAGAGCTTGGACAAATGTTGGACGCAGCTTTCTCTTAATCTTTAATACATCTCCCTCTCTCTCTTTCTGTCTCTCGCTGTTTGAGGATCGATTTGGACGCACAGATTCTATCTGATCCCAGATTCAGCCGATGGCTTTGTCCCAATCGGTCTTTCAGGAATAGGCTAGGCCAGCTTCCCTCTGGCCCATCCAATCATGGCGCAGCTTTCTCTTCAAGGTCCACTACCATAGTACAGAGCCAGCTAAAATGGTGTCAATTAAACCCTTAATGCTATGCCTGTAGCCCTCAAAGCAAAGTTACCTGGTGAACGATCAAAAGTTGGATTTTGAAATCACTCATGTTGATGGGATTTCTTGTATCTTCCCAGTGATTGCTTGTCTTATTTTAAATGTGAGATATGTATGATAACACTAGTACATCTTGTAGTGTCAGAGGTCATTCACGCTTGAGGTTTGGTGAGAAACTGTATCCAATTTCTCATATTCTTTGTGCCAAAACAGTGTTGCAGGGATCTGCTTGAGCCAACACATGTCGGACGATTACAGGAAATACACCCTTGACAGGTAGCCAGTCCATGGTAGGGCGCACACATGCACCATTCATTGTCACACTCACATCTAGCGCCAATACAGAGTTTCCAATCAGCCTAATCTTCCATTGTTGAACTGTGCAAGGAAAGATGAGTATCCAGTGCAAACTCACACAGACAGGATGCAAAGAAAACCTAGGTCCAATCCAGGAGGTGAACTAGGTATCACTGTCTGCCCTATTGCTATCATGTCCCTTTATTTATTACACTTATTAAGCATTACCCCATACATAAATGATCATTCAAGGTACAAGGTGAACAAAGGTAAAAGTTGTGTGTTAAACTTAAGAATTACAATGTACAGGTTTAGTTTCACACTAGTAGCTACAGGTTGAGCTTGAGTTGATGATATGACTGTTGTGTTTGAGTGAACACTGGTTTTGTGAAAAGAGGGGAGTGTGGAGGGAGGCAGAGCATGAGCAAGGGACGCCTCCGATATTTCCCTCTTCTCTTCTCTCTTTCGTTCCCTTCCCTCCTCTTCATCCTACCCCACCCCTCTCTGCACGGCTGCCACCCCACCCCATCCTGCTCACTCCCCTCCTTCCTCCGTGCAGCCAGCCACAGACACTTGCTTTTTGTATGAAGGGGTTTAACCCAATGAACAATCCTGTCTGTCTTTCCCAAAATAAGCCAGTGGGAGAGGGATCGCCGAGTGAGCCAGGGAGATTGGAGCAGCGAGGTGCACAGCCCCTGGTTATAAGTCCTGGGAGTGGGAGCTCAGCCTGCTTGGACCCACAGCCTTTAGCTCAGAATACACTGCCTCGCTGCCTGCCTGACTGCCTGACTGACCTGACTGACTGACTGACTGAGTCTCACTCCACTGTTCCCTCGCTCTCTCTCCCTCTCTGTCCTGCTCCCTTGCTCCTTCCCTCCTACTTTCCACCCTGGAGAGCGAGAGCGCACAGATTGGGAAGGTGCTCCTCAGACCTGTGTCTGGACAGCCTGAAGAGAGGATTTTTCACTCTTCTCCTGCTTTCATCCCCCCTCTCTCTCCCTCTCCCTCTCTCCCTCTGACTTCAGCCACCTCTGCCAGAGAACGCACATGGATGGACTTTTTGATTTTTTGCTGGAGGCAGAGAAATAAAAGTTGAGCAGATAGTTTGCTTCACCTGCAGTAGCAAATATCCGCTTTTTAACTTTTTTTTTTTTCCTGCACTTGTGAGCAGCACTGGACCAATTTGCATGCTCACTGAATATCTGATGCCATTGCATCCCATGGGAGACACGCGTGGCTGAAGCAAGGCGGGAGGCAGAAGAGAGACCCACCTGACACTCACACCTACTGCTGCCCTTACCCGGTGCTACCCCCAGCCCCCACCCCTGCCTCTCAAGGCTCTGAGGAGAGAAAGGTAAGCCTAACAGTACCTGCCCTCACCGTCCTCTGGCTCTGTAAGCATCCCCGTGTCCCGTCACCCCTTGTCTTTTCCCTGTCATCACATGTGGCTGCCGTGGCCGGGGCCAAGAGAAACAGGCGGAGAGAACAGGAAAGGGGAAAAAATAAAAATAAAAAACAGACGGCGCAATATCTTAGTCATGGGACCTGCATAATTCTTCTCAGTCCTAAGCTAGTGCGCAGAGTAATGGCTTGCAGATTAGAAAGAGCCGGTACAGTTTGTTCACAAAGCTCCAGGCATACATGCTGAGATAACAATATTGTCTTCTGCACCTACTATTGATATGCATTGACGGTTCTGAGCTTCTCTGCAGCCATACCAAGATTTCTTTTTTTTGTAACTCTAATGACTTTGCAAGGGTGTTGATTACTGTTTGGGCCTGGTGTGTGGTGTGTGAATTTTCTGCTACTGCTGATGCATCCCATGCCCGCATACATCTGGAACGTTTGCTGATGATGTTGAGGTGGGCGTGGTGTGTGTACTGGGAGTGTGCATAGGGGTGGGGCAGTGTGGTAGTGGGATATGTACAGTGGGTTTGGCTCAGTATCACATAGTCTGATTATCGGCCTCCATGTGGCTGGATCTTGTGTTTATGTATGCGTGCATTGCTGCTACTCATATCCCATGTTGTTCTGGCAGCTGCCACAGCTTGTCTGAAAGCTTCTGATAGACTTGTTCGTCTTTATTAAAATTCACACTGTGTGTGGAATGTACCATGGTGGAGGAATACTGCAAATGGACACATGGTCCTATCATTTTTCCTCTTTCTCCTCTCCTCTCCTCTCCTCATCCCCCTGTTGCCTCACTCTGTCCATCCACTGTGACGCGTCTGGCAGGCGATGCTGCATTCCACTGTAACGACATCCCTCCATCGCGAGAGAGAAAGAGGAGAAATAGACGCGACTCAGGCGTCCTCAGGTGTCCCGCATGACAAACTAACAGAGAGACGAACAGAGATGAGGGGGAAATGCAAAGGGCTAGAGCAACACATTAGTAGAGCTAAGAAAACATGTGCAAAAATAAAGAGAGAATTCCAAAATGCATGCTTTGCTGAGGAGATATCGATCACATGTGTTTCAGTGCACCGACAGCAGGCTTCTTCTTCTCTTTTTTTCAAAGCAAAGGAAAGAGGGAGACACAGAGAGACAGAGAGAGGTGTAGAGAGAAAAGGAGAGAGGGGGGGGGAAGGGGGGAGAGAGTCTGGAAAAGACAGTGGGCTGGAGTTCTGAAATCCAAAAACATTTGGCAGCATCCCTCTATTTCACTGGCTTACGGCAAGAAAAGTCCACTGGATGTGTACCTGCGTGTGTGCGTGCACACATGCATGCTCCCAGGTGACTGAATGTGTGTGAGGACCAGAGTGTGTTACCCAATCTGAGAGGGGGAGTAAGGGATTGGGTGAGTGGACACACACTAAAGCGTGAACTCTCCCCCTCCTCCCCGGCACTCAGGTACAACAGCAGCTCTCAGGTCTGCGTAGCTGCTGGTGCGCAGCAGCGTCTGCTTTCCTGTTCAATGTGGTATTTGCTCATAAAGTTCAGGGCCTCTCATATAGATTTACTGGTTTCCAGTCGGTCCTCCCACCCTCTCTTGGTTTCTATTAAAGTACCTATAGGTCAGGAGATTTATGCCGCTCTGTGCTCGAGCCAGCATCACTGGCCTTTTCCTTGGCATGCACCTCCACGCCTGGCGCACGCACCGTGCCAACACTTGCCGTAACCAGGGCAACCCCGTCGCCGCTGACTGGGATTCTCTGTTCTCCAGTAGGCGGCCACTGGTCGCTCGTTTCGTCACCGGTGGTTACGGGGAGTTCAAGTGTGTTTGTGTGCGCAGTGGATTATTTAACCACAACTAACAGCCCCCAACCAGCTGCCCCATTCAGGCTTTTGATACAAAGTGCAGGAGCGTGACCAACCATACACAAACACCAGTCACGCTGAATGCACAGTGGCACACACACGGCGTACTTTATGCCCTGTGCAAAGCAAACACCTACATGGATATCATACTCCACACACACACACGCACAGACACACACACACACACACACACACAGACGCACATTTCAAACAGATGAACACGCTCGCGCTACCCAAAGCCAAACCGCCTGCTCTTACAGTGCTGAGACTCTCACGCCCCGCTGCAGCTACTTTATAGGCCAGAACGTGCTGAAGTTGGAACTTTTTAAGACTCGATGCTCCTCATCAGATCTTTTTACTTTTTTCTGAATCTCTGAGGATGATTCTTGTTATGAATTCAAGAGGAAAGAACATTCTCTCTTTCTCACCCTCTCTGCAGATCAGTTCCTCTTTCAAGCAGCAGCACCACAGAGCAGTTGAACAGCTCAGCAAAGTAGAAATATCTCCCGTATTGCTCAGGTGCATATGGCTGCTACTGATACAATAAAACCTGCCACTCAGACAAGCAGAGAGATTTTAATCAGCGTTCTAGGAGCCGTGTTATCTGTGTCTCCTTCTCACCCTTTTGCCTTGTGTTGCCACAAGGGGGCACACTACCAGGCGGTTCAAATTTTTGCTCAGACACAAACACATGGCATGCTGCGTGGGAGAGAAAAACCTGTTGCTGTCCCTCTAAAGAATTTTAAGTCTAATTACATCCCGCCAATGCTATAATTGTCTCATATTACCGAAAATAGTCACGGCAGTGTCTCATTCCTCTGTAAGTCTTCCATCATTGTGATTTAGACACATCTTCTCTGAGTTAGAAGCTCGGCATTTCGACACATTGCGAGTGGACTCAGCCAAAGATCTCTGTCATGTCTGACGTCTTCTCAAAGAATGCCAAATCAATTTCAAAATGTTCTCAAATCTTTCACGTGTCACTAGCATGTGTGTGATATTTGTTTCTTTGTACTCCCTAATAATGGTTCTTGCAAGTTTGTGTCCTATGGCTATGTGTCTGTCTCTTTGCATGTGCATGTGTGTGTGTGTGGGTGTGTGTGTGTGTATGTCTGTTTGAGTTTGTGTGTGCATGTGCATATTAGAGTTCACATGTGCTTCTGTTACTCTCAGTCTTATGGCGTGCTAGCAGGAAATGAAGGAGAATGCCACTCATTCTCAAGGAAGAGTAAACGCCCACTTATTCCCTTTACTTCCCTGGAACCCAAACACCTAAAGAACACACACACACACACACACACACACACACACACACACACACACACACACACACACACACACCCACACACACACACACACACACACACACACACACACACACACACACACACACACACACACACACACACACACACACACAAACAAAGTTTCCCCGGTTCAGGCACAGTTTCATCTATGCCTTTTGTTTCACAGACACTTCAGCACGGAGAAGAAAGAGTGTGAAAACAGGCTGATAGTTTTAATAGCTTCACCAATGAATGTGTGTTTTATTAAAGTACTCTTTTCGGCCAGATGACCACATCTGTAATTACATCCAGTCACACACATGTACAGTACATACACACGCTCCGCAGTGTGTAACATAAGGCATGCTAACTGGTGCGGCTGATACACAGAATGAAGAATTGCACTGAAGGGCTGTGGAAACAGAATACAGGCCCTGGTCTTAATCAGAGGCTGGCCCATAACATTGAAGATTAATAGGCTGGATTTGTTTTTCAGCTAAGAGGGGGGAGAAGTGAAAGACAGAAACATATTTTTGCGTGCAGATGTATGAAGAGTTGCCTCTTGTCACCCTTTACTTCCTCTCGCCCTGTGTTAAGACTCTGAGCTTGTTTGCACTTTGCTGGTAGTTGTCTTGGCTTGGTCACATGGCTGATATATGTGAAAGTCAGTCAGCTATACAGCAGACAGTGAATCCTCACAAACATACGACCCTCCAGGGCAGATAGAGCAGCACGTTATTAATCAGGCCCTTGTATTGAAGGACATTGTTTTGGCTCTTAACTTCGTCTGAGCCCTGAAAAAACAGAGATGAGGATAAGAGGAGATGGGAGAGGAAAAACAAAAAAAATTAGTTTTCTATTATTCTAATGCTGTTTATATGTGTATCCAGATTTTGGCAACTCGACTTGTTTATTTTTCCCTCTCTGTTGCACTCTAATTCATTTGTCTGTCTGCCTTGATCTGTGTTTATCCGTCTCCCACTTGCTCTCTCATTCTCTCATAACTGTGTCTGGACCAGGGGGAGTTTTTCCACTGGGCTGGCAGCAACAGGGCGACTGAGAAGGAGGGAAAGAGAGGGAGGGAGAGAGACAGAGGGAGAGAGAGAGAGAGAGAGAAAGACAGGGGGAGCAAGCACAGGGGAGGCTTGGCAGACGCCCCTTGTTATTTTTCCTCCGCCTCCCATTGACTCTGTCAGCAGTGGCTCAGTCTTAGCAGGGCCCCTGAGCTCAGAGGGGCTTGACAACATGCCCTCTTCGACTACGAGAGAGAACTTATCACAGCCACACTTCTGGGACAGGAGCAAGGGGAAGTGGTATTTGTCACAGCATTGCCACTTTTTTCTCTGCGTGACGTTCCCGTCTCTTCTTTGACCTTGTCCAGGGTTCTTTCCACCCCTTCCATCATTTAAAAAAAAAAGACTACAAATCCCCTTGAATCAAACCCTTTACTGGGCTCAGAGTAAAACCCCTGTGGTAAAGCAACCTTGTTCTCCAATGTCAGCCATTGCGTTCAGGCAGTGAGGCCTGAACAAGGAGCAGCAACCAAGCCACGGACAAAACACGTTATTGAGCAATGCTTCCTGGAGACAACTCTGTATTTTTCCAATGGTGTGCCGGAGGTTTTTGGGACGGCTGCTTGTGTTTTCAAAGAGAATCCAACAGGAACAAACAGGGATGAGAGCTCTAGTGCTCATCCAGCAACAGTGCTGTTCCTAGTTAATGGGATGTGACGTTTCGTATTCCGCCGAAGAGGCTTGAGTTTTCCCTGGGTCAACACTGGATACAAGGAAGCAAGAACTTCCCCGAGCCTCTGGAGGACGTGCCTGACCTTCCGACAGTCCAACCTCAGTTATAGGAAGCAACAAAAAGTTAAAAGTTGAATTCATAACAACGTAGCAAAACTTAACGAATGGCCTTTGATGTTCTGTTGGTTCAGATAATGGTGCGAATGAGCACGTGTGCACAGTGCATGTGGGCAGGTTTATTTGACTTTGGTCTTTGACTCTGCTACCTCATTCATTGCCCCTCAGTTCACCGTCTGGCAAAAATTTTGTTTGGGGCTTCCAAAAGCAGGATGTAAGGCCAACTCTTAACAGGGGTCAGCTCCCCAGTATAAAACTCACATTATCCATCTTTTCATCTTGTTACAGACATTCTTCCCAAGCCAACTGTTTATTTTTATTATTTCACTTCAGATGCAGGATGGATATATCTCTCTCTGATGGGTCAATATTGAGTAAGGGATTGGAAACAGCTCTTCTGAGACCATTTGAAAAGCTCCAGACTTTGTTATTGTTCAGTCTGCGCTTGATTTAGACGTGTGCGTAGGTGTTTGCAAAAAGAGAAAAGAGACTGGGGTTATTGTGGTGTTATGGTTCCCTCGGAGCAGGATAATAAAAAGCGTTTTATTTCACAGGGCCAGATTTTCTGGACTAGGAAGTGGATGCTTACAAAGTGACACATGTATTGTACTCTGTGCTTACCCTCACTTGAGTTTTTTCCTCAATCTTCAGTAGCAGATAGAAAACTGATATCATCTAGGGGTGTAACGGTACATGCTTTCATATTCCGTTGTTTCAGCATGGAACATTTGGTACGGCACAGAAGCATAACAAGTTCCCAGACAGTATATGTTATGATGATCATGGCTTGAATGAAGCTCTGCAACTGGCTTCTGGACAGGTGTCTCTTTATTTATTTGCTAACAAATTGGCTAACAACATTACAGTGGTCTCTCTGTTCCTCTTTACAACTAGTTCACTTCTTCGACAACAACCCAATGGAAACTGGTGGCAAAGATTAGTTCCACCCCATTTAACCACCCCATATTTTAAACTGCGAGCTTTATTTTTTGTTTTTTGTGACTGTTGGGTAAATCAACCGAACTGTGACCTGAAAGCAAAGGTAGCCTACATACCAAATAAGACTTGTGGAACACTGTAAAACCCCTAATATCAACTATCTTTAAGTTTTCTTAGAATATTTACTCGCAGGAGCTAATGGAAGTTTGACAGATTGAGAAATGATAATGCATACTATTCATAATTCTTAATTAGAGACGTAATCTAAGCTAATATGTAGCAGAGAGACACAAACATGGTAAATGGACTGGTTCTTAAATAGCGCTACTCTAGTCTTCGTGATCACTCCAAAGTGCTTTACAGATGATAGTTTGGCAGAGCATTGGAAGACATTCTGCAATTCTGCATAGTACTTTGACATGTAGGCAGCAGCGACTGGGAGCAAACCACCAATATTAAAGCACACAATGGTACCATTGGTGTCAATGGTATTAGGACAAAAAACATTACCTCAATCATTGTTCCAAAGAAATCCCCTTTAACATGATTTTAATGCTAATAATGATATTCAAGGATACTATAACTCCAACCAATTTTTTTTATTATATTTTTTGACCTTTACGGCAATCGGTATTGGTGAATATCGTGGCCACATGGGGGCAGCATAACACTTTAAACAACATCAATATACAGTATTAATACCTTTAAGTAAAGGTTCTGGCACTCAGTTACATATCTGTTTGTTGTGCGCTCTCCAGTATCGGTTATTATTTCGTCTCAAGTCTGGAGAGGAATCCCTTGCCCTTAAGTTGATAAATGCTCTGCTCTGTGGCCGGGAAGTGTTATACAGTGCCTGTTGGAGCTTTGCAGCTGAAAACAGCTGCCTGTTCAGGCTGGAAAAGATAATGAGGAGAGGAATGAGAGTGGTTCAGGAAAGCTGCTGGCTGTTATACCAAAAAATGAGATGAAAGATGCTGAGATGGACTGCAGAGCTTGGTGACAGTTCTCATCCCTGCCCTTTCACATCTAAGTAATCATGTGACGTGTGTTAATGCAATGTGAATAAAAAAAGGCAAAAGAGCAGGAGAGTGGGAAAGGAAAATATCATAAAGACGTAGCACAAAAGAGTTTTGACATTTCGGCATCTGTTATTGCGTGGTAATGTAAATGTCATTTGACGCAATGTGAAATGAAGACAGATGAGTTCATGTTTCGGATGTCCTTTCATATATAAATCACTCTGTGGTCTTTCAACAGCAGGTGACTACAGGTGTGGACCACCTGGCCACACACATCTGTAAGCCCTCTTTCTTCCTTAAACAATCTGGCACAGTTACCGGTTTCTGCCCAGATAAACACCTAAAATTTAGCTTGGCTTACAGTGCTCCTCTAGGAGTTGGATTTAAGACGACTTATCCCTGTACAGAGGACCACCCCGGCCTTTTCAGTTCTCTCCTTTGATATTTTTTCCCCCTTTTGTTACAATACATCATGTACCTGAAAAGCACAAATGACTCCTCCAGGTCCTAATACAGTTTGTTCACTTTGTGATAGTTGCGTTTCCATGGGAAGACAGTAAAATCAAAAGGAGACTTAAATGTAGCACTGGCAGCCCATAATTGTTCACTACAGGGTGCTAGCTCTCCCAGACTTTATGTTTAAATGGCCTTGGCTTTGAGACTTAATCCCTTCTGTACAGACTTTGAGCCCATTGAGCAACATGTGTTTCATAATGTCATGCTCAGAGGCATTATTCAGCATACAACACAACCAGTCCTTCAAGGCTTTGGTCCTAATCATTTCCTGTAATCAGCTGCAAAGTAGCGAAACGATAAAATGAAAAAGCGACTTTGTGCTCATTCCAGCTCATTTGAGGTGAATGCTTTGTGAGCCTTACTTCAATGAGTGCGTTTTGCTCTGTGTGTGTATGTGAGAGTGAGTGTGCACAGGGTCTTAACTACAGTTCTCTTGTTTCTGTTTATCCCTACAATATATGTAATGCTTCCTGGAGTTAGACAGGAGAGGCAGCACAGTTTGGCAGCATTTCTAAGTGCTTAAAGAAGTTGTTGAAGAAGAATTATTTTGTTTTATACCCACAAGACAGGAAGGGTTATTGCTTCGTCTAACAATTTAAGAGGGATACAAGTGGAGTAAAGTTTCATGGGGAACATCTGAGATGCTGTACAGTGTAGGCTGAGATAAACAAACACAAGGCTAATTGGATGACCGCCTCGCTGTTTTCCTCTCCATCACACACGGACTTGATTTTGTCAGTCGCTGTGAACTCAAATAAGCATGCAAGTGCACAAAGGTTCTCGTTAGGACATGCACGTATTTTCGTTGTACATTTTGGCAGATTCAGGGCTCTCAAGATTCATTCCCTTCTAACTCAACCACATGAGTGCTATGTTGCCACCGTTTCCCATGTGTGAGTGTGTAATGAGAGAGATAAGGAGGCTGCTGCTGAGTGTAAGAACACAGCTGTGGATACATAAAGCAAAGCAAGACGTGAACTGTCTTATTAAAAACAGAGTTTTACGTGGATGTGCAGTAGATGATAAATTGTTTAATAAACGGACGCGAATGAAACCTTGTCTACCTGACCTGATGTCTACAACGGTTTGGACAGTGAAGGCTACAGAAGTACTGCCTCAACGGGGAGGATGGTCTTTGGCCAACCAACAAAATACTTAATTAGGGAGGGCTTTGAAACAATTACCACTCACTTTCATATGGTTTGCAGATGGCTGTGTACTCTCTCCCTCCACTTTTCCTGCTCTTTCCTCTGTCAGCCGCCAGCAAAAAGCCCTGTTGCGTTGTCTCGTTGCTAATTTGAACCAGAGAAGTGGTCATTTCCTAAGAGCAGGCCCCGGTCTGCTCCGCAAGCCGAACCGATAACCGGCCCAATGGAGCCGGAGCTGGACTGCTCCCAAAGCTGGGCAGGAACAAACCACAGCGACCCAAGTTTTCCCGACATGTGGTGAAAGTGCTACAGGGAAATGGGAAACATCAGGAAGATTTAGGAAAGAGAGATGGCGATGGAGCCATTTGGAAGAGAGAGAAAAACCGAAGTAGGACAAGATGAAAATGGGGACAAGAGAAAGTAGAAGGGGCGGTATTTGCGGGAAAGAGGCAAGGAGAGGTGAGAGCGCAGGAAAAGATTTGAAGGTAGAAGAAGCAGAGAAGGGAAAATAAGCCTGGTTTGAGGAGCTCTCAGTTTGTAGCAACCATGTGGCGTCTTTGATCTGGCCGAGTATTTGAATCAGTGTCAACAGAAACATGCAGGGGCCGCCTGTTTGCTCCCAGACACAGATCATTCCTCCATGAATTACTCCGCTTCAGTTCGCCACAATCTCTTTACTACTAATGTTTGTTTACCCTGTCGGGAACACCCGGCCCATTCCTCAAGTTGAGCAACAAGCTCAGTAATACCCCAGAACTGCTGCAATCAGCTAAACTCTCTCCACCATTAATCTCCAGAAGGACCCAAAAATCGGGGCAGTTTTGATTTTGAAGATTCATTTGAGTCAAACAATGCTTCCTTTATGTACTGTAGTTCGTTCAGTGACAGGCATTTCTCATTTAGCCCAGTAATACAAGATCCATTCATTCTGTTCCAGTCTTCCATCATGTGGACGAGGCATGTCTCTATATCCCTCGTCGTCTGGAAGGAAGTGGGAGGGCTAACAAGGGGGCGGTGGAGGACGACGAGGATGCAGACATGTCCGCCAGATCGTTATAGTGAGAGGATGTGTCCTCGGTGCTGCATCCCAGCCACATGACAGGCTGATTCAAACCGCATGTTGTGAGCAGAGAGACAGGGAAAAAGACAGTTGAGATAGAGGCACGTTCACGGTCAGACTGTAGAGCAGGTCCACCGACAAAAGAGATTTAGTAATATTAAGAAATATTGTCTAGGGCTCCGTTTCCAAAGATTACTAACATGAAAGATGAGTCAAATGACTTTGCTCATTGTGACACAGACACAGACAATTATCACCTGGTTCCCCTGAGATTTGAACATCTTTTCAGCATCTTTCAGCACTTTCTTTTGCCCTGAAAACCAACAACTGTTTTGGGTTTGCTCTCCAAACTCTCGTCGACACTGGTGCAAATCACTGGGGCTGATTTAAGCAAAAAGCTGACATAAACCCACTGTTTACCACTTGTACCAAACAGCAGGCAGACCAAGTCAGCAACAAGCTGTCAAACACCGTGGCGCATACAGGGTCTAAAGAGTCCGATTGTTCAGGAGCTGGTAGAGTATAAAAGAAGGCGAAAGGGACAGTGAGTGCTGGTACTTTCACCAGGTCCTCCGGTGATCTCCATTTGCAAATATTTAATTATATTTTCACACATAAACAATTCGAAAACAGATGTTTAACATCTGTTTTGTTGTGGAGGAAGTTTCTCATAAAAATCCTGTGATGTCATAGGGGTCACCTGGGTTTGAGACCAATGAGGAAAAGACTTGCAAACAGATGTTCTTCGGTTGAATCATGGGAAATGTAGCATTTGATTGCCTAAAATATATAAACGGGTCACTAAAATGAATTCAGGGAGCTTTTACAAGGGCAGTATTTGGTGAAGCCAGCCAGTAGGATGATGTACAGATATGTAGACAGCGCCACCGGTTTCATCATGTCGCTCATTTGTAATATGAATAAAAAGCAGCCATCTGTGATGCGTGGAAACGGTTAGAATATCACAAACATAAGGAAAAGCATAGATCTGTGTCCTTATTCCCTCTCTGGGAGTGGAACAGCCAGGACATGTCATCTTTTGGGATGCTGGGAAGGTCAGCTGAGACAAACCAGACGCGACAAAGCAATGAAACGCACATCAGCCATTCACTCTCACTTGGAGACAATGGCAAATCCAGACCCCATCGACACTTTGTGGGGAATGTGCGGCGACCCCCTCCAAGTCTGCACTGAAACAGTGCCCTAATGAATTGAGCCTCTCCCCTGTGGGCTGTATACATCGATGATCTGAAAACCAGCTCTCGCTGACATTTCTCTTGTCTCTCTCTGCTCACATGCATAATATCGTTGATCACAAATGTCTTGCTGTTTCCTCTGGAGTGTAGCCTGTTGAAAGGCATCTCCCAGCGAGTGGAATGTGATGATAGTCAGATACTCTTAACGCCGAGCTCTCCCCACAGATGTATTTCGCTGTTGTACAACATGGTAGAACTGTGGTGTGTGATTGTCATCATCCAACACTCAGGTGCCAATAGTTCTGATGGCATATAATTGTTAAGTATTAGCTGTATGTGATTGAACTATTGGTGATAATCTAAGGGTCCTCCAGCTGTACTTTATAATCCCCAATGGTGGGAGATGTTGAGTTGAAAAGAAAGTGTACAAACAACAGAAATGCAGAATATATTTCTGGTTTTGACCACTGTTGTGATTTGCAGCCTGTCGATGGGATTACAGTATGTCATGTTACTGACTTGGTGATCTTGAGAGTTTGAAACTCAGATGCTGGAGCTGTTGGATACATATTTTCTATTCCAGAATTCTTTTAACACAACACATGTTTTCCGTGTTTTGATTTTTTTTTTTTAACTAAGCCCCGTGTCACACATAATTCCATCCATATTGGATGATTCCACACCCCAAGATTTACAGGCATGTAGCACATCCGATTTTCATGCAGGAGGCCATAATTCGAGTCCTGTCTATGTCTTTTAAGTCTTCTCTTTGTAGCGTTTTTTTTCATTCGCTAAATCTTTGGCAGATAGGTTTGTATGGATGAGGCCACAATTATTTTGCAGCACCAGAGGTCCTTCCTGACAGAACTGTAGCTTTCTAGCTGCTGCTCTTTCTCAGGGATACGAAGCAAATTAATAAAATAGAAATGTAGGTGAACTCTTGCATGGACTCTGCATCGATTAATCTGCAAATCTCTTCCACGTGACGCTTCTCCTGCCTTCATCCCTACCCATTACTCTGCGCTCAGTGCGATTATTTGGAGAGGAGGGGAGAAAGAAAAGCTTTAGTTGTAATCCTGCCAGGGTCCAAAATTGTCCAAATAGTTCTCAACCCTGCCAGACACAACAGCATATTCACAGTCTCGGCCTGTCTGTGGATTCAATTCAGTCTGGCACATTTTAATTCGGTCCTCTGCTGTGTCCTTCTGGCATTCTGCTAAGACACTGCCTACATGTCCTTTCTGTCTATTGTCAAGAGACGGCATGGCAGCGCTGCTCTGCTTCATTTGTCATCTGCAAAACACATACAAGGCCTGTTTTCTGCACAGAAACTGCGTCTCCTCCCTCCTCGATATATTCATTAAGGAGGGAGTACTGCTGTCATGGCTCACCTGTAACCTCAGATGCACCTCATCCTATGTCCTCCCTGCATCGTCTCTGTCTACGTCTCAGCACCGGGCCAAAATTCACTCCATAGAGGGAGCATGGAATGTGTCTGTGATCACTTTCAGAGCATTTTTCTATGACAAGAGGGGAGCTCAGACAGAAACAGCAGTGGGAGGGAGAGTCCATGTGGTGATGCAGACAGGCAAACAAAGAAATGGACGATGACGTTTTGTTAGCTGAGAAAACCCTCCGATTTACAGATATAGAAATTTAGAGCGGGCCAGGGTCGGGTCGTTTCCTCAAAAGTATCGTGGAACAAAAAACATCTTTGTTCTGTTGACTCATGATGCTTTTGGAAAGCAGCTCTCAAACCCAGATGGAAGGGTTTTGTCTCCACTATCAGTCTAGACTCTATTTGTTTTCACATCTGTGCTTGAGCGATAAGCAAATTGTAGCCATTATCTTATGAGTGTGAGAGGGCCGTTGTGTTTTTCCCCATGGTGCAAACGGAGAGGCAGAAACAGGAAAGAAAAAACATGCACACAAGCAAAAGAAAAAAGTGTGACCACTGTGGGAGATGTGGTGAACATCAAGAAGAAGGGGTGGAGGTGGAGGGCTAGTGGAGGATGGGGGTGGGGGGAGCGGGAAGTTTGGCATTGCCAATGGAAACGGCGTCTGGAGCCAGCACACACTTGTGCATAAACACATAGATGCAGACGCACGGACAGACACCAGCACCCATCATTCAAATGGCATTTTAGGGGCCATTTAAGTCATTCCAATAAAAACTGCAGCCGTTATGATACGTAGTCCAGGGGAGACGGGGGAAGGGGGGTTATGGGGGGGGGGGGGGTGTTATGGCATGAGCAGGCTATGGGGTAGTAGAAAGAAAATGCAGGAAAAGTAAGTCAGACACTGTTTGTTTTTAAGTCTGCACTTGGAGTCTTTTTCACGTCACTCTCCCTCTGTGCGAGGGAGGAGGGCTCTCCCGTCTGGGAAAGTGATTTAGTGATCGCAAGGAGGTGTGATGGGTTTATATTTGAGCTGGTCTTATCAGTTTAGCTCTCCCCCATAGCAAAACTTGCCGTATATCTTGGTGTAGGTCTGTGGGCGAGTGCGGTGACACCGCTTTGTCCTCAGCTCCTGTGTTGGCAGGGTTTTCTCTGGGAAACTTTTCATGAGATGTTTGACCCTGTGACTGCACTGACATGGTGTTAATACAGCTCTGTTTGCTCTCCCATCACCTCCGTGCTACTATTTCACTCTGTCGCTGCCCCGACTCTGGAACACACTCAGACGACAAGCTCCATTGAAAACGTGACAGATCAGACCAGGAAATGTGTGTGTATGTGTGTGTATGTGTGTGGTAGGGGGGGCTGGAAGACAGGAGGGAGGGGGGTGTAGTTTATCTGTCTGCCTCACGACCTTAAATCTCCATCCAAGGCCAACAACCACATATGCAGCGTTGCATTCCGACGACTGTTATTTCGGCATTATGTCTATTTGCACTGTTCTCAACTGAGCGGCTGTGAAAAGCCGTCTAAACACAGCTCTCTCATACCACGCGATCCTGGCCAGCGTTAGCAGAGCCCACTGAGTGCAAATATGGAGCCGGGCGATGGAGATGTCGGATAACCACTGATCCTTGACTAGAGGGGCTTGTGTCCTTTTTTTTTTGTGCGTGTCTCGATGCTTTCTCTTCCATATCTTCTTTCATCCACGTCCCCAGACAAAAAACAGCCTTCCTTATCTGTGGTGGTATGTATATACAAATAGCCTTGTGTGTAATACAATGCTGTAGTCTTCATAGCCATAATCCCCTACAGATAAGTGAGAAATATGCCTTTTCGAATGTACTTTTATTAGTAGTGTCCCAGTGGTGTTAAGTTGTGGCTATATTAAAACAGGCTCCTCTGCGCTCCTTGCACCCTATAATAACACACACACCTCTATCCACATATCCACATATACGGCCTCAACAAAAGCTCTGGGGTCTGAGAACATTTTTACAGACTATTTAAAAGCCATTTCCTTTGATTTACAAAACACATATTACCTTGTCTTCCTTTTCCACTTACCACAACATGCCCCACCTCCACGTAAAATGCGAGTAGTTTTCTTAAACTTACGGTCGAGCAATGAGCCGGTGTCTCCTGTCCCCGTCTCGTTTTGTTTTGCATTGAAAAAAAAGGGCAAATACACGCACGCACGCATGCACACACACACACACACGCACACACACACTCCCCTCACACACACAGCAAGAGTGTTGGGGTTTTCACTGCTACCTCTCCAAACCTAAGTAAACATGGCGGCTTCCAAACCATACAGAGTCGCGCTAAAGAGACGCGTCAGACGGGGCCCGGGGTTATGCTTTCTCAGCAGCGGATGAGTGATTTGAAAGGAAAGAGAGGTTTTGTGGGCAATTTACATACGCGGGACTTTGAGTCATCTCGGGGTCGTTTGTGGGCTTCAGGCAGTGATTCCTTTGGCAGTCTATCTATCTATCTATCTATCTATCTATCTATCTATCTATCTATCTATCTATCTATCTATCTATCTATCTATCTATCTATCTATCTATCTATCTATCTATCTATCTATCTATCTATCTATCTATCTATCTATCTATCTATCTATCTATCTATCTATCTATCTATCTATCTATCTATCTATCTATCTATCTATCTATCTATCTATCTATCTATCTATCTATCTATCTATCTGTCTATCTATCTGTCTATCTTTCTGTCTGTCTGTCTGTCTGTCTGTCTGTCTGTCTGTCTGTCTGTCTGTCTAGCTATCTAGCTATCGAGCTATCTATCTAGCTATCTATCTGTCACACATGTGAGTGATTTTGAGTGATTTTTAGTATAATCCTCACACTTTGGGAGGGAAAATGAGACAAAGATGTTTCTGCCGTGAGAGACAATACAAAGCTCAGACATACAATCCATTTGTGTTGCTCACTGCATGCCCTCAGAGCACACTTTTCATATCTGGCTAATGACACTCTCACCCATCTCCATCCCCTCTGTCTGTTGCCTTTCGCGCGGCGTTACTAAACTGGAAAACAATGGCTGAAGTTGTCCATCTGGTTGCACTTTGTGTCCTGTGCCAGTTTGAGTGGGAGTGATAGAGAGACCTCCATGGGGCTTAACACAACAGCAGCTCATAGTTGAGAGGACCGGTCGTATTATATCCAGCTACTGCGGCAATAAACACACTCACACACAGACACACGCTGATACAGAGAGACCCCAGGGTGTCACTACTGAACTGATACAATTCTAAGGCAGAGTGACTGGTTACGTTCAGGGGAATGGCAGAGTGGACAGGTATTGAAAAGGCATTAGAATTATGAATTGTATGGAGTGACAGAGGGAGCGAGAGTATGACATACACTGGGCCCATGACAAGTGCCGTGGTGGAATGTCCCGGGGTGTTCGTCTCTCCACACCTGTGGAACTAATTGTGAGCCACTGAAGTCAGATGTCCTATGAAAATATTTGGTGGAATGGGAGAGGGGGAGGAGGATGGGGGGGTCAGTTTGAAGGCTCATACCTAAAGACAGGCGTGTAGTTTGGCTAAAGCATAGGATTTCCATTAAATGGCAGGTTTGAGGAACAAGATAATTGCTCTAGCAGAGAGTCCAGTCTGAACTTTATCTACTTCTCAGTTGCTGTTTCTCGATCTTACACAATCTATCTATAAAAACTGTGCACATGCATATAGGTCCACATACACTGTACTACCATGCCACAGTTTTTAATGGATTATGCAGTTCAGGATGCACAAAACCATTTTTTTTACAGATAGTTACATTGCTTTTAAAAGTCTCTTGCTTCCATGCTAAAAACACATTTTTTCTTCCTTTTTGTTTTCACTCGACAACTGCGATATGCTTACAAAGGTTTTATGAGGTCAGTGAGGATAAGAAGCCAGACTGTGGTATGGAAACAGTCCTGGTAGCATTAGGGGATTGGTTGAGGCTTTCCACTGATGCAAACACAACGCCGCTGCTCCCCTCTCCTCTCTTTGAAGTTGGTGATGGCAATAGCTATCACAAATGATGATGTTCCCAAGTCTCTTTGCAACTTGGATGGGAGTTTCGTGGTTAAGCCTAGGAGGGGTCTTTTACAGTGCAAAATATGTATGCACTTTATTAGTTACTTATTTTTTTTAAATATCTGCCAATGGTTTGAAGAAGTTTTCACGTACAATTCTGAGGATTCTTTGATCACATGTCATTTTATTGAAGCCAGTGATGTTGAAAAGTGCAGTCTTTAAACTTTGCTGTGACATGGCTGGATGGATTTCCATGAAATGTAACGCAGACATTCATTGTGACATTAAGTAAAATCTTTGTGACTCTGATGACCAGTGACATTTGCACTTTGGAATGAGATGATATACATATCCTCTTTGTGCTTTTTGTTACTAGTCAAGTGTTTTATTAATCCAACAATTTATTTTGTGACTTAATATTTCCAACCTCTGGGATTCACTTCAGCATTGGTTGCTACTAATATGAAGTTAGCATAGCATACAAAAGCTGCACGATGAAAATAGTCAAGAATTTAACCACTAAATAGCAGGCAATCATGCAGAAATGCGCCACTGTGCCCAAACACAGCCTCTCATGGTTTCCTCGTTCAAGTGCAAATATACTTTGAGTAATGTTCTTCAGTCACGTCATCTTGTTGAAGTCAGTGATGTTAGAAATCCTGACTTTGTCCAAGAAGTTAAAATGAAATAGAATTAACACCCACTTAGTAAGATTTTATGGATTTTCTGCAACTCCCTGTTGCAAACTAAGGCCTGGCACCTGAGTGCAGGCTGTAATAAAAATGTAACTTTTTATTATATTTTTAAACTAAAAATAAAAGTTCACTGTGTAAAATTTAGTTTAGATTATCTACCATGATGTATATTTAGTTGGGCAGATTGTCAACTCCTTGATATACTTGTTAAAGAGTGATGGCACATTGACAGACCTTCTATTAAAACCCCTAATTCTAATAAAAAGACAAGAGGGTGAACTGTATGTGTTTAATCATCTTGTTTCCTATTGATATTTTCTAAATATGAATGATGATCCACTTTATCAATGAGGAATGAGAGTTTCACAGTCTCCATCGCTCGTATATAGAACTACTCCACTTGGCAAGTAGGTCCTTATATGAATACCAATCTCTTTATGTGGTGAAGGACCTGCCACTGTCCACCAGGGTAACAACCATGACGGCTGAGATGACATTTGACCCTCTGACCTTGTCAACTGCTTCCTAATTGGTGACATTTCCGAGGTTGCCTGAAGTGAGAGAGCATGCTGAGCTTGAAGTAAGGATGTGGTGATGATCTGATAGGGTTTGACTGACAGATGTTTAGCTGTTGGGCAAATACTGGGTCATAAATGTAAAAATGGAGAGCGGGCTGGAGGTTCAAAGGGAGGCTTAGCGATTGTTGGCTTTTACTGTGCTATAAGGGTCACATTCCTCCCGGACACAGACTTTTAAATCCTCCCGGAGATGTTAAAGCAAGAGGTGTGAATGGATAATGGCGTACTCTGCTCAAGTGATTACGTCTCCAGCGATGTGGAGCTGTCAAGTCGCGTTGACTGTGTCAGCTTGGATGAGAGGAAACAAAAGCACTCCTTCATTTCCCAGCTATCTTCAGGCACCAGAACAGAGCCAACAGTGGGCAGACAGGGGGCGAATAACTCTGTGGATCAAGCCCCATCCAGAGCAGTGGCAAAGAGCCGAGCTGCCCCATACCACACAACTCTTCCCCTCACCCTGACTTTAATCTTCATCCCACTTTGATATCAAAGTCAGAATCGCTAATGTGGGAGGAATGGAGGGAAGGAGGGAGAGAGGTTAAAAAAAATGTGGGGGGGTGTAATGGGGGAATAATTTGGGGGGTGGGAGGGGTGGGGGGTATGGCTTCCAAAGCTGTGTTATTTTTTTTATGAAGCTGAGAGACGTATTCAAGCCTGGAGATCAAACGATGTGGTGCTTTTTATGTTCCCAGGCCACAGCGAGCGAAGGAGCTGAGGTTTCCCGCAGCACCCTGCTCTGTGTCATCCGAGGAACTCGAGCAGCCTTCCCCTCTCTTTCCGTCCTCCTCCCTGCAGTCTCTCTCGTTCTCTGCCATTAATCTGCTGCGTCAGTTGTTGGACACGGGTCTGGACTTTGCTTGGCTCGGTGGAGGACGCTCGAGTCGTTTAATCAGTCTGCAGATGCTATCTGTTGCTCTGACAGTTGAACTGGCACACCGTGAAACCTGTCTGAGGTGTAAGTCTGCACCACCGCCACCTCTTCTCCTCGGGAGCAGAGGGAAAAGACGGCCTCGGGATAGCATCAGATAAATCACCGGAGGACAGACTGAGTCATATTCTCTAGCTGTTAAAGTATCAGGTGTTTAACAGAACATAAAGTCTGCTGTGTGTACAGTTTGACAGATCATTAACAAGGGTGATCTCACTCACATACTTGCAGGCAGTTAAGAGGCATCTGCCTGGGCGCGGGCACTACCGCGTGGTCTCCACTCCGGGGCCCACGCTTGTCTAACCGCACTTGGCCCAGCGCCGCCCCTCGCACCACTCCACACTTGTTTGCCAACTTGACAACTTGTAAACAACCGTGTTGAAAGAGGTCACTCAGCACCCACTTCTCCCAGTAATCCCCTCTTCATCCCTGTCATTCCTTATTTCGGTGTGCCGCTCATTTGGGTTTGTTTGGAGTAATAACACGTGGGGGAGGCTACCGCCCTTGGAGAGGTTTAGCTCACTGCAAAGCCTGAATGTGACCTCATGAAGGTGTAGCTTCCACCCTGTCTTTCTTATTGATGTTTCATAGTGGAGTTTTCATCCGACACAGACAGCCTCTTGTGCTGGAACAAATCAACAGTAATTCAACTTAATGTGATTTTTTAAGCCTTCGGTAGCAGATTTTTCTGGCCACTTGAGGGCAGTGGGAACAAGCTATGAACTCATCACATCACATATCACCTTCATCATTTCACCAATTCAAATAAGATTTTTTGGTTAACTTCACTTAACATTTTTGTCTATTTTGGTTTGCACTTTTGGGAGAAAAAGGATCTGGATACAAGTCAATAAATGTAACTGTTAAATGCAAATTTCAGCAGAAGGAACCTGCTTTGTTTTTCAACCCAGAAATAGAATAAGGGTAAAATATCAGGATTAGGTAATAATTCCTCTCAGGTTTTCATTCGCTAACTTTTATGTTACTTTTACCTAACCAGGTAAGTCAGTTGAGAACAGCTTCTCATTTACAGTGACGAGTAACTGCACCCATTCATATACAAATAATGACATGATCTATTACGGCCCTTTCACAGCTTGTGAATAAGAGTCACTGAGACACCTTGGGCTATTGAGGAGGATGCTTTGTAAACCAGGCTGTTTATCATGCAGGACATATATCTGCCTGTCAAAATGCACCCAATATGCCTGATACGCCCTCTTGGTTGGAAAGTCCAAGACTAAAATGTTTTTTTCTCAGGTATGAGTGTGCGTGTAAACTCTTTCTCTGTAATTCAAAGCATTCAGACACACGTTTTCCCTTGTCTTGCTTGCAGCGAAAGGCCATTTGTGGCACGTCCCAAAACCACTGGGAATAATGAGTTTCAGTTTGCAGCGTGCTACAGCATTCTCTCTGAAAGAGCGTTATTGATATAAAAATAGAGACTTGAACAGCTTCAAACAGGAAAACTTCAGACAGAACAACAGCTGCATCGCCCAGATGTTTCAAAGGTCAGAACTATTTTCTGAAGAACACGTGCACCTTATGCTGCCTGTACAGACAAACAGCATCAGCCTCTGTGTCTGTTTTGATTTATTTGCTCTGGATAGGCTCTGTTTAAGGAGCCTGGCCTCTGCCGCCTCCCAGCGATGCTCCATCCTCCCCCACCGCTCCTCTAGTGTCCAAGGATGTGTCTCATTCTCATGTCTGTGGTGTAAGTTTTATTCCTCTCTAACTCTCAAATTCCTCCCACCAATCCTCCCGTCCCCTGCAGCTGCCAAGTGGAGACAAAGAAGCTGCTTCAGCCCTCCTTTGGTCTGGTGATTATCTGAGCGAGGGCCCATCAATCTAAACTAACTCCAGACTCTCAAGAATGTCCCCTTCCCCTGGCTGCCAGGTTGGAGATAAATACGTATCTGATCTTGAGAATCGGCCCCATAATCAACCGTGAGATGCATGCGGACTGATGTCAGTCTTATCGAAAACCTCTCAAACTGCGCTCTGTCATGCTAGACAGACCGATACGATCTGATTACAACGCGGAGCGCAGATCTCACTATTCAAAACAAGAGAAATACCTCTTCAGTGTTTCTTTATTTCCACTTAATTTCGCCCATTTGCTATATAATGCATAATGAGGAGGTTATTATTGCGTCTGGCCTCGCAAAGGCTGAATGTGGCGTTTTATTGGCTCTTGGCAGCGCCGCAGGAATTCCATGAGGCAGGTGAACAAGGAAATGGAGTTCATTCAACACTACACAATTATCTGGATGTTTGTTGTCATTAAAAGCTCCTCCAGTCCCCCCTCTCACTCTTTCCTGATGCACAAACCTGACATTCGAGGGCGCAGACCAAACACTTTAACAGCCCATTAACCATTAATTTGTCCCACTTTTTGGTGTGTGTTTACTTCTGCAACAGATGTGAAAACGCTTCTTTTTCACCAAATTTAGTCTTACTTAGTGCCTAAACAGTCTCGTTTCAGAAGGCTTTAAAAAGCCATATCCAGTTTCTCTAAGTTTGGGACATTGTTATGCAGCCCAATTTCTGTTCCCCTGAACTGTCTGAGACTGACAGTGTCGACTCCCACCGCCTTTAATCTTCCTCACTATATCTTGTCTCATAGCAACTGGGACATTCCATTGTGTGTCTCTGATCACCTCCCGATGACTGGGATGTGGAGATAAGAGAGGGGGACAAAGGAGATCTGGTTTTAATATGAAAAGGAGCCTTGATGAAATCAATCACACAAAGGGGAACTGAACAGGGAGTCACCCCGATCACGATTAGTGTCAGGAGAGTGGAGGGGTGTTGACAGGACGGGTGGGAAGGTCAGAGGGAGAAAATGTGACAGAGAAAGAGAGCGAGGGAGAGAGAGAGTAGAGAGAGGGGAAACGGTGAGATAAAGGGTAAAAGGGACGTCCCCTTTCCCATCTGCGTCGTAAGTTTTTAGGGAGGAAATATTGGGTTAGCCCCCGTATCTGCGAGGCACGTTTCGCCTGTCCCGCTCCAAGCCCGGACTGATTTATTCCTCCCCTCGTTCTCTGTCTCGCCTCCCACACTCCTCAGTCCAATATCCACACTTACTCCGCAGTCTCCCACTCACCTGTGTTTGGTTTAACAAAGCAGATCATGTGTGGGACAGGACTGGTCATTCTGGACAGCTGCAGCTGATATAGCTCAAAAACCAACGCGTAAACAAACACGATGTGTTATGCTGGTCTGTGTTTACCAGTCAGAGTTGTGTTTCTGCCTTTATTCTTGAAAACATTGACTCTGTTAGTTTGGTATTTAACTTTCTGTCATCTTGGTCAGGCTGCAGATGTCTTCTTTGGCTACTTTGTGTTTCCGTCTCTTCAGTGAACACGGTGTGCTCATTGAAATAAGTCTCAGTGCTTTTGGCAACAGTGCATGTCTCTGTCTCCTGTCCTTCCTTGATACTTAACAAACTCGCCTGACCTGCTGATCACCAGCACTCAGCATGCCCAAGTCCATTCTGTCTACGATCAGGAATACCTTAGCTAATGACAATGGAGAATACAAATGTTTTAGGTACTCTAACAAATCTGTTGGCTGTGACTAATGTGTTTGTTTTCTTTTGGAAGTATATTGTTATGATATTGGCAGGCTGACATGTTGGCTTGTTTTTAATTGACTGACCACTGAGCACAGTACTTCCACAAGGAAGTCTGTGTGAACACTGATGGTATTTTTTATGGTTAAGGGGTTACTGAATAAACCAAATTTTATGTGAGCTATTGTTTGGTGATCCAACTGACAAGCATCGCATATTTAACAAACCTGTTGCTTATAGCAGTAAGCTTTGATGGCATGTTCCTTTGTTTCAGTTCATTCTTGTTTATTTTGACTCAGCCCTAAACACAGTAACCACCCGTCGCATATATATACAGTTTATTTTTTGGAGGAAATTGTGTACAGCACAAAGCTCCATAGTATCATCCTCTCTTTGGCAATGATCAACCAAAATACTGCAAAGTGTGATTGGCAGTTGCAGCCACCACAAAAATACCACACCCAAAATTGTCCTTTTGGGTGTGCTAGTCATCTACAATTATTAATCTGAACCATTTGGATTTATTGGCAGATCACTAGATTAGAGCTGATGTACTATATGCATGTTTTCCCCTATGATACCATTGGGTATAAGATAATAGTAAGATAATGGATGGCTGGATTAATTGCGTTGTAACAGTGTGTGCATGTGTTGTCGAGCATGTGCTGAGGCACATGCTCGACAATACGTAGGACTTGTAGGCGACACTTAAACTACACTGTATCAGTGTGTGTGAAATCACAAACTAAAGCAGACATCCAGTAATGTGCAGCAGTGTGAAATAGGACTGGGCATGAGCCCAGGCGGCCACTTGTCATCCTCCCCTCCTGAGGAGCTGACACTTTGCAGAGCTCTTAATGCCGTCTGCTCTGACCCATGCTGCTCTCTGGTGGCTCCTACAGCCCTCATAAGCCCCGGCGTGGGCCTGCCGTGCACTGCTCCAACGGGACGTATCGCTCGGTTTTCTCACAGCTTTTACATGGCCCCATGGGTGTACGTCAGCAGCCAAATAGCTTCTTTTATGTGTTTCATGCTGGAAAAGCAGACTGATTATGACTGTGCGGATGTAGCCATAGTAAAAGTCCCACTTTTCACGTGCTTGAATGCAGTGTTGTTTCTACAGTCCTGGCTGTTCGGAAGGTCTTGAAAAGTTATTGCGTTATATGTGAGGGATAACTGGACCTGTGTTTCCTGTCCCGTGCACCAAAGTCTGCGCCTTGCACATCATGTTTGAATCCCTCTCACTCTTCATCTTGTGCCATAATGGATGTTTTTTCCTACTTCTTTGTTCCTTTGAATCTAACAGCTTCACACCATCTTGACAACTATATTGACAGTGTTTTGCACATGTACGTACACACACACACACACGCGCGCACCCATATGCGCACACACACACACACACACACATAGAGGCATGTTTATACAGCCTGGTGGTGGATTTTGGGAGGTGTGAGGCCCGAGCTGGCAGGGTCTTCTTACACAGCCAGCGCTCTTAGCCAGCAGCTAATAAAGAGTTGCATTGATCCAGATGGGTGGGGTGGGCTCCAGCAAAGGCCACAGTGAGAGGGGGCTATGCACTGTATGCTGGTGGTCTGGTTAATATGCATCCATGCACATGTGTGTGTGCGTGTGAGTGTGTGTGCTTTGTATGCTCGTTCCATCTGGCAAGGTTTGGAGACAGAAACACCCAGCTGGGGTCAGCGGTGATTTAAGTGAGTGATCAATCAAACGGAGACCAATGAACAATTAACGCTTCTCAACTGGGATTCGAAACCATTCAATGAATTTCCATTTTAAAACATGGTGTGAGGTGGACAGAGGAAGTGAATGATTTCTGAGCTAGGGACTGCCTGTGTGACCTGATATCCTCAGCTATGGTAGGCGTTATATAAAGACTCCCAAGTGCAAACACACTCCTCGTGTTACTACACTAACCCTGTGACTGCCACACACCCCACACACACTGTAGGAGAGAGAGCTGCATAGCTGAGATGCGCTTACGGGCCATCACTTGCGTGTCCCATCCTCCAGTTTGCTCCTGAGTCCACCAGTAGCAACGGCAGTGGTTCACTTGCTCATTTCCTCATGATTGCTTTCACTGAGAGCTCACAATGCATTTAGTAAATCCCTGGTGCAGTTGAATTTTAGCTGCAGGCCTGAGAACGTTTGAGGAACATGCATTTACTTAAATCTTTTAGTTTTCTTGTTTTTCCTGGCTTGTTTGTTTTTATTGGTTTTAAAGTGAGACTGTGTGACAGTGGAGAGACAACACATCACTGTCTCATAAATGAAAGGGCGAATCATGTATAAGAAGACGCAATCTTGCTCTTATGAATTCAGGTTTTTCTGCGTTTTAAGGATGCTGACATTAGCGATTGCACATCACAGAGAAACATTTATTTGTATGTGTATGTCACACACAAATATTATGTCACATACAAATATATTTATATGTATGTGTATGTATTATATGTATGAGTATGTCACTAGTGGAGGCTTTTCAAAAATGACATTGCAGTGGAAACTGTCATGTGGAAACTTCAGCAGGTTATGTGAATTTATTAGTCCTCTCCACATTGTAAGCATGTTCTAATACGAGTCCCCCCAAGACTGCTCTCTGCAATGTTTCTATCGCTCAAGAAAATTTCAGTACTTCTCCAGAAGGCAACTTACCACAAACAATTCAGCGTGTTGTCTTCAATAAAGTGGCAAGAGAAAGAAGAAAATGTGATTTGTATGAATGTGGGAGAGTTGTTTTCCTATTAATTTACTGTACATATTCACCGCAACATGCAGTTTATATCCAGTAGAAATTGCACGGATGAATGTCTGGATTTACAAATTGCAAGATTAATATTTTATATAGGAGTGAGGCTCCAAACCATGGCATTGTTGGATCTCTCTCTTCCTGGTCTATTGTCTGTTTTTTGGTTGTCTGCCCTGCTGCCTGTGCCAGAGAAGCCCATTCAGATGGAGCCCAGTCAGTCTGACGTCCAGTAGCCTCCAGCACGGAGGCATTTCAGCTCCTTCAGGGGGATTTGACCAAGATTTCCTGCCCCTTATTAAATTATAATCTCCCTTCTACTTCTCTTTCTTTCTCCCCTTCTCTCCATTTCGGACAGAAAAATAGGCCTCCCTCTCTGCTTTCCTGCCAACTGATGTGTGTGTTTGTGTGTGCGCGACGCGTGCATGTACGTGTGAAGCTGTTTCGGCTGCCAGCGGACGGAGTGTGTGAGATGATTGGCGGGGCACGCATCTGAAGTGGGTCAACAGGGAGATCAAGGGCTAAAGCTTTTGCTCTCTGCTCCCTTTCATTTTTCTTCTCCATCGCTCTGTTTTTCTTCTTGCCTGTCGTAATGACTGCATCTCTCCTCCAGACTGTCTTGCCTTCTCCTCCTCCTCCTCCTTCTCCTCGGTTGCTTCAGTTTCATTTATGGTCATGAGGAGCTTTCCTCTTTGTCTTCCTCCACTCTTCACTCTTTTATATGACTTTCCATCTCCCTCTATCATACAGTATTGGTGGCCTTTGACAGTGTGATCTGCATCTGCGTTGTCTTTTCAGGGAGTGTCAAACTGTGGAATCCTCTCATAGAAACAGACTACGAGAGGACTTTTCTGGGCTTTTCCCTCCTGGACATTAGCCCCAGCTACGTGCAGCTTGGGACTTTTTCCAGTCTTGGCAAAAAAGAATGGAACAATTGATGGCGTGCAATTGTTCCGGGTTTTAGTTGCCTTATTCCTGCGCTCCAGAGCATTTCTCACCTTCAGAGCGCTGAATCATCAATAAAACCCATGTGTACATTCTCCACATGGGCCTGACTCCTCGCCACAGCCAGCTTTGCCTTTGGATGAACTGCCCCCATGAATATTTTGACACATCGTCAGGAAACAACAAAGCTATGTTGCAAAGAGAGTCAATGCAAAAGCGGCCACGAGGAAAATCATAATGCATTCGTGTGGTGGCTTGTTTTGAGCTCTTTCTTTTGTCTCACTTATTTTTTTATTGTAGTTTTCTGTTTGTCCTCTGGCATTTGTGTCGACTGCACATTACAGAGGCTCCACTCTGGCAGAAGCAAAGCCACCCACCCAGTAAAGGGAACAAGGTAACAGCTTCTTGCAGACTTGGAGACATGGCACAGAAAGACATAACACAGACCAGGCTCAGACCGGCACATTCAGGCCCAACAGAGCCTTGCATTCAACCTCTGATCCTACACAACTCTTATCCAGCTTGCTGTTGAACAATTGACCATTTGCTGAAACTTTGGCCTCAAACGCTGCTTGTCCAATCACAGCGCTGCATCTAGGCAGATCAGAATATCAAAATACCATGAGGAATTGGGCTCTAATGAGATCAATTGAGCGTCTAGAGTGAAGGAATGGATTCAGTTGTATTTTCACCTGCTATGAACTGCTGTAACTAGGGTACTACCAACAGCAGTACATAGCAGTATCTACTGTTCAAGAGGTAGGAGAAAACTTTTAACAGTTATGCATTTATTACAAGGATCCTCATCTGTTTAAGATGCTGACTCTTTCCTTTAACATGTACCTCTCTGTTCTGTACATCTCATCTGTTTTTTTTTCAGTCATACCATTTCTTTCCCTGCTTTATACCTAATCAATATTATAAGTCTCTGCTGGAGCCAGTCCCGGTGCACAATATATACTCTGGACAGGTTTAATGCAGGATACACACACACCATTCACTCTCAGGGCATTTTAGAGTCTCCAGTCGACTTAAACATAAATGTTTTTGGACTGTAGGGGAAATTGGAGTACCCAGAGAAAACTCCACACGGAAAGGCTCTCAGTCCATCCCTGGAGACCCAGGCCCTTCTTGCTGTGAGGAGACAGTGCTAACCACAAATCCACCATGTCGCCTGCATGTAGCCATCGTATGCAAAGTGAGGATCCATAAACATGGTTATTGATGGCTGGAAACATTAAAACGTTGAGGGATAACGTTACCAATAACATTATGGCTGGCTAACAAAACACTTGGCTGGCAGCAAACACTTATTATGTTTTTTTTTTCTATTGCTGTAAACTGTAGTCACTGCACTGTACTTGAAGAGAGAAAGCCGCAGCATAAATTTCTGTTGCTTTTGCTGCTCTCTCTAGATCTGACAATTAAGAGTAACGGAGAGTTGAGTATGTTGGTATGTGTGTGTTGGTACCAGTTGACTTAGGGGAAGGGGGGAAAAAAACCCCACCTTGCTTGGTCAGACCTTGGCAGCACACAATAAAAGTATTCACACTAGCAGTGAGTGGCACAGACAGTGGGAGGCTTAAAGACGAGAGAGCACGAGGAAGAGGAGAAGGAGAGAAGAGAGGTGGGTTTTCCAGTCAAGACTGATTGATCACTCTGATTTACGGGCAGGTTATTTTACTAGGTGCCCTCAAAGTTTCCCCTCTGATGTGAGGTCACCTCTAGCACACAGCTCCCCTTGGTTATAAATTCCAATCCATTAATATCTGCCTGTCTTAATTTCTGTTTTCCTTTTGTATCGCGAGGAAAAGGCGAGGCTTGATGGTGGTGATGTGCACTTTCAGCAAGCTGTCTCACTTGCATTGAAAAGCAGAACATTTATTGCTCTAGAAAGGTGGAAGCAGATTGCCCTTTATGAGATTATTTTTTTTACCCTTTCCTCTCGATTACCTAATCAGCTGCTCATATTGGGTTTAGGTGCACCGTCGGGTCAGCCGGAAAGGTAGGGCCGAGGTTCTCTGCCGACATACTCTCACTTTCTCAGCTTCCCTCATGCTGCAACTGCCTTTCTGGCAGATTACGGGTCAGTTTGGATGTTTTGCAGACTTTCAATCCACCTCCCTCACAGACAGATGAGGCGATAGAGCATGAATCAGCAGCCAGATCGGCGAACATGTCGTAATTAATGCTTTTTTACCGGCCTAAAACAGTTCCAGCATGGAGCAGAAATGCAAATAAACTCACTCATTAGAACTCACATGCAACTGTACACATGTGCAGTCCAACAGGTTAATAATTCTGTGAGTAATTAGCCTCACTCTGACCATTTTGTCCCCGAGTGCTCATATACATGCTTTCACATGCACACCATGCTTTATGATTAGCACGTCTGCTCCTGTGCTGACACAAGAACCTCGGGGCATATTAAACATGTTCTTCTGAATGAAGTCACCACGAAATGAAAACCCTCTGTCTGACCTCCTCGCTCATTTCCCCTCTGCACATTCTCCTCACAACCTGTATCACTCCTCGCACTTCACACCACCTGCAGCCTCCGTTTCCTCTTGCTCTCACTCATTCGCCCCTAAACCCTTCCATCGGCGTAATCTCACCACTCCCGGGCAGTTTTCTCTCACGCTTCACCCTCGAGGGATGTTTGTAAAACACAGCCGTGCTCCACAGGTGCCGTTTCCTGAACTGATCTCTTTTCAGAAGCAGACTGGGGCCTTTTCTCAGCCCTGTCTGCTGTTTTTTTTTTTGTAGCTGTCATCCTCTATTTTCTTTCCTCTCGTAAACATCAAGAAAGGCATGTTTGAAATCCACCTCAAGAACTGGCGAAACCCAGACTGATGCAGGTGTGACGGATGCACAGAACACACGGATAAGATGTGCTGCATGTGTTAAAATCAGAGAGAACTCGTGGTGTCTTCTGCAATGCGGATATACATCATCATTATCGTGACCCAGAGAGAGAAAGATGGATGGTGTCTGTGTGTCAGTGGCTTCCTGAGAAAAAGCTCCCTTTGACTCTCCATCATTTTTTTCTCTCTCCTCTGATAGATTGCAACATTTTTCACAAGTTAAAACACACAGACCTACAGTATGTCTTACTGTAGTATAAACTCCCTGGCTAAAAGTATGTGGATGCTAAAATGAAAGCCACATGTGTGCATGTCGCACAAGCTATAAGTATTGAAAATGTTTAATCATTGAAGTGATTTGTTAAGGCAAAATACAAAACATGTCTGGTCCCAGCTTCTAAACTCAGAGAGATTTGCTACTTTTCTTCGTCTTGCATAAAAGGAACCTGAAAATCGGGAGTGCTTGTTGTACAAAATAAGCAATTACAGGAGTTCACCCTGGGCTTTTTGAATGGATATTACTAGCAGTTTCCTTTTCTTTTTATGGAAGTAACCATGAGCCAACTGAAGACTAAAACAGGCAAGTCAGAATTAACAGAAATAAGTTTTAGTCAAAGAAGTAGCTTCCCCTTTGGTTCTGCATAGGTCCTAAATCGTAGACAACGGGGAGTCCAGTAGAAGTTGCAAAAAGAATGGAAAACTTATAACGTATATAGCAGTGACTTAATGTACCATATGGCCTATATTTATGTGCGCATGCATCAACATGGTACAATAACATAGGTGCAACAGCAAACACCTCATGTCTGGACTTTAAAAATAATAATTTACTGTATTTCTAATGACTGTAATTTTCGAATGATTCAGTGGAAACACCAGTGAAAGAACATAGCAGCTTTTATCGTGGCGCCTCAGCGGGGACATTTTTTTTTTTTCCTGAGAAGCAACCAAACAAAACCCAGTGTTGGCAACAGTCAACGTTTTACCGTACATGCATCAAGCTTGCGGGCAACCTTATATACACATGTGGGCACATTACGTGAACAGCCATACTGTTTCCCTGCTGCTTATTTGCATAGGGTTGAGTCATACAGTGTGCGTTCAGAGCAACCACACACTTTGACCTCTTCTCAAGTATAACACAGCGAGCTGACACCGGAAAGGCGTAATGGCCTAAGTGCCACTCAGGCTGAAGTAGGGATTACCTCACTCTGACAACGGCGATTCTCAAAGCAAAAAACACCCCACACGCCCAGCCCCCCCCCCCCCCCCCCCCCCCCCACCACCACCACCACCACCACCACCACTCTCACTCTCTTTCTCTCTCACGCACACACACCCACACAGCATCAGTCAGTGGGAGTGGTGTGGATCTGGCCTCGGGCATGTTGTGCAACTCCCGTGCTCAATTTCCCCATGGCCTACTCCGTCTCTCCCTCGGTCTCAGAAGTGTGCACAGAACAAGGGCGTACACACAGGTCAATGGTCAATGGAGCTCTGTGTTGTCTGGAAGTGATACCTTAGCAATGTTTGGGCCTGTTTGTGTGAGTTTTGGGAGATTGCTCAATGTTTGCAGGTGCATGTCATTTTACTGCAAATCTGTAAAATCCGTTAATACTCACATGTCTAGACGACAGACTGAATAATAAACCACAGATGTATAAATTGAGTTTATTTTTAGAGTGTCTTTCTTCCTCTCTCCGGTGCTGGAAATTCATTCTTGCTGTATGAGGGAAGTTCCCAACGTTTGCTCGCTGATTTACGTTGAGAGAGTTTGGTAAGGGAAGCTGGCTGCGGTCAGATCACAGCTGACCACCCATGTGGGTTCATGGTAACAGAATTGGATGAGTCAGCTAAAATGTGGCTGGGATTTTAACTGCTGTTCTCGAGAAATCTGTGGCTGTAACCAAACTACCTAACCGCCATGGATTTTGGTTGTTGTTGTTGAACCATTTGGTGTTTTTTTTTTTTCTTGAAGCTGGCATTTTGCGGCGCATGATGTTCAGGTGATGATTCCTCCACTCAAGCAGCGGCTCATATGTTCACCACAAAAACAACCACCTCCTCTTCCCTCCATGACACAGAACCCTCACACTTGGTCTACCTATAATCTCTCTGTGGCACGTGGTTTAGGAAATGCCAGGCAGTCTGGATCCTCACACACACACACACACACACACACACACAGACACACACACACATACACAGACGTACCGATTAAGAGAAGTGGAGGCAGAGCACCTTGGAGTTCACCTCCCCGGTGCTGTTGATTTCATTAGCGGGGTGGAAGAAGCAGAGAGGGGAGTGTGTGCTTGGCTCCCATTCATCTGGGGTGTCTGTGTCTCCTCTGCCTGTCGGAGCAGGCCACTTCAGAGGCTGCTGATTTCAGGTTTGGAGGCTGTTGAGTCTGCTCTGGCAGCCCCGGGACCCTCACAGATTAACATTTGCAGTCTGTTGAAATGGCATCAGACACATGTTCGGAGAAATTGCAAGCTCCGGGTTTGGGTTTTGTCTGAGACTCGGGTTACCAGGTGGTTTGGACCAGAACTGAGAGGTGTACTGAAAGTTCATTATGTGCACTTGCCAACATGTGTCTCTGCATTTGATGTGGCCATGGATGGATTTAGATGGAGCACTCACTGAGTACAGGCTGAGGGCCCCAAAGACCCCAGGAGCCTCTGAGCAGGAGCCACTGTTTGATGTGACTGTAGCGTTTCTTGTCAGAAGGTCATAGAGATGTTAGGATTCTTCTTTTGTTTGTTTTTTATTGTTCCTCAAAAGCTCCCACGTCTGCTCGGTATCTTTTAATATATCTGCTAAGCAAGTACTTTCTAATATTTGCTTTTGCCCTTTTGTTGCTGTTGTACTGTAGCTATGGTAGCATTTCATTAAAAAGAACAGTGATTTAGTAAAACAATTTGGCTCAGTTTCACTGGAGAGCCGCTCTACTTTAAGAATACAGTCTGCATCTCAGCGTCGTTTGTGTGGACCAAAATATGGTTCAAACGTGCAGTTTGCTGCTGTAGCCTTCAGTAGATTCAGTGTGAGCTGCACTGAGTCTGACAGCCTCTGTTGATAGAAGCTGTGCAGAATGCTGATGTGCAAGTGCAGGTCAAAAATCAACATCTGAGAATACGGTAAAATAAAGTAAAACAACCAAATAAGGTACAAAATGACTAGAGGACATTCTTTCTGGAGAGGTGATGGGTCTTTTACCCTGAGATTCATTTTATAATAATCTATCCATACACATCAAATGCAGGGCTGCAGTTTTTTGACAGCTGTCTGGAAGTGAAAAGCAGCTATTATCCACAGAACTAACGTCATAACTGAGTTGGCAGTGGCCTTTTTTACACCCGCGGGTCAGAGTCTCCCTTATTTCCTCATTAATGCTACATTTCTGCTCTGTTCTTTGTGTATTTCAGGATCCGTTGCCATAATGTGTGCGGTGATTTCTTTTTTCAGCTCAATCTGTTTTATATAAAGTGTCGCTTTGCCTGCCAGAATAGGCTCTTTGGCTGTAACTTTGGATGCTGCTCGTGTTTAATGACTGAAGGAGGCTTTGATTCACTATTAGCTCGTCTCTCCGCTGGAAGCTGTTTTGAGCGGCCCGGTCCGGTAGTGTGGGAGGAAAATAGGGGTTCACAGGTTTTTTCACATCTCACTGCGTAACCACTTACCAGACATTTATTGTGTTCTCGTGCATAGGGAGAACAAGCGCTTTGTGATGTGGGTGTTCTTGTGTACGAGAGAGTGTATTGTGCGAGCCTTGGTCCAGCAGTGGCTCGTGGTGGCCAGCCAGAGAGGATTGCGTGAGATTTTATAACAGCGTCTGCTGAGCTTTTCAACGAAAACATTTGATAAACAGATTGTGGAGGTCTGTAAACCACCCGTCTGTGTCTGATCCCTGTTCTTGCACAGTCTCGGTGTGTGAGTGTGTGAGTGTGTGTGTGTGTGTGTGTGTGTGTGTGACGCTCCGGTTCTTCAGAGTGTTTGACGCCTGCAGAATGGTGGGCATCCAGAGCTGCCTGTTAAATTACATTTGCACCAAAACCACAGGCCTCCATACCAGACGAGCTTCCCTTCCAGCCAGCCAGCAAGTCGGCCAGCGACCAAACACTGCCCTACCAATGCAGCTCTCTCTCTTTCTCTCTCTCTCTATCTTGTTTATTTCTTTTAGCATCCTTGTCTTTGTTGCCTTCATTTTTTACTGTTTCGGTGTGAAAAGTTTGAGAAGCAAGGTTTGATTCTTTCTGGCAAAGACGGCACAATATGCTGTAAACACAGATAAACAGACACCACAGACAAACACACTTATGGCTAACTCAGAGACTGAGAGAAACACTTTGGTAAATGGCAGTAAAGAAGGAATTTGTAGCTATGTGGTTGCTAAACAATCACAGACGACTGCGAGAGCAAAGCTGTAAAACAGACCTGATCGCTGCACACATGGTGGCAATGAACACACCTTTTTCTAAGCACTTGTGAGCTGCAAGTCTGCTGTAGACACCCAGATTACTCCCAGTCCCTGCTCTCAATTAACTGCGCAGTGTAACTTGAAGTACTTTATGAATTACAAAATGTCAGATCATTTACAAATTAGAAAGTGAGAGCTTGTGCATAACTGCCGTGCCTCACGGTAAACATTCAGTGTCTTCTGGTTTACCATTTTTTACCGCAGTGCATCATTTCATCCCATTGTTGCAGAGTTTTCCATTTAGCATCCCACATCATTACAAAACAACTGCTGACAATCATTAGTCCAATGAGAGCTGATGAAAGGAACTGGAGAGGCAGTTTGCCCTATGCCACACACACACACACCACATCATCAGTCAAAGTGAGTGCTGGACGCCGACACTTGCTCACTTATGATACACAAACACATAAAGTATCCTCCAGTGGTTTCCTGCACTCACCTGACCACGGTTGTGAAAATATTTACCAGAGGGTGATGTGGTCATTTCTCCCCAAGTTAAATTAAAGTCAACATGTCTGCCTGTTGCAGTTTCTGCAGGCCACAGAGGCCAGTGCGCCACATAGATACCACAGAGCAGAGGTACAGCGAGAGCTAGCAGGACACACTTCATACACTGAGATGCATATGAGTTTGCAGCTTATGTTTTGGATCCATTCAAGTGCATCTTATCCTTTCCGGGAACTAGAGACAGTGTTTAACCCTGAGCTCCACTGCACATAGAATAATGCAGGTTTTAATAAATGTCAGCCAAGCTTTAGTCCATTTATATTTGGACATTAATATATTCTGCTTCCCCCTGCTTCCCTTAGGCCTGGATGTCTGTGGCTGACTTGGACAGGACATGCTGTGCTTGTAGAGTGGGAAGGGAAAATGTAAAAACAAATCTCCTGTGCAACACAACAGATTTAATTTGACCTCAAATCATTTGTAGTAAATGAATTTCATTCATTTCAGATGATAGACAGTAACACACACAAAGGCAGTTTCCCCACTAATGTGTGGTGTTTTGCATGGAAGCATAATGTGGTAGATTCATGTAGATGTGCAAAACATCCCTGCTGCCTCTGTTTTTCCCATGATCTGTGGCACACTGCTGTTGGTGAATGCCTTTAGAGGCTTAGAAGTGATCATGCTGCTGGTTTGCAGCAAAATAAAGTCATTTTGAACAAGTAGTCTTACATCTCTCCTCACCTTTATAGGGCTCCAGTTCTTTGTGCGTGACGTCTGAAGCCTGGGATGCTGGTGACCATGCTGTTGGCTCCTGTCTGTGTGCTACTGATGCTGGGGGCGAGAGCTCTGGCTGGAGGCTACCCCCCCATACCTCACATGAAGTACATGCAACCCATGATGAAAGGGCCTATTGGACCCCCATTCAGAGAGGGCAAGGGACATTATATTGGTGAGTAGCACTTGTTTCTGTTCTGTTTGTAATGTGTGTGGGTCCACTCACTCTTTTGCAACAGTTCACTCAGGGAATAGAAACACTGGCAAAGCCTTTTTTTATGTAACTAACTTGGTTTGCCAGTTGACTGAAGTGAGAATGATCACGATCACATGTTCAGGTCCAAAGCTTCTGCACAAAGTACAAAGGCATACACTCAAAAACAACTTCCTGTAAACGAAAGAAGTCTTTTTATGATGTGATTGATGTGGAGACCTTCCCGGGAACCAGGACAGACTTGTGCACAGCAGCCTCTGGTTCTCCTCAGGCGGTCGAAGGGCTCACTGGAGTCTCCCTGCCTTGTGGGTCCAGAAGCATTTGGCAGGTACTTCAGCAGGGGCCTAATAGAGGCCTGATTACCCACTGTTTGCCGAGCACCACTGGGCCACTGGTTCCTCCTGCCATCTGGATGCCGTTACCCCACTGTTTATCACATAGTGTTCAGCTGTGGGATGAAGGAGAGAGTGTGAAGGAAATAAAAATAGACTCAATAAAAGGCAGAGGCACTGGAACAGGGAAAGGATTGGGGGTGGTGGTGATAATCATCCTGAAAAAATGTGTATGCTGTCATCATTATCAAATTTGACTCCAACTACCAAAACAAGTCCTGTAGCCCATGCTGTGTGCCTTGTTCTCTCAAAGACCCTTTCTTCAAAAGTTTGAAAACAACCATGGGGTGCATTTTCATCATTACCATTACATGATGTTCTACAAAGGCAGCAGAAGTTGGTTTCAGAGCAAATTTAGTGTTGATATTTTGAATTGGAACCCTTCACAGGAACATCAAAGATTTTCTAAATGAAGTTATGCTTTCCATAAATGGGATTTCAAAATGTGCCAAGAACAAGATTTACATGTGGAGGAGTGAAACGAATGCCGCCTGCAGTTTACATGAAGACAACATCTCTACTGCCCCTCAGTGGCCATGTGGCTACATTGCAGCACAGTGAGGCTATTTAAGTCTAATTTATCTGCCTGAAAATACACCAGAAGTATTAGAATTTAAAGATGCAGTAAACTTTCAGAAATGCCAGAAAAATAAACCCTTTGTTGTTTAAGTGATTGCTAGTGCAACATTTGTAAAATCATATCACAATTTACACTATCCAGTCTATTTTGATCAGTTGAAAGGCTTGGTTATGTGATTGGGAGATTAGATGTAATATTGATATATTTATGTGATAATTCACATTTTTGGATGTTTTCTTTTGCTTCATGGCAAAGTTAGGACCAAAAACAATGGATTGTTTTTCCAATTTCCTGCCCTTTTAGTTATGTATTCTACTATGTACAAAATGACCTTTATGTCAATCTTTGAGCAGTAGGTGTGATGTGTCCGGCCAATCACATCATATTGTGGAAGCAGAAATTTGTTAAAATATAAGGACCAAGTAGCACCGGACTGCAGTTGTCCAGGAGGAGCTAGGGACATGAACCATGATGCATATCCGTCTCCTTCAAATCTATTGTGCTCACTGACACCTTTACTGCAAAAACTTCTGCAAAACCACTACTTAATGCTTTTTGTGGCTGTATGAAAAATGAGAGAAACAGCAATGTTATTTTTAGAACCAAAGATCTTGCAACAATGTAGTTCAAACAAAGGTCAGTATCACCACTGATGTAAAATTCAGGATGTATTTGAAACATAGGATATGAACATCACAGAGATTATACAGATAGGCTATTGGACACCAATTTGTGTGGATTCCTTTGCTGATATTCTACTTAATTCCAGTAGGTGGAGTAGTAGGCTATGTTTCCTAAAATGAATGGCCCTAGGAGCTTCAACTTTAACTTTCTCACATGCTTGTCATAGAGGACAGAAAAATAGCTCCCAATCTCGCACTCACAATTGAGCTGCTCTTGAATAAGAGACCAGAGAATTTTTATTTATCAAAAGTTAAGCTGTAACACACAGAACTAGTATTCTCACAATCTCAAGAATTTCAAGGCCTCATATAGTTTCTTCTGTTTTTTTTTAAGAAGCAATGATTTGTGCCATGTAAAAAATCAAATTTCTTCTTAGATTGACTAATAAAAGCATGTTTCTTTGTTACACTGCATTTACCTGAGGTCCTAATGGACACTATATACAGTACAGAGAGTACTGACAGCGTAAATACTAGATTTGAGTCTTTAGTCTACTTCATGGCACTTTCAGAATAATAAGTATAAGAGTATCACTCAAGTAAAGCATTGCCAGAGTGTGTTTTCTGCCCTGGACATGTTTGGCCTCATTCTACAAGGGAAGGATGACTTCATGACATTTCCATGACTACTAGGCTACTTCTTTTACTGTAGCACACTCCGAATGAAGTTTTTCATTTTTACTCTCTTCATCCCACTGAAAGCTATAAACTGAAACTTGAAAAACAATAAAGTTATCTGTTGATCTTCTTTCTTCAGTGTCTTGATAGAGCCTACATACACAGGCTCAATCTGGACAATGCCATTTCAACGCTCTTTTAAGAAAATGTAATGATCTCAACATTTTCTTTTTTTTAAATGTGATTTGTCAGTCCATCTTTCCATTTTGCTTTAGTGTGCTAGCTCTGGCATCTAATCAATCTGGTTGACACAAGACAAGACACATTCCTTTTTACAATCAGAATCTTGATTGAAAATTAAAAGAAATGAATAAATAAACAAATAAATAAATTCATAAAAGAGATTGCCCTTGGTGCATCCCAGGTGGCCATAAAGACAGTGTAACAGCACATAGAATAAAGAGTTTGCCTATCTGTTTGCCTATCAAATGCAGCCTTATGTGTCAGATGATCTATACTTCACCCATGATGCAGCCATTCTTTTTACTGACACTTTTACATCAAGTGTTGTTTCTTCATTAAAAAGATTTTCATTCCATTTAATACGTGTTTTGTTTTAGAATAACACATTTTCTCTCTGTCTTAAAAGCCTGATATTTAGTACTAAGAAGCTGCAAAATATAAACTCCAGTCTCCACTCTTGTGTGGTAATCGAGCAGTGTTGGCCACTGATTAGAGAGGTGGTCACCTCACTCAACCTTGAATGTTACAGCAGCTGCAGGCAAAATAAACCTGGATATGTTTTTCTTTAACCCACAACAAATTCAGATCTTTGAGTTTCCAGTTTTGGATGTTAGACATTTAATATGCATTTTCATTGATCTGTGCTCAGCATTTTTTGTTTTTACATACATTACATTTATATGTTCTTTTTTTTGTTAGATATGCCACCCATGATGGAGGTGAAAGGGGAACCTGGCCCCCCAGGGAAACCTGGACCAAGAGGCCCACCTGGCCCACCAGGACTTCCAGGAAAACCTGGACTGGGAAAGTCAGGTCTCAATGGTCAACCAGGACCTCAAGGGCCATCAGGTTTACCTGGATTTGGTAAGCCTGGGCTTCCAGGCCTTCCAGGAAAACTTGGGCCAAAGGGGATGCCAGGGCTCAATGGTGAGGTCGGCCCACGTGGTGAACCAGGACCAAGAGGTCCCCCAGGGCAGCCAGGTGTCCCTGGCCCAGCTGGCTTGTCTTTGACAGGAAAACCTGGACTTCCAGGCATGAGAGGCCCCCCTGGGACTCGGGGCGAACCAGGACTGAAAGGTGGCTCTGGCCCACCAGGTGATCGTGGGCTTAAGGGTGAAAATGGAAATGGAAAGCCAGGGATGCCAGGTATAAGAGGTTCTCCTGGGCCAAAAGGCAATACTGGACAACCTGGTATCACAGGTGTTGGAAAACCAGGAGCTAAGGGTTTACCTGGACTGCCAGGCCTTAAAGGTGATCAAGGGCTCCCAGGGGAACCAGGGGAACCAGGAGAAGCTGGCCCTCCAGGTTCACAAGGTTTACCTGGGCCACTTGGGACAGGAAAGCCTGGCTTAGATGGACTTCCTGGAGCGCCAGGTCAACATGGTCCAAAGGGTGAGCCAGGGCCCAGGGGTTCCCCTGGATATCCTGGAACTCCTGGTTTTGGAAAACCAGGTGTTAGCGGACTAAAAGGAGAAAAGGGCCATAGTGGGTTGCCAGGTCTTCCAGGTGACAAAGGAGAGCAAGGAATGGTGGGTCCAGTTGGGGAACCAGGCCTTGATGGACAATCAGGGCCACCAGGAATTCAAGGCCCAATGGGCCTCCCAGGAAAACATGGGATGCCAGGACAGAAGGGAGAATTAGGGCCCCAGGGCCCCCCAGGACTGCCTGGCTTGAGAGGTGACCAAGGTACCAGTGGACCTCCTGGAAAACCTGGCATTCCTGGAGAAAAAGGCATCCCAGGGTCTGTTGGTCCTCTTGGAAAACCTGGGCCCAAAGGTGAGGCAGGGCATATCGGCCTACCTGGGAATCCAGGGCTGACAGGTCCTCCAGGGTCCAAAGGTGAGGCAGGGTTTATAGGCACTCCAGGCCCCCGGGGCCAATCAGGTATTCCTGGTCTTCAGGGTCCCATGGGTCCCATGGGACCACAGGGTGCCCCCGGCATAAAAGGTGAAACTGGACCTCCAGGGTCACCAGGACTCGGTAAGTTGGGAGAGAAGGGAGCTATGGGCCCACAAGGTCCTCCAGGGAAACCAGGCCCTGCTGGGCTCAATGGTAATCCTGGACCTCCTGGGCCTCCTGGTCCGCCTGGTCCTCCCGGAAATGGCCAAACAGTTGTTGCAGGGCCAACAAATACACAGTTGGAAGGAGGTGAAGTACCAGGGGACAGGAAGGTGCCTGTATACAGTCAGGTTGCAGTCTCAGCCTCCGTGGCACCAGCCTTCACAGCCATCCTCACCACTCCCTTCCCTCCCTCTGCCATGCCAATCAAATTTGACAGGACCCTGTACAATGGGCAAAATGCCTACAGTTCTGCTACTGGCATGTTCACTGCTCCTTTATCTGGCGTCTACTACTTTGCATACCACATGCATGTAAAGGGAACTAGCTTGTGGGTGGCACTGTACAAGAACAATGTACCAGCCACTTACACCTATGATGAATACAAGAAAGGCTACATGGACCAGGCATCAGGCAGCGCTGTCCTAGAGCTGAAGGAGGGTGACCAAGTATGGGTCCAGATGCCCTCGGATCAGGCAAATGGTCTCTATTCAACCGAATACATCCACTCCTCCTTCTCAGGATTCCTGCTCTGTCCTACATAACCCTGTCCTGTCATTCAAATACGTTCCTGTATAGGCACCTCAGAGCAGCCCTAAACTCAAATTACCTGCAGCCATATTAGAAACTAAAAACAATAGGTTTCTCAATATTATTGCCATCATCTTTATCTCTCACCCACAACGTCATCAGCGAAAGAAAAAAAAACTTTGTGAAAGAAATGGAAAGTTTTTAAAGGCAGGGGAAGGAATTTCATACTGTGTTATTTGTTTCAATGTCCTTCAAATGTGTGTTTTGGGTTGTATTTTATGTTGGTGTTTTTTTTAGCTTATATTATTTTAATTATTATATTGTCATAATTTTATTGTTATTATTTGGTCCTTGTCATCATTGTTGTTGTTGTTTATTGGATTCAGACTTTTAAGTGCCTTACTTTGTAATGTGCTAGTAACAGAGCTTCCCATGTGACTGCACATCCTGCCCTCATGCTCTGACATCATAAGGACGGCATCACCAGACCCTGGGGGCTGATTGGTTCCTGTGGCTGCAATCACACCCCCCTTGTGTTCTTATTTAAACTGCAAGTGGCAATACTGACATAAAGAGCAACAGAACAACACAGAACATATGGACAAAAATGGCAAAACAAGGCATTTGGTGCTGTAATATCATAATTTTCCACATTTTTTTTGTTTGACCTTTTTGGTACTTCTCAACAATTGCTATACTAAAATTATTATTAGGAGTAAATCTGAGTTTTTAGAGTGAGATATATATATTTGACAATTAGTTGTTATGGGCATCTACTGGGTGCTGATTTCTCTTTCTCTTTTTACAGGATTTAGTAGCTGACCATTTGTTTTTTACTTTCTTATAGTTTGCTTAACTGTCCAGAAATGCAATTCAAGATATGCAAACCAAGAATGAATATGACCTTGCAGTATTAGAGATATTTAACTTAAATTGCCCTTATAATAATGGTCAAAGATTTAAAAAATAAAAATAAAAAAGAAGCCAAAATGACAAATTGAGGATGACATGTATGCATACAGTCAATGTTTACATCCCATAGAGTAGATACTGGGAACAACAGCAAAGTAGACAGTGAGGACACAACCAGAACTTGATCAATGGCCTGTTTCCTTGTATTGATCTGATTTCCCCATTTGCACTGCAAATCCCATCAGCAGATCAGAGACATCCCCGACAGATGCTCTGACCATGACATCATTGCTTTCTAATGGCATACTACCTATTAATAAATCAGTATGACATTAACATTTCTATTGAGCAATCTGTGCTTCCATACTATGAAATCCATATCCAAGACCACATATTGTAAAGTCTGTGAAGGTGCTGGGAACTTGGTTCTCCTTTTTAAAATATGAAGGCAAATGGATGATAAATTAAACAATGACGTCTATCCTTGAGTGCCTGATGTTTCTGTGTGACTTGTTGCTGTGCAAATAAGAGCAATTCTGACTTGTTTGTAGTTCTAAGAGAAACAATGTTCTATGAATCCCCAAACTGTTGTGTCAAAAATAGCTGAATTATTGTTCAGCTTTATGGTACCTGTCTGTGGCTTTGAGGACAAGATGTTTCAGAACCGAATAATGTCAAACAGATGGAAATGAGAATCCATCAGCATTTACTTCACAAATAAGTAAAGGGACCGACTGAGGCCCACAGGTTGTGAAATACAGGTTATGTAACATTTAACAAACTCCTGCCAGATTTCTGGGAGAGGTGGTGGGCCAGAGGTGAGAGCTGCGTATTTACTCATTTCAACTGGGTGAGGCATTAAAGATACAAGCAAGTGTGTGTATGCATGAGCTTGTCTGCTCTAGTAAGTGTACCTTTCTGTCTGTTATTCTCTTACTGCATCTTTTTGTGTGCATGCGTGTGTTCTGTGCATGTGTGTGCATGTGTTTATGCGTGTGTGTGTGTGTGTGTGTGTAGGCCATTTCACATTGTCGCCCTGGCCATGATCCAGGTCATGAACACTTTGGTAGAGATAATAACAAACTTGCTGAACATACAAAATCTTAGGAAACGCTCCCTGTCCTGTCAATGTTCCACAAGAAATCTGATTTTAAAATGTATCAGTGTCCTGTGTTTTCAAGAGAATTTCACTGAGTAATGGTGCCTTTGCAAAGTAAGGGAACAAGGTATAAAAAAACAGATTCCAGGAGTTGGAGAAAACTGAAATTAAGTTGACATAATGAAGTCAGACAAGGTTTTCTAGCTGTTGATTACTGTGTAAGACTTTTGATGCATTGCATACTGGTTCAATGGGGGTATAAAGGAGTGCAATAATGTTTGTGTTGAACAACAAAAGATGAATGTTCTGGTGAAGCATGCAAGATCATTTGTCAGTTCCTGCACGTTAAAGAAGAGAGATGATAAAGAGGTTAGGGCAAATTGAGAAACATTGGTGCTTATATTACTGACACTGAGCTTAGACATGCCTCAGTTCAGTCACTCATTCCAATCAAACGCTATCAGTACACTGAAGTTAAGTCAACCGAACAAGAAAAATGTCAGCGTTTAGGAAGGTTGTGCCAAATGTTGAGCTTTGCAGTCAGAATGAATGTATGCTGTTAGACTGATTTAAACAATACCTTTTTCTTTATCAATCATCTACCATGCTGTCACTACACATAAACAGTAACTCATCATGTAACGCTAAAAAAGCAGTGCTAGGTTGAGGCCTAATCAGTATTTTACATCTATGTGATGCAAATGATGCACTTGCTCTTGCCCTGCCTGTCTCTTAATATTTTCACAGCACAACTACAACTGCTATGTATTATTAGCATTATGCGAGTCTTCAGGACAGTCCAAGGCTCGCTATGTACTGTATGTTGCCTTTTATTGTTGCCTTCTATTTTTGGACAATGATGTGAGTTACATGTGGCCATTACTCTGTCCTTATGTTTTTGAAAGACAATGTCACTTGCTTGCAGAGTTTGCCCTGTGCGCAAATCATTTAACAAGTGTCAGTAAGATCCATGTACCGTCTAAATCACAAATTGCTTTGAAGTGTTTTCTGTTTTTCTTTAAAAAACGCAAAAAAAAAGGACAAAACGAAAATAAAATTAATGCCTTGCTTCGGTTCTTAAGGGATAGGCTATTTGTTTGTTCTAGTTTCAGTAAATACAAATGGCCATTCCCATTTGCACATGAAATTAATGAAGATGTATTTATACATTTATGATAATTTAATAGGGATGCCAAAACTGACCACCGAAGCCTAGAACGTATAAATGGTATTTAACAGCATTGATGAGTTAAGAGCATTTAAAACATGTAGTTAGCATTCTAGCATTGTTTGTGAAGGATTATTTGTGGACTTTTATTTTCTATTTGTGTAATGTTCAATGTATCAACTTACAGGACTTTTGTCATACAAGGCTATTGCGTGCACTCTATGCAATAGAATTTACAAAAAATGCACTCTTTTTGATTGAAAATGTTTGTCTGCTTATACAAAATCTACAGTACTTGATTGTATTGATACCACATCAATAAAAACTTTCTTGTATGTTGGTGTCAGAATTTTATTTCTTTCCTCAGCACAGGTGTGTGGAAATTGTCAAGAAAATGCATCGTAACAAACCAGTCACTTCCACTTCTCCAAATTTTCTAGCATGAGTGTAGTAATCTCTGAGCAGCTGAAGTAAGGAAGATAAATGACAGAAATACAGTGTCCACACAGTGCATGAGTGGTTAGAGCTGTTGCCCAACAACAAGAAGGTCCCAGTTTGACTGAGGGACCTTCTTACTGCAATATGCATGTTTGCACCATATGTGATAAGGTTTTCTCAGGGTACACCACACTCCAAAAAACATGCATGTTTAAATTGATTGGAGACTCAAAATTGCCACTCAGTGTGGGTGTGAGAGTGAATTGTGTGTATGTGTGTGTGTGTGTGTGTTGCTGTCCAGTGTAGATAGTCTATATCCTAGACAGTGGAGGTGATAGGCTCCCGTACACACCCATCACCTCAAAGTAGTGGATGGATGGAGTTCAAACACTGTACATCTCCACAGCAATATTCTAAAACACTGCAGATAAAGGAATAAACACTAGAGGGAGATGTATAATTTTAGCACTGACTCTTTCAGGCCTCTACTTTTAAAACATCCTCATCTGATCAGCTCAGAGGTGCATGGAATGGCTTTTGCTCGTCAGTTAAGACCATGCTTTTGTCAGTTACATATATACAGTACATGCATGTGTATAGATATATTATTAAACGTCAGTGCCAAACTTGATTTGAAACAAATCACATTGCTTTTCGTCTTACCCTGTCAATGTCTGCCATGCTGAAGAAAGCACACAGAAAGTCTTCTAGTGTCAGCCATATCAGATGGACAGGAAACATAGTGAACCATGGTGATACTGGGGGTATGGGTATAATGGTAACCATCTAAATTAAATGTGTGAATATAGCTTTTATTTTAAGTAGGAAGCTACAAATATAGCTTCTGATACAGCCACTGATGACCAGTGTTGCTATCTTGGGTGGCTCAGAAACACTGAGCAAACGATAGCGACATTTATTTAATATTCATTTACTTATTCAATAACTTGGACTGCAACAACTGCTATTCATCTTAACAACTGCAATTTTACATAGTTTTACACTCTCAGTACTGCTGCTACCTCTTTCACAGTCTGCAACTCATTTTCCCCAATACACTTAAATCTGATGTTTTCTGTATTTGCAGTCATTTACTGATGAATTGCTATCATTTACCTATATTTTGTCCTGTCAGTCTCTAACAATTGTGTTTGTTTTTTTTAACTTATGGTCTTGCAACCTGGAACACAGACCTACCCAAGAGATCAATAAAGTTAATATCCACTATCCACCATATCCATCTATCAACACACAGACACCCTGTGATATTGAGAAAACACCCATACAGCACGTTGCTTATTAAATGTGTACGACATGTGGCTGTCAGAACTTGAAATATGGTTGTCTTCGGACGTGAGACAAACGTGTTGTTGTAAAAGAGCCCACGGCAGCAGGGACAGCATCGTGTGGTTTGGTGCTGGAACTGTCGTCACCATGGTGAGCTGTCATCGTGCAGCCGGATTCTTCTTACGTCCTTATGACGCCAGACCCTCCATGCTGCGTTCGCGTGACCTCGGAAAACTCGCACACCTTAATATAGCGCTTCAGAATACGGCTTGACGTGTCAACACGTGCTCTCTCGCAGAAAAAAAGGCAGCTTTCCTGGTGGGAAACACACACGTCGTTGTAGTAGTCGTTACATGCTCGTTAGACGCAATAACACTTTGTGAAAGACACTATTCAAAACAGTCTTACCTATGTTTGAAAAATTGGGTAAGATTAATCTTGTCTGTGGGCACATGGGCATTGTATGGAACGCCACTGGGTATACAACTCTCAACACATTGAACGTCTCAACACATTGAATTTTGGTATTTTAGGATGTTATTTTTTTAATGTTGCTTAGGAAATGTTGGCTGAGGAAAGCTTTTGTGCCAATATACCAGCCAATATACCACACACACACACACACACAGACATTTATATATATATATATATATATACACATACAAACACACACACACACACACACACACACACACACACACACACACACACACACACACACGATGGTGAAGTTCCACACCATTTGAAAAAGTTATTAGGTTACAACCTTTTAACCTAAAGACCACCTCAACACCTTCCTGACAAAATGTACAATAAAGTTGTATGTTTCATATACTTACTTTTTTATTTGTGTCCCTCAGAGTGTGTCTGCTATGTCCATCCTCGCTGTGGCCTGCTAGGTTTGTGGGGGCCCCCCAAGGAACAAAAACGTGACTATTCTAGTGGTTAGCCAAGTTAATGTACATTGGGAACACTACCTCTCCCCTTCTAGATTAACCTGTCAGTTGCCCCAACCATTTTCTTCAGTTGCAGACTACTGTATTTATAAGGCAAGTAGATACTCTACTCTGGGTCATGGTGTATGTATGTTATACATACAAAGATAGCAGTTGAATCAATAAGTTGATATAAAGTTGTACAACAGGATCTTGTACATATTTGACAGGGAGTCAGGGGAGTTGCTGCAGGGCAGCATTTTGTTTTAATCACACTTTATATTTGCAGCAATGTAATGTAAATCTCTTCCTGGTGGATCCGTGAAATTGGCTGACTATTGTTTTCATACTAGATACCCTCTCAATATTTCGAAGCACCTGTACACCGGTGTGTGGCAGAAATAACATTTCCAACAGTCTAGACCTGGCACAGTGGTATCTTGGTGGGTTTATGTCCGACAGTCCGTGAAGGTATCACCGTACTGAGGTGGCTCCTCCCCAACAACAGTTCCCGACCTCCGAGGAGAACTCAAGCTGCCACATTGAAGAGGAACAAAAAGGCGACCTGGCAGCGCTTTCTACACTCCCTCCACTTTCTCCGGGTAGTCACGGGATTTCAATGTTCAACCTGCTCTTTGTAAGTACCAAAAATAACACAACTTTAAACGTACCTGCTTGAAAACAAAGAAAACCTGTCCTCGATCTGATACGATCTTGACACGGTGGCCGCAGCACGGTTCATCAAGAAGCCTTATTAAAAGTTGGGCTTCACACTGAGCTGAAGTTAGCAGAACAAAAGGAGTTTAAAGTTAGTTCAGGAGAGCTTGTCTGAGCAGACCGACCTACCAGTGTGTAGCCACGTTAACGTTAGCCGAAGGTTGGACGGCTGTAACACTGTCTTCATACCCTGTTGAAAATCGTTTGTCGATGGTAGAACTCCTTGTATTTTTTCCGTCCACGGGCTTTCAAGTTAGTCCTGACGTCTTTCTGTGAACTGGCTGCCAAACATTGCTCAGAAATGCAATGAGGCGACGGAACTGGGATAGCATTTAGCATCTGTAGCTACATTAGCTTGACGTTAAGGGCTAAGGCTATTTCCGAGAGTAAGAAGAAGCCAAAATGTGTGGCCAACACCGGGATCAGTCATATCAGAACATTGTCACTCTTGTGTTTATTTTGAAACAGTCGCATTTAGTGTTTCAAAACGCTATTTTGTTGTCCTGAGTGAACATCGGCGGAAATTTCATCAAAACTAGAGCTAATGCTACCACTTAGCTCCTGGTGTGGAAGTGAAGGCAGCATTTCTGTGGATCGATGTTTAGATTCAGCTCAGGTTAAGGTATTAAATAGTTGTTTGGGGATCCCGTTTACGTCTAGATGTTGAAACTACAACAGGTTGTTATGATTTTACAGTATTTCCAGCTTCCCCCTCGTGTTGGAGAAGCTTGGGTTAGAGGTAGATGGCGATTGAGCTAACAGCCTTCCGCCCTTTGTGGCAAATCTTGACCCAGACCATGTTGATTTGAAGCCATACGTCAGGATCATATTTTCAATAACGGGTGGATACAGTCTTCGAGATATATTTCCCGGTCATTAACTGATTTTCCCATCGTGTCGTAGGTGTCTGAAACAGCTGTCATTGTAGTGTCCAACTAGCCGGTTTGACTCATATTAATCTGTATGCATTTCATCTTATAAAGCCAACACGGGAGTGAGGTGGGGTCTACACCACAACATATCACACCACTGTGCACCACTCCACACCAGAGATCCCTCTGGTTTCCTCGGACAGCGAGCACCCAACCATTTAGCCATGTTGGAAGGAGTGAGTTGAGGAAATGCACTTGGGGAGGAAGTTGAGTAGAGAGCAGCTGTGACACGAAAGGCCGCAGCACATTCCCATGCCTCTCAGTTTTCAATTTATGACCTTCCAATGGTTTCAGCCTCCTCTGATAATAAATTCTAGTGGGTAGCTAATACAAATGAATAGCTCAAAACAGTCCCACCAGCATGGGCGGATGAGTCAATGAGTAACTGGTGTAACAGGTAAGCTAGTTGCACATTCCTGCTTATGAGTCACCGCAAGGTGACCCAATTTGTGTGCGGAGATTATAGGTGATGAGTGTGTTAATACTATAAGTTATCAAAATAAAACAAGGGCTGGACACTGGGTAGAGGAAGTAAAAGAAATGCAAATTGATTTAATGTTCATGTTTTTTGTGTCACTGTTGATGGAGGCGAGAAAAAAAAGGCCTAGGGGTCCGCCTCTCCCAAGGAATGACACGACAAGTCTTTATGCTCTATTTGCATTTTATTGTGAAAGTAGGTCACTTACTCTGGTGACCTGCTTTATATTATAGCTAATTGACACATGATGCACAGTCCAATCTCGAAATAGCATAGGCTCCTCTTAGTCAGTCCACTTAGCGAACAGCCTGCAGCTTAAAGCAGGTCTGTACACTGAGGAGCCCTCATTCACAAGCTGCCACACTTCAAGTCAAACCCCCGCTACCTGTTGGTCTAGTCTCCTAAAGTAATGTGTCTGACAATTTTCAAACTAAAAGGCAAGTTTCACATTTCTGTATGTAGTGCATTGTGGTGTTTTGTGTCTGTTGCGGGAGCTGCAGTGCCTGACTGATGACATGCACCACTGACCCATAATTAAGTGTATATAAAGATTGAAGCATGTAGGTCTAAATCTAGCTGGAAGCCTCCTTGATATTTTACACCAACAAAAGGGTGGTTCTGCTGCCTACAGGCGGCATTAAAAAGGCAGGGTGACAAGAAGGGAAGTTCTCAGCCTTGGTTACCGTAACTGTGAAAGGCGAGCCCAGCGTACAGTAATATGATGCCAGCTTACCAAGGGGGTTACTGGGGGACAAGAACACCTATGTTGTAGCCTGCTGGCTCTCAGCCCATTTAGCCACAGGGTTACTCTGAGTGTTGAAAGGTAGGGTTGGAGAGGGCCTCTTCACAGTGACTGGCTTAACAGATCTGGCCAATTTAAACTCTAGTTTTGACCCTGGGTGTCTGGCTGTGGCAAGAATGCAACACAGGCTTTGGTTTTTGCTTCTGTGTGCTCACTTACTAAGATCCCTGGCTCCAGAGTAATTTTGTTGTATTGAAATCAGCCCAAAGTGGAAAGCCAGGATTATGTGGCCACACATCCTTTTTTCTTTCTTTCTTCTCCGGCTCATTTTGGGCCATTAAGAAAAAAAAGCCGTATATAATTATGTATTAGTAGCCATGGGCACCTTGTGTTTATCTCATGCTGCGTATTGGTTAATGAATCATGCCCTGGTCGGCACGGTGTTCGTTTACTGTTGTTGCCACAGCACTGAGATAAAGCAAAGGCACAGGGCTCTGCAGCACTGGCAGCATCTGACAGATTGACACCTCTTCTGCTGCAAGGCTTCCTAGTGAAACTATAGCAACAGGTAGGAATGGATCACGCTTTGTTATTTGTGTTTACATCTTCCTTGTCTAGCCTGAGCTGCCAGAGTGGCAGTTAGGAAGGGGAAAACACCATCCAGTGCCAAAACATGCTATAGTGACGGGTATTGGTATTGTTATTAGAGCTGTTGTTTGTAGGCATATGCAGCTGGGTTCTAGTTTTGAAGCAGCTATAGTCTGGAAAATGCTAGGTTATTGCACATAAACAAGCCTGCCGTGTTTTCCCCATTGCCTAGGAACTTTGTTTCTTACTGGAGCTTGGCTTGTTTCCCCGCTTTTAAGCAGCTTATCAATCAACATGACCTCAAATTAATGTGTTTATTGTGACCATCACATGAAAAAGATGGATGTTTTGTGCCTCTGGTAAACGAGAAGGATCTCCTAGATTAAATAGCTGCATGTACTATCTCCCATCTCCACCATGAACCCCTGACCCCTCTTCTTTTTTTTCCTCCCCCCTCTGAGCTGCACCTCCGACTGTGTCTTTAGCTTTACCCTGTGAATGTTTAAAGAGAGCACCGTTGCTCTTCTCTGATCTCTTCGCGAGGGACACAAACATTCCCTACTGGAGCACTTGTTGCTGTTGCTACCGCTGAGATAATTGTTGGTATGGCAACGGGCATCCCCCTGACGCGGCTGTCAGAAGGCCCAGCAAGTTTTCAAATGTCAGAAGAATTCATGTCGCAGCGGGACTCTCTGCACCTCTCTGCAAAAAATGTGAGCAAACAGCCCGTAAAAAAAAAAAAGACGCCTCCCGGACCAGAGCTTATTTTTACACCGCCACGGGTCGATTTCACTTACAGTAAATGCGTAATTACAGTGCGCACTTCTGCTTTCTGTTTAATTAGTTGAAACCACAGTATAGACGCACGTGCATGCGAGGGAGCAGCTCCACAGGAAGCCGCTGTCACATATGCCCCAGTATAGGAGTAATTGTAGTGGGACACTGAAGGAGGATTAGCCGCTTTGTATCCCCACGTAATTGATGTGTTGGCAAACAGGTGTAGGTGTGTGCATGGAGATGTTGTCTCCACGAGCCGATTTGAGGATTGTGACATGAGATTATGACTCAGCGCCGATGGCTGAATGTAGTCACATGACCGTTATCCCAGACCAATATCGTAAACTAGAGAAGTGAACCAGAGAGGCGTTGGTAAAACAGTAATGGCCTCACCTTTTTGCCGCCAGTGGTTTTTGGTTGCACATTAAAGCAAACGGTGACTGTGGACTCTTCAGAACACATGCAGACCGGTGACAGAGTTACCTCCTTCTGTTTGATGACTTACCTGGAATCGTGACTTGATTGCGACATCATTTCCATGGTTGTTCTGAGTGGATGAGTCATTTAGTGATCACCGGAACATTAGGAAGTGCTCAGACAGCTCAAGAGCAAACAGGTGAATGTTCTGGTTAAATATGCGGCCTTGGGAATCTATGTAACAAAATGGAATATATTCGGAGGGATTCAGACCGTCTGCGCTCTGCGGGCACATCTTGTGATAAGCTGTCTCTGTCACAACTGTGGAAATGTATTGCTGCCAAAAAAGGGGGGCCTCTATCACGTAATTACGAGATGAGTCTGTTATAACAACATCTTTTTTTGTTATAATGTGCACTTAGTGCAGTGTTTCAAGATATATTTTCATGGTGTAGTGTTAAATTATTTTATTTCAAGATATTATATTTCCATGTTGTAATATGATAATGTGAGGCAAGAGTATGCCTCATTTACACAATTCAGTTAAATTCTACTGTATGCTTGGCCTGAGACATGGAGAGATTCCCCAGTTTTTTAACTCGGTGGATGTGGATGGTATTGTTGTATGCTATGTTATATATACTCTCTATATACACTTTGATGTGTATGAAGTTATACCAGTATTGTTCCTCAAATATCATGTTATGAAATGACGTGATAATTTCATGGAATATCAGTGCAATGCGATATAACGTTAAACAATGTGCTGTTGTACATCACAAAACTACTTTAAAGACAATATTCTTGTTCTCCTGTCTGCTTTGCTTTTTGTCATTAGTGGCCACAATATCCAGACTGCAATTGCTGCTTCTGAGCAAGTAGTGGCACTCTGCAATTTTCTACAATTGTGGGGTGAGACTGCAGCACTTGCTCCACTTCTTGAACAAGAGTCTTGTTCTTCAAAGACTTCTTTGTCAGATCAGAATCGGTTTCTCTTTGCGTTGATCCTCAATTCAAATGATAGTCAAATGTCTGTGTTTTTGCTGCTCACGTGTAATTGTTCAGAGGCTGTTGTTAAATTCTGTGTGTAGTCTAATTAACAGTGCAGCTGGGCCACAGAGAGGACAGTACAGGCCTTTGTTTGTTTGGATATGTTTTTCTCTTTTCGTTCCCATTTCTAAGGTACCTCTGAGCCCTGCTCTCTCTCAGTCCTTTCCAGAGATGGATCAGTCCTTGCCCTCCCCTCTCCCTCCCCCCGTAGCACTATCAGAGGCCTTTGATCGTCACACTGTTTATCTGTGCTCACTCAGAGGCTGCAAAGCTGTGTGATAAGTGGGCTTTGCCATGTGCAAGTGCGTGCGTAGGGGGTGTTCGTCTGTTCATGGAAATTGGGAGGGTGGGGAGAGGAGGAGGAGGGGGTTACGTATTCTCTCACCTCTCTTCTCCAGCCACGTTTACACAGACGCAAGAAGCCAGAACAACAAGTACCCTGTGTGAAGATTAGCTCCTGCCCTCTGGGAGCTGAGAGAGACAACCTGTTGTGTTGAAAAGAGGATAGAAGATCCATTTACCAACAATGTCAACAACATTTAGCCATTCCAAGTACATATTCCTCACATTGAATAAGGGCATTAAAATGGGCTACAGCACAATACATTTAAATATTAAAGCACCTGTAAATATAGTATTTATGACTATTATGATTTGTTTTTGGAAATTGAGTGGAGAAAAAATGGGCAGTTACTGCAGATGCAGATTAGCGCTCACGCCATCGACGCCCCATATCACGCACTGAACTGTAGTGCATCACCCAGCGAGGACTTGTTTCACAGCCTCTGCTCTGCAGGGTTGCAGTGTACCGTCATGTTGAGCTTTTACTGGTGGTAAGTCTCTGTTTTTAAAGCTTTGTTAAGATGCTGTGGAGCTGACCTCCGCTGTAGGGTGTTAATTAGAGTAATGTACTCTAATTAGTCTCCCTATCCTTGCTGACTTATGACTGTAGGAAAAATATACTAAGATTCATGAAAGCAGAGTGAGGGTAGGAGGAAAGCTAGGCATGAAGGGAGAAATAAGAGTTTAGTTTGAGTCTGAGGTCATGTTTTTGCTGCTGTGGTCAGGTTTGTGCCAATAGCTTGACGTAAACATTGCAGCATCACTGTTCAACAGTTTGGTTCACTTGGCCTATTTTGACCCACTTTGTTTAGTGTCAAGGGTTCTGCTTTAGCCTATCTCATCTCTAACAGGGCGTGAGGCAGGAAATACACCCAAGACAGGCTGCCAGTCAATCGCTCCCACACTCGCACCTTGGGGCAGTCGGCGTAAACAAACACGCCACGCATGTTTTTATGCTTTGAGGAACAATCCAGTGGTGGTTGTAAACTTGTTGATCGCACGATATAGCTCTCAAACGCCACACTTTGTTCAGACCGAAATGAAATACTGGAACACTTCTAAACATAAACATCACTTCTGCTTCGGCACTTCTCCTTGCGTAAAGACCCAGTCCCACCTCTGTCGAGCAGCCGTGCAGCGCTACCAGTCACACCGGTGTTGCCTTTTGATGTTTCTCTCCTCTAGCCGCACACCGCCGCGACATACTTTCACTATTGTTTTGTGCAGATTAAAAACGTGTGAAAGGGCCGAGGTGAGTTGTAGTTAATCTCTCATAAACTCATAAACCCTTCAAAGAGGTCCGCCACGGTCGGAAGAATCTGACTTAAGGGCAGCTCAGTGGGTTTTTATGCGTCTGCTGGATCCGGAGCGTTGCATTTGTCATACGCGGCGTTGTTCGATACGCCCCTCCAACCTATTTCAAGCCTCGATCAAACACGGTCCCCCCACAAAGTGGCTATAATAAGAGGGAGGTTTCTCCTTTAATGTCGCCGTGTTTGGTTTCACTTTGTCAACAATACAAGATGTTAATCAGTCTGTGAATCTGACACCCGGCCGACGGATTTATAAAAGCATTTCCCGAGCTCGCTATTAAGTTTGCACAACCACATAACTGCATTTGAATTTTGGCCCCAAAAATACTGCGCACCGAGACGACGTCTTACCCTGTAGTTTTCTTTTCAAAGTATTACTGCCCAAAGTGGGGTAGCCTGTTTATCTTCAGGGCTTGTGGTAGCGGCCCAGTGAAAAACACCGGTTTATTATATTTCAGACCTAGACGACTGAGAACCTGACGACTGAGTCAGACTGTCTGCGCACTGGTCCACCTTGACACAAGCAGACACCGGTAAACATGTTGTGAGTCATGTCTGATTAGCTGACTGGCTCTAAAGAGAAGGAAGCCTATTATTTCTCTCCATATTCATGAACTGGAACATTCATGTATAATATTCAGACAGATTAAATACAAATGTTGCTTTAAAAGCCACTTCAATTGTGAATAGGACCATGTGCAGTTCTTTAAAGGTAGTTGGGGTTAACTGAATATGCTTTAGCTCACAATACAACAGCACGTTTTCACTTGTCATTGTCTGTACAGTTTCTTATTAATTTGAACCCTGAAATGATAATTCCCCATATGACTGTCACCTGTAAAGCTGGGGTTTGACATTTTCCTCTTGTCACAGCTTCCCAGTCTGATGTGACATCAGAGGTTGCCTTGTGAGTGTAGCTTTTTCATTTACATATTAATTGAAAGTCAGCCGCTTTCCAGCCTTTGGAGAACGTTCGTCCGCACCTATTTTTCTCTCCATGTTGCCAACTGCAGCTTATTGCTTCACAAAGAGTGCGTTTCAGCATTCAGTTTGAGGTTTGGTCAAGGTGCTGGTATCAGAGCTCCCGACACATCTATAATTAAGTTTCCTCGTAGCAGCCTTTCCCTGCTTCCATGACTCGATGCGTGTTCTCAGAAAGGTTTTGAATGAACATGAACCGGTTCCCTCCCGATACAGGCCCTCATTCCACGAAATCCATAGGTGGGCACATTATCAGAATTCAGACAACAAAGTGTGAGGCCACACGTAACATATCACTTTCAGCCTTGTTCCAACAAGCCCTAGAGATTTCAGTCTCGCTTGTTACACTAGATAAACTGGTAAGGCGCAGGAAAGGGATTAGAAGCGTAGCGAGTATTGATTGTTGGTAGTTTTGTTGGCTTAATAGTGCAGTGACCTGTCACCGTACTCCACATCGACAGGCTGCTTCAGGCTTTGAGTAGTGTCCCAGTAGCCCACACTTTTATTGGCATGCGGCATGAAGTCGACTCTCTGATCTCCTGACCTACCAAGCACTCTGAATGTAGCACTCGAAGCTTTTACAGTGTGTGGCTCAAAGAGCAATTTTAACATGCGAGCGCTGGCCTCAGGACTGATAAAGCTGAGGGCGTTTATGGCAACAAAACATCTCAACAATGCAACACTCAAACGGTCATGTTCAAAAAGACACAAAAGCAGTCTTGTGTGTGTGTGGCACCTGCGTGCTCGGCTAATTCCTGTTTTTCAGACTTTTGTGTTTTTAACATTTTTTTAGACCTCTTGAATGTTGAGTCATCGTCATTGTGATGTTAAGACCGTATTATAGCTCAGAAACCCACTTCTCATCATATGTCAAGAACATGTGCCTAATAAGTCCCCAGGCGTGACCCCATACCAGTGTTTTGAAGTAGGCCAGAGATGGCACGTCAGGCCCGAGGCCACACAAGTTTGCCACTCTGCTTTCACACTTGACCAAATGTAGCAAGCGTGGCCTGCAAGAAACGCTCGAGAGCCAATTTAGGACATTTCTCTCGACCAAGGTGTGACTGAAACCCTAAAAGCAGGAGTGTGTGTGTTGGCTTGTTACGGCCTGTTGCAAAGTTTTCCGTCAGCCTGCAGCTCGGCACTAATTTTCTCAGAGTGAATCGCTGCTTCTACATCCTTTTGTTGGCGCTGCTGGTGTGAGCACACAGTTGGGTTTGAGCAGAACTCCCAATTTGAGGTGAGATGCGCCCACCCGGCCTATCAATGGCATTGACGTCACAGCGAGGAACCAGCTGGACCCTTGGGCAGGTGTGATCCTCGGTCTTATCTCAGCCATAGTCACTGCCAGCTCTTGGCTTAACTTGTTTTCCTTTTCTTGTGCCTTGACTTGATATCCTTATTTTCTTTATGTCCATCCATTTCTTGCTCTCTCTCTGTCTCTCTCTGACATTTCCAAGCACATGGGTTATCTCTTATTTAGCAATCACAAAGGCCACAGGAATGTATACATGCCTTTGTGACCCGTGGCCTTGTTCTATTCCCACTGATACGCGGTTCGTAAGCCCGATTGCAACTGTCAATGAGTTCTTGTGAATTTCAGATCAATGCTATCTATATCACACAGCTGCAAGGAGAGCAGCTCCCTGTACTTGTGTGTTAGTGTGTGTTTGTTTTATCCAAGACTAAACGACACCCTAGAAATGAAACCTTTGTAGTTAGTAACAAGCAGGTGGGGAAGTCTTAGCCTTTATCTTTCTTGTGATATCCATCTCTCACTTCCAGAACTGCCTTCCCACCCCCCACTCCCCCGCCCCTTCCTCCTCCTCCTCCTCTCTCTCGTTGGCCATGCTGCCGTGGATGACAGGCACTCCCCCAGCTGCTTGACTCGGCTCCCACACACACACACACACACACACACACACACACGCACACACGCACACACGCACACACGCACACATGCACGCACACACACCAAAGTAGCCCTCCAGCTGCTCCGAGGCAGTACAGTCTGGTCATGCCCAGTCTGGCTCCAGACAAAACATCAGGAAGACTCAGGCACAACCTCAGACCACCAGACGGGATTGCATGTAATATTAACATCTTTCACAAGGAAATGGATTCAGATCTTCCACATTTTGCGTGACATTTTACCACCGTGCCCTTCCACTCTATATAGCCAGTGTCTAGACGCTCAGGCTCATCTGCCTGCGTGTGTGAATGTGTTTTTCTTTCTAATTTTAGCAACCGTCACCACCCGCCCCCCCTCCTCACCCTTGTGGCAGATGTATTGCCCAAGCCATCTTGTGACTATCATCGTGCCTGTGTACCTACTGTACACAGTGTATGCAAAGCAGTGGAGCGAGCCATCGAGCCGAGGATTGGCAGCACGGGAGCCTCAGCTCTTTGGCAGATGCTTAACGTTTCAGAGGCCTTTCAATTAGCCCTCCCTCTGAAGCCCTGCTCTGTGTCTTTACGCGCTTCAGCTGCGATAACCTGCATTAGCGCTGCTCCTATATCATTCGCTCTGTCAGGGGAGAGATCTCTGTCCTCGTATGAGCACGATAATAAACGGCCGATGCGCGTCCTCCACTTAACTTGTGCTACAATCGAAGACATTTTTACACAGTTTGCTATTACACCCGATGTTTCTTTACAATTAGCTCGACAGAGCGATAAATCACTCATTGATAATGACTTATTCGACAGATAAGGTTTTTATGTTTTCTTACAGCTCTCCACTTTCTCCCTGAGAGGCCAGCTGATTCAGTCCCCCCCCCATCCCTCCGTCCTCTGGCCAGCCTGCTCTAACAGTAGACCACGTGATGAGGAATAGGGAGCACCAAGGGAGCTTTCTCTAGGCCTCTGCCTTTACCCTGACCTTTCTCCCAGTTTAGCGTATACACTTATACGTAGGCCCACATGTACAAAAAGGCCAGTTGCTAATTTAGCACAAGTACATCCGTTTTTCAATGAAATCCGCACAGCTGGTAGTTCTTCCCTCATGAGAAGTCAGCTGTAACTGGCCACCCTCAGTGATTTTGGAGTATTTTTCTGCCCCAGACACTTTCCACACGGAGACTCCTCAAATAGAGAGTCGTTAGATTTAAATGTCCATTTATTCCCAGGCTTGAATGGACCATTTCAGATTGATCTTGTGCCCTTGTATCAAAAAATGAGCATCACTGTCGACCTGAAATGATTATGTAAATATTGACATTCACTAAAGTGATACTTGAACCCTAAATACCAAACCTGTAAACGCTTCGTGTCTACATTTACACAACACTGTGACCATACACATTACACAACTGTTCAACTCTCACTATGCAGTTTTTTGTGAGTAAAGACTTAAAAGAGGTTGTTTATTTCGAACTCCATCTGCATATATAACCTGTCTAGTCTACCGTCATTGTGCATAAAGGGCCTTTATGAATTTGTGCTGGATACAGTTCGGGTAAAGGGCTGAAACAATGGCTGCAGACATAGACGAGTGCTAAATCAAAACCATGGACTGGTGGATTATCCCGTTGACTGGGCTGAACTCGGCAGACTCGTTACCAATCTATAGAAGCATTGTGCGCCCTGTCTCTTGTTTCCTGTGTGGTTAAACGCATCTTTGCCTCGACAAACAGACTGGGTTTGTGCGTACGGCTGTTTGTGTTGTTCTCAGTGCATCTGTGCAGTGTGTAACAGCAGAACCAGTTTGCAAATTTCACTTATTTGCATGAGTTCCCAGCCGCTGGCGGAAGTGCTGGCAGGCACTAGTAGTGAGTACTCACTACTTCTGTGCTGTTGAGTTCAGTCGAGACTTGAGCAGTTTCTCTATGGTAGGTTTCTTTCTTTGTCTTTATTCTAAGGACATTACCTCATCATTGAAAATGATCGTCTCACGTCTGCAGTTAATGCCTGTTGCATATTTCAGCTGGCTGACAGTGCCGTCGGGGGGTATGTTGTGCTGGCATTGTCAGCATCTGAAAATGTTTCGTTTGACCTTCTTGCCTCTTCTTCTTCTTGGTTACCCTACTTTTTGGCTGAATTTGAAATGCAGACTGCGTGAAGTCACTTTCTGCAATCCGGGCAACCATCCACGAGCCGGTTGCTTTTCATCTTTTTAGCATACGCTGTCATTGTGGTGTCCTTGCTGTGTCTGTCGGGCCCTTTTTTTTCCCTTTCTTCCCCCTCTTCAGGTTTTCCTTCATCTTCCAGTCTCTTATAACTATACTACTTTCCTCTCCATAGTCAGGTTAAATGCAGGTAAAAGGCATGCAAGTTCGACTCCTCTTCTAATTCTTTTCATATCTCGGGGATTAGGAGCATTAAGTCAGGTTGCCGTTTTTCCAGTCTCCGGTTGTCTGGTCGTTGCAACGCCGTATTGTACTGTCGAGAGGCGGTAATTAAAAGTGTCATGGAGTATGTCGGCGCACGCACGCACGCACGCACGCACGCACGCACACACGCACACATCAAGGCTGTTTTTAGTGCCGTTGTGGTTTTTGCAAAGTATAAAAGATGGAGGGTGGAAAGGATCGTGCAGTTTATAGTAGGTTAGGGCGAGCCTGTGTTTTATTCTCGGGTTTACAAAAAAAATTAGAGGTTATCTCTGACTGGTTCTCCTTTTTGTAGGAATGAATCAGGTGCGGCTGAACGCTTGGGTCCTGAGGAAATTGTGACTGGGTGAAACGGGAACGGCGAGAGAGTACAGAGAGTCTTGTGTCAGTCCGAAGGAGGTGAAAAGAGGGAGCGTGGGACTGAAATGCTGGGGCCGTTTGAAGCTTTGCCCACCCTGCAATCCTCACCTTGTGACTACTGCCTGTGTCACGGTGCTGAAGTCCAAGCGCTTTCTCGGTTTCCCTCCCACTACTTTGTGTACGCAGGCAGCGTAGTGATAGCCAGCTCTTAACCCCCCCCACCCCCACCCTCACCTCCCTTCAAATGTTGCTCTGAGACGGTTCTAGCCAGTTTGTGGCGGCTGGATTTAGACTGTCAAGGACTTGGCACAGTTTGACTTTCTGCTCCCTGGCTAGTTACAGACCAGACATTACCTGCGCTGTAAGACGCCGTCGTGACGCGCGTGTGCTGCATGCGTTGCATTTATTGGTTTCCATTTTGGTGACATGTTGTGCTGGTGTAATTCAAAGGTGTAGCTGGTTCGCAGCAGGCCGTCAGACTGTCTAGAAGGCACATTTGGCTACAATGATTTCACTTTTAGTTTCTCTACACTGGACTTTATGTTCCAAAAGCTTGATATTGTGCTATGTTGTTATACTACATAGGAATATGTTTCAGCTGATCAAGGAGACCAAGATCAAAATCACATGATTAGGTTAATTGAAGACTTCTAAATTACACCTAGGTGTGAGCGGTTTCTTTTCAATCACCCTCTGAACAAACTTGGCAAGAACTCCTTTGTAAATTACTCTCCTATTTGTTAAGACAATATTGATGTGTCATCTAAATTCATTGGTGGTGTTACCAGTGTTTTGACCTCGCTGTGGTTTTTCCCTCTGTCTCAACAGGGTTTCAGTGTTGACTTCAGCCGCACCTATATGGCGTGTGTGAGCGGCGAATTCTGCCAGGCACAGCACCTCACCTCCGCGGAGAAGTGAATCGGCCGCCCCCCGAGGGACTACGCTACCCAGAAACCCCCCTGACTGCCAGCAAAGCTAGGAACTGCTGACTCTTCCAAAGGCCCCCCTCCCCTGGGATATTGCGTAGTCCTTGGCCCGACTGTCCTGACCTGTCCCAACCAATACGAACACCCTTTGCTTTCCACTTTCTCCTCGAACAGCCAATCACAAACAGCTCTCCTGAATGGGGTAAACTGATTGGATGACTCCTGGATAGTCTCTCCATCTTTTTTTTCCTTTTTCTTTTTTTTATTCTTTTAATTTTTGTTAACATCCCGGAGTACTGTGGACTAGTTCATCTTTTTTGTTACCTTTCTCTGTGTACCATCCCATAGTTGAACACCTTGTCGACCCATCTCTCTCCCCCACGTGTTGTCGTTTTTATTTATTCTACCCTTCCCTGAATACACACACCTTTTAGCAGTCTTTGCTGACTTCTGAGCCAAAAATCGCTTTTTGTTTTGTAAGAGTATTGTATTGTAATTGTTTTTAAAGCCGTCTCGCCAACATGAACCGCCCCGCCGCAGTCGAGATTGCCTACGAGTGCATGAGGTTCCTCATCACCCACAACCCCACCAATGCAACGCTCAACAAGTTCACCGAGGTACGAGTGCATCCACTTGTTATTCGCTGTGCGTCCACCCAGATCTCCAGAGTCTAAAAGCCTCTCTTTTGATATCCGCCAGGAGCTGAAGAAGTTTCACGTGAACACACTGGTGAGAGTTTGTGATGCCACCTATGATAAGGCTCCAGTCGAGAAGGAGGGGATACAGGTTGTGGTAAGTGTTTTGACACTCGGGACACACATTTGTTGCAGCCTTTCGTACTCGACCATCTCTGGTATAGGCACTCGCGTGCACACATCTCTTATCTCCTATCTTTTATCTCCTATCTGTTAGGACTGGCCCTTTGATGATGGCGCACCACCTCCCACCCAGATTGTGGATAATTGGCTCAAGCTACTCAACACCAAGTTTCGAGAGGAACCTGGCTGCTGCATTGCTGTGCACTGTGTGGCGGGGCTTGGCCGGTGAGTGGCTGGCTGTGACTCATGTGTGGTGCTGATGGTTATAGCTAGAACAAGAAATCCCATTTCATGATACAACATCTCTGTGGGTGTGTGGTCATCTCATCCTAATTTTGTTCATGTCTTCTGTTTTTTCTGTGGTCCAGGCTGACACCTGGTCCCTGTCCTAACCTTACCTGAAAATAGAATAATTAACAACTATTCTAACGAGCGATTTGTCGATTTTAAGCAACTACGCCAAAACTCTCTGGTTCACTTAAATGTGAATTTAGCAGTCAGAAACCTCAACTAGAACCAGGCTCAATACAAGTGTGCCTATGTAAGACAGAGGCAGTGATAATATGAGATGGATGGGCCGATACAAAGGTCCCCTACATTATCTCAAGAAGCTCCAAAACAACACAGAGCAGTGCTTTATGCAGCACTGACAGTAGTAAGAGATCATTTCAGAAACCAAAAGGCTTACCTGTTTATTGAGGAAGTAATCGACAATAAAAACGGCTGTTTGTTCCAGCCTTAAATTACACGTTTGGTCACTATCATCCTGTCAAATGACAAGAAGAAGCAACGATCTGAGCTGGTTGGGCGGCGGGTCTGTGTGAGCCTCCGTTTTGATAGATTTTCTCTTTTTGCAGTAAGTGGAGACAATTCTAGATAAATGGAAAAATGCAGCTATAATGTCGCAAGTTCGACCACGGAAGCCACACAAATTGTCAGAGTCTTAGCACCGGCCACACAGGGTGTTTCAATGTTTGAAGTGTAATAACACCCCTTAGATGCATTTTCAGTTTCCTCTTCCCGTCAGCGTGATTGTGCTGTTGTGCTCGACCACTGGGCCGATCCCTTTAACCTGAACTTTCACACTGTTATTTACAGTGCGTGCTGCCACCCTTACACTTTACAGCCGGTTGCCCCATTGGTGACATTGGATGGACTGTTCAGCCTGATTCTACTGACACTGCGCCCAAACACTTGTGCTCTTATTAATGTCAACACGAAAACCGGCTTCTGGTCTCGCCGCACGCTCCTCCTCCTCCTCCGCATCGCTATTTGTCTTAACCCAAATGAGGTTTATTTAATTCAGCTTTATTTAAAGTGACGTTACGTAACAAGCACTACCTCGAGATGCTCGGGGCTGATCTGCACCTCTTTGACAAACATCAAAAAGCAAACAGATCCAAACAAACCCCACACGAGCAAGCACTCCGTGACACCTGCGAGGAAAAAAAAAACAACGAGAAACAGAACTTCCTCTTAACAGGCTGAAACGTGTGTGTATGTGTTGGGTGGCACTTGTGCCTGTGTGTCTGTTCTTCCGCCTCTCATGTAAATACAGTGGTGACTGACTAAGTGTTTTGAATAGTCGTGCTCTTCCTGCTCCTGTTAGTGCTCTGAATTCGGACAATCAGCAGGTTAAGCTGCGTGTGATGAGCGGCCGCGGCCGTTTCCTCAGCAGACCTCTGGGAGGGGAAGACGGTGCCGTTTGCACGTGATCGGCCCCGATCGGTCGCGAGGTTGCACAGGCGATTTGCAGATACGTAGACGGGGCCGTCGCCCCGACGTGATCGTCAATTACAGACGCGTCCAGCGAAAACAAAGGGATCGGGTGACGCGGGCGAGTCGGCGTGAAAGCGTCTCTCCCGACCACAGCCGCACACCGTGCCAAAGCCCTCTCAATGGGCCTTCGACGCTCTGCATCGCTGTGGCATTCCAGAGGTTGCGTAATTACTAGTAATGGTTAGAAAGGCATTTTTTGAATTCATCCCGTCCTCTCTCCTCGGCCCGATCTGCGTGCCATTCTGCGAAGCAGCCTGAGTGTGGGAGGCTGCAGCTACGGGCCCTGTTGTCATCGCTGTCGTCGTCGTCCTCGCCTTGACAGCATTGTCACCGGGGTGTGACAGTACGCAGAGTTCACGGTTGCACGCTTCTGTGTCATGACTCAGTGCATTTCCAATTCAGAGCCATGGACAAATGTGAACGCAGGCACACAGATACAAATGGTGAACAACTTCACGGCCTAAATGGCCATATTTGCCTTTGTGTAAAGGGCCGTCCATTCATCTATTATCCAAGACTACGTGCAGTCTCAATGCTCGAGTCTCTTTTTTTTTTTTTTCCCCGACTGTACTCAAGTGTGTTTCCTTGTCATGTCATGTCGTTGTGCAATCCGAGCCAACAATATTACAATAAAGCGAAGGGAACAAGGAGTTTAAGAAAAAAAAAAGCTCAAAACACATGGGATATGTATCTTATTTATGGCCCCGTGTGAAAGTGGCCTGGGTGTGATTTAGAAAAGACTGGATTTAAGCCCTTTCACCATATTCTTAGATTTATATTCAGGCTGGATCACGCATCAGCAGAGGTTCTGTAGCAGTGGCTTCTCTTTTGGTCTGACTGCCAGAAAGGAGAAAGACTCCTGTCTGTTTACGTTACATTCCCCGGACACATCCGGGGGACATGTTTTCGGGTGTTTCCTCCGGTGGAGCCCAGCCCCGGCTGGATCGTGTCGCCGCGCGGCTTGACACTAATTGCGGAGTTTCCGCTGCGCGCTACCTGGGAAAGCCTCGCACCTCCATCACGGTGCAGCTGCGGTGGCAGTGCAGCGTGACTAAGTGTGGCAAACCGACTAACGCACAACAAAATGTTCGCAGCAGAACTCGTGCTCAAGAACGAAGAGTTCACCCCTGCGAGCGCGTGTGGAAGTGGAAGCGTGGTCCGGCCGGCGGGTGTTTGGGTCACACGGCCGAGGAAGTCGTATACACCAGGCGGCTTGAGGACAAATTCATGCGTCGCTACATCCTTCATTCTCACCCCGCCGTCTACACTATCACACTGTTTTCTTTCTTCTCATTTTCTGTCAGTCCCTCTGTTCTCACACACTGTCCCTTGTGAGTTTTGTGCGTGTATGTGTATGTATGTGTGTGTGTGCGTGAGAGAGAAGTCACTCAAGGAAACTGCTCCGTCAGCACAGTGACTTGACCTGCCAAGCAGTACAGAAAGTTTTCATATTTATTTTTTTTCCACCCTCTCCACTCTATCTCTTCTTTTGAGAAAAGAGAAGGTCGTCTTACTGTAACTTATCACAGTTCTGTGTGTGTGTGTGTGTGTGTGTGTGTGTGTGTGAGAGAGAGGCCCACGGTGTGCACACAGTGCCCTGGCAGGCGAGCAGTTAGCTTGTGCACCCCTGTTGGTTTCCCAGGCCTGTTTCCCAGGTTGAATCCCCCCCTCCCCCATCTCCCTACCCTTCCCCACCTCCCCACCCCCCCCATATTACTATGGAACCATGTGAACCATGGCATTTAATCTTCTCTTCTCCCTTTCTCTCCTCCTTTCATTCTATCACTGTCTTCTTGAACTGGTCCACTGGATTTTCTTTTACCTCTCAGAGCTCCAGTATTGGTGGCCTTAGCCCTCATTGAGAGCGGGATGAAGTACGAGGATGCTGTGCAGTTCATAAGGCAGTGAGTACCCTCCCTACATTTACACTTTGAAAGATTTTATGTGAAAATCAGGAAACTCGTCAAAACAAAATACAGTCCAAAGAGACTTCTAGCCAAATTTGGGCTAACTTTGCATCTTTTGGTATGTGAACTTGGACAACTGAGAAAAATTAGAAATAGATCTACCTGCAAATACTACTTGCAACTCCTGTGCAACGTGGTTACTTGAACTGAACCTGGACCCTATAAGATTTTGGGGAAAGGCAGGGCAGGCTTAATATCACCCCTTTGTCTTCAGCTGCCTCTCAGTCATAGTCCTACTAACTGTTGCCTCTCAGTCGTAGTCCTACTAACCACTGCCTCTCAGTACCTTCCCTCAGGGGGAATCCCAGTAGTCATCATAAGCGTTGTTCCATTTGCCATAAAAGCGGATGCTAAAATTATGTGATTGATCCTCAAAGGGCTGAGGGAACCATTCGGCACTGATGGTCATTGCAGAGCAATAAACCACCCACAATGCACTGAAAAGAAAATACACCCACAATTATACGGTAGTTATCAATGTAAAACCTCTTACACTGACAAATGATAGCTTCTGCCTACTCCGAAAAGGGCAATATAAATAACATGTATTATTATTACATGGGAGAAATGGGTGCAGAATTGCCGAAACTGGTAATTGTGCTGCTAATAACCAAGCAGAGTAGTAGTTATCGACCCCATTGACATGGGTCTGCAGGTAATTCTGGTGATTTGTGAAGAGCTGTGTTGCTTCAAACCTGCAACTGGTGGCTGATCCGTAAACGGCCCAGAACAAAGAGCAGGAGGTGGGTGGTTGATTTTTAAAAGCCCCTCTGTCCCTCTGCTCTGCAAGTGGCTCCTGTGTGACGCCATGACCCAGCACTGAGGGCAGGTGGATGAAGTGGGAGCTGGGCTGCTAATGAAACGCAGCATCTGTTGAAAGCTAAACTAAGTGGCTTCCAGCTGATGTCCTGCGGCTTGAGGATAAAAAAATCATAGCGGAACTGATCTTTTTTTTTAAGTTTTTATCGCTCCAGGAACAAGTGTCTCTGTTTAATGCTGGATCGTGTTAATCCTCTAACCCGTTTTTTTTTTTTTCCCCCTCATGTAGGAAGAGACGTGGAGCCTTCAACTCCAAACAGCTTCTTTACCTCGAGAAATACAGACCCAAAATGCGTCTGCGGTTCAAGGATACCAACGGCCACAACTGCTGTGTGCAGTAGGCTGCCTGTCAATGCATCTTTCTTATGCGCATCTAGTGGGGAAATCTTCCAACATGGGGAGATGAAAAAAAAAAAAAATGAAGAGAGTGCTATCAGTAATTATTGTGATGATTTGTTAACACTGAGTCGTGGTTAATTGATCAGAGAGCAGGCGAGTGATTGAATGAATGAATCCAGATTTGGGTATCCACCAGCCGAACCAATGAATGAAATGTGAAAGCACACAGATAGGCCCGCCTCCCGGTTATACTGTTCAACCACGGGCCAATTCTTTCAACTTGAGTCCATCCTGTTTTTCTTTTGTTTCAGATGTAATCATGGGATAACATTTTCCATTTTATGAATTTTTTTTCTTTTATTTTTTACACAAGCAATGGTGACAAGAAGATGAAATGTTAACAATATTGTTTTTTTTTTATTATTTCCACTCACTATTGATGATATGATTAGGCCAGAACAATTTACCTTTTTAAAGCATTTTTAAACTCATGACCACAGATTGCAAGTGTCCATTTTTTTTTGTTTTTTTTTGGAGGGGTGCACAAAAACTCAAAGTTCACCTGAAAATGCAGTACTGTTTTCCCTTCACTTGCTTAATGTCACTTTCAGTTTAGGGGGGGGGGGTTCACAGAGTTTGATTATGTCTGCAATATTTATTCACAAGATATGATATGTGTGGCAGTTAAGAGTTTGGCAGGGGCAAGGACACTTTGTTATCCAATACTTTTTTTTTGTCATCGTTTAAGAGCCATGTCTTTTTTTTTTCTTTCTTTTTTTTATCTTGTTGGAGTGCAATAATCAGTCCACCTCAGATAAGCCCACCAAACCCTGCTGAACACCCACCCCACATACACACAAACAAACACACACACACACACACACACACACACACACACACACACACACGCATACATGCACAGACACACTTCAGACACTCAGCCAGGCAGTTTACCAGGAAAATATCAACAGCTCCTGCGACAGGTACTTCTCCTGCTTTCATTCATTAAATGGGCTACAATAGGACTTCCCTAGATATGCATATTTAAACTCCTCTGCAGAGCCTAAGAGAAAATCTGAAAGACAACGTGGAGAAGAATGAGAATGGTCAGTTTTTTATCATTGTACCCATTTTGAAAACATCCCCAATTCGTATTGGTTCTTTAAAGATAAATAAATTGAAATAAAAAGCATAAACGGCTCTTCCTTACTGTCTTCTTACTGACTGTGGAAGTCTCAATGTCGGTTATGTTCTGTTGTTTCTTATGTGAGGTGGTGGTAGATGTGGATGGAGTGGTCATGCACACAACACACTGATATCATTGTATTTCTGGACGTATGGTAGCTCTATTGTATTCAAGTGCTAATGTTTTTGTTTTCCCTACTTGTGCCTTGATATTTGTATTTGTTGAAGTTGACTTCAAAGCGACCGTCCGTTTATTCTTTTATTCTGTCTAAAAAAAAAAAAAAAACAAAACAACAAAAAAGAAAAAGAGCAACATCTGTGTCACTTCACACTTGGCGACAAACACTCCCGGTGTCCCCTAGACGGCGTGAGCTCATTAAGCTTGCCAGTCAAAGCTCTGTGAGTCAGCACCACGTGGAAGGCACAGGACACCCTGCTACCCAGAAATGACTCACCACCGCCACTTGGAAGGATGACTTCAGAGATGCTTTAAATCAGTCGAAAGAGCTCCACCTGCTGCTCGAGTCCTGTCATGGCGGAGACCGCTGGTTTAAATGGGCCTTGAGGGAAAAGAGAGGGGTAGCACAATGGGGTAATTTTGTCCGAGCTTTAGGGGTTAGTTACTGGAAGCTGCGATTAAGTGTGTCAGCATTTAAAGGAGCAGCGCACGGATCTGAAACACGTCCACCCTGGAGTTTTTGGAGTTAAAGATGGCATTAGGAGAACAAAAGTATAAAAGAACAACTGGACAAGAGAAAGGTTGGTTTTGACTGGAGTTGGATAGACACGTTAGTTTCAGTCACTGCCTACGGCAATGCAGCGCAGCCACAAACAAATTCGCTCACAAAACCAGTTTGGCGCTGCGTCGTCTCCTTTGAATAATATGAATCTCATCTGTAGCAAAGTACGTGACAGTCAAAGCCTCTGATTTGAATATGACTTTCCATGTTTGAGTTGTAATAAAACTGAGTATGTGCATATATCTTGTTTCAATGCAAGGAGCAGAGGGTTTCATTTGCTGGCTGATTTCTCACTTAGAGTCCAGTTGTGCGTTGATGGCACTTCAATCTGCAGCAGAGGAGAAGCTGTGTTGACGTTCTGCACGGCTACATGCTGGTGAGAGCTCAGAGGATCCTAGGGGTGTCAGAATCAGCATAACCCTCTAAATAAGTGACTCAGTCGGTCATCATCATCGCTGTGCAAGACGGCACTCAGAGTCACAAACCTGTTGTGCACTGAATTCAAAAGGCACCGGACAAAATGGTAGCCTGTCCCATGGCAGATTAGGAAGTCCCACTTTGTAGTTTGATCCCAGATCATCCGTACTCAAGGCTACTGGACCGGGGATGACCTTCTCCGGGGAGTCCATCAGGCTAGGAACACTCCAATCCGAAGTCCTGGAGATTGCACTTACAAACTGATGTCACAGGCATACAAAGATGGGTCTGAGACTCGAGCAGTGAATCTCTCAGTTGGAATATAATTAAGCCCCACAACTAATGAAAAAAGATTCAGGCCATTACACTTTGACTTCCACTGTCGTCATTTGCCATATGAGTAATGTTAAACACCAGCAGGACTTTGACAAAACCTGACGTGCAGGACACCCCACAGTAGAGTCATTTCCTGTATTTGTGTTCCATGGGTGTTACCACTGACTCTGACCTCTGCAGGAGACAGGCGTGTGCACAGATTCTTTGGGCTTGTAGTCACCCAGAAAATGCCGGACCTATTTTCCACAAGCGATATGCTTTCTAAGCTCTCTCACACTGAAATGGAATTTTTCAGACAGTGGTGTCAAGAGACATGTATTTTAGATTAGGTTAGACTGTCCATAGCTTGGGACTGTCTGAATAATAAAATGAGATTAAATCCATACTGAAAGGTGTTGTATTGTTTTGGGAAAGTTGGATGACAATTACTTAGTGACAGGAAGTTTGATACATGTTTTTATCACAAGCTTGAAATGGTCTTATATATCTGTTGTATTTGTTCATGTGTAATAGTTGCCTGGGGGAATCTGGATTTATCAGAGTTGCTTCAATTTAATGTATGATATGGTTGTATTAGAAATAAACTTATTACATATTACGTACATTTTAATTACTGTGCTTAACTAGAATGTGACTAGTTTCCTGACTCATTTTGTGTGATTCAGGAAAAACAATTTATTATGAATGTCATTGAGGACAGAGTGCATTCTCATATGGGAAGGAAAGGAAAAACAAAACTTGTTTGATTTGAATAATAAAATCCTCATAAAAATTTGCATTGGCTCTTTTAAAGTGAATTTGACGAATGTTAAGTGTGTGCCACAGGTATCAAATAAAATGTACTTAATCCTGAACCCAATGTTCATGAAAAAAACAAAAAAAAAACAAATAAAAGTTGTACATTTAGTATCTATCGATCGTTATCTATCAATTTTATACAATTTATTTTTAACTAATTTAATTGAATGACTATGGTGGTGGTCTCAATCATATCGTGGAAAGCAACAGCATCAACCCAGCTGCTTAGGGGCCCATTAGGGATATCCACAACAGACTACGGGGGTTTCACATTGTGTCGTTGATATAGACCAATAGCAACCATCCCTCAGGTCTCCTGCTACCAATCGTCGAGAAGCTGCTCCTAAGGTTTGAGGAGTTTCTGAAAGTTTTGGCAGTGTGTAAAGCAGATCAATGATGCTGTCATTGGTATGGACCAGTATCAGCTGTCACTTGGAGCCCCCCCTCCCACCTCTCGGAAATCAAAGACATAATGGCACTGTTCATGAACCTCCATGTGCCTCCAGAAGGTGGATATGCCTCGGAACAAAGTAAATCCATCCATGGCACATCAAGAGACCAGGAATTCAGTAAGTGTAAGCTATTCTCATTTTGCACTGGCAGAGTTGTGTGCAGTAATGGCTTCCATGCCAGCAAATGTGTTGAGGGTTGAGGTGTCTGTCACTCACTGTGCAGTGACTGTGTTTGTGTGAGCTAGTAAATAGGGTGTTGCTGTTGGTCTGCTGCTGCCGCGTGATATATCTCTTCATCCTTGTGGTCAAAAAAAAAAGTCTGCGACCCATTTTGACAAATTGTTTAATAGATGAAACAAAACAGCGTTGAATGCCGAAGAAATGCCAAAATATTTAGTTTACTAAACTATTTTTTAATTTCACCGAAATTATGGAATATTTGTATTTTATAAATTGGGATGCATGAATTATGGACATTTTATTTCAAAGAATGACTGAAATCATAAATAAATGACTTTTTTGATAGCTATATTTTGAACTTTTATAAGCTTGTCTAAACATAAACTGCATTGCTGAATTCTGAGGAGACGAACTAATCAAAATATCAACTAGGTTATAAACTTAGAGTTGAACTACCCGTCTTTCAAGTTTCCAGATCATCCTCTCTGCGTACCAATGTGAAAACCATTGAGAAATGCAACACATTGGCCGGTATTAACTGTAGAAAATTCATCAAAGGCTACAGAGTTGTGGTGAGATCCACTGGGTCGAAGCCTCTGCTTAACTCTGTGAAAGCTCTGTGAATCGCGTGTTAACTGGACACAAGGAGTCCAGGGACCACTTTTATATTGCCGTAAAGAAGGTAAGGGGAAAAGACCAAGAGATTTAGGTAATTTTACTGGAAGACCTTGATCTCCTGCAACACTCAGCGCTGTGAATAGCTGATCTAAGCCACACTGTAAAGCAGCCAACTCCACGGTACCCCATTGTGAATCGTGGCCCTTTAAAAATGCATGCTCGCTCTTGGCTCTGTATCTTTAATGAGGCGTGTCTGAAATATTTGATAGCCTTGTGCTCATTTGAAAAACAAATACGTTTATTTTCATTAATATTTGATACGGAAATGAATATATGTAAAACACATACATTAATTAGTCTGTTTTGATCAATTGTCTCTGTCTAATGCAGACCGAGTATTTCCGCACAGTAACTCCCCACAGGCTACACTGGTGCATATCATTCTGTGGTGCTTCAGAGCAAAACCATTTAATTTTCAAAGTGGGATTTAGCATCTTTTAAGACTGTGCACACTCAAAGAAATTATCAGTTCTCACTCAGCATTGAGGCACATTTGTAAAATGGATGTTTGTCACATTACAATGTCTTGCTTGAGGGAGGAATGAATAGGCATGGAAATCACAAACGTGGCACAGCAGATAGAGACTGTGACAACTGAGAGCTGATTTCTGGGCCCCAAACAGGACTCTGGAGTCAGCCGAGGACTCAGAAGTGGTGAAATTCTGTGTAGTTGGCAGCCAAAGGGGAAGTTTATATTCACTACTTGACTGATTGGGAGCTCAATGTATAAACATAAACATGGTCATTTTTTTTAAGGTCAGCAAATGCTTGATGATAAAGAAATCTACTTCATCTTTACCATAATTTTGTCTCTGGAACTGAATGGGCTGTGCAAAGATATTTAGTGGTGAGAATAGATGTTCAGTATTGTATCACACCGTCACACACACAAATGATGTATCCGCTTCATTTTTCTGTTGATTAGTTGTGTTATGCACTACTCTGATCAATTTTCTGTCATAAACAACTGAATGCTCCTGGAAAATGTTCAAAGTGAAGATGCTGATATTACGGCAATTTTAGTTTTCAAATGTTTTCAAATGCTCTATCAATCTTTGATTCAATTGTTTGTTATTTTTAGTTGGTTGTTAGTTGACAAGTTGATTGATTATTTTCTTGGAAATGTGTTAAAATTGTCAGTGAGATTCTTGGAGATCAGTGTGAACCCTTTGTTGTCTCTGAGTTAAAAAATAATGACTCCAGTTCTTCCGACTCCCATGAATATGTTCACACATGGCATTTGATAGTGGATGTTTGTTTCTACAGTGAAACCTACTGTATTTTCCAGACTCTATGTCAAGCCAAAGTATTAGTTGCATCTGTCAAAAAAGAAACAAAAAAAACCTTTTGAAGAGGAAATTAACATAAAGTCACAATGGTCTTAAAGTCACATTTATTTTTGAAACATATATTTCCCCTACTCTCTCTGACTGTGGTTTAGTGGCATAATTTTGACACTAGGGGGATTTAAACTAATTTAAACTAATTTTAAGAGCACTAATTCTAATAAACTGTTAGCACTTAAGCTGTAAACCTGGTAGTTTGTGATGTCCACGGAAGAAGTTGCTCCAGTTTGTCACTGGAGCTCCAGCTTCAGCTCCAGGTTGTGTATGGTGGCCAACTTGGTCATGTACCTCTCACTGGCATCTCTGCTCAGTTTGTCTCAGAAAGTACGGTATTTCTGCCGGAGCTGCCTCATCAGCTCACATTTCAGACTCAGTTCATTGTGTCCACTCCAATTTATATCAGTGTTTGATCGTCTCAAATTCTTGTGACACTTTGAGTAGCTACTGTATGCCTTGTGTGGTCATTCAAGTGCAACTTTAAATGTTTAAGCATTTCATTTATTTCAGACACGATCCACAAGTCTTATTTTCTGATTCTAAATTGCTGAATATAAAACCAAAAATAGCTGTTCTGTTGTGGTTGAATAAGTTATATTGACAGAATGTAAAAGGCAGAGCTCAGGCAGAGGAGCACAGCACAGCGTGAGCACTCAAGGGTCATTTATCACAGAGAATGGCAAATGTTTGGGTGGATTTCAGTTTTAATATGATGAAGTAGCTTGCGGAGTGGAGCATCCACTCCAGCACTATGCAGCTCCACAAGCTGACCTGCTTTTACTACAGCTTTTAACAAAACTGTAACACCAGCCCTGGTCGTGTGAAGAATACAAAGTCTAGAGCCACATTCAGTTTTAACACCTTTAACCTCTGCTGCTAGATGGCATCTGCATTTCCAGCATCCAGTATAACAGACAGAATATTGTGCTATGCTTTCACATCAAAGAATATTTTAAATACCAAAGCAAAAGCTTGGTGGGTTTGTTGAGATGCAGTGGCCCAGCTCTTCATGCTGACATAAAATGGGTTTGGATTAGGGTTGATTTTCGATACAGCCAGTATTTCTCAGCCTTCGTTACGAAAACCTGAAAGGACGCATCACTTCCCAAAACACCAGAGCTGTAAGGCAAGTCCTCTTGCTGCTAGATGGCGATAGAGGTCTATACTGGCAGTGCAGTAGTACATGCGATGACCACTAGAGGGCAGTGCTGGTCCAGGAGCCAATCAGCTGCTGCAGCAGGCCTGCGGTACTGAGAGGTGTGATGAATTCTCTTTGGCAGCACCTTGGACAGCGCCAATCTGGTGAGTCATCCTGCCACTGTATTCAGGATGTTTGGATTCAGCAGCCGAGGCTGTGCCGTAATTAATAGCCACATATTTACTTTCTGTGGAACAAGGAGAGGGGTGGAGGGGGCCAGGCTGTTTAACTTCCCTTCCAACTCTTCCACACCTGACTTCCCGAGAGCAGTCTGAGCTACGTTCAGGATGACTTGTCATATTCCTTCTTCTTCTTCTCTTTTTTTTTTTAGTTAGTTATATAAACAGTGTGAAGCCTGTGTCTTTCAAACTCATTCCCTGAGATGACAGCGCGTTAAATGTTGTTTGTTTATATCAGTAGTGGTTGACACAGCACTCAGATGTCTTGCCAGAGCAACATGGATGTTTATTGAAAAAGATGGAGGACCGGGAATCGCACCCCTTCAAAGCTGCTTTTATGCAGCGCCATGGTTTGGCGCAGCATTATGTGAGCGCCTCTCATTGTGCGGTGCAGCTTTCTGCCCTTGGCGCCATTGCAGGGAGCGCAGCCAGTGTTGATGAGTGTGAGAGGATGGTGAATGACAGGCCGAGACACTGCCAGTCAATCAGCGGGGTTGTCTGGCCTCCTATCCCCCGCACTCCAGGGGATAAGATATGTGTCATCCTCCCATGAGGCAGCTCACCACGGCGCTGCCTCCATCCTCCCTCTGTGCCAAGTCCTCCCCACCCCTTCTATAGCTGAACTCTGTAGACTCCTCTCCCCTTCTCTTCTCTTCTCTTCTCTTCTCTTCTCTTCTCTTCTCTTCTCTTCTCTTCTCTTCTCTTCTCTTCTCTTCTCTTCTCTTCTCTTCTCTTCTCTTCTCTTCTCTTCTCTTCTCTTCTCTTCTCTTCTCTTCTCTTCTCTTCTCTTCTCTTCTCTTCTCTTCTCTTTCCGTCACCTGTTCCCTCATCATCTCAGATCTCTCACCTTTGGTTCGAGATACTTCCTATCATTGGCTTTTCTCATAGACTTGCGGTAACCCACCTATTGTCTGATTAGCTATTCAGATGCTTCTTTTCTCAGGGCTGTGGAGTCCACTATGAACTCCACCATCTGGATTTTGTCATTTTATTGGGTACCCTGTAGCTCCTCCATCTCTAAATGTGGAAAGCTTGGTAAAACGTACAAAGCTGATTTCGCAACTTAGCTAGGGAAGCATCAGATGTCCACATCCCTATGCTCTCTTATTTACCCGCATGTATAGTCTTGTAATCATGGTTCATCTTTAAACAAAGTAACCTGTGTGCCACAAACTCCACGAATATCATTGCCCAATGTATAGAGTGCTAACAACAAATTTGCATCTCTCTGAATCCACACATTAGTGACAAGCTTTAATGTATGCGCCATACTTAATTGCGATACAAAGCAGTTGCTTTCAAAATAAAAGCAATGCACTTCTATTGGGTGTATGATGTACACCTATTTATGCTTGACTCCTTATTTCAAGTTTCCCAACACTGTCTCATTCTATGTGCCTTTCTCTCTCTCTCTCTCTCCTGCTCCCAGTAAAAGACGAACAGAGAACTGAGCCAAGCAAGCAGATGAGGCAGTTTGTCCTCGCTGATTGCCCGTCTGACCCTCATGTATTTGTTCCCTGAAAATGAAACGGCGATGGCAGAGTACCACAGCAGAGAGAAGGGGGGGGGGGGGGGGGGGGGGGGGGTTGTCTCAAAGCCCTTTTTGACTGTTAATGCATTTGTCTGCAGCCATATCAATACTCCTAAAGCAGCAATGAAAGGCCATTCTATCCCGACACGGCATGGGTTAAGTGGCTGTTTTAACAAGCCCATCTACTAATTAGTTGTGTATGAGCTCTCTATTCATTAGCTGCTGGGGTCACGCACTCCTCGTCAGCAGGTATTTGTTTGTTTCTAGTCTTTGTCACATCCCTTTTTTCCCCGTCTGCCATTAGTTCTGTTCAGTCATTTTGTGATTAGCGTGAGCTATCCTGAATGAGTCCACCATTTCAGCACTTTTCCAGTGAAGGTCAGTTGCATCCAGAGAAACAGAGACATGTGAAAAGGGTGTATTGCTTTCGTTCACATATGCAACAGAAAGCATCTGTTGGGAATGTGTTTGCTAGAGCAGGAGATGGAAATTATAGACATGTCAGATGTAGACACAGCTACATCTTATGCATATTTTTATTGGTCAAATAGACTACCAATTTTGTCTTCATGAGATAACTGAATGATATATTGTATTTTGTGGTAAATTTGATGTAAAATACGGCTATCAATGCAGTTCTCTCCCTTGCCATAAAACCGTTTTAACTACTTCCAGGATTTGCTTTCTGTCAACGCTCAGTATATATTCCAAGGGTGCTTGACTCCTCTCAGATTAATCTATATGCAATCTTCACACTTCAGCTTATATTAAACTTAATTCGCATCAGCTGTACTCCTCTGTGCTACAGTGGTGTTTCCAGGAGGCATTGCTTTTTTTTTTCCTCCTCTCCGAGTCAGCTGTCAAAACTCTCTCTGGAGGCGACGTCGGCGTCCCAGGTGTAATACGTTCTGGCAGCCGGCTGATCCCTGCTGAGTGAAACGGCTGCCAAAGAATCCGGTCTGAATGCCAACGCCCTCCTCCAGTCGAGCGCCAATGATGAGAGAGCAGACTCCATCTACGAGGTCAAACGGCGAATCAAAACAAAGGCATTAGTTATTCTTTTGCTGCAAACAACGGGCTCTCAGTCTTACAACCTTGCATAATGAGAGCCTGTGTCTGCGATTGTCCTTGTTTGTACTCTCTGTTGATTGCCCGTAATGCAAGTGATGCTAATCTCACAGTAATGGTCAAATCATTGACTCAATAGTTCTGTCTTTTCACTGCTGGCCTTTTCCACTATTGACTCTTAGTACAAAGCTCTGCTCATTGACTGCTGCCAGGCAGTGGATGAGTGGATGAGAGGAGGTTGGAGAGGTGATCTCACCATTATCCCTAAGCTACTCTTCTATTGTGGGCAGATCAAAGTGGTCTTTATGCAAGGCCTCCGGATATGCGCATGTCACATTGCTGTGGAGAAGCGTACTCCAATGTAGTATACTCTCTCCATCAATGGATGAAAGGTTGTTGGCTTCGATTGTCAGGCGGAGCTTCAAAAAGGACTTACCGGACTGTCAGCAATCCATTGCTATGAAATTATTACAGAGGAACAGCAACATACACAAGGTTTTTTTTTGCTGTTTTTAAAGCACTGGTTGGATAATTTGGAAAATAAGCTTTTGCCTGAGAAATGGATGCTACTTTCGTGTCAGTGCATTAGATGTGTTGCTGCAGCCAGAGGGCAGTTAGCTACTAGAGCAGAAAGACTGCAAAAAGGCAGAGACAGCCAGCTTGGATCTCTCCAAAGGTAACAAACTTCGACAGCCGGTACCTCTAATCGATTCATCATATCTCGCTTGTCAAATCCATACTTGTGTGAAAATGAGGAGTTGTGGTTTTACGGGTGGTTTCTGACTTACAGATTCCACATGGACGGTTGATTTGCCTCCTGGATGTGATGCCTCTTTGCTCAGTATCCACACATTCTCCATTCTTGACGTCAAGCTAAATGGAAATTATTGAGCTAGACAAGAGGGTGCACCCACGAATGGGCTAATTTTTGAAATAAAACACCCTGTACAGATTCATGGTCACTTACTCAGAATATCCATAAGCCCATCCATCCATCATCTTGCCCACTTTGTACCTGATGGTGTCATGGGAATACAGAGGATACACCTCAGACAGATCACTCGTCCATTGCACACACGCATACCACTCTCTCACTCTCATACTTACACCACTTTAGAGTCCCTATCGACCTAAACATACATGTTTTAGATTGTGGGAGGAAACCAGAGTACCTAGAAAAAAAACAAAAAAAACATGCAGACAATAGGAGAATTCTCCACACATAAGACCCTCAGCCAGACTGGGTTTTTGACATTCAGTAAGACGGCAGAGCTGTACACCAGTCCACTGTATTGCAACCTATCCACAATGTGCACAGTAAAAATAGACTAAGCAATTTGTCTTAACTGTCTGGGAGTTCCTTTGGTTGCCTGGCATGCTAAGCCTAGTGTAAGTATGGGCGCTTCTTACTTACCACACATAAGAAAATCATCAGTCCACTCAATTAATTTCACAAAATGTCATTTCATTTGCCAAGAACCATCTCTGTATACACGGCCATTCAACACTTGAACTTTCTTTTTCCAACATTGCTGAAATATAGATTATAACAATCTATATTCTATCCATAAAATATGCCTTTGATCCTTCTTTTCATCTTTTGTACTGTTTTCAAAACGAGACGCAAGCAGTGAATAAATCACTTAATAGCTACGCACACTAAGTTGTTCAAGTGTGCAGCTTTATTTAAATGCAAGCTCAAGTGTAGCCGCGATAGTTGCAGGTACAAATTGAGCTTATCAGTGTGTGAGATTGAGGCATCTGTAGGTGCGCTGCACCTCCTCACCATAGCTGTGATCGTTAGTGGTGTCTGCCTGTTTGGAAGATAAAAGTACAGCTGCTGATGTTTTCATTAAATGACAGACGACGCGTATCTGCCAGGGAAGAAAGTCAGGCTTTAATCACCTGAAAACCACCAGATCTCTCTCATGGTTGCATTACCCATCTTAAACCAGAGCTTGAGAGACACCTCTGATTTGCTTAAATTTTGCAGTGTTTGTTTGGAAGATGTCCATTAGGCTTCTCGTTTTCATCACTGAGAGTTTTTCGAACAAGCTTAAAAAATGTGTAAGCCAGGTTTGGCAAAGTCAAGTGTCCATATCTTCAGGCCGCCAGTAACTGCAGCATTATAATGGTTTCATAAAGGTCAGAGAAAAATCGCATCTGATGATGGGATTCCCACTTTCCTGAGGTGCAAATTGAAGGCCTCGTAGTGAAATAATGAGGCAACTGGGGGCTTTATCCATTTTTACTCTGAGTTGCACAAGGACGGATGTGTGTGTTTGTGTGTGTGAGAAAGAGAAAGAGTGTGTATGCATGGTGGTCATGTGTCTGCACTGGCCGTCATTCACTCTTCAATGTCAGTATTGCGTTTCCTGCCAGTTTGCATGTGTTCATGTCTTACCCCACTCTTCTTACCCACAGAAGAGCAAGAGATGGAAGCATTTGCTGATTGCTGATAGTGAATGTGCCGCATGCCGCAGGGCTTGCATACTTAATGCCGGAAGACTGGGGCTCCGATTGCAATCGGGGGGGGGGGGGGGGGGGGGGGGGGGGGCTGAGCAAGCGAGGTGGTAGGAGGGAACAAACAATAATACATCCAAATTCAACAAGTGCAGTTGACAGAAGGCATCCGAGACAGGGGACGGAGAGCTTTTGAATATGAGACCAACATAATTGACAGCTGATTCTACATAACGGACCTCCGACCTTTGCTGCTTTGTTTTTTCTCTCCCTCTCTCCATGCTCATACTCACAGTAATCTTCAGCTACATGTATAATTCAACCCTGCTTCTGCAGCAGAGCCTGCATGAAAGCAAATGTATAAACCTGTTTAGCATTCTGACCATTTACTGAGCTGGCACACGGGCAAACACCCACCGCTGTCAAGACATATAACAGGTCTCCCATTGGTGGAGGTAACACAAGTGGCAGGGCAGGAAATCAGGGGGTGACGAGAGGTTGGGAAGCTGATAAACTTGTCCTCATGCAAATGAGCCAGCTCACTGTTTCCTCGAATGTATGTGTGTGGAGAACCACCTTGATGGTAATGCACACAGGCCATTGAAGACTTGGAGGCAATCTTGCCAGCAAACAAACAGCAGGATGTGGAAATAAACTGAAGTGGGAGAGCAAATCAGGAAATGCATGCCTGTGGGCCTGTTTGGATGCATATATACATAGAGATATAGAAAAAAAAAACAATGGAGTCCTGAAGAAAGCTCTGTTGAGCCACAGCGTTCACTGTGACAAGGCTGCTCTACATTCGGGGCACCTAAGGCTCTCTGCTCAGCTGTCTCCAGTGGTGGGAGGAGAGAGACAGGCAAAGGTCTGGGGAAAGGTCTGCCGAGGGCTTGGCCTCTTGTAGCTAATCAGGCTCTCTCTCCAGGCTGCTTGTCCATTCGAGGGCCTTTGCCTCGATCTTACTACAAAACAGAGATTGTTAGGACATAAACTCCTGGTGACAAACTGTGTCGTTACTCTAGGCAAGCAAACATGGAGGCTTGACACGCGGCACACTCAGTCATGCTGAAAGGCAACAGTATAACTAGTGTACTTTTGTCTTTATTGTCACACAACCTTTTCTTTTACCTACCTTTTACGGCATTCATAACTCTCGCCGCAAAGTCTAAATTCTCTGTTCTTGCTGTCCGTCTTTTAGCCCGAGGTATATCCTACTGTTTCAATCACCAGCAAAGCCAGACTGGCACAGATTCATGTGACAGGATTCAGAGGCCTTGCATCCTGAGATGCCCCTTGTTGCACCACCATAAAGGCTGGGCGTAGTGTGGATGTTGACTAGACTGACCGTGTGTCTGACAAGTGTAATTATTTGCTGACAAGGTGTAAATCGGTGTCATTAAAGGGCTGAATTTTGAGGAAGAGGTTCAATTTATGTTCTCGGGTTTTGCATGTAAAATCTGTAGTTGCAGGGTGTTTGTGTTTTGGGGAATCACACGGGTGATATTTTCATGTCAGAAAAGCTACGTGAGAGTAAGAAGTCCAACAGAATGGAAGTTTGGAATCGTGGGAACAAAAGCCCAGTGGTTTCCTTTGCTGCTCGCAGCTCCACTGTTTCTACAAGCGCTGCAGTCAATAAATATCCGAGACAATCTCACCCCTCTCTGCCATTCATATCAGGCTGACTCTAAATCCAGTCTGGGATGCATTCAGTGGTATCAGATCTTGGATGACACATTCCCTGCACACACACACACACACACACACACACACATGCACGCACGCACACACACACACACACACACACACACACACACACACACACACACACACACACACACACACAAACACGTGCACACCCGTTTCACCGCCAACACACTACCTACTCAGCTTGCTTGGTTGCCTCTATATTTCATAATGCATCATACACCAGTGTGAGATATGCTCCCTGATTTCATTTATGTGGAGCAATGGTGGCTCTCTTATCTGCGCCAGGGTGAAATAGCCGTGGATCAATGTCGTTAATGTGTCCGACTCAAACTGATGGTGTGTTTACATGCTGTAGTCAGCTCCAGTGGCTCTCCAGTTTCCCTGATTTTCACTGTGAACTGGTTGCCACTCTCTACTCCTTCATTTAATGTTCAGGGCTTTGATTCCCTGCTGTCAAAACTACGATTATGTGAGAGGATTTAATTAGTGACTGATTTCCACAAAGGCCATCACTACTTACCAAAGTCAATATACATGGCCCTTGACCGTTCACCTCTGCAGCGTCTCCATTGGAGGATGGTGATGAATATGTTTCCAAATGTAAAATGAAAGTGATGCCAGAGGCAAAATCGCAGTTCCTGCAGACCTGAATGTTATTCTGTGAGAGGTTGCCATCTTGTCTTGTACAAAAACATCTCAATATTTCATATTCACCTTTCATTTATTTATTTTAGGCTTGACTCCTTGGGAAGACAAGCATTTCATTTTGTGAAGCTATCCTTCAAAGTCATTTTGTTGTAACACCTTTTTATTTATTTCCAGTTGGATTGATAGTGAAAACCACAGGTAACAGTTGGCTGGGAACATTCCTGTTGTCACCCTCTTCAACCCCCTAAAACCAATTTGTAAATTCCTTGATTAAAGTTCACTCCAGTTCCAACAAGTTCACAGGAACACAATGATATTTGGCCCTGGCTGTGAGTAAAAGCCTGGTTTTTATTCTCTCAGTTCTTCAGACTCCTGCATATCACATACACACAAAGTGAAATGGGATAGAAACGTAGATAAAAGGCAATCAGCGGATATTTTTTAATCAAAAAAACCTCATGAGCCAATTCCGCTATCTTAGAGCTCCCTGTTCCTCAAAAAAAAAGGGGAAAAAAATCATATTATTTATTTCCATCCATTATTGAACACTGTGGGTTTTGTAAAGCTGAGGGCTTTGTCCTCAGTAATTGAATCTGATGGTCTGGCCCAGATGGAAACTTTGTATTCTGAGGGACAACAAGCTGAGCTGTTGGCGTACAGAGATAGTAAAAAGAAAGCACAGACAGCGAGCCCTCCATCGGAGCCGCGCAGCCATAACGAATCACCGCGCAGCCCCTTAATCAAAGGGGCAGATACATGTAGGGATTTTCAAGTTGATTGTACGAGAAGTGTAACTCAGTGGGATGCGCGGGCATCGATGTGAAAGCCCGACCACCGTCCCCCGTGCCGCACACACCCGCGCTCAATCAGCAAATTAAAGTTTCATTTGCAGTGGGAGCTGCAGCCCTCACGCTGCGACTGTAAGCATGTGGGCCTGCGCTGTCAGTCAGCTGCAAGCTCGCGGCCTGATCAAAACCTTTACAGTGTTTGAAAACTGCCAAAGTTGTCAGTGAGACTGTTGAGCGTGAAGTGGCTCCTGCTCCTTACAACTCCCCCATCGCCACTCAACCCGAAAGGCCGCTCACGCTCTCGGTTTCCCAGCTTCGTAAACTCCGTTCACTAGTTGCTGCTCTTGTTCTACATAAGCAGTCCACTCATTCCCTAAGGTTCAAGCAAACCGTATAATAATGCCTCTGAATACCAGATATGGAGTTTTAACATTTGAAATTATTCCATAATTTCTGACTAATGCGTGACTAATGGTTTTCTTGCTCTTTCCGTCTTCTAGCCTATCTCGTCGCCTCCCCCCCAGCCCCCCGCCCTCGCTTGGCTCTTAGTTTCTAATAGCCTGCTTTCACAGCTTCTATCCTGCAGTTTGTTCAGAGATGTGGTAAAAAAAAAAAAACATCGGGAAAGCAAGGGATAAAAAGCTGCCACTTTGCCAACGGAAGTTTTAATTGGGGCCCAGGGGAAAAGCGCTCCACCCGTTTTTTTTTTTTTTTTTTTGCAAATTCTCTCTGCTCTTTATGGAGCAGCAATCCGATGCCCGATAGGGAAATGGGATGCGGTTACGTTGACGAAAATTAAAAAAAAAAAGAAAGGAAAAGAGCTGCAGAGCATTCACATCAAGCCCGCTTTGCTTTGTTTGTATTTCTAAAATGTTACAGGCTTTATTTCTCTCCCTAAATGTGGCAGCGCTACTGGAATCAGCCATGGTGTTCCAGTGTCACTCAAATTCCCTCGTGCAGACTAAGATGTCTCAGACAGCTTGGATAGACCTAACTGTGGACATAATATGCAAAGGCACGTAAAAAGAAATTCAAAGACATCGGCATGAATAAATCAACACTTTTTTCTTTTCAAATCTTTAGGAGATTTTTTTTTCTTCTCCATACGTTTTGCATCCAAAGCCCCTGCTTCACTCCTTCGCCCTCCATTGTGTCCTTCCCTTCTCCCAAGTTCATTCATACAAGTACTGGCCCATATTGAGTTTCTGTCCAGGCGCAGCCACAAACTGCCAGCAACGCTCGGCCTGAACTCTAAAGAAACGTCTGTCAAAAGTCAGGCGAAGGGGAGGAGCAGCGCATAACAACAATGGTGGCGCCACTGACCCCCTGACAGAGTGACATCACCAAGAGTAATTGCCTGTCATCTGCTGCACTGTTTCACGTCTCACATAAAAAGCCCCCTCTGTTATTCATTTAAAGTTAAGCCGGGGTGACCGGGGTCGTTGCGCCTGTCCTGTAACGAGAGGGATAATTGAACACCACACCTTCTCCGCGCATGGCCACGGGACAGAGTGACGGCGGTGTCGCCAGCGACCAGGGGTTAAGTAGAGAAGCTTTTAAATTAGAATACAGCCGACGATATGCGTTGGTGCTGCTGGAGTGTTTGCACAGTTGTGCGTGGGCCCGGGGGTGACTCTTGAACCTGCTTGTCACATAGTCTCTAACTCCCTCGCACAGTCGCTCATCGTCTCACATTCTCCAACTTGCTTCTGACAGGGAGAAAAGTAAAGAAAGGGGAGGAAACAGTGTTGTCCGGAAGGGAAATACAGCAATTTAATACTATGACTTTCAAATTACTATATTTTTACAAACTGGAATACATACCGACACAAACTGGTCCACAGATCAATATTGAAATGTACTTATTTCTGGATATCTGAATATTTTCAAAAACAAGACTCATTGTGAATTTTGTGTGTGATTTGTAGAACAAATAAAAAGACAAAACATGTAAATATGTTGTTGGTCCTAAACAAAGACAAAGCCGAAAAAAAGTGTGAAAAGATTAAGATGCTACTTTGCTTCTCATGCGATCTATTTCCTTCAAGTTTTTGTTAGTGGAGGTTTGTGATGAAATGTCCAGGCAAGCATTTTATATTTGACATACATCAGCGCCAATGTTTTGAATAGAGGACTCCACTCAACTAATTTGTTCAAACAGCTGGAGGTGGAGCCCGGTGTCATCTCTTTGTCAAGATCTTATTGAAACCATCAAATTATTGTACATTAAAATTACAGATACAATATTCATCATACAGCTAGCAACAGTGAAACAAAAGGTCTTCTACCGCCAGAGTTTACGAATGACAGTGAGAAGAATCCCACCATATTTATTCATTTTGCTCCGCAGGCCAAAGCCTCTCTTGATCTACCAGAGAGGTCGGTGAGTAGCCAATTCCTTCTTCCTGCACAGATCACTGTGATGCAGTATCAAGTGCTCCTGCCAACAGCTGCATCACCTGCATCAGCGCTCTGGACTCTCCCCGGGCTCCATCAGGGGCTGCTCTGATTGTACAGTATATCCCGGAAACTCACAGCAATGCTTATTTTTTATTCATTCCCTCCTGCGGAACATGGCAGACATGAAAATATGATGTGAAATATCTTGTGTATTGTCCATTAAAGTTTAACTTGACGTTGAGTGAATCTTGCTGAAAGGAAGGATGAATAAAACTGATATCATTTTGGAATATCTTTATTTCATATTTCAAAATGCTCTACTGTACTCCCAAAAGCCATTCATTAATGGGTGCTTTGAACAGGCAAGCTCATGTCGGTGTCGCTTTGCGTATCGGTATCATCTAAAATCCATTATCTTGTGCACAATGTGAGAAACTAAAGGTTGCTACCAATGATTTATATAGTATCACACACTATCCAGAGTTGATGTGGAGTTTGCAATCTCGTCTTTTTTGTCAGTAGTATTTGAACCCTTTTCTTTTCTTCCTTCATTGTCTTTGCTGTTTATCTGTTTTCATCTTTAATCATTTGCCACCTTAGGTCTGGCTTTAGCATATGATCCACATGTAGATACCTTGTCGGGTTAAAAAGAAAAACGCACGTTGGACCACCTGTAAATCCGCGCAGAAAACATTATAATTGGAAATGTGATCAGATCGCACCATCTGGTGGGTGTCTGGCTTGCATGATGCTCAGATCTCAGCCAGTTTTAAATCCAATTGAGGGCAAGGTGACCACTTTCTTCAGGAAAAATCCACACAGCAAGTTAGCAAGTCTTGCCTGGCTTAAAAAAAAAAGAATTAGCATATTAAGATCATGTTGTGGGCAGAATGGGGGCACCAGGAACGCTCAAAGATTTTAAAAGGCTTTTTGAGTGGGTCTGTCCTGGCAGTGATGTCTGTTGTTTATTTAAAGCTCACCAATGCTTTCGCCTTTAATACAGCCATGGTTTATTAATGTCTTAAAATCACTCTCTAATGTTGCACCTTTTCCACGGTTACTCTTGCAGTGTGATGATGAACAGGAAGCAGAGTGGGGAGGAGGAGGGGGGCGGGGGGGTCGAGTGGGTGGAGGGTGTGGGGGGGGGCAGAGTGGGGAGCGGTGGTTGCAGAGGTGATGTGATAAAAGATTCATAGCGCAGCAGAGCCCAGGTCAGCTGGGGCCTCTGCAGCTTCACTATATCACCAGCAGCAGCAGCTTACCCGGCTCTCCATGCAGAGACGGGGAATTTGTGTATATGAGCGTGTGTCTCCGAAAAATATAGACAGGCAAGGGAAGAGATGGATACGGATACAAAGAGGCTGTCCGAAGGCAGCCTGCGCCTACTGCTTTATCGTCGGGCTTTGGTTCTTTCAGCCGCAATGTGTTTGTGTCTGAGCCGCTTTGAAAACATAAATGTTCTGTGAATATGCAGATAGCAAACCAGCCAGCGCCTTCATGACAGAAAGATCCTTCAGAAGCTGTACGGCTATATGAGACACGCTGGGCTTTTATATACTTAGTAGTTTTGGTAGCATGGTGTGACTGTTTTACAACATCAAGCACATGTCAAGAAGGCTTTCCCCCCGTCTGTTCTTGAGCCGAACCGAGTAGTTTTGGTTGCCGACGCGTTGGGAAGGCTTCCTGGCAGGAATGGCTCCAGGCGACGCTAACGGGGCCCCTGCGCGTGTCGGAGACGGCGAGGAGCGTGACAAAGAGCTGTCAATATTTGACGACCCGGGCTTAGAACGCGCCGGAACATCCCATGTGCGCGGCGTATGGAAATGCCAGAAGTTGCACATGGGGCCACGCAGATAAGAGCATGAGGCAACACTCCCCACCTTTAGCCCAGGAAGCAGTGTGTCTGACAGTGCCAATGAATACGTTACCAAGTCTGTGAGATTAAGAGGGACAGGCAGAGCGTTCCATATCAAATCAGGTAGAAGCCATTTCCAACTCTGCTATGCATTTATCATCCCATGTCAGGAGGCCCCCAGCACCCCCCTACCCCCGCCTTTCACTCGTACCCACTCCCTCCCATACCTCCCTCTCCCTCACACTGTCAAAACAACACCTTTGGCATCTATTGGATTTCATGTATATTACTCTTTCTTCACTCTCCTGAGAGAGGCACGGAATTGTTGAAGGGAGAGAAATGAGTGATCCTGTGATGAGCGGGGTGTGATTTATAATGAGGTGTTCCAGAGCAAAGTGCAACAGAGAAATTTCATTATTCAAACTTTTTTTTTCTTCCCAGGGATTCTGTAATGATGATGTATTGCTGGTATTGCCTCCCAGCTCTGATTTGACGGTGGCAAAAGCCTCCATACTGAGTATTGTTTTCAGGTTCTTCTCCTGGTGGTAGATATGGGCAAAAATGTGCTTTACCGCCGGCAGATTCTCCACACTGAGGTGTTATTTTTAGGCCGACAAAGGCTCGATTGCGGGCGGGAGAAAATGTCACAGGATCTTTTTTTTTTTTTTTTTGCTATTTTCCTGGAGGAAGAACATAACTGCAGGCTTCTTGCACCACAGCAGAGCATGGAGAAAAGTTAAGTTTGACATATTCTGATTAGAGAGAGATGGAATACTGCTGACACTAGGTAAAAATGTGTATCACAATGTTCAAAATGTGCCTGGAGTGTTTTCTTTTTTTCCCACGTCCTCACATTTCTTTTTTTTCTTTTTTTTTTTTGGTGGGTGGCGTTGTAGAAACACAGCGCCAGAAATAGAATTTATGGCAGATCAACACTTTTTTGAAGTGTATTGCAGTATGTGTTTCTGTGTCTGTATATATGCACATGTGCGGCTTCATGTATTTGTAAACCTGAATTAATTTGCGTACGTGTGTGTTTTCCCGCGAGTGTGCGCATATTGCATCTCTGGACATGATCAAATATCCACAATGGCAACGTTGGGCTGTCACTTTAGATTATGTTGAGGGCTTGTAATGCTGCCTGAAGCCTTGTGTGTTTTCACCATCACTCTGGTTCCTCTGTTGCCTGCTCCCACTCGTCTCTCTCTTCATTACTTACATCACTCCGTGCATGTTATTCTTGCCCACTGGTTTGGAGAATGAAAGATCGGGCTCGAAGTTTGCAGAGAAGAGGTTGTGACGTCCTCTTGTGGAATAAAGAGGGATCTTATTGTTCCGGATGAGCAATGCGAGGGGAATATGGACTCACACAGCTAGACGACGTTTTAATCATCCCAGCTACATCGGTTCTATAAAGTTCCGGTGGAGGCTTTTAAAAGAATTGCTTCTCAGGACAAGAGATGGCGAGAGAGCCAAATGAAGGAGAGTAACTCATTTTTTTTTTTGCAGATTCATAATACAGCATTCTTGGAGGTGGAGGCAGCTCATCAAAGTAGCTGAGTTACGGTGAAGCACTGCTGAAGGAAGACCTGGCATTTCGCAAGTTCATCTTTTATTTTTGTGTCTGGTTGTCTGTCTATTGAGTGATATTTTGGAAGTTGGATCATTGCAGTGGTCTTGAAAATTACACCTTCTCAGTTGAAAGATAATCAACCTTTTATCAACAGGGAAAACGTTTGCTCTGTTGACTTCTGTTTATCAGAGATTGGTAGTAGCGTGTCTGCGTCCTCACAACTGCTGCTACTGACTGTGTCAGATCAAAGCCTACCCATTATTGATCAGCATGTCAGGTGGTACTTCAGTCAACAGAGGCAGAAATTGCATTTTGTCTTTCTTTTGGATGCTGCAATCATTTCCTATCACCTAGCATGAAGACCAGACAGGCTCCATCTGTACAGGTGAATGCCAACCATTAGAAGAGAAGTATTATCATATATCATCACCCATGCTAACGAAGTTACAATACCGACTTTGTGTGGATTCATTAAACTAAAAATAATGTGTTAATTAGCTTCAGGTTCAGGTAGGTGCATTTACTGGTATCTGCTATCTATTTCCAGTATTAAGCTAAGTGCTCACTCGCATCTCATAATGAATATTATAATACATGGGCTTGGGAATGCATAGTGAAACCCTTGTCACACTGTTTGTTTTCAGATAATTGCTCTGCAGTCCTAACTTTCTTTCAAAATAAGGACTTTGAGAGCCGTGCTTTGAAATGTTTTTCTTTCTTTTTTTCTTTAACACATCTTGGAGAAAGCTTGTTGTAGGGCTGAATGTTAAAAAGCATTTTCAGCTTTTGATGGTGAATGTAGGCTGAAGGGAAATGCAAATCTGGTGGGCACAGAAACACTGCAAGCATGTACCATTCCGACTGCAGCCTTGAGGTGAAGCAAGTCAAACACGCGTGTACATACATACATGTGAGGATGTGAGGACTTTGATTTGCCTCACTTTTACATAAGGGCCCCCCCTGCCCTTTTTTTTGTCTAACAAAGTTTGACAGTGAATAGAGACGTTAACAACCTCAGTATGTTTCCCTGGTAATAAAAATCCCACTTTCCGCTAGATGTGCCCATCGTAATTATTCTTCATGAGACAGAGAAAAACCACTTTGATATTGATTACTCCCATATTTCATTTTCATCTTATGAGACATCTCTTGAGGAGAGAATAAAATATGCTGGCAGATGAGCAGTGCGTCTCGAGGAGGCTGTTTTTCCCAGCAGGCTTTGAGGTAATAGATCCATGCTGGAATTAGAGGAAAGGACCAGGACTGCTCACACTAATGCACACACTCCGACTTAGACATGCGCTACAAGGCTATGCAACAGTGAAGAAACTGACCCTACGAATTTTTGGGATGCCAGTAACAACATTTCTATTTAGTAAATAGCCTCTTCTGGGACTGTTTGACATGTTTCTGCTGGATTTGTTTCAGGCTAAGCTACGAGGGGGTTGAGAGAGGATTATTCCAAGGGCCCTTCAAGAAATACTGCAAGAATATAGAACATTAATTATCTGAGGGAATTATTTGGGACATTTTACTCTGTTAGAGTTTCAGAAATAGAATTATGTTACCAATTATTATATATTATTTAAAGTTATTATAATAAATGTCATAAATTATGTGTGTCAGTTCCATTTCTGCTCAAAGCATCCTGGCAGAGGGAATGATTCAGGCCACCCAAGATCGATCAACATTTGTCAGCATCATTATATTTATGACACGTATACATTTTTTAGCCAAAATTCAAGCAGCTGTTCAACAGAGTAAATTTCTGCGACTCAACTTGAGATATTGAGTAGCATGGATTAAAGTAGGATCTGATGCTCAAACCCAAACCTCTGCAGTTTTACCAACACTAGTGACCTTTATCACAAGGGATTTCTCATTAGTTGCGTTTGCGTCTACTATTCAAAATATTTACGCAGTGTGACATTCTTTAAATGTCACGTCACTCAAGATTTCCAATACTTTCTAAGTTATTGCTATAGAAACAGTAATAATGCACTTTATTCTTCCAAAACTCCTCGCAATGTTATAACATGTAAAATCAAAAAGTATAATGGTCTTTCTGCATGATTTATAACAGTGGTTGTCTGAATACATGCATCACAGTCTTTGCTGAATTATGTCCAAGGTAAAAGTGGCTGCTTCAATGTGACAAATGAACTCAAGAAGTTTCAATGAACTAAGTATCCAAATTGCTGAAAGAGACAGTATTACTTGAATGGGAAAAAAGATCAATGTCTGAAGGCTAATGGTTTTTTACCACTTTGAAAAGTCTCCCTCTAAAGCAGCTGCAGCCATGGGAAGGGATGAGACCGTAGTCATAGTTATGTTTCATTAAAATGAATTCTGTGTGGTAGTGAGAATGATATTGTTTGATGAATAAAACAACTCTATTGCTATTAGCACATGCTCACTTTGGTGCATGCAGCAGTTCATGCCACAGGGGGTGTTAGGTTGTCTTGAGATAACACTCTGCAGAACTGTTGAATCCACACGCTGAAGGGTCAATTTTCCTTCAACATGACAGGCTCTGTTGCTCAGCTCAGACCACTTGCAGGTGTCTGCACAGGTGTTTTAGCTGCACATGGCTGGTAGTTACATTCAACACAGGTCTGACAAAGCTTCAGTTTAGTTCAAGTTCACATCCATCCATCATCTCACCTGCTTTGTAGCCAACAATGTTGCAGAGCTCTGCTGGAGACTATCACCAGTGTGCACACTCACTCCTAGGGGGCAAGGGGTGAGTCTCTCATTGACCTAATCATTCATGTTTTCGAACCCATACAGACATTGGGAGAGTATGCAAACTCCACACATCGAGGCACTCAGTCAGACTGGGATTTGAACCAGAGACCTAACTGCTATGAGGCAAAAGTGCTGCACACTGGTTCATTGTCTCCCCAGATTATTTTGGGATAAATAATCAACATAAAATCAGAACAGATATGCAAAACAATTAGTTTGCATCTCATCAATAAATTATGCCATATCAATCATATCATCAAATCATATTAATTATGTAAAAACTGGAAACGTTGGACACAGCGGTTAGTGCAAGAGCCTCACAGTAAGAAGGCTGCACCATGTACAAAAGTAGATTTGATTACAAATTGGTCCTTAGATGTGAATGAGAGAGTGAATGGTGAGTGTGTGTGTACTTGAAGTTATAAAACAGGAGAGATAATGGATGGTGAAATAATGAGAAATGATGATGTGATGCTATAGAACACACATACACATAGATACACACATATGTGTACACATAGAACATAGATGTACATGGTCCACAGGGTGTTATGTGTATGCTAGAAATGTAATCATATGTATGCAGGTGAATACCACAAGCCCGTAAATGCTGTTCAATATGGCTTGTTCATCAGAAAATATCTCTGTGTGGACCATGAAAGTGCCACAGGATTTCATGGCAATCCATGTGATCATTGTTGAGACATCTGAGGGAAGATGAAAATGGTGGCAGCGAGCAGAGGAATGGCAGCCCGACATTTCCTGATGCCACTAACGTCGCTCTAAACTACAAAGATTTGATTCATTTCCTGGAGCTGACTCCAAAACAACGAATCACCAGACAATGTCAGACTGCCCGACGTGGCAGACGAGATGAATCATCCGGACGTGAATTTAGTCCTCATTACAAATCCCCGGTTACGAAATGCCACATGGTTGTGATTGAAGCATTTGGCTGCACACTTATGAAAACCCATGTTTTTCAATGAGACACTTGTAATCAAATGAATTCTATGATTATTCCGCCACAAAAACAACCGGGGAAGATAAGACCATGTGTCTAATCTCGTCTCCTTCTCCTCTGTCCCTCTGTTCCCTTCCTATTCCCTCTCCATTTGTCTCATTCTCTCTCCAATCTTTTTTCACAGATTTTTCCTCTTAATATGAGCCTCTCCTAATGTCTCTGACTAATCTCTGACTCACGTTTCTGTTTTTCTGTCCATCGCTCTTTTGCCTCTCTGCAGCTGTCTGCCCTCTCCCTCTCTCTATCTCTCCTCGCATTCATCATTAATTCATGCGATGCAGCGCAGCAGAGCCTCAGTGAGTGATACACTTCAACCATAACAAACAAGCCCAAATATCTGCACTCAGCAGGAATGATCTGCATCGCCGAGGACTGCGAAGGGCGAGAGTGAGATGGGGATACGACTGTCAAAAAGCAACTTTTTCTTGTTTCATCAGTTCCTGTTTTGATATTTAGATTAACCCTCAGTTCCAAGAGAGGAGATCTCATGCATTTGATTTTATTTTCAGAAGGAACATTGAAGTGTGGTTCAAAAAAATCCCGAACGTCACGATGCTATTTAAGTTGCTTTGCAGGTTTTGTTGCAAGCAATCCATCAAACTTCACTGTCAAATCATATGTAAACATTCCAGCTAAATGAACAAAAGGTCATTTGTAAACAGAATCAATCAGTGTTAAGAATAAAAACCTTGTTATTTAGAAAACAACTATTGATCTTTTTTTTCTCTCTTCTCTGATAATTGAGTTGAGACGTAAACATTTTGAAAATGAAAATATTGTTGCTCAGAACTTTCAAATGAAGAAATTACTGTAATGATTAACCCACCCACAGAAACCCACATTTAAGTCTCGAGAGGACAACTGAACCATCTGTGTTATTATGACAACCATTAAGTCATTGCGTTCCTATTAAAGAAAAATGCAAAACAATTATTAGGTCAATAGCTATTGACACCACCTCACATGCTCACGAAGGCACATTCACAGTGCATTTAGGTCATCAGAGAGATTAGCAATTCAGGCAAAATTACGTCTCAAATGGGAAAAAAAAAAAAAAAATCCTGTCTATTTTCTGATAACTGCCTCCTCATCAGCTTATCTCACCCTCTCCCAGACAGAAAACCCTAATTTTGGGTCAGGGATTTGTCCACAACAGTATTGAAAGTTGGGTTTGTGGAGGGCAGCCTGGCTGATCATTGTGCTCAGACAGAGGCTTGTCCTTGAAGTTGTGCAGCCTTCCAGGACGCTGAGCAGATCTCATCCCCAGAGGAGAGCGCTGCCTCTCAGCGCTGTCTGCTGGCTACTGTCCCCTCCCTATGGACGGAGCAGCGCTGCCAGGCTTTTTTGTCAAAATGTCACAATATTGAGTGCGCCTATCGGAATGTGTTGTTGTCCGCCTGTGTCTGTGCCGTCCGTTTTTAGAAGTTTTTGTATTTTATTATCCCAAAGTGAAAGCGCTGAATGCGTTGACGTCATGCTTACGCAGAGCTTCAATCAAAGATCCGGCGAAAAAGATTTGCTTTCTTGCAGAGTCCTGCTCCCCTTACTCTTTATCTTCAGCCACCTCACATACAAGAGGTCCTGCTGCCCACATCCATTAATATTGCATGTCATTTTTAGAACATTACGCCACAGTACCCTTTAGGCTCCTGCACTGGATAGTACCGGTTTGAAGAATAGCCTTTACACAAGCCCTAACACACACGATGTGAGGCTGTGATTACAGGAAAAAATGAATGTGACCATATTTCCTTTCTCAGTTATTGTATTCAGCGCCGGCTTTTAGGAAATAATTGGTCGCCAGTGGGAATCCCTGCTGCACTCGAATGCAGCATTTGTTTTTAGACTATTGCGCTGTGTGGTTTTTTTCATGTGCACTCAGTTGGACTTCTACTTTATATACAGTGTTGGTGTCAGTCAAGGAGAATGGTAAAAGCTCTTAGTCGTTTATGTATCATTTCCTGTTGAGTAATTCTGAGCAGTGCTATACCAAATGTCTTATTTTGTGCATACAGAGAGGCTTTATTGAGGATTTCAAGTGAAGCTTTGGATCTTTGTCGTCACAATGTATGACATCATTGCCCATCCATGCATCCATCCATTATGCGAACCGCTTTCCACTCAATGCTGTTGCATGGGTCTGCTGGGGCCTATCTCTTTTACATAGAGCAAAGGTGGGGAATTCATTATGGCCATGTTACCAGTCCATTGCAAGGCACAGACACACCTACGGGCAATTTAGAGTCATCAGTCGACCTTAAAGTATAGACTTTTGGAGTAAACCTGCATAGACATGGGGAGAACATGCAAACACCACACAGAAAGGCCCTTGCTCCAACAGAAAGTCAAACCAAGGACTGCTCTATCCACAAAGTCACCATGTCACTCCTCACATCATTATCAAATAAACAATTTTAGATATAATTAGTAAAGGCCTATTCAGACATACTAAGTATGAGGTGATCAGACAAGTTGAAATCAAACTTATGATACAGCAACCAAATAGTGTAATATTGGTAATGGAAAGCTCAATCCCTATTTGTAACTGTACAGAAATACTGGGTTTATCCAGAATTAATAAACATGTGGAGGGTTTAATTATCTTAGCATGAAGGCTGTGCACGCTGGGGGTACTTTCTGCCCAGATTAAATCAGTGAGATAAAACTGGTTAATCAGCAAACTCAAGAGGCACTGTTTGCCTCAGTCTTTGTGCGAAGCTGATCAGCAGATGACAGCAGCCTTATATTTAATGTCCACACTTAAGCATAGTATTCGGCCTCTTACCAGACAAGGAAACAGACATCAACTGATTTTTTCTTTGAAAGCCTGTCAAACATCATCCTCAGCTACAACTAGCTACTTATTTCTCATTTTTTACAATAAATTCACAACACTTCCCTGTTTTTACTCTCACTCATGTTTGCCTAATGAATACAGTTTTCATGGCAACCTAAGCAATATGACACTGTCATTCTGCTGAGCTCCTTGTATCTTTGCAAACAGGCACGGCTGCTGAGTTGGTTCAGGAGCAAAACACGTGTGATTATTCCTATCCAAGGCTACACTTCATCTTCATTCACTTCCTTTAATTGATTATTTCTATATATTCTCAAACTCTTGAGCCTTGAGTATGCCCTTTGTTTGACTTCTTCAGTCACACTTCTCCTTCTGGTCACAGCCTCAAGAGATGAACGGCACTTGATTTTTGCTTGATTTTTGCAGACCGATGGCAAGACCAGACTGAGAGTGTTTTTAAAATGTGCTTTAAAATGTGCTTAGGAAAGAGTTGACAGTGTCACTAGAGTTGACCCTGATCTTTGTGCTAAGCTAACCAACTGCTATTTGAGCTTTTCATTTTTACCAACACATGGTGTCATATTTCAAAAGTTAAACTATTCCACCAGAGACTAATGAAGATAGAAGTGCTCCCCAGAATGCATAATATGTTCTTGGCATGCGACAGTCTGACCTACTGTGTCTGATGTATTAGACAGACGGTTATGATTGAGATGCAGTTCAGATCTGTTTCAGTGGTGCCGAATATGTTGACCTTCACTGTAGAAGTGATGAGCTTTAGATGCCCCGCCAGTGGAAATCTCTTTTATTCACTCAGTAGTCCTTTCGCCAAATAAAGATAAGCTGCCTCTTCAACAGAAGCAGCCTCCCGGCCGTCTGAACTTTGTTTTAAATAACGCTAACCTCATCATTGGTTAAATGCTGGCAAGAAAGATGCGAAAAGCAGAGTCATGGGTTGACCCGATATCTTTAAAACATTTGTCTTTAGATCCATTTAATACTCTTAGGATCGTTAATGGGAGCTTGCTTTTGGAAAGTGTGCCCTAACAACTCAATTAGTCTTCCTCCACTTTTTGTTTGTTCCTAAACACACATATTTTTAGCTAGCAATTTGCCTAATCGCCCGTAAACAATCATTGTCCTGTCCCTTAGGAGGGTTGGACCCTTTGCAGCGTGTTTGAACAGTTATTGCTATGGCATCGTTCCAAAAAGAAATGCTCAATTATCCAATCAGTGCTTTATCCCCTCCTCCCTCTGTTTTTTGTCCTCTTTGAAACGGCGTGTACGCTGTCTCTCCTCACCAACCCGAGCTACTACTCCCCCTTCACCGCATCGCATTCAGTGCTGCATTACACTTGCAAATAATCACATTATTGCCAAAGACACCCTCTGATAAACAGAGCATGTGTGCATGTCAATGAGTTGGTGCATAAACAGTGTGTTATTATTTTAATGAAGGTATGTCAATTTTGTCAACATGCTGTGTGTGTGTGTCTGTGTGTACGCACACATGTGCAACTTTGTGCAAACTGCATTTCATTTTCTACAACAGAGGCATTGAGCCCGGTGACAGAATAATTGAATGAGATAGAAATAATGAATTAATATAAATGCATTATAGAGATGCTTCTGTATAGGAAAAGCAATTTTTTTTGTAACAGCTTGATTATTCCGAGCTAATTTGATTGAAAGGAAACAGTGGGTGATGGCAATTAATACTAAAAGTAAAACAAGTTTTATGGAATTATGTTTAAAGTGTTTTTGTTTTTTTTCTGCCACTGTACTTTTTCCGGCAGCAAAGCCCCTCAGTTAATTAGCCGTAAACCAGCGAAGCTAATGAGCGCCGAACCAGTGAAATCTAATTTCTGCTTCAGTCATGCTGTGAAGTTCGGCCAATGACACAAATTTGAAAAAAAAAAAAAAAAAAAAATTGTGTAATGGTTGGTGAAATGGTGAGCCGTGTCTTAAATGAGTTGTGACAACTAATTAGCCACTCATTATTCTGCAGAAATAGTTTAGATTTACACAGTCATATGAACTATCCATTCTGTAATACATGTTAGCTTCTTATGCCCTTTTATGCTTCTTTTAAGTGGCGGTGCATTAATTTATTTTTCCCCACTGGTGTCATGATTTTAATTTGAAGACTAAGTCTTCAAAGTGTATGTTCCCTGCCTCATGTATTCCCTGGCGTAATGCTGTCTCAGTTTTAGGCATTAATATGCTCTTGTCCTCTTGATTGCCCCTTGTATCTTATGTTTTGCGCAGCAGCTTTAACTGCTAAATTATGATTGCGGTCATAGCAAAAAAAAGAGGAATAAAATGGTATCTCTAGGAGTTAATATTTTACATTCATGGTAATGACTCTGACACTACTCTGATCCACGAAAATTGTACTTGGTCCGATGGCGGTACAATGACTAAAAGGTCAAAATGTTTAACTTACGATTCAAGCAATCTTTCCAACTGGAATGTGTCATCTGCCCAACAATAAAGGCTCCTCCTGTGCCTGTTAATGGGATTCTCAGGTACATAGAAATGCAGAAACATCATTTTAGAGGCCATAAAGACTGTCTGAAAGACTTAGCTGGAGATGTTCAAGAGTCAGCATGCACATTCAAGGCAAGTGTCAAGCACATTTAACAGGAACCACTGCATGAAAAAAAGAAAGGATTTTACAGAAACAATAAAAAGAAGAGCAGAGAAGAGTTCAAAAGGACTGGGACAGTAAACACACAATCCAGTGTCAAGTAGAATAATTTTCTCATGGAAAATATAGGCGATATAGGCCCAACCCCAGCAGTCTACATGTGAATGTATCCTGGGGCAACACATTGAAACCAAACTCCCCTTTTGAATGTTTGTTGTGAATTATGTGAACATCTGAAGTTACTGGTGTGACTAGACAGGCTAGGGTAATAGCCATAGAGTCAATAGAGAGAACCTTGTACACTTCCTCCATCATAGATACAGTCAGATCAAATGGGAAGATCGGGAAAGCAAGACTTGCGACAGAAGGGATCATTTCTCATCTCTGAATTCTCACAGGAAGTGAGGCAGCTTTGACCTTGTCAGGGCTAATGTACTGAGGACCAAAAACCAAAGAAAACATGATCAGTCTGTGACAGCTGAAGGGCCAGTCGTAAAAAAGCAAAGGGCAGTGACTGTCATCTCAGTCTGCTTCAATAAGCTGCGTAAAAATATAATAAAATGAGCAAATGATGAATGAAGTATGGAGCATGGTAGCAGTGAAACTTTGACAAGGTTATAAAACTGTAAAAATGTCCAAAAAAAAGGGATTTTCTGAGAGCTTAGGTTTGTGAAATAGATGTACTTGGATCATAGAGGATTGAAAGCTTGAGAGTTTCCCATTTGACTGATTCCTGAATCCAGAACTGGCGTGTTTTACAAATTCTTTAGTTCAGACCAGGGTTTAAATATATCTGGAGTTTATTTCTAAATGGGTCGCACTGCGCTGAGTTTCTGTGGCACTGGGTGTGTTTGGAGACCTTTATCACTGCTGCCTCTTTATCACCAGAATCACACAAAGCCTTGAGTGTACCTGGATGGAGCGAGGGAATCAAAGCTTGAAAACACCCTCACAGATAAAGAGCCAAAGGCAACAGGGGGCTCAGGATTGAAGAGAGAATGGAAAGGAAACTGAGAGAGGCTCTTTTCTTTTTTGTCATCTGCAGGCAAGATGACCAACACGTCTCAATCTCACTTCGACTCAGTGTCGGATCATGGTCTTTGATATTGAGCCCATTTCCTGTATATAAAATTGTCTGTTTATGTATAGGCCTTGTGTATGATTTTATTCATTTGTGTGTGTGTGTGTGTGTATGTGTGTGTGTGTGTGTGTGTGTGTTACACACATGCAGTTGGGATGAGAGAGAGGTCAGGAGCACAGAGGGGAGCGCTGAGCAAGTATTTGTGTCTCAGGTGCACTACAGGAAATGAAAAATGAAAATGGAAAGGGGAAAAAAAACGATGTGAGGAGCACTTGTCAAAGGGAGTGGCTGCCACTTCTGACGGGAAATTAATAATGTATTCTTGCAAAATTACCATGGTACCCAGGTTGGGAGCGGCTTGGCCAATCAACTGCAGAGACAGAAGGCTGAAACACATCCACATGCATGAAAAGACGAGTACTCTCACATACAATAGCTGTATACAAATTCATATAATATAGATTGATAGGCATTAATGTATTAAAAGCGTGCGGGTTGTTATTGGTGTGTGCATACAGTGGCTGGGTCTGCTTAGGGTCATAGTCAACATTCATTTACTGTGATAGGTGATATGCTTTGTGAGTGACTCTGATCATTAAAAAATATTGATCCACCAAATGCAGCAGGTCTCCGAGGGCAAGATATTCAGAGTGACGGGATGCAGGAAACAAAGAGCGATTGATTGAGAGGGGCGTGTAAATGATTTCCTTCATTTTAAGGCAACGATTGAAACCCATCTTTCAGGTTTTGCATTAAAATTGACATATTAATTCTTTGTCCTCCACAGCACACAAATCAAAAAATCAGATGTGTGTGTGGTGCCACACACAACACACACACCTACACACACGCACAATCATTGGGCGTATGGCACTTTCATTAGCTTCTAAATGTACGACCAAACCAGTCATCTAATACACGCTGGAATAAATGTGGATGTCCATGTAAGCTAAACAGCACATGGCTGGAGCTGCCTAGTTATTACCGAGGCTGTGGATTTACATTCTGCTCTGTGTCGGTTGGATATTGCTTCCCTGAGCGAGGAAGGTCAGCTCTCATTGCTTTACTAATATCCTCAGGTCCTCTTTTCATCTTCCAAGGCATTCTCTTGTCCCCGCGACTGCATTTGTGTGCCTAAGTGTATGCGGGAGTCGTTGCTGCGCCTGCGACAGCTCTTAAAGCCTCTATGTTCAGATCAATTTCATGGCTGGCTTCATTGCAGCTCCACCTCTCTTTCATACATCAGCTCATAGTAAAGTCGTCGTACAAACACAGCCGTGGTCGCCGACAACAGCTCGTGCAGTTTATACCGCCCTGCCTTTAAAAAAATAAAAGAACAGGGAAAAAAAAGGAAAGAAAATGCACGGTCCACTTCACTCCCACACTTTAGTCGTGTTGTGACTCATTTCATTAGCTGCTTTAGTTTTAAAATCCCACTAGCAAGTGTCAGCTTCTCCAGGCTTTGTTTGCTTTTTTGTGTCTTTTTTCTGTTGCACACCCACTCCAGTCTCCCACTTCAGCTCGATGCGATCCATCCCTCAGATGGCTGACGAGGTGTTAAATATTGAGTCTTACTGTCAGAGACGGGGTTGCTTTTGGACCCAAGTCAGGCCTCTCCTCTGCTCTCCTCTCCTTTCCTTCGCTTTCAGCTAATTCTTCTAACAAAATTCGAGCCGCTGTGATTTAAAGAAAAAGTGGTATGTGAAGGAGATGGAAAGAACAAATAAGGCAGATGAAAGGGGTTACAACATCTTATCACTCTTGCACTAAATGGACACATCCATTAATTATTGACATGGACGCCTTGTCCCAACATTTTATAGTCTCTTACGTGTCATGTGGGATGACTCAATCTGTTAGGCAAAGTGAGATCAAGGACAGGGCAAAGCATGACTCTCACTTTGATATCCCCGTCAACACAGTCGAGTGAAGAAAAGTATGAACTCAACCATCACATACGGTTAAAGCAAAGACGCTTTTGGATCTGATAGCATGTAACAAAATGATCCCTATGTACATGTTTTTGTACATGCATGCAATGGTAGTAAAACATTTAAACGAGCATTTATATTTCAAGCTGGTTCAAAACAGATGAGTGGAAACACGATTTGCAGGATTGTGACGAAGATAAGGGCCGTGGAAGAGGCAGGAAGTAGTTGAGAGGAGTTTATCCTCCGTGTTCTGCTCTGGATGAACACATAGCTCAACCATGTCACATTAGGTGATCATAGATTCACAACAAAACGTTAAATTAATGAAATTCTGTTGTGCATACATTAACAATGTGACTTTTTTGCTTTTGTAGTCCATGATTTTATTCATGAATGGGATTTTAAACATTGCAGACAGTGTGTAGAGTGTGAGAGAGTGTGTACATTTGGCGTGTTGTTCCAATAATTGCTCTCTGCTCCCCTGTGGACCAACATTACAGAACATTTTGTCAGGGTTGTCAGAGTGAGTGAGCTGAGGAGAAAAAAAAAAAGCCTAGTCTTTATTTTGGGTATTTCAGAAGCTCTGAGCTTGATTGTCCTCTCCGACGTGGGATATCTGATGGGTCAGGCAATTATTGGGCTTATTTGCATAATCAGATCTGAGCATTAAAATCCCATCATTCGCTAAGTAGGTAAAAGCGAATGCCAATGGGCTGAGATGAGTTCAGTTTAATTCAATTGTTTTATCTAATCTATAGGAAGCCTGCCTTTAAAAAAAAGTATAGATGTTTCTAGAATTAAACTTAGAGCAGCATCATCGGAGATAAAAGGTGTCAAGTAAAAGGCCAGCTGTATTAACACCACTTCTCTGGAATCTTCTTGCCGGCTCCATTAGCCAGCAACCCATTGATTTGATTTCACCTCTCATGCATGGAGTGTATCCCAAGGTCACATGAAGCATTTGCCCTTGAAATATGTAACCGATTTTACAGATAGGTCATGCTGAGAGGGTTTGTCCCTTTTCTTGCACGCGGTTGCCTCAAAGAGGAAAGAAGGAGAAAGAAATTGTCATGGGTGATTGGTTTGGTAATTTACAGCAAGGATTGCTATATGGAACAAATTGAGTTCGAAATGTCATGTGTCATTTTGTGTGATTGCACGGCTGCAGCCGCTTTTCGCTTTTCCTCACATATTCTTAGCTTCCTTCTGCCTTGCTTCACTCTCTATCCCACACATACAGGCCCACTCACTTGCTTTATTATTATTTTTTTAAAATAATTGGCTCTTTAGAAGTCAAACGAAGGTTTTGTGCAGTGTCTTCTTCTTTCATGGCCGCTTTCCACGTCAACCTTGCATCTGAGACTCTCAGAATCATTGATTGCATCAGTAAGCTGTAAGCAGCCAAGAGTTGTGCGCACACGGCGTGCCTTCTTAAATTTCTGTTTTCTTCCTTTGTTTTCTGACCTTAACAGCCCGCACGTACATGTGCCTTACAATGGAGTAATCCGTTTCTTTGTTTCCCTTTTTCTCTCTGTGGATCAGCAGATAAATATTCAGACAAATGTTCTTTCCCTGCACCTTTTGATTAGCGCATCACAGTTCCTAACCACCCCATAATGTTTTTGTGTTCTCTGACATGCTCAGAAGTTTAATTGAACAGCATACAGTAAATCTTGAAGTATCAAAATACACTTGAATCCAAGCACATTAAAGGAATTGTTATGTCTCAAGTGGCTTTAAAGATTTGAGCTCGCGTATCCAAAAGAAGGTGTCTGGTGACGACCAAACACATTCAAAGCAGCAAAACACCGTCTTTCATCTCTTGTAACAAGCAAAATGCACTTTTAGATCTGGTTTTGTTTTTCATTTTGAAGCTGCCGTAGCATAGTCCAAATTTGTTTAAAATCACTTCGAGTTCTTCTGACAGGGGCGAAGGAGGACTGGTTTCTTGTGAGGATTAAGCACTGACTTTTTGAGTTTACCGTTCCCATGTGTGTACTCTGCAAAACTTATGGCACTCTCGCTGGAGGAAAATGGAAAATGCCTGAGTAGATAGGCATAACTTTTTGTTAGATCTGCAGATTTACAGACACAGACTTCGGGAGACAGGCACATTCCTGAGACACAGGCTGCAGTCGGCTGTGCACTTACACTTAGTATGTTCCCCGGGCTATTACGTATAGGCTCTGACAGAATTTCTGGTATTCATGTCAGCAGTCTTGTTTAGCTCCAGCTATGGGTAGTAATGTGCTGTCACAAGAGTCCCTGCATGTCCTGAATTACACCTGAAAGACAACTAGAAATAAATCCCAGCTTGAATGAAATCTCTGATGGCTGAATAGAGAAAGTGTGTAACAGCAGGTCATAAATTTGTCATTTTATGCTTTCGCCAGGCATCAGATTTTGTTCGCGAGGTCTAGCCATGACTGAAGCAAGGTTCGGCTGCTTTGAAACTAAACTTCAAAGCCTTCATGAACCCTCAGACTAGACCTCAGATCACTGTCACACTGTTCATCATTCATGCGATTTATCAGCCTTTTCTCCAAAGACTTACAATCAAATCCGTCATAGGACGGCTACCGATTACGCTTTCGCGAAATTCACTTTGGTACAAACGTAATGCCCACATGTCAAACTTGATTTTTTTCTTTAAACAAAGGATTTATTCTTCTGGCCTGAAACATCACATGGTTAATAATTCAGTTTCTCTGCCATTTGAAGGCAGCTTTAAAAAGAGAAGAATCGGGAATTTCCTTCCACCACCAGAGTCCATCTTGCCAAAGGGTCCTGTCCTTCCCACTAAATGACAAAATATGGTGTTTGTCCTGTAGTGACTAAATCAGGCATTTCACTGTCCTCTTCTCAAAGCTATCATAGATCCCCCACCTGTGTAGCCTTGCTCAGGCTTTTTAAGATTATAGCACAAAATGACAAAAATGCTTTGTGCTACATGTCAATGTATAATGATATATTCTGATTGATTGATTATCATGGTTGAATATAGAATTGGGGGAACATGGCTTGAGTTACTATGACATGTTCAAGGTTGGGAAATGTCCAAATTGACCTAATAGATAAAAGAACGGTGGACTGAATGTAGCACTGTTTGGAAAAAAAAAAAAGTGACGGGGCATTGTTACCAGAAAATGAAAGCTATTTCCTCCCCTCTCTTAATTAGGCCTTTTTGTTGACCCACCTTGCAGGTCACTTTTTGATAACGGCAAAGGTACAACATGACCTGTGTCATCTTAAGGATGCTCCTCCGTGGTCCACAACCTTTGGAGCGCCAGCTCCCCGCACAATGTGGTCCGTTCTCCCTTTACTTCAAAGCCCCATGATCATGTGTATCACAGAGAGGGAATCATTTCTCACTCTCTGTTGCATCTCAAGTGAAAAGATGAGGTGATCCTCTTTCCGCAATCTAGAAAGATCAGAGAGAAGTCATTGACATCAAAATAGCCACATATATGAGGCACATATGCTGAACTCAAGGACCACTGGCCCAATCTGTCCCATCAGGTCATTCTATGTGGCCATTAGAGCTTAAAACATTCATGATTATTTTGTCTGTGGGGCTCATTGGGAGCACTGACCACTCTGTATCTACCACTGTGCATGATCATGATCATGTGACAGAAATGGTTGCTGATTGGATTGGATTGCCACAGCTGAATGAACAGCAAACAGAAGGAATATGGTAGCCACAGTGGTGAAATATTGTTTTTTCAGTCATTGGAAAGCTCATGCTGTCGGCTGCAGCATCCGCTGATGTCACCAACAAGATAGAAAACAGTATTATCATTTTGCAGTGTGGAGGCCGGGCCGTGGACAATACGTGTCTAAACTAAAGAGGAGACAGGTAACTCAGATTTCAGCCATAAGGCAAACAGACAACAAAACAGACAACAACTTCTTCAGCATCTCTGAGGAGCAACTCTGAGGAGATCAAATAAGATGGCTTTTAGGTGTTTAGGTGATGAAATAGCTGTATAATGAAAACAAGTGGGAAATTGTTGTGCGGAACCGCTGCTTCACTAAAAATGTAATAGTAAAGTAGAATAATTCATTTTTGGATGCGTTTAATATTCATGTACAATACAGTTGTATTCACATAGCATTACAGTCACAAGTTATAAAACAACATATTAGTAGAAATCAATAAATGAAGACGAGCCAGTGGTAGTAAACAAACTTTGGCTACGATTTCTCAGCTGGAACTACAGACATCTGCAGTTTCCCTTTAAATACCCAGAGAACGTCAAGCATCTAAGAGAGTAATCAGAAGTGCAGTACTTGAGTCAACTTGAGACCAAGAGAGTCACGGTGCATTCAGGAAGGCTGTTTTGTGCAGTCACCATCCTCGTCCTCTCTCCTCTTGTCAATGTAGTTGAAGTTCGATTTTTTTTTCTTTTCGTCGTGAGTGCAGCCTCTGATGGATGGCGTGAAATAATGTCCCACATTATGAGATCCTCCGAGGAGATTTAGACTTTTAGATTTCACCATTCTAGCCATTTATCTGATGCTCTTTTCATGGGTGAACTACTGCAGCAATTTAATTCCTGTAACGCCAATATTACCAGCAATCATAGTGGAGTCGTGCCGCCCCGGCGATGCAATAATGATCAAATACTTGTCAGACCTGGTGCCAAATGCAGAAATTAGGAACGCGTGTCAGCAGGTTGGTGATTTAACGACTAGCATGTTGCAGTTGGTAAAGTGTAGAAGAGGTAGTGACCTCTCTAGGGAAAGGCTGTTGCTGTGATTGGTTAAACAAGGGCACATCGCTGCGAGCCGTAGCAAATGATGCCACGGTAAAGGTTAGGGGTCGCTGGGTACTTGCAGCGAGCCAACAGGAAGGCTGAGGCAGGTTAACCTTTGCTTCTCCCTATTGATTCACTCTACCAAAGAATCTGTATTGATTCAGCCTGTGGACCGCCTGGAACCTGTGACTTTTTTCTTGCAAACAGAGACGGGGGTGCATCACACGCACACACACACGCACACACACACACCCACCCAAGCAGAATCCAATTTTATAGCATGACATGATCGTGCCAGTATGTGATTATTACCCACAGAAAATGAGGAGGCGTTTCTTCTGACACCTCCTATTAGTTTTTGTGGAAGGGAAGAGGACTGTGGATGAGCTGGCGCTGTTCCTGTGGGAGGCGAGTCGTGCGGTGCGAGCATGTGCTTTTTGGGAGCTGACATCAGATTGAGATGGTGTGTTGGTTGCCTGGGCCGATATGTGTCACTCGTACTTTTCATAGCCTGATGCAACTCATGTCTCCATGGGGAGCTGAGATAAAATTAAAGGAAGATAAAAAAATAGTCAAATGGAGGAGCAAAAAGACTTGGTATCTGCTGTAAGCAGCTTCTTTCATTTTCTTTGTGTCATCTATCCTTAGTAACCACTACGGTTTGTAATGGTAATGGTCAGTAATGGTTTGTGGCAGATATGTTTGAGTGCCCCAAGATTTAGTTTTTTCCTTCATCCTTTGAACTGTTTCAACTTTGACTTGAATTTTGAGGTGCTTTAACGCTCACTAGACTCTACATTGGCTAAGAACATCCACCAAGGTACCTTATAGGCTATTCTTTCTCTGCCATTAGCCACTGGATGCCGTAATGGTTTCATAAAGGTCTGCTGAAGTCTCAAACACAGACACAGACTCCACACAGAAAGACCCTCAAAGTGATTGTGGTTTGTGGGACAGCGCTAACCACTTGACCGCCATGTGACCTGTTTCATGCTTTTTGCACTTTAGAACAAACCACATAAAAGGCAGGGGTACATCAGTAGGAAGGAATGGGCCTGTAATGGTGTTTTGATCGGCCCTTTCATCACATAGTTCCTCTTGTTGCAAAATGCGTGGTTGATGAAGTAGATCACCAGTTAATTAACTGTGAACAGATTACATATCAGGATAATCAAAGAGGGTGTAAATCATGGCAAGTAGACTCAAGGTAGATTCTTGAAGACCTTTTTTTTCTTATCCAAGGGGTTTCTTCAGTTCTGACAAGCTCATGGAGAAGTCCATGATTTAACCTCTGAAGTGGAGTAACGATGACCTGCACCGAAGATAATCTCCACATATGATATAAGAAAAACTTTAGTGTAAATTATCCCAAAATCCTAAAATCTTGTTAACTGGGAGTATGCTGCATATGATACTGAACTGAGTGAGTGGATAGAGTTTTGTTCTGAAATAAATCAGACCTGATGCTGTTATCACGTGAAAGTGGAAAAAAAAGAAGCCACATTTTTGTCCACCTTTTCAAATCTTAATCCAACATTCATTTCTCTCTTACCTTTCTTTCCTTTAATGGAGCTTATTTGCAACTAACAACTATAGAAACAAGTCACTGCATTCCCCCTCCAACGTTTTCAGCGTGCTTGTGCTACACATTGTCATTTTGACCGATGCTAATTTGCAAAGTATTGATTAATGCATCTTTAGACAGCAGGATGCAATGCCAAAAATGCTCATCCGCAACCCCAACAAAACAACAGCACAAAGCATCAACTCTAAGTGCTGCCTGCAGACGAGATGAAGAACACACCGAGTCTGAATCCATCCTGCACTCCCTTCAAAGCACCACTGAAGTATTTGGCAATTTATTAGATTAATGTTATTAGTTCTACTTAATATACAGTGTTAGGAGGACATTTGAGAATAATCTGTTATCCAATTTCACAGGCGGTCTAAGAACGGCTTTTGGAATCTCTCGTGTCTCAATCTGCTCCTCCCTCTCGCTCTAATCTCTTCTCCTCCAGCTGGAGCCCAGGGAGCAGGGGAGCTCCAGTGCCACTCTGAGGAGGGCTAATCTGGGCATGGGCCGCCCAGGATCACTGCTCTGGTCCTCGGCCAGCGCTCTTGGCCATCTCTGTGCCCAAATCTGGAGGCCCGCTGGAAGCTGGCTTCAACGGGCAGCGTGTTGACGCTCTGGTGGACGGAGGGGTTGCGAGAGGAGATGAGGGGGCGGAGAAATGGGTGGGCGGTGGTCGAGGAGTAATAAATGGATGATGAGGGAAGGCAGGGCCGTGGTGGAGAGGTGCATATATTAATCTGTAAGGAAATTTTAATGATCCTGTTCTTAGGGAGGAAGGTGAGAGTACTTGAAGCCCTGGCAGGGAGGGAGCCGGCAGTCCGAGCAGCGGGAAAGTGTGGATAAAACAGTGAAAGGAGAATGAGGTTGAGAGACAAAAAGGGCTGATGTACGAGCTCTGAATTTGTTGGCTCGAATGGTAGCCATCGCCTTTGCTAATGAGCTAATTCACTCCAATAGCTGACCACTGACCACTGCAACATAAAGCTCTCTTAGGTACAGTAATTGTGCTCTGCATGCTATATATAACCGGGAACACTATAAGACTTTTACAGTCATTACCAATTTTGAAAGACTTGGAGTACACACTAACCGACTAGTTTCATCAGAATTTGACACCTCAAAGCTAGCACCTAAAACTAGTGATAATAAGGTAAGTAAAATAAGGCAGGCAAAATCTTAGAAGAGTGAGGATAAAATGAGCAATTTTTAAAATACAGAAGACAACATGAAGGTTGATGTGCAAATATGACAAATGTGACCACTAGTGTGCAAATATGGAACTTGGAAAAACTATCCCCTCACACAATTGCCAAGATGAGTCTTCACCTTTCACACAACTAGTTCTGAGTGGTGCAGACGCTGTCAGACTATGAATTGTGGGTAAAATCAGTCAAAAACATCTTTCAGTGTGTCCACAGCTTTATTGTCGCAGAGACAGACAGCCACGAATTCACCTGTTGTTAGAATTCCTTTGCAAGTTCTGTTGTTGTTTTGTTGTTCAGACAGAATGATGTTTCTCCCTCACAGATAAACAGTCCTGCTGCTAATGAGGCACAGGACGTGCAGTTGGTGTCAGTTCATCACCGATATGGTGGAAGCAGAGGGAGAAGGCTGATGACTAACAACTATGCTTCGATGCAGAGAAAGCACAGATAAAACAGAATGTTTGCTGAGATATAGTCTGCAGTACAGTACAAATAGTGCAGAATGGTTTGGATCTCGTTGGTTGCCTGGTTGTAAAAACATAATATTGTGGGTTGTTTGTTTCAGTTTAGCTCTGAGAAGGGAACTCCATGATATCAAGGTGAGAGAAACTGACCTCATCTAACGCTGCAATGTTATTTAGTTTGTACATTTAAAATGTCTGCCTGCGGTACAACACACCCCTTCAGTTTTTCACAATTTATAATGCATTTGTCCCCAAACTAACAAATCAATTTCTACTACAGGTATATAGAAATTGCTGAAACAAAGGGCTAAAAAAAAAAAAAAAAAGTTGTGGAAAAGTAAGTTTGATTGCGTCCGAGTAGAAATACTGATTTTCACCAATAAAAATCTCACCACAAGGTCGACTCAGTAGCTGTTCCACAGCTTTTAATGATATCGCAGAATCTCCCTCAGTGCATCAGCTGTCAGGGAAATGTTGATATTCCAATTTCAATTTTTCATGAGCTTCTATTACTTTTTAAAATATTATGCTTCTCAAATCTCCTACTGTAGCTCCAGTTATTTTTTGTGTCGTTATTTCACCTTTCTGAATTGTGGTCTTTTTTTTCCCTCAGCCATCCATAGCTGATCAAGGATCAGAGAAGAATTTCTTTGAATATTAAGCTGTGAACTAGATTCAAAATCAGAGAAGCATTGAATGTGAAGTTCATTTATGAATGCTTTGAGGCGAATATAAAATTAAGCTCTATCAAATACGTGTCAGCCCTGAAACAATTGATGTACCACTTCAAATTTACATATTTTCCCTAAGGAGCTAATGTGAATTTCTAATTTGTATTATGTCATGGGGGGGAAAAAAGGAACAGCAAGGGATTGAATGAATGAATAGAAAGTGAAACATCGCCTGGACCCAGCCCCTAACAGAGACGCAAAGGAAGGTGACAGGGAGACAGAGGGAATACTGGGAGGAGGAGCTCAGGCAGACGAGAAAAGTTTGCAAGCTAAAATGAGAGGAGGAAAGATGTGGCGGTAGTGAGGTCTGGGAAGAGTTGAGCAGGTGAGAAACATTGTGTGTGTATTTTTGTGATAACACAGCAAAAGCAAAGGATTTCAAGTCCAATGGAGAAGGGCTATATATGCAAGAAACGCTTTTCCTTCCTCACCAAAGCCTCTTAGATGAAATGTTTACTCTTTGTTCCCATGGGGAGAGCAAGATTCCATCCCTGGTATTTAAAGGAAAACTAATTACTTGCCTTCCACCTCAAAGGACAATTGCATAAGGAACAGGATTTTCCAGAGCACAAGTGTGTACAGTAACTCTCTCCCCTCTCTCTCTGACACACACACGCACACACGCTTTAAATGTGTCCCCACAAGGCACCATTGCAGATTATGAAAGACTCTGGCACTGTGTGGTTGGGCATCTGGCAAAGCATAAAGACCTCTACAGGTGCTTGAGCAGATGCCTTTGCAGTTTGTGTGTGTGTGTGTGTGTGTACCAGCTTGATCAGGGTGTGAGGCAGCATGCATTTCCTGTATTACGATGGGATTGCAGCAGGCGGCGAGTGGTGAGGGAGGCTTACAAATTCTTCGATATGCCCACACTGGCACGTACACATTTTCATCATAATGTCGACTAATATGGTAATAAAAGCAAGCACTTCTCAGATAAATGTTAGTCAAGCATAGCGGAGTAGACATGGCACTCGAGCATGTGAACGCGGTGAATACATTACACCACTGATAAAAAAAATAAGTGCATCATTTCTGCTTTTTTTCTTGCTTGCAAGTTTTATTTATTTATGAGCTCTTTCAGTACTAAGGCAGTGTCGCACTTTCATCATGCAATCAATGGCGAGCACCATCTCTTGGCGTGTCCCTGAGATCAGGCAAACATGAATATCAAGATGCTCCTCTCTCAGCCATTAGGGATGCTGTTACTCATCTCTGCTGCCAAGAATACCTGTGGAAAAGCGCTCCACTACTTGCAAGCAAGCACACAGGCATGTTGTTTGCATGTATCTGCGCCTCTGCGTGGTTGTGTGTATATATATTTTATTGTTTTGAGAAAAAGATTCATACTGTGGGCTATGCTATAATAAACTCATCTGGGTTGACTTCCCCAGGAAAGACACTTGATATCTTTTATTAAATTCTCTCAAATTCTTTACCACACACTGCAGGTTTCCCCTAGAAAAGCCTGGTGGTAGTGGATGCTAGAGCGTGACAGACAACCAATAATCGTCCAGATTAACAAGCGTCTGACTGTACCTGAATACACCTTCCATGCTTAAGAATATGCTTGCCACAATAACATTTACAGGTAAGTAAGTAATAACAATAAGAAATAAGTCATAGTAAAATAGTAATATAAGAACAACGACAATTATGATATGGCAGCTTAGTCTCTTACATTAAAATAAGCTGATTTGACTACAAAACCATATACTTTTTTGTGTGCAGAAGATGCTACTGACAATGAAGTCTCTGTGTCTAACCTGCTCATTCTATATTTGACATTTAGCCCAAACGTCCGTCACCGCTCACCACTAACATCCATAATCGTTTTGACATTTTCTCTGCCCGTCCGGCACACGTATTATTTACACCAACCTCCATAGTTTGTTTGTCAGGAAGGGTGGATATCTGGCTGTAACATTCACTGCATCCACTGATAAAGGGCAAAGGGACTGTGAGATCATGAATAACCCAACGTGAGCTCTGGGAGCTGCGTGTGTGCGTGTGCAGTAGGTTAAAATGCCTGTCTCCCGACATGTTATTGTCTCATGCTTTTAAAAGTAATACATTTTGATGATCAATTTTAAACATAGTAAACTGGCAAGTTTCCAGATTAAAGGGACCAGCTTTTAACTCTTCAAATAAGAGCGTTTCCTCTGTGTCTTTATCATGTAATTGTGTTAACCCTCTGTTCTCAATCTAAGAATAGGAAGCCCTCCCACTGTCTTCACAAGGCCATGACAAGGTGTTGACACATTCCCAGGATACAGTAATAGAGAGAGTCATACCTGAACTATGGCTCTTCTTGCTTCAAATCTTATCGATTTATCTAAGAATTATCATGACAGAAGTTCAGCTCTTTGAAAAGGTGTCAAAATTCTGTGAGGTGAAGGTCATAAATATAATGGAGCGAGCGACTAATTAACTTATGGAGGTAATTTCAGTGGGTCAACACAGTCCATTTTTACATTTTATATCCAACCTACAAAATGAAATGTGCATTGAATAGTTCACCTTGATTAAAGGGATCTGACAACAATGATACCCTTGAAGGGGATGATGGCAATCTGAGTTCACGCTGGATAAGTGCTGATGGAACTGTCACTTTCTCTGTCTACGTCCGTGACATTCTCGGCATCCAGTGACATTCATGTCAGCTTGCAAGTCTTTTCAACAAGCTGGCTGGAGAAATTGCTTTTTTTTTTTTTCGGTTGGCTGTGTCATCAGTGCCGTCAGGTTAATGCTTGGATTGCACGGCAGATGGTGGCAAGCATTTCAAAATTCTACAAGTCTTTCTCACAGTCAAATATGAAATATGACCAGTCACCTTGCTCACAGTGGCTATTCCCACTGAACCCCACTTTACACATATGCACCATCCTGAACCTCTTCAAAAGGGACCATAAATGAATTGGGCAGTTATCCTTGTCCTCTGGTGGTATCACAGGAGCAATGGAACGCTGGTTTCATCAGAAATGCCTTGGATGCTACTGTCTTTTGGCATCCTTGCCTTAGGTGTGGGAATGTTATGGTCATGTATGCATAGATCTGATTCCCTTTCATGCTTATCTGGCAACCTCACGCAGGCTTGACATTAATTGGTCGCCATGCCCGTCGATCACAGGAAAAATCTAGTGACATTACGCTCTTAATTGATGTTTTGGACCTCCTGTACATCTCTGAGCAGGAACAGACTACTATTTTGTTTTTTCGGACTGAACAACACCATTGTAAAAGTGTTTTTTTTATTTCACTTTAAGTCCTCCTTAAGGAGCTAATTTGATTATGCTAATGATCAACTGAAAACACACAGTTTTCACCACTGATTATTGTGCTGCTGTTTTTCTCTACTTAGTCTCGAACTGTTAGTCCCAAACCCAAAGAAATACAATGCAGTCATGCAGAAAGAAAAAAAAAAAAGAAAGAAAATCTTTTTGGAACCTCCTCAATTCATGGAAAAAACAATGATAATGTGTGCAAGTTACAGTGGATTGTTGCTCAGTCATGCTACTAATCACTGAAAACTTTGGACTTTCCAGCTAATTAGCACTGCACTTCACACAGTTAAGCTCCCTCTTGCAAGTAGGTGATGCGAGTTCTGCACCAGCCTGCAGGGACATGTTGGTTGTTGGACATCATCGAAGAACGATAGAGCTGACTCCACAAGGACACATGTGCACACATTTCTGACTGAAAGTGAACAACATCAGAGAGCTGGCATATCAAGTTACTAAAAAGCAGTAGATTCCTTGCACCTTTTATAATAAGGAGGATTTAACTTCGAACAGGGGTCATAATGAGTCACCCCAAATGCAGTGTGTTGAATTATTAATGCTTAAATTTTGCAGAAATTCATACATTTTTCATTACTATTTTTTATCATTGCCCCTGATATGTTAAGATAAGATAAGAGTTACAAAGTATTTTATATGTCTGTCTAAATTTATTTAAGGTTGTTTCCTCCCTCTTTCACAGAAGAGTGGACGTTTTAAAAATACTGTCAGATCACACTGCACTCATCTTCTTGGGTGTTTGCACCTCTGCAGTTTAGCAAATACTCGGCATCTTTAAGGGGATTGTGTTTCAAGATGAAGGCAAAAGAAAATGAGGCAGCAAGTGGCTCCATCAACATTGTGTGGCAGTGTCTTTGATCTCCTCTCCTTTTTTTTTGTTAATCGTGCATAGTAGCACTGGAGCTACTGTGAACTGGGCTGAGGTCAGCACTTTGATTGCCCCATTACATACAATTATAACACGTCTGTGTTATTTGATTAGGACAAGTAGCAGCGCATTATACCCCATTGCTGCTGGAGAAAATAAGAGACTTGCACGAAACACACTAACATAGGCTGGCAGATGAATGGAATAAAAAAGGCCAACAACAGGCTCTTTTTTCTTTTTTTTTTTACTGCCTGCCTCATTTAACCTTTGCTTCTCCAGTGGCTGAATCGATTGCATTGACCATTTTGCTGGTCTATGTACCATCACATGTGATTGCTTCACTTGGTTGTACTTTTCACCCTTTGAGAAAGGATTCAATTGCTTCCTTTTCAAGCAATCGTCTGTTTATGCCTCTCAAATCACAGGAAGTTCCTGGACTGAGTGTCTCTTGTAAACAGATTTCCAACAGAGCAAACACCTGTTGATTCATAGGAAAGATTTGTAAATCTTGTAAATTGATTTTCATCAAGTAACAACTGTAGAAAGTCATTGAATCATTATGCAATCAAGAGAGACGTTAGTGGTCATGCTTGGTTTTCCCAAAAGGTGCACAGAGGCACTTTCTATTCGCTCTGATAAGACACAGTAATACCTTGAGTGACTGAATCGACACTCTTCGGTTTGTGAAGCACAGCCCGCTTTGTCTATAAGCCTTTGTGCTTTCGCATCTGGTCTCATGCTGTCTCTCTGCAAGAGCAGAAGAGGAAAGAACGGATCTGCTCTCTGAACAGTCAGCAAAAACTCGTATCAAGCTTGACGGGGAGCTTCTAGCCAGAGGTCAAATATTTCAATCTTTTTCTGTCTCTGCCAGAGACGGAGAGCGAGGCGAGTTGTGTCATTTATCGAGAAACCACGGACACTCTTGCAGCAACAGGGACCCTGTCGTGTTTGTTGCTGCAGAAGTTGAAATGAGTTGCTCGCTTAGTCACTGCGAAATGGTGGATGACTAAGAAACGCTTGCTTTCAGTGAGAGAAAAAAAAAAAACAAGGACAGAAAAGAAATGGAGTTTCACCTCACCGAGGTGGGAGTATTATTAATACAATGACACCTGACAGGATATTGGATTCAGCTCTGGATCAATAGTATCACATCGCTGCTGCTGTGCGGCAGTGAGACTGCTGTTGCATCAGTGTTTGTGCACGGCGCGATCAAGGTTAAGAAAGAGAATTTGACAGTTGAGAGATGGGCAGGAAGAAAAAGATGATCCCAGTGAGTGGAGTTAAGACGAAATTAATTCTTTTGAAAAGTGAGATCACAGACACAAAGGGCGGTTTTCAGAAGGAGCTTCACCGTTTGTCCAGAGTCTATCTGACATGTTAACAGCACTAAAGACACATTCAAGGACAAATGGCAACCATAACATGCAGTTTTCTGTTGCAGATTGAAATTCATTACCATATGTATGATATTTGTCTCAAAAAAAGCGACATCTATGCAAGCTATGTAATCCGAGCTATGTAGCCCAGTGTGCGTTTGAAAAACAGAAAGTGTTGCATATTTTAGCCTTACTCTCAAATGCCTCACTGCCTTTTAAGCATGAGGATTTGTTGGATTTCTCAGTCGAAAGAGTTAAATGTGATAAAGAAATGCAAAATAAGGGAGAATATAACAAAAAGTAATTCTTTGCAGGTAAACTCTTCAATATTAAAAGCACAACTGGTTCCAGTTGTCTGCTCTAGGGCCCATAGCAATTGCTACAGAATTGCTAGCATGGCTATAAGTGCAATTCACCTTTGGTTTCCTGAATGTGATTTCATAATGGTCCGTGAAATTTTCCTGGCAGGCCTGATGTCTGAACGGCGGTAGTTATGACGAATATGGCCTCAAATGAACGACCACACACAGAGATGAAAAGTTTCCCCTTTCCCATCATGCCTTCACCACACGAACCGATGTGAACCGCGCTCCTTGTACACTCTTTACAGCAGAGGGATAATCCAATGACCGTTTACTTCACACCCCATGGTGGGTTAAAGAGGCAGGAAACGGCACAGCCCTCATCAAATTCATCTTGGAATATGGCCATCAATTGAGAGCGGGATTGCCTCTTTTCTGGAGTCCAAACTGGCGCGCAGCACACAGCTCGCAATATTTTTTGCCCACAATTGCCTGGCAGTCAGAATTTCAACTGTGTTGAACTTAAGAAGAAAATTCACCTTTTATAAACTGAGATCAAATTTGTAAACCTTACACTGTATGGTTCATTCCCCCGACTTCAGAAGGGAACATTCTGCATGGGTTATTTTTGAGGAGTATGTTTGAAGTTGACTTCTACCATGCGCTTGCCAACAAAAGAATAAAGAAAATGCATAATGTAATGTTCCTTATTTTTTTCTTTCTCTCTCGCTCTCTCTCTTTGATCTTTGACCCTTTTTTCATGGTCAGAGTAATTCACTCTCAGCCAAAGTGATGGTCCCACGAGAGAAGTTGAGCCAAATGAAAGTGAAATAAAAAGGGGAGCAGAGGCAAGCCAAACAGCAGTGTAAGCCAATGAAGAAAACTCCAGGTGGTGATAACTTTGAGTAGCCACACTTGTTTTTGGAGGGGGGCGGGGGATTTGGATAGCAACCACTGTCGAAACCCTTGTAGCGGAGGAATTATTCAGTCGAAGGAGGTTTAACGACATGGCCAAGGCAACTAGACGTGAATCAAGTTCTTTTCTATAGTTTGCAATAACTACATAGAAAGTGTGTGCACGCAAAGTACTGTAGGTATGCATTGAAAAGAAAATGATTGACCTTGCATGAAAACTCTGTCGTACTTTACAGGATAAAAAGAAAAAATCCCAAAATAGAATGTGCAAGAACATGGGGAAAGTGATTTTCCTGCAAATATTTCAGATTGACCACAGAGCATCTTGTTCCAAATTGGGATCATGCTGAGTGTGGGATAATAGATGCCTCCGGACACACATAAATCCCAGATAGAGGGAAGTGTCATACGAATGCAGCTGAGGTACCTTGACTGAGACTGAAAGAGTCCGTTTTCAGGATATCAAGTGTAATTGTAGGAGATTAGGAAGCCACATTTTACCATTCTAGGGGAGATTCAATCACTCAGGGTACATAATATAACCTTTGCTGAATATATTATATATAAATGTTGGAGAAGCCCAAAGGCTTCAAGAACGAGTGGTGAATTAGATTAATTAGTATGGTGTGATGCATAGTTACCATTGCCACAAACTTTCCATTCTCCTTTGACACAGATTCACTGTGTGATGTCACAATGAAGAAGTAAAGAAACTGTTCTTGCAGCATTTGTCATGTTTTGTCAGCTGCAGTCACTACTGCTGCTCCCAGGTTTTAGCAGCATTAGTGAGTTGTCACGCTGATGCTCTATAAGTTGTTGGAAAAAGTTGGTCAACTTTATAATTTTTCCAGCTCATTAATTCAAACAGAACCACGGTCTTAAATATGCTGTTCATGGTTACATGCAAAATGCAATGCTTAAAGACCCAAGGATTAAGATTTCAGTATTTGCAGTCTGCAGCCTTTAAAATTGATCCACAAGGAAAGAAGCGAGCTGCATTCTTCACGTTTACACTGTCGAGCTATTTAGTCTGTCTTCATCGTTCACATTAGATGGTAATTATCACTTAGTATACAGGGGAAAAGGCCTTGAGGGTTGTTAGAAATTATTGGGGAAAGTTTGCTGGAGTTGAAGGGAGGTAAACTTCAAATGAACAGCAGGACAAAGTTGTTGGCTGAAAAACCCAGGTCAGGTAGCATCCTGCCTCCCAGACAGTTAGTATGTTGGTCCTGATGCAACCTTTACACGCACACATGAATGCAGTTGACCAATTATAAATGTCAAGCCGTGCAGGTAACCCTAACATGCAGCTATTTTGTAGGATGTCTGTTTGCTGAACATGCAACAACAGCAGGTAGCCTCATATGGATAGAGTCCATTTACTAGAATCATTTTGGTATTTTCTTTCAACCTGTCTATTCTTAGCCCCTTTATGCTATTAACTTTAAAACATGAGCTAGTTTCCCTTTAAGACAAAAGGTGAAAGTAAGAACAAAGTAGCACTCTCTGGCATTTCAGCTATGTACGTTTGATATGCCTTGCCTCGACCTTTCCCTGTTCTACAGAAAAACGACAAGGAACTAACTGGGTCACATTTACGACCTGTAAAATCTTCTGTGTGTGTGTGTGTGTCTCCCTCCCTGTCTCACTCATACAGAGAGCAGATGACCACAGAAATAATGTGGCATGACCATATCCCCTGCACACTATAATTATAGAGACAAAAGGATATAGTGTTGACCTATAACAAGGCCTGATTAAATCCAAAGAATCAAAATGCATACAGTATATATGTTCTTTTTTCTCCTGGGGACATGCCATTTGCTCATCGTTCCTTTACATCTAACAAGCAGCAAGAAATGTGAAGCAGCTGTGGGTGTATCTATCAGAGTCGGGGGAGGAAGTGGCAAAACGAAAGAGCACACAGCCAAAGGTGGGCTGACTGTCTTCAAGGCAGCTTCTCGTAAAGGTTACATTTTTTTGATTTTAAACAGGGATTCGTTAACACCGAGCATTGTGTCTTATAACAGGTAAGTTGTCATTTCATTTCAAATGAGGACAAGAGAGAGAATGCAGAGCCGTAAAGAACATAAAGACAATTTCATTATACATATGTACATGCAATAAAAGATAAAGCCTCAGTTCCTGACGTAACCTTACCTTGAAAGACTCGCTCAGATTGGAAACCCCTCAAGCATTGCCTGCTTCAAATAAACTTACAGAGCAGAGAGACGGAGATTTGCCTCACTGAAATAAGACGGAGAGAAAAGGGAGAAGCTAAAAGCACCTTTTAGAGATTGTTCCTTTATTATTCAAATCATTATCCCAACAGGCAAAAGAGAAAGAGCTGCAAAGTGTCACAAATTCTGATCAGACGTGATCAAAGTGCATTATACACCGCTGCAGCTAAATGCAGTCTTCTTCCTTGGCACTTCTGGGTCAGGGAGCATTGTACTGTAGGTTAGTGTGAGTGGGAAAGTGGAGTTAGGAAGAAATGAGATGGAGAGGCGTAACATAAGGAGAGGGCTGGCAAGACTTCTGCAAGTCATTAACAAGTGCGCTTGCAGTTACGTGCAGCCTGCCCTCTCTGCATTCTTGTCAATTTGTGTATCTTGTATTGGTTCAGTGCTGGTTTCTCTCCTTTTATTATGAAAAGCTTTCACACACCTGAGCTTCGTCTGCTTCAAATCAGCTTCTTGATTGGCCCCGAATATCCTTATGGAAATGATGTCAAACCATGAGTGCACTAGCAGCCCATTTCTCCACTCAGCTGCTCACCGCCAGGAAACAGGCACAAGGACACACCGCAACAAACAAGCCAGCAGGAGCGAAAATAAACAGAGAAAATGAAGGCAGCGGCGGAGGAGCCTCAGCTCGGGGAAGGTCTCGCTGTATCACTGAGTCGTACTTGCACTGAACAAGGTGGCTCCTGAATAATAACTGCACAGGCTGACAAATTTAGGTGGAATTGACGCATCAGTGCAAAAGTCTGCGGTACATGCACAGCATAATGGTGCCAATGTCAACACTTTGCCAGGTTTCTTCGCAGCAGCAAATAACACTTTATACTGTCTCCATTGGAAAAAAAAAACAGTCAACACCGACTTTCTTCAACAAAAATACTGAAAGTGTTGTGCTGTGCAGAGATTTTAATTGCAAACAGCTACAGCTATTATCATAGATTTTCTCTCTTGTCTTTTTTTGCTTATTTTTGTCCCTGAGAACAAAAGCATACAACCACGACAAATAAAGACATGGCTGAAGCTATTAAGTGTGTCGACGAGAAGCTCATATAAATAATAGCGCAGAGGCCAAAATCAGAGCCGACACAGCGTAGATTCACGCTGGGTTGATGATGGATGCGTTAATGGCAGGGCAAATACTGCTGCTGCATCATAGATGGTAAATAGCAGGCAGACATTAACCCCCACATATCAAAAACTCTCCCATCATTCACACAGCAAAGCATACAGTACACAGCATAGTCTGCACAACAGAGCACATTTGGTCTCAGCAATAACATGGTTTCTTAAGCTTTCAAGGGCATTTTAGGTCCAAATCCTAAACTTTCCTGTTGCTCCTTATGCTGAATGCTCAGTGCAGCATTTGCTTTTTGCTTCTCAACGATGTATCATACACAGTCACATACACAGAAGACTTCATCTCTGGAGCTGGGGGAGGATTTGTCTGTATAGTCTTGTGTTGCATAAGGCTCTTGCTATCAGAATATAGGAAGGGTGAACTGTCCTCAGGGCTGTTTTCATGATGCTTCATATGAAAAATGCAAAACTTTGTCTAAACGAGAACAGTGTTTTTGCCATGCCTGAAAATGAAACAAAAGCTCAAAGCGCAAAGATTTGATAACGTCTCCATCTAGTCGAGGAAACCATCAAGTTTACAGAATGTGCGCTGAGGTTCGCAGTCACAATGCTGATGTGTGAATAGGTCCTTGGAAGTGATTCAGTGCTTATTACTAAGTAGTGGTTGGAGCTTGTCTCACAATGTATAAATCCTCCCTCAGTGTAGATCATGTGTAATAATGTATTCAAATATCAAAAGTAAAACCAGTCAGATGGAGAATGTTTCAGAGCATTATGTTATCTGGTTTTTGCTCCATTTGGGGGAGTTTTGATCTCTCTCCCATTTGAACAGAGCAAATGCTTCTTCTATAGAAATGATGTCCAAATCATAGATTTTGTCCCCGGCAGTGGATTAGTCATAAAACTTTATTTAATCTCTTTTTCAGTGATATGTATCCTACCGTTGGGGTTTTTCTGTTCTCTGGTGAAAGTCAAAATTCATGTTGTATTGATTAATATAAATCTCAGTGTGGCTAGTAACTTCAAATGCTAAACGAGTTTTGTGTGAAAAGTTTATTTTTTTTTTAAAAGCAGTATTTCTAGTGAATATATTGTACACAATACTTAAAGTTTAAAACTGAAATTCTACAACTTTTCCAACCACCAGCAACTCACCTGTCAATCAGTTGGACCAGGAAATGCTGCTTACAGAGCCAAAAACACAGACCCAGCACAGCCGGGGGGATGCGATTTGTATAAATGTGTGTGCAATGTGTTTGCAGGTGTGTAGAAGCAAAATCTTTCTTCTCACACTGCGTCAACGCTAAACACGTCTCCTGGTGCGAGCTGTTATTCTGCGGTACCTCCGTGTGATCTTATTAGACCAGAACAATGACGAGCTGCCAAGACAAAAGAACAAAGTGCAACAGAGGTGAACGACGGCGACAACGCCGCTTCCCAGCCACAGCCTTGTCACCTCCTATGGGCACTTTCTAAAGGTTGAGAATGATGAAAAGCAAAGTAACACCCGCGGGCCAGCCCCTGAACAGTGCCTAGAGGCTAACAGAGTACTGCACTCTCAGCAAGTCAACCAGAGTACAGAACACTGCAGCGCCGAGCCTCAAAGTGAGACGCGGCAAAGAGTTTTTGCTGCAAAGTGAGGAAGGTAGCAGTGACATTGACTTCTGTAAAAGAATTAGCCGAACAAAACGAGCCTGGAAACATGACTTCACAGCGCTCTTAAATGGAAGTACAGCTCTTGTTGGTGGATGATGTTTGGGCTTTGTTTGTATGTTTTGCAGGGCGAGCCTGAGTCAGAATGAAAAGACGCGGCCGTTCTAACGTTTCATGTCAGGGCCGTACACTGTGGCGTGTACAGTGTTCAGATTTTTTTCTTTCTCTTACATTTTAAGGGACTGGTGAGGTTTTGACACCGAAAAACAAACAGCTGCTGAAACAAAAGCGGCTGAAAAACGTCCTGACATCCTCTTGTTATGATGTTCAGTGTAGTCGCCAGGAATGCAAACACTGTGTAGCCCAGGTAGTGGTTGGAAGTGACCCCGCCATTGCCACAACCACCGTGAAGTTGATGCAAACCACTTTGGAAATGATGTTTGATTATTAATAACTAATGCATGCTAATGGATTCGTCTGATTTACATCGATGACAGATTTAGAGGTGTTCGACGATGCAAATTGAAAACATACAAACTGTATAAAAGCCGTCACGCCCGTGCATTTGATGAAATATTGAGACATCCAGCACCTCACATTGTCAGCGATGGAAATGAGAGTTATCAATCGTATGGCAGATGAAATATACCTGGACCGTCTTTAACTGCAGCTTTGGCTCTCTCTCTCGCTCTCTCTCTCTCTCGTCGCGCCTTCTATCTCTCGCTGTCTTTCTGTACCCTGCCAGGATTGTGATGTTTTGGGCTCTGACAAACGCTTTGGTTGCAGCGACGACAGAGTAATTAAGGGGATTGATTGCGGCGGAGGATGAAGCACCACGATGTGTGCACAATACACACTCGCCGAATCACAGAGGGACGCACAGTTCAGGGGGAGATACATCACTTCCACTTTGCTTAGACGTTTGAAATTACAGTGCTCAACGTATCATGTCAATCCAATGGTAATCCCACATGTGATGAAAAGCATCAATTAAGCGCTTGTTGCTGGGATGGTACAGTGTCAGAGAGGCAATTTAACCTGGCTGCGCTGCCAAAAGTTGTTTTTCCTCTTCTGCGCAACATTCACACTGCTGCAAATGTGCGTAACCTGATGCAATTCAAATGTCATTAAACCATGAAGCGGGTGCTCCTCACTGACTTCTTGACAAAACCATCAAAGCAATACAGTGGAACTTGTAATTAGTAGCTGATGGTGACAAAGGTTAGCAGAAGCTACGTCACTTAACCTCCACCTGTCCATCCATTATCTCACCTTAAATGGTGTCTATTACCAGTGCACAGGGTTATAACAGAAGGTTATAACAGAGACTTCACCCTGGACATGTCACTAGCCCATCACAGGGCCCGCACACCATTTACCCATCCACTCACACCCAAATAATTTTTTTGCCTGTACGTGGCCCATATCTGATTTGATCCGACCACTTTTCATTTGGGGTTGTAATTCAGACACATGTTGAGTGTTTTAAACTGTCTGAATGATTTTTAATTTAATTTAATTTATTCTGACTTTTATGTCACTGTACTCTTAGTCCAAGGTTAGATTTTCACTTTACACTGTAGTACAATCAGTGTAATGAACCCAGTTATTAAACTCGATGCAAAATTTAAATTGACCCAAACTACCTAAAGAGAGAGAAAGTGTCAGCAGAGAGGATAGTATAATGACTGCAATTAACTAATTAATGAGCCACTGCAGCCTGAGAGGGAAGCAGGACATGTTATTTATCTTGCACTTCTATGTCCACACTAGGGAAGACTGCGAATGGTGAATCAGCCCAGACCCACTCAGGCATCAGACGTATTGATGCTCTATAGGATCTGCTGCTATCTGGGTGCCACTGTTGCAAAAACATGCAGGATCTTGGCCCGCTCCGGTGTAACAAACTAATTCTTGCCTGCTCTCTTAAGTTGGCGCAGTTAACTCGACTCTGCAGTCTCTCAGGCTGAAACACAAAGAACTGCATTATTCAAGCCTATATGTCACAATGCCACAGTGACTTTAAATGAGCAAACGAGTGAAATAAAACATGAGTGATGTTCTCAAGAGTGAATGTCAGAGAAAGACCTGAGACCAAGGCATTTTACAGAGAATGGGAAGAAAAATGTACTCCTTTGTGAACAACACCATGGCTGCCTGATAAATGGGATCTGATCCAGGCTAGGTTGCTATCCATTTTTCCAGCCCAGGTTATAAAGCAATCAGAGAGAATAGCATGACCAATGGTTTTTGAAACATCCTGTGCACTGTGACCTGAGAGAAAAGATCGGAGTTGATCATTATTTCAGAGACCGGGTTTGTTCCGTTATATAACAAAGCGCTGTCTTTTAGCACTTTTGCGTGGGATGTAATTTGAATTCATCATGTAATTGCGATGTTGGTGAGAGTGGTGAGGATGGCAGGAGAGAGGAGAAGGACATTATTCGGAAGTCTCTGAAGCAGCATAGCAAATAACAGGAAGAACATTCGATGTGAACGACAATGTCTCTGGAAGAAGGAGGTGTTTTTGACTCACTTAGTTCTGCTCCTAGTTAATTTCTTCTTGATTCCATGTGACAAACCTGTCACTTTAAGGTCAGCTTAAAAATATTCTCCAACGCATACTTGGAAACATGATGTATCTAAAAAATGTAATTTTGAAACTCTGGCAATGTTTCTGGGTTTTTTTTTTGCAAAAAAAGTTATTGGAAGCCGAGTTTTCATTAAAGCACTAAAACTTACTAATCTGTCACTCGTCTGTGACTGAAATCTGAAATGAAAAAGCTCTAATTTCAGTGCTGTCATGTTCTTAACTATTCATCTCATGAAAGGAGAGGGGGGTGTTCGGCGGGGATACACTAAGCAAGGCTTTTGGCACATTAACCTCAGAGCTCCCATGTTATTTGACAGTCAAAATGATAAGACCAAAGAATTAAATCATCAAAGAGGTGTCCAAATAGCATCAATCAATCAATAACAAATCAGTGAGCGCTGGATTGCATTAGCCTGCACCAGTACAAAAAAACCAAAAAAACACAAAAACAACCCCTCCATAAAAACACTCTGTCTTTTGAAGATGGAAAGTGACAGGAAACTTGCAGCCCGAACCACTTAGCATGTCAGTAAACAGCAAAAAGTAAAAAAAATAAAAAATATTATCAAAGACATTAAATGTCATTTATATATCAGGGTGCCTCACGTCTTGGCCCAGAGATAGCTGTCAGTCTTCTGAGCAGCTGAAAGGCTGAGAGAACTGAAGACAACTGTGATGTAGCCACGTCTCATTTCTGTCAACAAGAAGACGGAGCTAAAAGATCAGATGTAAATAACTGCCACGGCACAAACACGCCTCAGCATTGATTATTCTCCTACTTCACTTGTCAAGATGTGAAAAAGACTCAATTCCCAGTTCTCTGCGCTGTTAACTTTATCAGTGACTGCTGGAGCCACTGAAATGTCAGAAGGAATAGAATTCCAAGGAAGAGGGATGTTTTACGTCTTGGCGTTTGTATTTTCCTGCTGTTCTTCAGCGTCAGACAAGGCACGAACTGTGATCATTTCGCTCAGGTACCCTTTGATCCCACTGTAATGAGATCCTTTAATAAATCACTTTGATTCGCTTCCATAACTGTCTCCCTTGGCGTGAACATCTTTTTTTTCTCTCGACATTGCTGGTTATTAAAGCTGCGTTTAGGGACTTGTGAGTCACTGGGGGACCAAGAGGTGAAGTCAAATCAACGGGCTTCACTTTCGTGACCACGATCGAAAGCATTTGGTAGAATAGACACGATGGATAATGTGAGCACATTAGCCCATCTTTTGTGGCAAGCAGAGGTGGAAATACGAATTTGCTTCACTGACAAATGTGCTATGGATGTCTCAATATACCTGTTTGGAAAATAGGTTCTTAGATAACAGGTGTTAGTACAGTGATTGGTGATGGAAGGTGATGGAATTGGTGATGGAAGAGGGAATCATGATACTTGATTTTAACTTAATTTTACAGAAGTACAAGCTGAAGTCACGGATTGAGAATCTTACCTTCTGATCTTACCTACTTTATACCTAAACAATGACACTGTGACACCCTGAATTGCTCCTGTAAAAGATGTAAGATTGGACAATATAGAGTCCTACCTGGAATCCTGACATCTGTCAAGTTATTCTCTGTGAAATTAATTGATGCAAAGTAAAGTAGCACCAAGCACGGAGTACTGTTGAGGCGTAAAGCTTCTCTGGTAGTGTCAGATTAAAAGTCACGAGGTCCCAGAAGATCACACACCATCAGTGTCCCCTCTGGATTGCGTATTAATCCATTCAACAGGTGTGGAGACATTTCGCTCTGAGCCACAAATGTCAGCCAGCTGGTGGTACCCAGGAAAAGGCGGGGGATTAGTGGAGCCATCCAGATTCATCCTCTGAGGAACATGAATGTGTGTGTTGCAAAATTTGTGATATTTTTCGTGGGGGTGGGACATTTCACTTTTCAAGTGGTAGCCATGACTCGTGGAAAAATAAAGTGGACTTCAATGAGTTCTGACCTTGGGGACTTAAAAGTGTACAAACTGAGTTGCTAAGTGGGGCTAAAAGCTACAAGAGGTGTCAACTGGGCAAGGACAGTAGCTCCACATTACAGAGACTGATTTGAGTAAGTGTTCAAATGATTTAATGGAGCTTTTTGGTTTAACAAAATGGCCTGTCTCACATTTAGCGGCTGGATTTGCCAATTTATTATTATTTTTTTGTAAAGGCATCAGAGCTTATGAAACACTAGACGAGCTTGGCAGTTTTCCTGATTGCAACAAAAAATACTGCTCAACAGTAACTTTCTTTCTGCCTCAGTGTACAGATTCAGTCATTTATACATTCACTTACTGCCAGTTATCTCAATTATTGCCTGAAAAAGACAACGAAAGCCATTTTCATGCTGAATTAGGATGTTGATAAGCTGCCAACAGTGGGTATTTGATGATGTTTCCAACTCATCCTGACCCTGTGAGTGGTGGCTGGGGGAGCGGCTTTGAAAAGCAATGTGCACTACAGTGGCATTTCAGGGGATATGCAAATGAGTGAGAACCAGCAAGAATACGACTAAGTATTCTATCACAAGGTGGCAATATTAACAAGTCCTGCAAACACACTGACCTTGATGTGTAAAATAGGCAGTGCGGGCCCGGCAACCGATCGAAACAAACAGAATAAACCTCTGACATTTTCTCTGCAAATTATCTCCAGAAAACATTTCTGTCGTGGAGCTCTACCTGCTCAAACTGCAGAGGCTCTGACAGCTAAAGTAGAGTCTCTCCACTGGAGACTCGCATCCCATACACAGTTGTGCTCCGGCGACAACTTTGTGAGGCCGGTGTGAACTTGCTGCCCAAGGAGTATAATGTCTAGATCCCTGCAGGACAGTGGCTCTCTTTGAGTCTGTGGGTGGCTGTTGAATTAGATTTTTGTCTTTACTGTTATGTGCTGTCCGCAGAGTTGATTATTATTCTGGGCGAAAACCACATCACAAGGCTGCTACATATTTCATGCTGCATGGGAGTACCCATCTGTGAATGCCTGAGCCCATTCAATAATGCACTTTTTGAGGGTAATGTATTTTACTTCCAATCCCAAACAGTTAAAGTGGCTCTCTCTCTGCTCATCTGCCTGTCCACCTCGATGTCCTCTGCACCATTACTTCTCCTGTGTTTTCTCTCGGACTCCCTTTGCGTTGGCTGTCTTTCTGCAGATAAGAGTGCATGTGGTTATGAATGAAGAGAGGTTAATGCAGGTCTGAATGCTCGGGGCCTGACATCCTGGCTAAAGGCAGATGCTGAGAGGATCTTACGTGTACATGTCTGAATCCAGAATCTCTATTTTTACTCACAGGAGACATAACGTTCACAGTTGAACTTTGCGCAATGAAATCTCAGCTAAACGGTTTGGTTTCACGCTGTGAGACTATTATTCATGCCCATTTTGATCCTGATGCTGTGTATCAGTCCCTGTGTTTACCTGCGTACCTTTTATCAAGTAAAAAAAACAAAAAAACTCTAAAATCTCCTTGAGATTTCGTTGCTGCCCTGTTTGAGATAAGTAAAACAATAAGACTATAAAAGAGCTGTTCAGTACATAATGGAACAAGATAAGTATCTTTGTCATTTATGAGCATTTTTCGAGATGGCCCAAATTTGTTATCTGTTGCTGTAGTACCCCCCGTAAACAGTGGGTGTTTGAAACAGTTTGATTCATTAGGATGCGGGTGTTAAACCTAATTTCCACTGGAGGCCTGTTTAGTCCAAAACAGATGTGATTGATATGCAGATGTCATGTGCTTCCACTGTAGCTGTTGTAACAATTTCTACTGACTCTCTGTTGCAGTAGGCTGCTGGGTACACAAGGGTTCTGTTTCGTGCTGCATGATGGAGCAGAAATGCATCACTTCCTCAAAACTCTATGTGATGTTTTTACAAGACGCTTCAATCTTCTTCATAAGTTAAGGTATAAGGTATAAATTAAGGTTAAAAGTGTGTCCTGGAATCCAGCTGCTCTTAAGCAAAAAGGTTTAAGCAAAAAAAAGTTTAAGGAGGATATTAATGCAATTTTGCATGACTAAATAAGCAAAAATCAACCATAAAGTTTCAAAAGAAGGAACTAGATAAAAGATCACTAGATAAAACTTTTCTCAACTTTAAATCCCCCACATCACATTTATCCAACATTTTTAGAGTCTGATTCAGTCGACTTCATTAGTCCGTTAATAGTGATCATCAATAACTATGTCGGGCTGAGTATAATTGAAATGACCCCACGATCTAACCTCCTACATATATATTTTTTTATTGAATTGAAGAACTTTCATTTAGATCAAGTCTGTGAACTCTTGGGTCTGGCAGCTCATTGTCTCCCTGCTTTAGAATTTCAGTGTAATTGAACAAGGGAAGCGTTAACATTGATCCTATTGTAGTACAAATGGTATCATTCAGCAAGTGATATTGAGCAGAGGATGCTGTGTACTTTTCTCCTCTAGGTTGTTACTGGAAGAAAGAAAAAACACGGTGGTTCTTCTTAATTCCCTTGTCCGTGAAAATTGTATAAGCGGAGCAGACTTTGGTTGAGTCACAGTGTATCTTTACAATTCATCACGTCTCCGAAAAGATTTCAGTGGACATGCCTTGATTAATATTAGCTGTTCTTCCCTTTCTCTCTATCTTTTTTTACTTCCGAATTCTCACTCCTGGTGTTGGATTCTATCATGTGTGTTGGACCTTCCTGAGGTAAACAACTGCTTTATGCCACCACCCACTGGTACCCATCCTTATCAGTGGTCAGCAGGGCACTTTGCCCACTCAGCCTCCCCACCCCCTGCTGCCGTTCTCCTCGACCCTCTGACCTCCCCCACTCCTACTTCTTAACATCTCATCCTAGCCCTGTCAAGCCCCACGCTGATTCCATCTCACTCTATACCTGAGACCAGCTCCCAGTGGTTCCTTCCATCTCTCTATCGCCACATCTCCCATTTTAGCCCATCCATCCCAGTGATAGCACCTGCCCACTGGTCATAAAATACTTTCCAAAGCCATTTTCCTGCCTTAAATGGGCCAGTTTGTTGAAAGATTCAAGGTTAATCCTCCCCGTCTGAGCTGATGCGCTACTGGTTCACCTTTATCCTTCTTTTATTTTTTATTTTTTTTACTACAGAAATCCTAAGAATGCAGTTGGCATTTTTTATCGTTATAAGTAGCCTGAAAGTTTAAATCAAGGCTAGGAAGATAAGAGTGAATGAAAATAAAATGTGTGAAAGTGGCTTAAGGATGGTCAGCTCACTCCCATTTTTAAACACTGCGTAAAAGGATTTTCTGGTGGTAGACCTGCAGCGAAGGAGGCAAGTGCTGGGCATCAAACGACCAACATTTTCTTTTACGTCATCATTAATATTACCATTTTACCACCTGTGCAGGGACACAAATGTGTAATACATTTTTTAGCATAATCGCTGGCTGTTGTTATGGAAACCACTTTAACTTCACTACAGCACCTCCACAGTCATTGATTTTGAAAAGACTTCGAGTGCAAACTAACCAACTGGGTTTGTGCAAAACATAGATTCATACATGTGATGGCAAACAGAGACTACATGTTTTTATCAAACCAACTGATCTCAGCTGAAGACGTCATTGAACTCTCTCGAATGGAACCATGTCTATGAGAGTGATTGTTTATGGACGAACAAATGAAGACGACTTGCTGTTAGAGAGGTTCGCTGTTAGAGAGCAAATTGCTCTGAGAAACTATATATGTGATTATTTTTCTTTATTCCTGCCATCCTTGTCTTGCGGTGTTTGAATGACAGGTTGGGTCTTTTCCCATCACACCTTAATAGTTTTCTGTAGTTATCTTGTACTTTGTCCTCATGTTAAATCATAGGCTGAGGAACACACAACAGGCAGCAAATATTATCTCCTTGTGGATACATGCAAGCAGGGAATTTTTTATCAAATGTTCATTTTAATATTGAGGTACATGAACAGCTTCCTGAAAATAAGCATGTAACCAGATTTCTGAGTATCACAAATCTATTCTCTCTATTTAGCAAACAGAATAAATTTCTTCACTGCAATGCGGCAAGTGCCTGGGCATAAAAGTCTGTAACACACAATTTGGACCTTATCACTTTCTATTCACACACAGCTGTGTTTATTAACTCCAACACTGCTTCTGTACATTCCTAAGCAATATTCTTGGCAGCATGAAGCGATCCATGATTCCCTCTCAGGGTCCCTCTGCTCCCCGGTCCTGACCTCTCCTCCTCACCTCCGCTCTTAATAACCCATCACAACTATTGGCTCGTCCTTCCCTCTCTTCCCTCTGAAGAGAGAGAAGGAGGCTCTCTTCACCAAGGGAACGTATGGGTGAACAAGCCACTTTGCCGAAGCTCCATTATTTTTTTTTAGGACACATCCTTGAATGGAAAAGAAGCATGGGTATTCATATAGTGACCCTGCAACCTCTATTTCCCCACACATCCTCTCTGTCCTCTGCTTCTCCCACTGTGCAGAGTGTCTTTAGGATTCAGCAGCAGGCCTGATGAACGTGTGCAGCTGAGAAGGTTGCCATTGTAAATTAATGCAATGAACACTTTCTCCACTGCGCCGTGCAGCCTTGAGGTTACATATCTAGAAACACACAAGGATGCATGAAGTGTCTCTGAAAGCATGTCTGCACAATGCGCATGTTATGTCTCATGTTTGTACGTTTCTCTGCTTCATCCCTAACCTTGAATGGCACCCAGGCTCTACGCTGGCGCTCTCATGAGCGCAGTTCTTTCGTCTTTGTTACAAAGAAATGCCCCCAAATGCTGTTTTACTGGCAGCTTTTATTGACTTTCCCCTCAGTGCAACGTGTCTTCCGAGCTGCAGAGCAAATTTACACATGGGGTTATACTTTGGATCTCGAACTTGAGGGCATTTAGCCGATAAAGCCTCCGGGGGAGGACGAGGATATGTATTATACATGGGGGAGAAGGTGATTTGTTGTTGCGGGAGATGGGAGTGGAGTATGTGACATCACTCTCAATAGACTCTCCTCAGTGACAGCGTGGTTGGTTCTATGTCCAACGCATGCCTCCGTCTCACGGGTCCTGGCTGGGGATAGTCAGTGCCGAGAGGCTGCCATTAAAAAGGGGGAGCAGGGGAGCATTAAGACATCGGGAGTGAAAGGGGAAACAGCACAAACTGAGAGCGTGTCGGAGGTGTCGAGAGCGGGGAGATTTGACTCACTTCTGCTTTTAATCTTTGCTTAAGTGGCAGAAAAAAGAGCACTTACACTGAGCGCACACAGAGTTAGTATTAATGTCTTTATGCTTGAGAAAGTTTCAGAAGTAAAATCGAGATGTGGTTATGAGAGGAATAGATGAGGTGCTGTGTAATTAGCTCCTCATATTAGCTTGCCTGAGGTGCCTCGTTTCTGTATTTTTCAGCTTATTTGGTAACAAGCATTAACAGTTCAGTTAAAGCTGTGAATGCTAGATTTTGATTTGTCTGCCATTCCTGGCACATACAAATTGTGATAATGAATTTCCAAATCAACCAATTTGGTATTCTACTGAGATATCGGTGTCTAAATGTTCATCAGTGCCACCTCCACCTCCATTCATAGAGAATTTCATGTAGTGTGTTACCTAATTGTTGCCCAAAGGGATTTTACAAATGTGCTGATGAACTGATTAAGGAAGTACGGCCCTGATACTTGTCTATCCAGCCTGATAAACAAATCTCCCCGTTTGATGTGCTGATGTGATAGATAATAGAATAGAAAAAGCTTAAACTGTCAAGTATGTTTCGCAAAATGATCAAATCTTCAGCCTATTCTTCACTAATCAATCATGTATGGGTGAGAGACTATTAATCAGACGGTGTCGTAAGTCAGGAGGAAGATGCATTCAAATGTAATATTGTAATACTTTTGTTTTTCGGCATGGATCTGCAAACAGTCAGACTTTGAAAGCGGGGTATGCAGTCGTGCAGTAGTAAAAATACACACCATATTATTTAATATTTGTTTAAGGCAAGTTTTATGCTACACAGGTTTTTCCAGACCCTTTTGGCTCAGATCACAACTTTCATGGCTATACAAATTGCAAAAATCAGCAACCTTGTTCAGGAAAACATCCATTGTCTTGGTGGCAAATGATTCCATTCTTCTTTTTTTATTTTTGGTACCAGGGCCTGTCCTACTTCTTTTATTCCCTGCTATACCTCCTATTTATAGAGGTAAACGCGTCTCCCAATGGGATTCTTCAAATTTCATCTTAAAGGATGATGATTCTCTCTGTTTGACTTTGCTCACTTCGCCGGGAAGGTAAAAGACATTCAACACTCTATTTGCTTTGCTTTTGTCACTTAAAACAAAGCAGAGTGAGCATATTGATTTTCTTTTCAGCTTTGGTTTAATTTCTTTTCGTGTGTAATATTATTTCAGGAGAATTAGAAATGAATGTAACATCACTGTCTTCAGGCGGTTTTACATGATAACATTATAAATAAGATCTTGTCATGGCTTTGCTAAGTCTTGGCTCAACTGAAGTTAAATCCATGTTCATTAAGTAAGTATATAAGTATATATATATATGTTTTAGACCTACAGATCAAACCATGAATCTTATTTGTATTTGTATCATTAGATGCCCTGGGAAACCAGCAACTTTGCTTTTTGTATTGGCATCTTGTCAATGTCATAATGATGTCACCATTATGTTTATAGCAAGTCTTAATGTTGTGGCACAGCCGGTGTCATTTGTGTGTAATTGTTTTGTCCATGTTTCCAACCATGTTAGTAATGGGCTTTAAACGTGTGTACGTGTGTGGTATCAGTCAAAATCAATGTAACGAGCCGACGTGTTTTTTAAAGTTCCAGTAGTTTTCAGCCACCACAATGCCGCTTACAGCTGTCTGTATGTTCTGTTTCTGTGCAAAGAATGCTTTTATGGGTAAATACAGAGCCAGGTTGGCTCGTATCATCTGTCACTTGTCATTGTGATTGCTCATTAAAGGACGTAATGAGATTTTATCTCCGTGGTGAAAATAAAGAAGAAGGCAGCAGCTGTGGTGTGGTGATATGGGTTTTTGTGTGTGTGTGTGTGTGTGTGTTTGTGTGTATGCGTGCGATAGGGAAAGGCATAGAGTGAGACAGAATGAGAGCGGGAGAGAATATACTTAAGAGATCTCCTCTCCCTGTCATCATCTAAAAGTCATAAAAAACATGAAATTATGATGAGCCAGAAAAACGACACAATAAGACAGAGAAACATACACATGTAGTGGCACGCTCACACTTGCGCGCACACTTGCAGTACAACATCCAGCGCCGTCGGACAGCCAATTACACGCAGCAGCCTGCGGGGGAGGAGAACAGGCAGAGCAGAGGAGAGGAAAAAAAAGAAGGTGGAGAGAGATGAAAAGTGTTGTAGCAGAAGAGAAGGCATGCAAGGGTTTAAGGGACCCCGATGCCCATCAGCTGCTGATGTTAAACTCAGAGTCTGATCATTGCTTCTCAGCGGGCCTAGAGAGAGAGCCAGCGTGCCCTCCCTCCCTCTTTGCTTCCTCTCCTTTTTTTTTTTTAATAGGCAGTGTGTTCTTCCCCGACTCCGTCTCCTCTCCTTGCAGTGTGTCGGGCCGCTGTGCACAGCAGAAAGGCGGCTCTTTGATGGACATCCTCTGTCTGTTTCTTCCAGTAACTCGCTGTTGTTTTCCCATCTCTCTCTCTCTCTCTCTCTCTCTCTCTCTCTCTCCCTCTCTGCATGCTTCATACTCATAACAACCCACATAATGCCCTCCCTTTCTTCATCTCAGCTCTCTGTCCATGTTCTAGTTTTCAGGATTTTTTTCTCCCTCTCCCCTCTCATACTGTTCAATAACATTTGTCTTCACGCCTCTTCAATCTCCTCTCACTGTTTGATATCCGAGGGAAAAATAGCGGAGCCAGAGTGACCTGCCATGTACAAAATGTTTTCTCCTCGTCTTTTGAGGATGAGCGTGAGCGCTGTGGCCTCCCTTGTTCCTGGCAGCATCCATCAATTTCTCTTTCTTCTTGTTAAAGTAGACCTTTTGTGATGCCCGTGTTTTATTGTTTTGTGGTTTTTAGTCTCGATAAACAGACTTAATCCTCCTGGTTCTTTTTTGGCAAGCGTGGTCAAATGCCACCGAGGAGCGGCAGTCTCCTTGAGAAAAGAAAAGGAAACACTGCTTCGCTTCATGCATGGCTAAGGCCATTTTATTGCCTGAATGCGTGTCCATAATTGCCAACCCACAGCGAGTGCAAGTGTTAACTGTACACGTGTACCTGTGTTTACTTGCTCATTTTGGTGCTGGCACCGCGAGAAGGGTTTCATAGCCAAAAAGGGTCTCTGGGGGCAGGAGATCTGCGGTGCCTCGGCTGTCAGTCTCAGCACCCTGTAATTTTGCTTTCCCCCAAAGCATAGCTCACAGGAGCAGTCAGCAGCTATTAAGTGAGGTGCTACACCTCATGTCAGACACTGAAATATTACACCCTGCAGGACAGTGGTAGCTCATACGGAGATGGTGTGGTGAGGTGAAGGAGAAGAGGAGGGAGAGGTAAAAGGTGTCCTGCCTCCCTTGGTATAACTTTATAAGAGAGCGACTGTGTGTGTGTGGGAGATTTTTGGAGAGGGGTGGAGTGGGGTGTGACTGTGGCACCGAGTGACAAGTAGAAGGCAGAGATGCTGTATCAAAAAATGTAAGTCTTTGTTTCCAAGAATTAAGAAATGAGTTTTCTCAGACATGTAAAGACTGCATGGGATTGAACTGATGCAGCATATGTGCAGTATTTATTCATAACAATAAGCACAGGAAACCGTTTTCTTGTCATAATGAAGAAAGTCATGGCAATTAAGTTCCAGTTTCAATGTCAAAGGTAGGGGACAATACAGCCTTGTTTTCCTGCAGCAGACAAAGACCTGTCCGGGGGCATTATGGCAAATGTTAATTGTATTTCAACATCAATATTAGCATTGAGAGAAATATGCCTTCAATACAGGAAAATACAGTATATGATCAGGAATGCAGGCGAGTCCAAATACCGTTGTACTGGCACTGATCACTTGATCATAGTGATCATATCATAATTTTCTCAGTGGAAATCGCACAACAACTTCAAAACTGATCCACACACTTTCACATGTGCAGGATCCATAAATAGTTAAATACTTCAATCCATAAATACTTCAGTGCTGTGTAACGATGTCACCTCTTCTTCTGTGAATGTTACTCCAGGGCCGTGGACTGATCATCCTGCAGTCTGATGATCTTGCATTTAGATTACGTGAACCATGAAAAAAAAAGGAAAAAAAAATCAGATCTCAGCAAAAAAAAAAACAAAAAAAAACGTGGGCATTAAAGTGTGCATGCAGTCTTTGACTGGGAACAGGCTACAGATCACTGTCTAGCTGCTGGTGGTCAGGACGGACGCCTGACTAGGTGCTGATTGTCACATGATCTGCTCAATCTCTCCCACAACCTTCAGCAGGGTCATGGTAAATGATACATAAATGCCTCATTTCCTTTCCAGTGACCTGCCCCTAACTTGCCATGCGCCTACATATTAACTTTTCCCAGCTCTTTGCTCATGCTCCACCAGGTCTTCAAATGGTCTTAAGTGTCAGTGTTCCTGAGCTGCTGCTCTCAGTTCAAAATCAAGGAAATCATTGTTTTTTGTTCATCAATGTTCTTTTCTGGCTTGTGTTTGTTTGGCTCCTGTTTGTTTCTTTCTTTCTTCTTCTTTTATTTGCTTTATTTACCTTGTTTTGCCTTCCGTACCCGCACATATATTTTGAACTCTATTCTGTTTTTTATGATGTCTTTCATGAAAAAAAACCAAATGGATTTTTTTCACTCAACCACACACATTTTACTCTTAACTGTGCATTGGCTGTTTCTCTCCAATCTGTTCTGGTTGCACAGATTTGATTTCATTTCAGATAATGATACAGCAATGTCTTCAGAAACATAAACAAAGGGGGTAATTGCAGAGCATACTCAAATAACAAAGGAACTAGTCTTAATTGGGCTGTGAAACAGGTTGTTGACACAAAATGCAGGCGAAAAAAGCTCCCGTTTCCTCATGTCACGTAGTAGGATATCTACAAATTCTTGAAATACAGTAGCATGAAATCATCTAACAATGAGGCATGATTAGTGTGTGTGTGTGTGTGTGTGTGTGTGTGTGTGTGTGTGTGTGTGCCTGTGTGTGAATGAGAGAGAGAAAGAGGTAGAAAAGGAGCAAGCAGGCATACCTGTCAGCTGACACGGAGCGAGATAAAGGCTGTGATGGCTGCTGGAAAACAAAGTTTCGACAGACCCTGTGACAGGGACACAGAGAGACAGACATCCAAGCAGACAGCAAAACCGACAGGTAGGCACAAAGACAGAGCTCGGGGAGGTGCTAAGTGACAGCTTGGGAAAGAAATGAGTGACTTTAGTGCATTGTGGCATTCATGTTCTCGACTGTCAGTAAAAAGGCCCCCTGGAGAGTCAGGTGACATGACAAACGACAGAGGGGAGCGTGCGAGGTGAGTGAAATGTCCAGGTACGTGGCAAATTCAATGCTTAATGCCAGTGGGTAATATCGTTCCTCACGATCTGAAGGGGGAGTTGTAAAAATTGTGTCTCTCTTGTTTTATTTTTTATTTTTTCCCTCTAATTGTCAGGCCCTGTAGCTCTCGTAAGTTTCCACCGTGTTTACGCTCTTTGTGTCACTAAAGACTCCGGGACTCCATCGTAGATGGCAGATGTGCGGCAGCAGTGAAAAGCAGAAACAATGCGCTGGCATACGAGCGACTAAACTTGGGGTGGTCCTCTAGGGAAATATGATGCACAAAAGCAGAGGAAAATAAAGATGAATTCAGGTGTCGAGGAGCTAGAAAGACGAAGGGGGAAAAAAAACAAGCAATCAAGAGGTTTGAGAAAAGTCTGAAATAGGCTGGGCACATTTTCAATGAGCACGCTTTGCGAGATGTTATCACACAAAATCTATAGTTGTATTTTAGCCGCTGACATAAAAATCTGTCTCTCTGACACCCTGTCACCTCTGGATGTGGGAGATAAGCAGTGGCAGAAATGCCAAAGCAGTGGTAAATTAAGACAAATATCCAATCCGGTACTGCGCGGGGTTCTCACAGTGAAGAGAGGAATGCATTAGTTATGCCGAGTAGATCTACATTTTCACGCTCCTGCAAAGGAACCACAGGCCCTGACCTTGAGTGTTTTTCACAGTGGCGTGGCGGCACCGGAATCACGTTCCACTGTGACGGTAATGGCATTTGCATCGCATTCACGTGGATGATGCATGTGTATAAAAACCGTAATGCATGATGGAATAAAGCGTCCGTGCTGGATGTCAATTGTCTCATTAATGGATACTCACCAACAGCGGGCATGAGCGAATTAGAATTCTGTCTGTTGTGTGTGTGTGTGTGTGTGCGCGTGTGTGTGCGTGCAGTTGATGATCTGACTCCAATGTAGTCAGATATCATTGATTGTTGGGCACAGGTACTGTTCACCCTGCAAAGTCTCTGCTTGGCTGTGTGTTGTGCGTATTGATTTTGATAAAGTCTTGTACAGGAGTCAGCCCCATTACAAAGTCTCATTTAGCTTTATGATACACTGTGACCGCCTCCCGGCGCGCGTGCTATTCGCTCATTAAATTAACATGAGCAGAAGCAGGCGTCTCCGATATGGTCAACAATCGTACGTGGTGAAAAACCCCAGGGGGGTTCCATCATTTCACATCAATACACACAAACAGGCGGAGGCAAAGTCACACATCCCACTGTTCGGTTTGATGAAGATTGGACAACAGTTCCCGCTCTGTGGAGTATGAGGTCGACGAATCAACCGTTTCTTTTTTCCTCTCATGCTTTATTTAGAGCAGCGATGCCCCTCGTCACGATTACTTTTTCATGATAACCTATGATATGCTAATTGGTTAAATGGCTTCCTAAGTTCTGCTCAAATATGAAATTGCCTCCCCTCCTTTTTTTTATACTTTTTTTTCATTAGATCTGCTCGTGCTTCATTTCGAGCTGTCCCTTGAGCTGATTCTGCACCACCTCTTCTTTCGGCAGATTTACCTGCAGATGAGGTGTGGGATCACTGAAATCACAATCACGTTTATTGCCAAGTAGTTACATAATTTAGACACACAGCTATTGGGAATTTGTTTTGGCTCTAGGTGCAAAATTGAATGAGGTCAATAACATAAATAAGCAGGACAGTTATATATGTATGAACAGTAAATTTTGGAGGCTAAGCTGCAGCTTAATATAAGCTCAGGTCTCTGTAACTCAGACTGATATGTTCAGTATTGTGCCTTTTTCAATACTATTTGTGGGCCCTAAGTAAGCATTTACATTTTTGTCTCCAAATATAAACAGCTTAGGTAATATTATGAGATTTTTCGTGGTAAAATGTGACTGAAAATGAAATGAAAATGTGATATACTTTATCACAGATTTATCACAGTCTATATATGTCTACATAAATGCGTCATCATCGAAACTAAACATAGTTTTCTCCAAGAAGAAAAATGTTTGTCACAGTACTATAATAACTCAGCGTGGTTCCATATCAGAAAACAAATTGCTGTAGCAAGTTTGAAACACAAATACATCTCTATTTAAAGTATAATTAACACTTCCTAGAAAGTGAAATGCACCATGCAATGTTCAGAACAAAAGCCAGACGTTTTCAACAGCAGGATGTTCAGGATCAGTTTTTCATGCTGGATAAATAATGTGCACAGATAATTCATAGTACATCAGTAATAATGGCATCAGACACAGCATTCCACAGAAGCTTCAATGATCATGGCCAATGACAATATCAAATCTCTATGCTTATGTTTAGATCCTTTAGGAACTCCCTTTAGCAATACATAAGTTTACCACTGGACATGCATTCACCTGACACCCACCCCTCAGTGTAAACACAGCTACATACTGTGACTTACATCACCTCTGCTCATGTGTTACAATTAGAAGAAACACATGTTTTGCGAGTGATGTGTTCTGAAAATTACCATTTAAAGAACTGGAATTACAAATATGAGATCAATCTATGAAGGAAAATTGGATAAAACATAACAGAGTTCATGGATGATGAGAACAGGAAGTTTAATCGTCATGGGAAATTAACGCGGCAACAAACAGGGAAAATTATATCCACTGGAAGTTTTATTTGAACAATGAAGTTACTATTTCTAAATGAGTTCATTCACTCACAGCTGTTTGGGAGTGAATGTGAGCGAAAGACTGTTTACAGTTTTGGACGGTGGTAGGAATCCGGTGTACCTGGATAAAACCTTTGCATCCCTGGAGAGAACATTCGAACACTGAGAGACCCTCGGGAGTCATATCCAAGACCCTGAAGCTTGTCGACATGAGCATAAATCATTTTGGAAATATAAAAGTTCTCTAGAATATAAATGCGTGTTTAAACTTGTGTGAATAGATTACCGGCCCGCTTCTCGACCAGCTGCACACCTGGCGAGCTGGCAAATACAAGTCCAATATTCACTCATTTGTTGCTCTGTATTGTCTCTACCATCTGCTGCAGCATCGAAACTGTTCCTTATGTGTTCGTCTTGTGCTCATGTTGAGTTTTTATTGGACTTTATAAAGAAGTTAAAGACGCAGTGAGAATAGAAGTGGGAGTGAGGTCCTCGGCACATACTTTTGAGTACATACTTTTCAGTTTTCTACACTTTGGAGATGCAATAGCACACACAAGTGCGCATCTTGACACGCACACACAGGGAGCCAACAGGGCACGGGGATAACCTTGCCACAGCGAATGTTTTAGCAGTTTATCTGCAGCTCCTTGTTCTCAGAGTCAGCAGAGGGAAGAGTGTTAGAGAGGGACTGGCTCGACCGGCAGGAGGCACATTCCAATGCTTCCACACAGAATCCTCTTCACCCCAGCAGCACCCTTGAAATATGTATGACTCAGAAATAAAAAAATGAGGTAAAAAAAAAAGGGGGCGAGAGGGCGTGCACCAGGTTTGTTCAGCCTGGATGACGCAGCGCTGACTGCTTGCATCAAGGTGCCTCGCTAGTTATTCACATTAGATCACATTTGATCAAGGCTATACGTTAGTCACTCACTGACTCTCTGTGTCACAGATCAAGGTGTTCTCCTGTCGCTGCCTCGTAGCGAGAGAGACACGTGCTTGACAGTTACAGCACATTCAATACGGGTGATGTGTGGAAACTTCAAAGAGCGCGCTCCTCTGTCTCCCACTCCTCTGCAGTGCCGTGCAGCACTCTGCAGACACGCTGCACAGAGCACTCATCGTCTGTCGTTTCATCGATACAGAGGGGCAAAATGCCAGTTGAACTTGTTTGACAGTGTCGGATTGTTGCACTCTCGAGGGCGCCTCGGAGAACGGTTGTTGATATGGTGACCGTGGCTCAGGGGCACTCTGGTCATTCAGTCATCAGAAATTTGGTGGAGATTCAGCTCCTGAAGCGTACAGATCAGTTGGGCAAGATACTGAGACATAAACAGCCTGTGTGTGAACGTCTGTGAATTGTCAGAGCTACTGGCTGAGCAGATGGAATGTGAAGAGTAGCCTCTATTAGCAGTGTGTGAATGGATGTGAGTGGGAGAATGTGACTCGCATCTGTGAAGTGCTTGAAGGTCATGCACACTAGAACAGTCCATTTACCATTTGCTCATCTCTGTTTCTCCTTGCTCACAATGTGATTAAAATTTTGACATACAAGTGATTTAAACACAAACAAAAAATATTTGCCCACACAACGCAAAGTGGGATGTGGTCAAGAAGAATAGTTGTGATTTTGAATTCATTCATTTTATTCTTGTTTTTAAGCTGCAACAATGTATCAATTAAATGATTATTAATGGATTGCTTAATTTATCCATAAAATGAGAAATTACTCATTTAAAGAAATTAAGTCAAGTTGCTCACAGCCTCTGAGTATTTTCTGGTTTCTTTAGTCCACTATGACAGGAAACTGATTGACATTGAGATGAGGACAGAGAAAGTCGCATAGAGACCTTTTCTGAAACAGGTATTCATCATTTTTTTGCATCATTTTATAAACCCACTAGCTAATTGAGAAAGCAATGGGCAGATTATTTAACTATGACTAACTGTTGCAGCCCAGCTTATTTTATACAAAGTTTATCTGTAGTTTGTGTCTGTGCTGCTGCTGCAACAACAAAACACAATGCAGATCCCTCCCTCAGAGTTCAATTAATATTCATCATATCCAACCAAATCAGGTGCTTCTCTGCTCTGTTATTAAACTTCATTACCAATAATTCTGGCTATCAGAGGTGATTTGCAAATAAATATCACTAATAATGTGGACAGAAGCCTTTACAAACCTGCAGCAACCTGCAGCTGTGGGTTGTAATTTAGCTGCTTCAAAAAAAGGTATTGGTCAGAAAGTCGATTCCAGTCTTCCAGTCAAATACTGTTTGTTTTCTGTGGCCAGGAAAACATTAGTAGAGCATTGGCTCTCCTCATTAGGAATCTGACTCCAATCGGGTTCCCCTTTGTCAATGAGCTGTGGCGATGTAAATAAATGAAGCGACTTCAGAAAGCCACCGGGGCAATATGCCCATGATGATGGACAGGACTTACCGGGAGTTTGCGGGCAGAGCAGAGTTGCTGGGAGAAGCGTTGATCAGCTGTGGCATTTGTCAGAGTGCAAACAAAACATGAAAAACAAAAACTGACAAAACCCCCTGCATCCCTTTTGTTTCCACTGTCCGTCTCAGAAACTAGATCTCCTCGTCCTCACCTTCACAGAGTTACCCGGTTCAGTTTGACAGGCCAAGTCCGAGAGGATAAAATGAATACACCGGCGTGCACACACACACACATACACACACACACACCAACTAAGACACGAACACACACGCTTTGTCAGGACTCCCCAAAGACCCGCTGTCTGTTGAGGGGCAGATGAAGGTATAGCAAGAGCAAAAACTGTGTGTCTAGGCACATAGGTGTGTGTGTGCGTGTGTGTGCATGCGTGCGTGCGTGTGTGTGTGTGTTACCCTTTTCCTCTGAGAGAATCATTACGTGCTCTTCCACAAGGGGAATTGACATTTTCTTCCTTTGCTTGCCATTTCAGATACAGAACCGTGACTTTCTTGTCACAACACACATCCACCCCTCACTTCGAGCGGCAGCATAAAGTTTGCACGCGCTTCTGTGCATCGACGCGCCCATGCACACGCACACACACACACACGCTATCACTGTAACTTTTAGTAGGTCAACCCCTTAAGGGTGGCCCGAACTTATATTCAGGTAAGAACACAATGCATATTTCCAGATACATGCAGCCTAATTAGGAAAAGAACAAAAAGATCACATTCGCACGTACCTAGGGTTTCTAATTAAAGGAAATACTTCATTTTCCTCTCATACCTATTCATGACTAAAATAGACATTGAAGTGGAAAAAGAAGTCTCAAAGTACAAAGTAGAATTGTACTCTGCCTCAGGTGATTTGTCTTTGCCCCAGGGCTTAGGCCCACTCACTCGTCATGAGATTTTTTTTTTTCCAAGTTTCCAGAGTCATTCCTATCCCTCTGTCTGCTCACATTAAACAGGCAAAAGAATCAGAGGCAAGAAGAAAGGAAGAGAAATGAGCAGAAACCAGAGTCCAGCGCTTTCTCGGAAACTGACGTCTCTTTGACTTAGAGCGTCTCTGGCTTACGGGACGTTTTTATCACGTACCTGTCAGCTCTGGAGAACTGCGGAGTGAGTAATGCCTGCGGTGAGGATCACACAGGCGAGTGGAGCAGCCACTGTAGCCCAGGACAGGGCTGCATTGCCTCCAGCTGGGGATGTTTTGGGGGCTGAAGACAACAGGCGTGAAGCTCTGTTGGCTTGTAGTGACAGATAGTTAGCAGCGTTAGAGATGCCCACTAGGGGCAGCGAATGTGTCGAGGGACGGAAAAATAACCGACGGCACCTGTGTGATGGAGCTCCCATGAGATGATGTGGCCTTAGTGCAGAAGCTGATGTTTGGAGACAAGTGGGACAGATTTGTGAATGGCTTTCACACAGGCGCTTAAGTGCCAAAACGTTAGTAAAAACAATACTGACTGTGGGTGCCTTTGTGGATATCCCTCTCCTATACAAACACATCTTTCTACCTAACATATCAGTTTACCTTTTAATCTTTGTTGTTGAACTGGAAGTACAGCTGTTTGCTTTTTAACTTACGACCGATACACAGTGTGCTCTGTACTTTTGCCACTAATGCTTGGGAATGAAGCAAAATGCGCTTGTTTAGGAAGGCTGCATTGAAACTGAATGTCTTAATGCTCATATATGGGCCACATTTGGGCAAAAAGGTGGGATTTGGGCCAGGTGCGACTATCGCCAAATTGACTCCAGAACCTGCTGACAATTCTGATGTATGCATAGCCACTTTGTTATCTGTTTGTCGCCCATGCTTTTGTGTTATTTTTGATAAATTTGTTAAGGAAAACTTGTGACATGATTGAATCTGGCCCTCACTGAAAAAAGTTTGGGCTCCAGTGTAACTTTCTCAGTGACAAGAGAGGAAAAAGTGAAATGCAGAGGGAGAACACAGAGGGGAGACTGAAAAGAAGTGATTAATTTTCTGGAAGATCGCAGCATGAAGAAGCGGGAGGGGAAATAGGGACTCGCCTTTCACCAATCTTTTCTTCACTCCCACGGTTGACAGGAACACCTGAGAGATTGAGACAAAACAGAGAAAGCAGTGATGCATATGTGTCACACTCCTGCTGGGGGCAGTATTAAGTCACGGCCGCCCAAAAAAAAAAGTAAAAAAAGAAAAAAAAAGATTTATCACAAATTTGATGCTGAATTTCAGTCAGAAGTCATTCCTAAAATGGTCTTCGCTTTCATGAACTTGGCCCGTTTCATCTGAGAGAGCCATCAAAGCTCAGTCTTTGAAAAAAAAGCTCGAGGGTACTCTGATTTGAAGCTTTTCTGTTCGTCCACCCGCCTGTGCCACCTTTCCCATTAATTACCACGTTGGAGGTGTGGACAACAGAAAGAAGAATGATGCAATCAAACGTCTCATCTTTTTTTTTTTTTTTTTCCTTCTCCTTGGCGCACAGAAGCGTCCCAGGTGAGTGGACTGCCCACCAATAGGGGTGTATTGATCCAGGCTGTCTTTTTATGAACCCCAACAAGGACATTTGTCATGCCCAGACATGTCGTGGTGTGCTTTGATTTCTAGGACATCTGTGAGAGCTTGACCTGCCTGCCGTCTGGCTGCGTTATCAAATCATCCTCTTTCATTATTCACAAGTTTCAGACTTGTATTCTTTGATTCAAACCCAGATGTGATGAAAACCATGCTATTTTTGTGAGGTAATGGCTCCAAACAAAAAAAGCTGCACAGTCTTTTTAAGGCAGTTTCCCGGCCTCGCCATCTTCTGAACGGGCGAAACTCACATCACTTGCTTTGTTGCACGCCACAACACACACGCATATCCAAGCTCTCTTCCACTGTGTGTTGTTGAATTTTAGCCACTGGCATGACAGTGAATCATTAATGGATGAATGGGATGGCTGATTCTTCTTGGAGCTTGGTCTGAGGAATACCAAAAGCCCGGCAATGAATTTTGAAATGTGAACTCGGAGAACAGAGAAGGAGTGGGATAGGAGTAGGGGGGGCTTTACTCTCATACAACCAGGGATCAGAGGCCTGTATGAATCAGTAATGCTCTGCACACACAAACACACCATGCACTCCTCTTGCTACTACATCATTCTCTCTCATTTTGTCCTTTTATACTTCATTTTGTCACTTCCAAATCGACATGATGCCATGTTGTAATGCAGTGTTTTTGAGAAGAGATATCTTTCTTATCACTGATCCAAGACGCCAAGATCTGGCTCTGCGCGATCGGTTCAAACAGCTTATCTTCGTTTTTTGATATACATCAGAGGAGTTTGCATCATCTGCTTATGCCAAAATGGTTGGGAAAAAAGTGTGAAACAATGTTTTATTTCCTTTTTCTTCAGCAAATGAATGCACAAGAGAAGCATGAAAAGCAGCATTAAAGCAGAGCCAAGCAAAAAAAAGAAAAAAAAGAAGATGTGAGCAGTGTAAGTGTAATCGATAACAAACTGTTTCTTTTTTTGGATGTGGAAAGAGGAGGAAAATGAAGATGGGGAAGCAGACAATAGGAGGAACTTTAGCGGCAGACTCGTAGGAGGTCGGAGGCTTCACTTAAAAGTCGAGGAGACAGCTCATTTAAAGTAAGAGCACGAGGCAGTACTCTTGGGAGCCAGTTGCCTACGCAGGAAGTATACACAGGAATTCTTTGCTTCAAAAGCACTTTGCACACAAGTTCGCAGACTCCAGGGAATGAATCAATTACAACCTTGTTCAATATTCACATAGCTTCTTTTAAAATTCTGAAAGAGCGCTTTGTTTTAATTGAATGTTTTTTTTTTGTTCACATATTTATGAGCTCAACAATGTTTCCTTAGAGTCGAAGTGACTCACGAGTGGGATCTGTTAAGAGGACAATAATGTTTTGAGCCGTGCCAGCTGCAGAGCTGCAGAGACTACAATGCCCAGGCTGAAACAACTCAATAGATGTTGGATTAATTGGATAGATATTCATGGTTGCTTGAGAATCAGCCATTTGAAATATCTTATCAGCAGCAAGAGTGACACAAAATTTGTAGTTTCCACACATCAGGTCTTTGATGCTCCCCCTGCTTTTTATGCAACTGCATTATGAGCTCATTTTATTCTACTGCAACTGTTTTTGTTTACTACAACTGCATGTCAAACTAATCACATTCTCGCCAAAGTTGCTCTTAACGCTAATGAGCAAATTTTCACTTGCTTAAATACTATCATGTTGCTAAACATATGGACATTTTTGGTTATCTCTAATGCTTTTTGTAGCTTTTCATGCTTTGTGCGGTGCTTTGGAATCCACTCTGGATAAGTTGCCCATCCAAATATGAGTCTCCAGTCGACCTAAAAATGCATTTTCTACTGCACACATCTGAACGCTGCCCCGGTGCCAAGCAGATTTGCTCTACAACCGATACAATTCAGTATATTCCAACTGTGGAATTGAAAACCTTTTCTTTGTTATTATTATTAATATTAATATTTATTGCATGGTTGGTATTTGTAGCATTATTGAATCATTTGAACGAGCTGGACAGACGTGGGGGACAGAAAATTGATAGGACATGGAGAACAAATAGAACAGTGACAATGACAACAATAGCAACAAAAGAAGCATCAGCAACAACAGCTACCATGACAACAACAACAGGAGCCATGAGGCCCTTTTTCTTTGAGTCAAACCGAGGTGTGAGGAGAACAATTCTTGATATCCTGATTTGTCTTCTCTTCAGATTGGATGGACTTCAGATGGAATACCTGCTAAGAATCAGTGCAGTTTTGCTCACACCTTTATTGATGCTGATGTGTCGGCACCAGTCATGTCATCCTGCAGTTTGAGTCTGAGCATGTGTGGTTCTCACAAAGCCACAGATAAAACTGCTACTGACCGTCCATCACATTGTTCTCCCTTATTGTTTTACTAGACGTGTGTTTGGCCATCTATACAAGCTTAAGAATTATAACCGCATCTCAACCTGAACTGTGTCCATCGTGCATCTGATGGATGCAGCAGCGTGGAGACCAAAAGGAGCAGGGATAAGAGAGGCAAAGATTAGGGATGAGTGGCTGAGTAGATGAGGGATAATGGTTAACAGTCCGCTTTCGGAAAGGCATGGCATCGCGTGGGAATTCTGAAGAGGACCAAGTCAGGCCGGATGAGAGAGGAAGCTGATTATCCGGCCTCCTTTTGTGTGTGTGGGATCAGGATCAGCAGGCAAATCCTCCACTGGGCGAGCGGCGTCGAGTAAAGGGAGAGGAGGGGCTGCTGAGGTGAGCTGAGGAGCGACAGAGAATGGAGGGGAGGAGAAAAGGAGATGACGGGGGAAGGAAGAAGAAGAGGGAGAGCGTGATTCTATCCTCTTTGCCTTGATTTGGCATGCACAGTGCAATCACATTATTGCTGATGCTACTTTCACCTGCCATGCCTGATTTTGGGCATATATGCAGATGATTACGTACACTCTCATTTATATGGTCTGATTTTAAAGTCCTCATTAGACTCTCCATTTTATCGAATACTACCTTGTTCCTGTTTTTCTTTTCTCCCCACAGTCTCTGATGATTAAATGAGCTCAGAAATATCTTGCTCTAACAACCTAGTGCTGTTCCTGTTTGTCATGGGAGCAGAAGAAGTCGGAATAATTGCTTGCACCTCTGGAATTTACTGGATACTCAGCGAGGCTGAAATGGAAAGTGTTTGTGTGCGTGCAAGAGAGTGCGCAAGCATGTGTGTGTGTGCACGTGCATTATTTGTCTTGGTTATAGGACCTGCTTTCTTGTGCCAAATATCGCCACATCTCTCTCAGGTACCTGCAGCAATACAGGAGCCATTAGACACTCACTGAGTGATGAGACGAAGCAGTTTTCATTAAAAAGACATTTGCTGAAGACTGGAGGCCTTGGATTGATGTGAAGCAAGAGACAAAGGCGCTTGTTTGTCTTTGGGGGGCCGCTGAGTGACTCATACGTCAGTATTTCAGACTGCAGAATCAAAAAAAAAAAATCTGCCAATCAAATAAGCCGGGACTGAAAGAGAGCCAAGGTTGGATAGTGGCGGGAGGGAGCCAGGTGTGCATGTGTGTCCACGGGGCTGCGTGTGTGTGTTTCCTTGCTGCAAGGAATAAGTGAGTGAGAAGGAGAGTGAAGGACAGTGTAGATTTGGTGACTTTGTAGATTTGCTGCGGAGTGAAACTGAGACCCACCTGCTAACACCTTTCAGTGAACCGCGTACTAACAAGAAGTAACAACGGATGAGTGGCAGACCTCCCTGTGTCTGCAGCCTCCACACTTCTGCCATTCATCAGGCCAATAACCAGCCTTACTGGAACACATCATGAATAGAGTTCAGATGGGGAGAAAGGCTGACAATATATTCCCAGCCTCAGCTTCAGTTTATTTTATTCATTTTAAATACAGTGTCTGTAACTCAAATAGGGCTTGGAGATATCTGCTGGTTTGAAGAATAATGAGACGATGGAAATGATGGAGGAGATGTATTACATACTCATCAGGGTGCATTTCTGTAATGGTTACAGCCCGAGATAATTCTCCTTCCAGCTCATTTAAGACGCTCCTTAAGATGCAATCTATTGTGTCCTGAGTGGAGCTTCAGGTAGAACTGGGCAGAGAAATGTGTTTACTCATATTTAAAATCATGGGGCCCCATGCTGTAACAAACCAACAAATGACACATGAATGGAGTAAAGCATGAATGACAGGCACTTACAATGAATTTCGGTTTGACTGGCTGCCGTTTGACATTAGTGGCCAGTTATGGCCCCTAATTACCAGCTTGAATAATCAGGACTGTGGCTGTTGAACGACTGGATTGATTTTCTGCGTGTCTAAAACTGGTGCTGTACTCTGTTCCCAAAATAGCTGCGGTGAAAAGATCCAGTATCACCACTAATGAGGTCCTTTTGATATCATCGAGACTGCACGCTGGTTCACTGCTGAGATTTTGATTAACTTAACATCACTGTGGAACAGAGAGGATATTGTTGCAGATCACTGCCGACTTTTGAGGATAAAGCATCGTTCTTTAAATGACCTGTTGCAGTCTCTGGACTTTTTCAAAACTTTCCTATCGGGGGGGGGGACCACTTGCACATTGAGCTCATTGGCTTATTTCATTGGCTTGTTCATCTCTGTTTAGCTATCATTTGCACCACTGGTAAAGCTTCCATTCTGTCTCGGTTAAAATTAATGTGAATATCACATGTTCAATATGCTTAATTTTAAACTCTACTGGCCCTGTGTCTACTCCATGTCTTCTCCAACTTTCACTCTACCAATAATGTCAATATCATCTGCAACAATCATCTGCAACAATTTTAGTTGAACTTTTGTGTCAAGTTAAATGCTATGATCACTGTAGATATTGCCAAGCATTACACAATGAAGCAGCATGTGTGTTTGTGCTATATCTTGAAGATATGAAAGAAATTTCATGCAAAAAAATAATCGTTTCCTCATCTAATGAGAATCAATAAGAGAATTGTATGCAATCAGATCATTAAGATATATTACTAATGTAATCAAAATGACTAAATTATCTACACTGTACGAAACAGCACTTTTATGTACAGTATAGGCACCTGTCAGACCGGATGATTTGAATAGTCTGAGCAAGGAAGTTGTACATTTTAGCTTGTCAGGCCATATAAATTCTATAAAGAATGAATCCACAATGAGAAATCGCTTCAAACGGGATCACATGGTCTTCCAGTTGATTTCCTCTGCGGCATCCATGACAGATCTCAAATCAGTCGATACAAACTATTAAATCCGCTTGTCTGCTTTAGTCTCTGTAACTTCTGTCTGTGCTGCTGTTCGGTGGCCGCTCTCTAGTGACCACGCGATGAAGTCATTCCATCGCAGATCAGTCGAGGTCGGGGACCCTCAGGCTCTCGCTCCGGTAACCTGGAACAACTTCTTGCATTCAGGGTGCAATAGAGGGTGCAATAGAAGTGCAAATGAGCCTGCTATTCGGCTTTAACACACAGTTTAAGAATGCAACAACATGCCAATTGACAGGGGGGGAAAAAAGAGCTTTCTTCACTTTGCCCGGAGGCGTCACCACTGCTTTGTCTTCTCCTGTGACAAAAGCATTTCATCTTTTACAGTGTTTGGAGTTTTCACATTAGAGTCACTGTGACATGATCCGTCAGTATATCTGAGCGGGGAAATGTCTATTTCATTGTCAACAGAGATAGCTTCAGTCAAAGAGGGTTGTAGTTGTAAAAAAAAGGATAACAAAGGCTGCTTGTGCCTGAAATGGACAGCTGCGTAGAGAGGGATATTCTTGTTTTATGGATGCTGCCTGCGTAACAGTCTGTGTACATGTGGGCAGTGGGTGGCAAATATTTATAGATAGCTGGAGCTGAGGAGGAAAGATATGGAGAAAGTGCATGAAAAATGGGTATACATTGAGGTGATGTGTAATATTATTTGATAAGCACAAATACACACACACACACACACACACACACACACACACACACACACACACACACACACACACACACTCACTCACATACACACACAGCAGAGAGATGCCCCTGGGAAGGAAGGTTAGCCAGTCATGAAATTACAAAACAAATAGAGGCTTACAGGCTTCTTAGCTCAAACATTTTAAGAGGGTGTTGAGACTCGCAAGTAAGGTTGATGTAGGTGTGTGTGTCGCCTACTGGATATAGAAGAGTCTAAAGCGACTTATGATCAGAGTCAGCTCAGCAATGGGGTTGCAGGTGATAATAAGTTTAGTAAATACTTACCTTCACACGATAAGCAAAAGGCTAAAATCTGACTTTTTAGCTCCTATGTGACCCATACCCCATTTTTAATTTTTTTAATTTTTTAATTTTTTTGACAGTCTGACCTAGACTCCTTCTCATTTGTGGTCCTTAATTTAAAGATGTTAATATTTAATGTGTTTCAGAGCAAATTCAGTCTGAACAGGCATGTCACATTTCTATCAACTTTTACATTACTTCAAGGAAGAAGCAAGTACAAAAGTAAATCATGGACAAAACAAGCTTTTGACTCTTTTTTTTTCCTCCCTTTGCCAATCGATCAAGATTTTATTGGCTAATATAGTGTTGCAACTTCAAAATTGATGCGCTACACAAGCCAATGTGTTGCATCCATATTTCAGATAACACAGCATGCTGCCTGTGCCATCTGCATGATGTCAGCAACCAGATATAACACCTGCAAATGTGAAGATTGGGAATGTGCTTGGATTTAATTTCATGTTGACATTATTTTCAGTTAATTGAGAGTTGATTTCTTTGCTTGTCAATCATTTTCCTGATGATAAGTGTACAAATGGCATTCATGCGGAAACATGTCAACAGAACTCACATTGCATGTGTGATATTGTTAGTAGTGTAAATATTTGTCAAAAATAGGTTTCATGCAGTAGAAAATACAGTGTTGGCACATGGTCTCTGTCTGTAAAGGTTACCATTGTTTTTTTTTTATGAGGTTCCATGAAAAGTGGTTACAGATCCTTGTGAAAATTCACATTGTGCTGTAGCTGAAGTTGACTTTTATTATGATCAACTATCACCGACCATTATTTCACTCACTTTGTGAAAATGTTTTTTTTGTCGGGGTAGGGGATTCTATCATGGCAATGAAACAGATTTACAAAGTAACTTGTATTGAGAAATAACTTTAATGGTTCTCAGTAGTTGACAGCTTTTGCTGCCTTTGCTCCTGCAGCAAAAGTTGGGAGAACGTCTCTGTGATACCGGGAGCTACAGCAGGTTGTAAAACAGAGCATCTCCGAACATTTTAAAAATTCACTCTCTGCAGTAGGCCCGTCTGTCAGCAGGCATCACACTGGCTAGATCAGAGGTTTGCTGTGCTTGTCAGCTGCCGCTCATCACCATCCTGTGTATCTGAGTGAGTATCCTCCACTGCTCAGTTGGATTCTCTCTGTGACAAGAAGTCAAAAAACTTTCAAAGTAGTGTATTTTCACATTTCAAGTACGTAAAGCCTTTTTCCTTTGTATGTTCTGCAACACAGCTAGAAGGTAAATATCGATGAATGAATTCCACATTCGTTTCAGGGTTTAAAGAAGAAAAATTGCTTAAATAATTGCTGTTTTCACATACTTTGGCAGCGGACTGAGATGGTTCTCTCATCACATGGCCTTGGTGAGATATACATGTTATCTGATGATATTAACACCATTTATCAGAGCAACTGAGATAAGGATAAAAACAGAGAAACACAAAAAACATCAAAACTCATTTTCTGACCTCACGTTTGAAAGAAATCCGAAGTTTGTGGAGAGGCGGATATCTCTTTACCCAATCTGCAGAGAGGATTGCTAAAAATGAACAGTGTTGTCATTTCAGGAGCACTTTACTTTGAATTACATGCCGTCTGTGAAACTCATCCTACTGTGCTTGCTACAGCATTCAGTTGAGCACCTCATTAAAGCTTTAATCCATCTCCCCTCTTCTGTCCAGTGTGTAACTTTATTCCCTCTCCGTCCTCCACGTCCAGTGACTTTTCTTCTAGCTTTCTCTCCTTCTCCTCCTTCCATCCATCCCAAACTAATTCCTCTCCCCATAGAGGAGCTTTCAGCCTTTGTCTTGCTCTGTGGAGATCAGGACCCCGGACCCCTCAGCCCTAATCCCCTCCGTGGCCTGCATGTGAGAGGGATGGAGAGGGCGAGGGCTTTTGAGTCAGTGGATTTTATGGTCTGGATCTAATGTAATTATTCACCACCATTGACCCCTGAGACAGGTGGCTGCAGCTTCAGACAGCCACACAAGACCTCTGCCCTTCCCCTTGTAAGTCAAATGAGGGGTGAACCGACAGGTACAACTCTGAGGGAAAAATAATTGTTGGACTGGTTAGTTTAACAGGATTTGTGTGTCAGTGGGTGTGTTTCTATTACCACTAGAAATGAGCAAAGGCTAAGTGTTGCGATAAAAACTGGTAATGCCAAAACACAGTTTTACAGTCCCATTAGATTGTTTTTCAGACATGTTGATATTGAAGTTTATGGCAATAGTGTATTGGAAACTATTTTGTTGCATTTACAGAACACTGGACGTGATAGTCATTTGATTAGTTTGCTCCAAATAAGATGGAGTGATCCTGAACTTTTCAAAATCGAATTAAAACATCTAATAAAACCATTGAAACATCTCAGGTGTGAACATATGAATCATGTGAAGGTGCTTGCTTTGGTTTCATCGCTTCAGGGTTGAAAGCAATAATAAAAAAAGAAGACCACTTGTGTGTAAATCACGAACGTCTTTTCGTCTCATTTGCCAGAAGACTCTACCCTCCAGATCCGAACGTGTGCGTCGCATCTCAATATGTGAGGCATACTGGACTGTCATCCGTCACTGCCTTTCTTGAAGTGTCTGAAGTTTTCAGATCCTCAGTAGAGGACAAAAGTGAAAAAAAAAAAAAAAATAAAATAAAAAGATGCCAATGCATAAATGCAGGATGCGGGTGAATCAACAAGAGCTTTATGTGCTGCTCAAGAGCCCGTTTAACCTTAAGTAATTATTTGGCTTCCGCTTTTAATGGAGGCACGGGTGAGCGAGATAAATCAACGCTCACTTGAGAGATATTAAAGGATTTGGGAGTGAGAGACAAGTTGACAGAGCGAGCTCTGATGAGCCTCCTGAGACAGACACACACTCACACACACAATTAAACACGCAAACGTAATGCATGTTGTCCAAGGACACGCAGTCCTCGCTTTCCTCTGCGCACACGCACGTACACAGACACACAGAGGCGCTGGTGCAATCAATGACTTCATTGCATTTTCAGGATTGAATGAGTCACATAATTCATCACGGTCAAGGATGCGTAAAAAAAAAAAAAAAAAAAAATGAAATGAGTAAATAATTCATTGTGTTGCTCACATGTCCTGACCACAGATCGATACAGCAGATCAATTGCTATGCTCGGTGTGTGAGGCCATTGAGCCTGTACTGTAGTTGAAGTCAGGATGGCAGAGAGGCAGATTATGAGAAGACACACACACACTCTCACACACACGCACGCACGCACACACACACACACACACACACAAACACACACACACACACACACACACACACACACAGAAACACAGAGCCATGCAGTTGTTTTGAGTGAAGGTTTTGATCCATGTTCCAAGTGCCCTGGTTGCTGTCACTCAGCTTTCAGCTCTGTAATTTGTTTTGAAAGGGCATCATCTTTTAGGGGGTACTTTGTCAGTCTTGCAGTTTTGACAGATATTTGCCAATGGAATAAATTGCCTTTGTGCATTTCAGGCTCAGTTCACGAATGAAATGTAATGAAAACGTACAGATGCATATACATGAAATTGATTAGATGGTTATTTGCATGAAGCTTTTCCTCTATTTTGACTGTGGTTTGTACAATTGTGCTGCCAAAGTATTAGATAGTGCCTGAATTTTTATGATCCTTAAGAGGTTTCTTTAGTTTGCTTAATTTTCCAACCATTGTGAGGTTTGATTTATTCCACTTCTGGCTTTGCCACATTTAAAAATAAATAATCTAATAAATAATAATTAGATTCAGTTTGTTTCGGGCAAGGAGAAAATTCAGAGTATTTTGAATCTTTTTTCAGATTGAAGTGCCACAATAAAGACAAAGCTTTCATGTACTGAAAACCTTCAATCTCAATCAGTTAATGGGTTGAACTGAGGCGTGCTGAGTATATTCGTGCCCCTTACTCCACAGACCTTGACTCTAATAGCTCTGGAGCCTCTTCATATCAAGTTTCTCAAAGTAACTGGGAAAAAATTAAATAAAAATTAAATAAATAAAAAAAGTTGAACTACTACTACCTTTTTTTTTTCACCTGAGGCCTCTAACATGGCTTCAGATTTTTTAGTCTGTGAAATGAATCATGCCTCCGGATTAATTATACACAGCCTTGGTGAATCTGAGCATATCCATGTGTTTGTTAAGGCCCCTGTGCACATGTACTGCATTGGTCTTTCACTTTCCCATTAAATCAGACGTGCTGGCATTAAAGTAAGGACAGTGTAGGCGAGCAAGTGGGAGGAAGACTGAGGGAAAGATAAATGGCATTTCAGCCATGTGAAACTAATGAATGTGTGAAGAAAATGTTGCGAGTTGTAGCTGATTTGGCCGCCACATGAGTTGTGATGGACGTTTATACTTATTGGCACCTGAAAAGATCTAAAAACTAGATACTGCATTTTATGTTATGGCATATCTGTGAAAGTGAGTGAACATGTGTGAACAAATAGATATTCAGGTCAGCTCAGGGTCTAGGTAGTCTGTATTTCTGTCTTTATCGACTTACCAATTGATGTACAAACCCTGGCTGCTAAAAAAAAAGCATTCAAGCTACATAAAAGGGCAATGGTGAATAGATGCAAAACAAGAATGTCCCCAGTTTGAACCCCTTGGTCGCACTGAGGCCTTTCTATCCAGAGATTGCATGTCTGCATAGGTTTCCTCTAGGTGCTCCAGTTTCCTACAAGTTTAAGACTCTAATTCTGTGACATGATTGGCTACAACGGATGAATGGATGCTACAGAAGGCATAAATATGTGTATAAATATTTGCTTATCCTTGACACATTCTCTATATCAAAGAGCACAAATACTTGATTTAATGTTTTACCTCATTAAGTTGATTGATGTTTGCAATTACATTGTCCCAGTTTTGATGGCTGGAAACACATTTCAAACAAAATGGAACGAGGAGCAGCAAAGCCTCATCAACTTTGAATCATTCCACAGGTAAACAGGTTCAACAAGCTTCAAGTTTTATAAAGGAGAATCCTCATAATGCTTGTTTGTTCACAAGCGAGGATGAAGCGATGCTGTTTGTCCAATGATTTTACCACACAGCCTCAGTAAAAGTGTTCTCAGTAAACACAATTAGATAGGACATGATTGTGTGTTGTTTTAGCATAAACAATATCTCAACTTCTGTTTTGGAACCAGGGTTGAAGACTCAAATGGTAAAAAAGAAACAAAAAAGAAGATACTTTAATATATGAGTGATTGAAGACACTGACAGTCATCCATCATACAAATGCAGTGAGGGAGAAACACTTTCTCTGCTCTGTTAATCCACTGGGCGAGGTCAGCTTCACATGTCCCACCGTACTTAACTAGCACAAATCCTTTTCCTGTTTCGTCCCGCCTTGTGTACAGACCACAAGACTGAATGAACACAAGAAGTATTAAGTGTGCTCATGCAAGTATGGCAGCCCTTCTGACAGGGCCTTGGCATATTGATTGATTGCAGTGTTGGATGCTGCTGCTTCTGCTGCTGCTGATGGCGGTGATGATGATGATGATGATGATGATGATGATGATGATGATGATGGTGGGATAAGGCTGATGTGGATGACGTGGTTCGCCTCAGGCACTGGTAATCAGCGATGTCCTCTAAGCCCCCATGCTTCACTCCCCTTTGATCAGGGGACCCAGATGGATCTCAACAGTGGTGATGAGCGTGTGTGCATGAGTGTGCGTGTCGGAGTGTGTTTCTGTGTGTGTGTGTGTGTGTGTGTGTGTGTTTGCGCGTGATGATATAAAGACCAAATCACAGAGTGGTACACACCAGTAGCCCAAGGCAAGAAGCGCACTTTGATGGAGGTAACTCGCACAGGCTCTCTGCTCCGGCGCCTGACTGACACAAGACACAGGAAAATGCAGCGTTCCGGCTGGAGAGGAGACCAGGGTGCCTTTTGTACCGCGCCCGCGTCCTACGTTCCTCTCAGCTTTTCTTCCATCTTCCGTAATTCTGTCTAGACCACTCTTTTTTCTTTCCTTTTTTTTTTTTCTTTTTACTCCGTCTCTGACATTTGAGTTCATTTACAGATGGATTTTCTCGGCACCTCTGCAAGCAGGCAGAGAACACAAAGAGAAAATCAGCCCAGTGATCTGTGTGAGCTTTCATTTCATATTTCAAAGTTTTAATGCAACAGAGAGGAGATAAAAAAAAAAAAATACCTTGGCGGAGGCTTTGAAGGGGAAGCTGTATAAGGGCTATTATGGTATGTGGTGTCTTTAAATGCGTCAGTTGCCAGTGATATTTTCTGTTGCTGCTACCACATCATTTCACCCCATAATTCACTTGTTGCATAAAATCTCAAGCAGCATTGCATTGTACTGTACATGTGTGTGTGTGTGTGTGTGTATGTGTATGAATATTATTTACTGTTTGCTGTGATAGGAAAAAAAATAAACAAGTCCAGAACACTGATGCTTGAGTTATTATTATCTTTAGTGGAGTGGATTCAAAGTATTACTGTTTTTGAGAGTGGTGTTTAGTTTTCCACCATGTTTTTCAGGCAGAAAAAAGGCCCCTCTCGATCCTAACAAGCCCATATAATGGCAAAAAAGAGCTCTTCACAGATAATCATGACAACCGTTAATGCGTCAGCACCAGCTAAACAGCTTGTTCCATTTTATATCAGCAGTAAACAGTGAAGGAAACGGTGCCAGATACTCTGATCGTGATTTTGGCATTCGGGCTAAATTCAAACTTCCTTTTTGCGCACGGATGCTAGAAAGTTTAGTCCATGTATGTACATGGAGTGAATGTGCTGAGCCGTGCCAGTTTCTCAGACTCTGTGTTCATCTCAAAACTCACCAGAAACTCTGGCCTTTTGCCTTTTCTTTTTTTTTTTCTTTTACCCCCATCCTCCGTAAGTAGGAAGGTAGATGAGAAACCAATGGCCCAGAGCTACAGTTTATATTCTGCACAGACCTGGAGAGGAAAATGTAATAAAACCATCAGCGAAGGCCATGGGTCAGGCAGGGATTTTAAGGAGAACGGCTCTAATATGAAGTCAGTTTTAAAATGGAGGCTCAGATTCACCTTCAACTTTACTCTCATATCAGCGACACATGGGAGAGGATTTCACATCATGATATTTTGCATTCAATCTGTCACACGCTCTTTTGCATATTCAAACTTGGTCTTGGAATTTGCTTGAGGGCACTCTTAACAGCTGTCTTTGGCGGGTGCAACTTTTCACTTTATTTAATTAACCATGTTGGCAACTCTGAAGCTTTATGCTCCATTACAAGTTTTAATATATATATTTTATGCCTCAGCATGGATGATGGGTAGTCCCTATGTCCCATTTTATCAAAAATTATATATCAGTGATGCCTTTAGGGAAATTATTCAGATTTTACAAAATGTTGAAACGTGTTAAATCCAAATTCTCAAAGTTTAACTTTATTCTGACATCATATTTTGCCAGGAAAAAAAAAAAACAACACTTTTCTGGTCATTGTTGAAAACCAGTCATCCTTGAAAAAGCATCAGTAAAACACTGAAGCATCCGTGTTCTGCGGTTTGCTGCTCTCTTTGCAGCAACATGTATATTTGAAGCATTGCAGTCCTCCACCAGCTCACTGCTGACACTGAGCTTCAGGCAACTGTTGTTGCAGCGTGTGATGAAGCTCTCCATCAGTCCTGTGTAAAAATAACCTCTATTTGAAAACAGCGGCTTTCACTGAAGTCAAACGTGTCAAGATTGCTTATCCATACATGTAAAATTCTTCACTAAAGGCAGAAGTTGCTCCACTGGGTTGGCAGAGCCACACAGCCACTGTACGTGATCATTATTGTGAGGTGCCTCATTGTTCCCTTTAGGTGCTCTAAACCAGCGCAGTTGTACTTCAGAGGAATGATGCCAGGGTCGTCTGAGAGGCTGCCTCGAGAACTGAGTGAAATTACACAGGGAGGCTGAAACCTAGAATGATTTTGCTTGCGAAACGAGCCGTCGGATCTCTCTGCCCTCATCATCTTCCCTCTGACCCACTCCATCCTCCGTATCAGTGCCTCCTTCACACTTTCTTAAACCCGCTCCATACTTCTTCTTCTTCTTCTCCTTCTCGATCTCATCAAATAAAGCAGTGAGGCCGCCTCCTCTAGAGGAATGCTGCCTTTTTTTCTGTCGGCAAAAATGTTGCCAATGTGCTAAGCCAGTCTTTTTCACTCCATTTCACTCACAAGTGTCTTTCATCTTTTTTTTTTTATGCCTTTCTCTCATCTCCTGGGAGGAAGACGAGGGCAGGAGAGCGCCAAACAGGCAGCCGGTGGGGTAGAAAAGCCGGGACACGCACTTCTCCGCTCGCCCGTTGTTTCATCCCTCACGTCCTTGGCCGTCTGACCTGACCGCCTCCTTGCCATGTGTTATACTCCCCTCTGCCCTTTCCCTACTTCGTCCTCTCCTCGCGTTCTATTTCAGTCCTAATCTAGTGTCTCTTGAGATGCTGGAATAATGAGCGGGATCAGCAGACAGGGGTTTGCGACAGGGGATTCGGTGCATACGCTGCAGTTTGTATTTTTTTTTTTTTTTTCATTTGGACACACAGTCAGCCTGTACAGCAACAAACACGTTATTTTTTTTTGTCTATTCTTTTGCTACAATAAATCCTAGGTGGACTGTCTCTCATCATCAATGACTGACAGAAAACCATTAACCCTCTGCTCTGCCCTTTTTCTTTTCTCTCTCTCTCCTGCCTTTCTGTCGCATCCAGAAAAGTCATGGCGGAAATTACAGTCAAGGCCCCTCTTTTGTGGTAATTAGTCAAGCGATGTGATGCACAGCATACACACACACATGCGTGCCCTGCCACAAGTTGCCAGGACCGCTCTGTAGCAGCATTGCTGATGAAAATTGTGCAAGGGGAAAGGGAGTATATTAGCTGCATGATTGAGATGGGGAAAGGTAAATGCGCCTGTGGGAAGTTGATTGATCAAGCGGATAGTGTAATATCCTTTGTGAATGTGATTGCTTGTGTGTGTGTGTTTGTGTGTGTATGTGTGTGTGTCTGTGTGTATGAGCATGTCTGCAAAACAGAGAGGAGATAGGTGAGAGAGGGAGAGAGAGGAGGACCAGCTGCTTCCACTGTTAGAAGCTTGAAGGATACTGGGGTTGCAGTTTCCACTTGAGAAGAGACAGCTTTTCATTATAAGGCAAGTGTGAGGTCAGGCCAGGTCATCTCAGTCCGACTAACACACACACACATACACACACACACACACACACACACACACACACATGCACACACTGGGATGGTAAATGTGAGGCGGAGCCTCCCCTCAGGGGTTCCCGGGTTTTATCCCCTCGTTAAGTGAAGCCAATCAACACATAATCGATCAGCTGTACAAATGTGCAATGAACAAATGGATTCCAAGTGATTTAAAACACCAAGGACATGCTTGCCGTGTTTGTGTATTTACTATAATGGGATCAGACCACAATTACATTTCATAGTTGGAGAAATGATTAACTTGGTAGAAACATTTGATCTTTTACATCTAACGTTTTGTTTAGATCTAACTTCTCAAACATTTCTCCCTTTTTTAAAGTCAAACCGTTTATCCGTTTCATGTCCTGTCTCCGTGGCAACGCTGCTGTTCGAGTTCTCAGCCATAGAAATTGGTCAAACAGAAAAACTGAGGACTAAAAATATCTTAAAAGGTTTTTGTTTGACCTCAGCCTGGATTTGACACAGGTGTGACGGCTGTGACAGATTTGCTACTCATGACCTTCTGCATTGTTACTAGAATGAATGCAGCATTTAATGGAAATGTTAAACAATTGGAGATGCACTGGGTGAATATTCAGTCACAAGTCACCAATCAAACAGAAATCAATCGAGAAGAAGATGCACTGAAAAACTATGACAAAGACGATGAAATACACTAGATGACTGACAGTATCAAAAACAATCACAACGCATTGAACGATGTGGTGGAACACGCCCAGGAGTCATCCTGGGACACGCGTGCAGGTGGAACAGTATTGCATTAATTCATTATCATTAGTTGGAGGTAATCGCCTGTGCAAACACTGAACTCTCTGTATCGATGTCTCTGAACAGCCAAGAAAAGAGGAAGGCAATCGAGACGGTGGGCGACCGGGGAGGTGTTGTGTGTGTTGGGGAGCTGAAGATAAAAACTGACTCGCTTTGATTTCATCAAAGCCCCATGTCTCAGTTTCATAATGACCTCGAGGTTCAGAAAATCGTCCTCAGCTGTTACACATCAAATGACTGCGTGCTTAAGTGGTTTAAATGTTGTATTATCACGCTCGATTTCAATGCTTTTCACTCAGACACATTTACGGCGTTACATTAGGAGGCAGCAGCGTGCTAACTGCGCCCGCTCTGTGGAGATGCCGGTTTTTATTTATGTATGTCGTCTTTCCTCCGATCCAAACGCCCGGGCAATGTGTCTCTCACACAAGGTGGCTGTGCCACACGCTCGTCAGTCCTCGTGTGCGTGCGCGGCTGAGGAGCTTGGTCGTGGCGCCGTGATTGCGATCCACCATGTTGTTGTTGAGCGGAGGAGACAGGTCTGAGCCTGCGGTGTCGAGGGCTAGATGGATGTCAGCGACGTGGGTTAAAATGTGTTTCTGCCTGCTGTCCTTGGGTGATTTCCACAGCACAGTGAGCAGAGCACACAGTCCTGGCCAGGGGGCACCATTACTGCCGCCGTGTGCAGGAGAGACGTGGTAAATGTACCTGGATATGATCCACAGAGGAGCAGCAGAAACAAGGCACGACTCTCTCTCTCTCTCTCTCTCTCTCTCTCTCTCCCTCTCTCCCTCTCTCTTTCTGTGCTCTGTGTGTGTGTGTCTTTGTTGTGTCTCAGCTGCATTTTGAAACCGTTCCTAAAACACATTTAAAAAAAAAAAATCTTTGTGCTAGTGGCCACATAGGTGCAGTTTCCCCCCCAGTAAAAGACCATTTTAAGCTGAGTGAACAAAGCATGACACATGGCAGACTCCTCATTCTGCATTCATACAATACAAAGCCCCCGGAGGCACCGGATGCGGTAATTGATGCATTTCATTGGAAGCTCTAAATTTGATGTTCTCCCTTGGCTGACTGCAGCTGGGAGATTTTCAGCATCAGACTTGACACCTGTTTTTCATTACTGCAACACTCATGCAACTGTATCATAGTCCTCTTGGAGATGAATGATGTCCTCAAGCAAGCTGACTTATCAGCAGCCCTATTTAATCTCACCCCACATGTATTTTGAGAGCTACCTGTTAAAGATCTAATGATTTACACAAAGTTGAGCGCTTGAGCGTTGTTAGTCTTCACACCGATCGTGCAAATACACAACTATCTCCTCCTTGGATTTTCCCACAAAAAGCTTGGCAAAATGTCAGTTATTAACCTGTTAATAGACTGTCATTTTTCTGTCATTATCATTTTGCCAAAATGCCACAGCTCAATTTCACAGACTGTGAAATTGAAACAACAGAACATGTAAACAGAGGAAAGGTTGTTTGTTGTTGATACAGTTTGCCATCGAACTCTTACATGGAAAAAATAAGAAACATTAAAAACTTTCTTCCAATTGGTGCCGCTTCACAGTAAAATCATTTCTGCTAATTTTAAGGCAAGGATGCGTTTCACTTGCGACCATTTTACACAATTAGTTAAGAGAATCTTGGTCTTGCGTATCTTTCGTCAAAAATGCATCAACGAAACAAGACTTTCTGGGTGAAATATTGTAGGAATGGAACAGGTATTGGAACAAGAATGAGCAGTGATGGAGAGCTGCCCGCAGACTCTGCAGCAGAAAATTAGATCATGGTAGCTGGCAGAATGGTAGACATCTTAGAGAATACAGTGATAATTTGTTTTTGCTGTCTCCAGACCTTCAGTATTAAAGTGAATTCAGTAACTTCAACTGTAGGCAAATATTTATTGTTTATCAGATGGAAACGTATGTTTTTGTATTTCTTACAGTGCTAGTACTAATGGCGGTGTTCAGACTTTCTTATTCTTTACACCTTCCACCTGAGAAAATAACACAGTGCTGCCTTCCTGGAGAGTGCTTGTAGATCAATGCTGGGAAAATGGAACAACAATGTCCCTTGGTGACACGATGTGTGTCGCCTTGACTCATATATATATATATATATATATATATATATATATATATATCCTCAAAAGTTACAGTGGGATGAAAAAGAGACAAGAAAAACAAGAAAACAAATTTTCCAAATAAATAAATCCAGCATCAATTTTCTTTCAATCGAGACTCCAAATGCCGACATGTTTGACATTGTTGTGGAGTGCAACGGAAGTGCAACTTGTCAGAAAGAAACAATGGCATATTTATCTTTTCTTTATTGCAGCAAAACCGATCTGCAGTAAAACCACAATTGCCTGACGCACCGAGAATTGAAGCGACACTTGAAATCCATAAGCGGAACTTCCATTGTACTGTGCTTGACACAAACATTACTCAAGCGCGCAGAGCAGCAACAGCGATCTTACTTGAAACACTCATTTTTACTTTGTCCATGAACCATAGCGCAACGGCAACACAATGAAAAGTAACATGATAATGCCGGAGGCGCTTGGCAAAGAAGTTAACTTTGCTTCTCCAGGAGAGTGAGACGGCTGGTGGGCTGCAGCCACGAAGCTGGGGAGGAAACATCAAGGCAGGGTCCGCGGGAAAGAAGGAAAGATTAATAATCCTGGTTTAACAGGAGAAAAAAAAAAGAAGGATGGCTGCTCTGTCCAGGATGGACATCCCAGAGGCAGCAGAAGCAGACTGAGAGGATCAGGACTAAAATGAACTCTGTCCTGGACAACACCTCCCAACCGTCTGCACGGTGAGAAGCCGGGAAGCTGAAGACGCCCCGGAGGCGCTACACTGAGTGCTTTAGGCTCTTCTTTGTGTCCCAGCCATCACGCAGCTCAATTCTTCATGTTCGCGTGGCCCACAGTTTAGGCCAGCTGGGAATCAACGAGAAAAACTGGACCGTGCTGTTAACATTTTTCCCCTCTGTCGACGCTTTCTTCAGAATGAGTCACGTTAACAGATGACACGAGTCCTCACGAGGCTGCTTTTTACCTGCTCTTTTCTTTATGACGTGAAAGACCTCTTATGAAGCTTATCCTGTCAATCTAATTGCTTTAGATTGCATTTACAGAATGACCGATAAGTGCAGCACATGTGTATGTCATACATGTGCAGGGCAATTATAATGATTTCATAATGCATACTTTCAGATGCTGATTCGTTCACTAAAATGTGAATATATATAGCTCCATTTATAGAACTTCAATCTACAGTAGTTCACATATTGACCCCTTCATTTTCTGTGTCTCATAAAGCACTGGTCGTTAATCCTAGAAAAATTTACCAGATTAAGCCATATTTCGTTATTCTTTTTTTATTCAAGCAAAACAATCTCAACCCCTCCCAGTCTTGCTTTCAAGTCTAATTCTCTCAAAACATGTGAATGCACGCTAACTGACTGCCCCATAGCTCCAGCTTGCCAGCTGGGAGGTTTCCCCCAAACTCTCTACAGTCCAATAAATGCCACAATAGTCTGTTAAATGCCACATTCATGTAAACAAGACCAAAATAGCTACTGGCCTCTGCTGTGTGTTTTCTACTCCGAGGTATGATTGTCACTGCTTATGTCTCATATGCATTCAAAATAACACTTCATCATATAGATAAACAACAAACACATCTAATGAGAGTTTGCACAGCTGGCAAGCTGGGATGTAAGCACCAGGAAATCCATTTAGAGTGAGTCATTCTTGTACAGACCTGCGACATCTACAGATAATAATTAATGTAACGGATCATTTATGGATTGTTGTGATAAGGACCCTTTCAGCAAATCTAACAAACTGTATCAGAAAGGTAGATAAGATTTTAAAGAAGATTTTGAATATGCTTCCTCCTATAGTAAGGCCTTACCTGGGAGAGAGCGTTGTCTCTGCATGTGTTGTGAGAAGCTAAAACAATGTCTCCTGAGATCCCAGAGGTGATGTTGCACAGGCTGTAGAGAAGACAACCAGCAGTGCTCAGGGCACTTAGTTAAAATTGCATGATGGACCAATTTTAAATGGAGTCTAAAAGACTTAACATCATGCTTTCTGTCTTTTTTGCTTCTGTTGTTGACCTATTCAGTCTCATTAAATGTGCCTCTGTTGATGTTCAATTTAGAAGATTTGGCCCCAAATGCAGTTTCACCCAAAAATATTTCAGCACTGTTTAACTGAGAGCTGAATCACAGAGCACTTTGGCCACTATTTGTTACTATTTAATGCCCAGTTTTCTTTTAAATGGATCCATGTTTGCTCCTGTCCGTTCTCCATTCAGCAGTCACTGTTGTCTCAGTGTCTCTGATGTTGGAGCTGCGGACCCCGACACGATTGGAGGGTCGCAAAACCGTGTGCCGCACACTGTGATTGACAAGTCGATTTTACTAGTTTAATCCTGGAGCAAGTGGAAACAATGCCTGCATGGCAAGTAGGACGGACGCCTAATCGTTCCTTTTTAATGTGTCAACCAGTTTGATTTGTGTGTGTTTAAGAGTTTTTCAATGCGGCAAATATGTGTTCAGTGTGGTAATCCTTTGTTGTTTCAATAAGAGTAAAAATAATGCAAAATGATGGCAACCTTCAGGTGTAAAGACCAGCAGCGGTTACAGTTGCTGTGTAGCTGTGAAGAAGGATGCAGGCTTAGATTAATGATCTCTTCAAGAATGTTATCACCATCACTTCACATCCATGGTGAACTATTTCTGGACTGCACATAAACACACAGCATCTGCATACACACCTCTGCCAAAAAAATATGCTTGTGTTGCTCTCCCCTCCTAGTAGTCTAACTGTTTTCACCTCTTCTGTGCAGGTACATTTGTGATGTGTGTGTGGTAAAGTTCATCTCATCATTGGTTGAAAGTGTTTTCTCACTTTAGGAAATTGCAATGCTGCAACTGTTTTCTCGCTAAAAGGTTTTTTTTTATGCAGTACACAAGTACGTTCAGGAATATATTAATTGCAGCTAATGGACTTTCATCTTCACTCAGTTTAACTTTTAAAATGCCACAGGAACAGCAGGGAAAATTGTCCTTCTTGCTGTAGCTGCTGCATCAGGTATGTGTGTACCACTGCAGTAGTCCAAGACACTGTGTGTAAATGCAGAACATAAGCGCATATTATTAATAGCTTTCACATTCACTTTTCATTGGTGTGATTTTTTTTTAAATTTAATTTAACTTAGTAACTCATTTCTTTCACTTGTCTGGTTAATTAGCTGTGTGAAATGTTTTGAGCTTCGACATAACTCAGGGACTAAGGCATGAGGATAAAGTATATCCCTAAAGCTTGAATAGTCAATAACCTTAATTGTTTAGGTACCCTCCCCTACTCTGTGTTCCAGCTGACGCTTCGAAACTTTAAAGCCAGATGCAGAATTTACCGCAGAGACTCCTGCATCCTGCCGTAGTGTATAGTGAACACACCCAGACTCAGTGTGGAGCTCCGTGCTCATTATGTTCAGTGTCATGGTGCTTATGAACAAATGGCAGAGCCGTCTGATGGCAAACAGCGGGGAATGACTTTTGAGGGGCATGTGCTTGTGTGCGTGTGTGGTGCAGTAGCCGTTCATCCTGCTGTTAGACAGCGGTGCAGCTGCCTCTGAAGCCTGGGGCACTCTGCCCCGGGGCTGTGAGGCACTGCAGGGGTGTCTTTAAGCAGACAAGTTGGCGAGCAGGACTGGGGTCTTAGCGAGGCTCACGGTGTGCAGAACGGTCCCTTCATGCCGTGGGGTTTGGTACTCCTGCTGCCAGTCAGATTTGGCGGAGGAGTGCAATGTAAAGCAGCCAGAAAAGATGTTGAGAGTTTGCAAGAGTTTACATACGGCTGCTTTAAGAGGATTCATTTGATCAATCTTTTACAAATGGCATTTCCTGACACTACTACGCCTTTGATGGATATATAAAGCCGGGAAACGCTCATGCTTCTTAAGTGGTGGTGTGTGCGGGAGCGACTGCATCATTAAATCAAGGGGCAATCACATACCTTGATGCACACAGCAGGGACTCTCAATCACACATCAGCCTGTAATTTTAGAAAGTGTTTGCCCATGTTTCCATTGGTTACATTAGCACTGGGCAAAGATTGACAAAAACAAAGTCCATTATGGTAAAGCAGAAAACTGGATTGTTGAAGTGTTGTTTTTGAATACAGAGTATGTTGTATCTGTAGATTGATAGTCAACACTAATGCCTCATAGCGAACGTGAGTTTTACCCCTGGTCCATTAATTCCAATTGAGATCCTGTCAATATTTTTACAGCCGTCTCTTTTGCTGTTGCTGTATGTTGAACCCTATCCAGTTCTTGTAATACATCCATTGGTCCTTACACTCTCCACCTTACATCGCAATGTAGGGTCCTAGATCTCAGGAGTCAAACTTCAGTGTTGTGAATTTTGTCCATGAGCTCTGTCCAATGAAAGCATTGAACGCATCTCCTTCAGTCAAAGTTCTTTTGATCTCTATTTTTATATTTTCACGTTTTAAAATATTAATTGTTCACATCCATGTCTGCCAGGACTGAACTTACTTTGCGTTTGATAGCTAATGAGCCAAGGTCTTGTCAAAAACAGTGCACCACTGGAACATTAAATAGGTGCCACAGCACCAAGCACACACTGCAGAGTTGTGCACTTAATTGTTAAATAAATGGATGAGGGGCTTTGCTGTTGGTTCAGCTGATCTCGGGTCGTTTTGAGTGTGAAAGTTCAGACATGCAAACTAAGATGTACAATTGCTACTGTTGTCTTGGAAAATTCGACTTTTCCCGCTCACTTAAGTCTGTGAGTTCTGTACAGGGTATGTGTGTGTGTGTGAGAGAGTGTGTATTTGTAAATGTGTTTGTGTTTGTGTGTTTGCTTATGCATGAGTGAGTCATGGTGACGGGGTTGCTCGTGAGGCAGGCGCTCTGGCACGATGACAGAATGAGGTCGCCCTGCTGCAGAATGACACGCTCGCTCACCACGTCAGCCCCTCTTTCACACACACACACACACACACACACACACACACACACACACACACACACACACACACACACACACACACACACACACACACAGGGACACATGTAGGCATACACACACACACACACACACACACACACACACACTTTGCCGTGTCCCTGAATAAGTCAGCTTGGATAATGGTGATGCCCTTGGCTGTGAAACACTGCCCCACTCTCAAACACACACATGATCACAAAAGTGTGTATAGGTACACAAAACTGTGGCATGGTTATGCATGAGTTTGAGTATAGAATCACAAGGAAGAAAGTCCTAATGGGTGTTTTCTTTGCTTCTGTACAGCCTAACAAATTCTGTGCCTTGCTTGAGGAGTTTAATTTATACTCAAATGCATACTCTTTGTTGGGGAAAAAATAACAGTGCCAGGAAGGTCCCATTTCTCAGAACATTTGGCATGCGGCAGCTCCGTGTTGCATTGTGGGAATCATCAGAGCGGGTGGAATGGGGCTTTGTTATTCAGACTGCTTGGCTGAAACGACTCTGGTTGTATAACTGCCATTAAAGACAATAGAGTTCTACAGGTAGCAGAGGCCGAGGGTAATTTCTGGAGCAGCTACTGCACATGCTGTTCACCTTGAAGTCAGTGAGCTGCACACGGCACAGCACAGCTGCAACTAAATGGCATTCATATTAACTGGTGGAAAAGGGCAGAGCTGAACTCCAGAGCCCCGATTTTCACAGGATGTGTTGGAGAAGCTGGCGTGCTGTCAGTCATTACTGTTTGTTTCTGCCAGAGCCAAGTCTTTTCCATTTATTGTGGAGATAATAAAACAAAGAACAAATGCAGCAAGTCCTCAAATACTAACGCCATTTCGCCTCATAACCCTCTGCAAATCATTCAGGCACCTATGCTCCCCTTGAGTGTTTTCATGTGACATGTATTGCCTCTCCATCAGAAAGCCCTTCTAATGTACGGTTTACTTTACTCCTGTGGTGTCTTTGATTTGGTCTGAGTGTGAAAAAGATCTCCCTTGCAGTGTCTCAGGTAAACATCCTGTATTCATCATCTGAATCTGCAGTGGAGTTGGCTGAAAGCAACTCTGTTGTTTCTGTCTTACACGGACACAAACAGAAGTGATGTGAATTTGGACACAAGCAACTTTCGCACATAGCCTCACACATACCCTCACTTGGCATTTCCAAGGTCTTATCCTTTTTTTTTCCACATGATTTGTTTTTATCTAGATAAAGAGCATGCTACATTGCCGCAGAGGATGAATTCGGCTGGCTGACCGGTCCATGTGGGGTCTCAAAAGTGCGTAAGTACTTCTAGCGAGGTCCTTAGTTACTGCCATCTAATGGATGGTCCAGGTATTTTGGGTGTTGGCGATGCATGTGTGAGTAGGTACTACTTGGCTATTTGCTGGGTCGGTGGGTTTGTGTGAGGGGCTAAAATCACTCAAGGATCTGGATAGGCATGTCCAACGCGCTGGTTAATACTGTATGTGTGAAAGAGGCAAAGACTGTAGAATGTAACTGTAGGAAAAAACTTGCTTTCAGACTCTGTACTCACAGACATTGCCTGTGTTTGTACAGTTGTGACTCTTTATATAGGTTTACCACAATGTTTGCCAAGTCTCACAGTTCAGGTCAGCCACCAGTAGAGGTACAGTTTGACTTTGACACCATAAAGTGACTGTCTCAGCATCTAAGCTGTCTCATAAGACTGCTCTTGAAATACTTGCTGTAGAATGTCTTGCAAAATCATAGCTTGACTAAATCACAAACAATGCTGGGAGGTTGTCCTTGATTTAGCAGAGATTGACTTGAACTTGCTTGGCTTTACAGTGTTTTTATTTTTTATTTTTTATTTTTCATTGTGCGGCTGCTCTGCTCTTTAAGCATGTGTAGCACTGTTATCAAAGGGCCTGTGAGACTGAGCCAAGTCCTCCTGAATAAAACATTTCGCAGCTGATCTTCAGTAAATACTAAAGCAAAAGGGAAAAAGAAAAGGGAACTTTTCTCAACTGCTTCTTTTTCAATCTTGTACAGTCATTTGTGTGTGTATGTGTGTGTGAATGTGCGCATGGCAGAGTTTGAAATCTCCTTAGGTCGCTCAATCTCTCTCTTTTTTTTGGCCCGTGCAGATCTGCAGCAGTGTGGAATTGAGTCGCATCCTGATTATTTTAACTTAGAGTCTCTCCACCTCTGCACAACGTCAAAGTAACACACAGACCTCATCACCTGCCCACTCTGCTCTACATGGGGACTTGGCCCGGGGTGAACAACGCAAGGATATCACCACAGATCCCAGAGAGGGAGGCGGAGCTGAGGGAGGAGGAGAAAAGAAAGAGGTAAGGATTAGGTCACCTGAACAGTTGATGAGGCCAAAAAATGTCTGGGAAATTTTCCCTATAATTTAATAACATTATTCTTTGCCCTTGTCTCTTGGGTTTTGCATTTCATTACAAAGATAGGATAAAGTATCGAATAGTAATATGTTGAACAGTAATGTGATGAATTTTAATGAGGTTAACCAGGACAGATTTTAGAACTTTTAGATGCTAATAAAATGTGTGCACAGGCACACAGTGCCCTGACTGAATAGCAGGAATGAAACTGCATTATACTGCATTTTTTCCATAAATATCACTGTTGCAGTTTACATCAAACTTCCTCTGCACATTGATCTACTATGTTTGAGGAAAGAAGTTTTTGTAGGTGTTTAAGCTGCTGGCTGATTTGCTGGCTGATTTGATCTGTAGCTTCTGCATCTTGAAGGGTGGTACTGCTTTTTTATAATAATTCTCCTTATTGTGTTTGCTGCAATCAAGTTAGTGAAAATATCTCAATCATAGCAGGAACAGGAATGATTGAAATTTACTTGAATTGTTTTGTATGCGTGTGTCTGCATGCATACATTTCCTGTAGACCTATTTTAAAACCAGACACTGTGTACCTGTAATGCAGGTTCAATGAGTTCTATCTATGATTAGAGTCGATAGTGTCTGAGTAAACCTGAAGTTAAATATGATTTATAAACCTCATCCTCTGGAGCAGCATGAAAACACCATTCTCGTCCAGTGTCTTGTCATTAACGTGCACTGCACCGTCACCCGTGTGTGCTCCCTCTCTGAGATGCATGATGTGTCACAAAGGGCGCACACACTCCTCATACTGCCAGGCCCAATCATGCTCCTGTGAGCTGCCCCAGGATATGGCCGCCACACTGCTCAGATATTTTAGATAATTGAACAAATTACGTATGCCTTGTTGTCATGTTCGGGGGTAAGTGTGGCTCCAAGCCTTGAAAACTTGCCCTTATGTTTATTATTAATTGTGAAAGTCGCTGTTTTTCAATTCTGTTTTGCTGCGCAGGCATCATTAGTCACCAGGCAGAGCTGCCGTAGGCTACTGTACGCTCGCTACCAGTCGGCCAGCCAACCACAGGGAAAAATAATGCTACCAGCAAGAGGGAATGTGGGTGATTGTCTGCATGCTCCATGTGTGTATGTGTGTGCGTTCAGTGCGTTCCAACTCGATGAGGCGGTTGCACAAGTTAATGCCAAAGGGTTTGATGATAATTGTTATTTCCTATTTGAACTGCTGTTAGGCTTTTAGCGTTTTGTCATCCATAGATATGGAAATGAAAATGTCAGAGATCAAGAAAAGTTCAGAGTCTGACATTTGGAAAGGCTCAACAGTGAAATAAAAAGTAACGCAAAGTGAAATCGGCAACTCCCCGCTACGTACGTACACAGAGAAGTGGGGCTGTGTCCTATTTCCTACAGTCACAGCTGACATGTGAAGCACGTACAGTTTAAGTGACCCAACAGCCCTGGCATTCACTAAGACAACATTTCAATTGCATGTCTTCATATTATTCTGTGAATATTGCAGATCTGTGTCGCTCGAGGAAATCCTCCGAAGAACGTGTCAATTAACTCCAAATAATCCTCCAGTCCAGCAGGAATCAGTCCCGTTTTAGTGCATGTGACCTACATAGTGTGTGTGAGTTGTGTGCTAGTGGGTGTTAGGTTTTACATAATCCTTATACAGGGATGTAAATGGTGTTCCTTTCACTCCTCTATGACCTCTATCTCATATTCCATCCCCTTTTTATACAGCTTTGCATATGACTGGATTTTGATTTCAGCAAGACTAGCACGTTATTAGGTATCCCAGCCAGCATGAGCCAGAGAACAGACGCAGCACCTGCTGGTCCAAATCTGGGGAAACATTTCTGTTTTAACTGAATTTAATGTGTCACCCAACTTTAAACACCCACAGGATGAAGAGAAGACAAGACCAGAGCAAAACATCCACACCTGCCTTTGTCACGCTATCCTAATTTACAGGAAAGCATCACTGGAGTTATTGTGGGAGTTGCAGAAAGCACATAATGTGCACACAATACAAAAAGAGAAATTATTGTATACTATAAAACGCTCGCACTCACACACCCACAGCCTTTCCATCTAATAGGATGCCTGGCCTTGTGAACTGGAAAAGAAAACAGGGTACTGGTGCTGCCAAGAGGCAAGTTGAGATGTGCTTTGTATTTCAGCTTTAGACTGGATTAAAACAAAAAAAAAAGGAAAAACATTCATTTTTGATGTCCTTTTGGACGCAAGTTTTCTACTCTTATTCCATCATGTTAAGGTATTTGAAACAAAGTAGGAGAGACGTGAACAAGCCACCTGGAAAACAAAAAACAAAAAACAAAGCCCTCAGGTGAACAACTTGTCTGAATTGTGGCGCTAGACGAACATGCCACTCTGGGGTGGGACATTTGGGTAAACTTGGATGCTGATGTCTGCATATATTCTTGAGCAACGTGGTTACTGACTCTTAAATGACGAACATGGGGCTGTGATCCGTACTGATAAATCATCGCACATCTGTAAAGATCTAAATTAAAAGCGGCTGACCTGGTAGTGCTCTAAAATACACCAGACTTTAACACTGTACAAAATACTTGGTCATGAAATAGTAATAGGTGCCATTAGGTATGGCCAGTGGATAAGAAACGTTTATTGAACTTTAAAAATTCATATGGAATCACGGGGCACCTCATAGAGATTGCATTATTTAAGACGTCTCAGTAGCTGAGCAGAGGTCCACTAAGCAGAGAACAAATGCGATGGGGATTCTCTCATCACCAAGTCTGTGTTTAAATGAGAAAACTTTTAATTCAGTCACCCTAGGTACTGTGAAAGTGTACTGGAGATCGAGTGTTGTATACAAGGCATGGGCTCGTATTGGATTGGGATTGATTTGAGGTGCCGGAGAACCTAAGATTTCATGCCCAGATTCTGTCGATTTAATGCCCCAAGACTGACAAAGCAAAATCCCACTAATCCAAATGGGCAAATGCTAAATCATCACCGCTTTCTGAGGATTTAAACGAGCTGAAAATACAAATTCAGATGAGCACAACGAGACACGGCGAGTACATTAATTGATTTGAGGGGGGTTGAAAAATGCCACTCATCGATCTCTCAGTGGATGTTTTTGAACCTTGAGCTTGCCAACTTTCTTTTACACCTCTGCCAACACTAGAGCTAGGGAATCCAGTGTTGAGTTAACAGTTATCAGTAAGTTTATTATAGTGGGAATTTTGCCATTGAGACCATAATTTACCAGTTTTGCTGACCAGTCTATCAGATGGAGTAAAGATGAATCCACAAATGCACCAAATATTCCATTGCTAGGGTTTTTTGAAATGTATGTTTGTTAATCTCCGCATTTCTAATATGTTATTGCCTTTGCCTTTGCCTTTGTTAAACATAGATAATTGTTCTGGAGACAATGGTAGATTAAAGCCCATGAAATCCTAATGAACAAAAATCTTCTGAATGATGATGTGTTCCAGTCCCATCTTGTGCTTACAGTCTTTGTGGCCCAAAGGAATGCAATGTTATAAGAGCATGTGCCGTATGACAGTTGTTGGTACAGCACAGATGGCCTTTCCTCATTGCACCCACTTAGAAATCGCCCTGGTTTGTTTACTTGCCTGGGTCCTATCATGGCACTCTGTCTCTGGGGTAGAAGAGGTCGTCTGTCTGGATCTTGTGTAACTCCTTTGCCCACTTCCACATGGATTTTCTAACCCGGTCTGCTGCTGAATTTGTTACAGACGTGGATGCATTATTTACAGAAATTGTAAGATTTAAATAGCTCAAAGGCAAACTCGGCTTTGAATCATATGCCAAATGGCCACTGCTCTATTCTCACAGGGCTGAAACTTTCAAACTGTCCTGGCCAGACCCCAAAAAGGTTAAATCACAGCATCAGCTGTAACAAGGAGAAAAAAAAAACATGACATCCCTTATTGGAGGATTGTTTAGAAGTGCACCTGCTTTTAAAGTTTCAGTCCATAGAGAGTCCCGCACAAGGAGTTTAGATTTAGTTTTGATTTACCCTTTAAAAGAAAAATAGGGCTACATGTGGTATGAATCAAATGTTTATGAAGAGGCTGAAGATTGGGTAAACAATCCACCAGACATTTCCTCGAGAGAGTAAAAATAACACGGATACACCGTTTTTCAATTTGCTTGCTCACTACTTTGCCAGTCACAATCACCACACCACAGGTGCAGATAACAGCAGCAACAAGAAAAGCTTTTAAACTGTGCAAATAGTTTCTCCCTGGGCATGGTGTTAAACACTGCAGACCTTAAAACCCTAAAAGGGTTCATGCAAGAACCCCATTGGGCATTGCGCCAAAGCTTTCAATCATCACTTAAGACTCACTCTGTGGATGCCATTAGATGATGGATTCCAATTTTCAATTTCAAGCCTTGCTGTCTTTGGTGGCTTGTGTCCAGAGGAAAGTGTTTCTCATGCAAACAGCAGTCGCTCCTGCTCACCGTCGTCAGAGGGAAATAGCAGATTTTATCATTGTCCACATCTACTGTTTACGAGGGCTGGCTGGTGCTCTCTTTCCTTTTTTTTTTTTATCACATGGCTATAAAACAAGTATAACATTTCAGCAGACTGCACAAGGTCGGTGGCTTCATACCAGAGCCCCGAGACAGATTCGTCCAAAGCAAGCATTCAAATCGCAGTGATAAACTTTGGACCGGCCTTCACCTTCCCATAACTGTGCCCTTTGTCATGTTGTCAATGATATGTAAGGAGTTTCTTAGCGAGCACATTAGCCCGAGTTGAATAAAAGATTTAGATTTGCGTTTTTCCACGCATGCTCACTTCGACAAATCCCCCTCCTCTTTTCTATTTTGTAAAGACAGAGCAAGCGATCCCCAAGGAAAATCATATGCGGCCAGAGGGCTGATTGTGCTATTCAATAGAAGCATTATTACAATCAGTCCATGGCTGGCATTGCAGACAAATTACTGATAGGGAGTCTCAAAGAGAAGGAAAGAAGGAAAGAAAAGAAACCCAAGGAGATGCTGTCAAAGCCTATCACAACTCCTGCCTTCACCATTGAAAACTTTTAATTTGTCCAAACTGTCATGGCTGACTGCATTTCAAAACCTTTGTTTGTCGTCGGAAAAAAGCGAAAATGCATTTGGAATCCTTGTGATACCCCATACATAGACGTGGGTTTTCTTTTTTTTTTTTTCCTCAGCCTGTTATTGAGTCAATGGCGTGCCCTAGTCGTTAGTTTAGCTTATGTATACAGAGCTGGTCTGAATAGCATCGGGGATGAGTCAACGGGAGAAATTGGGCTGTCTGGCGGTATTATAGCAGCTATCAACGCCACCTCCCCAACCCCTGCTGCAGCGGCACTCATAATCAGAGCTGGGGAAGCAAATTGACTGCTGAATAGATTTTGAGTTCCGGCTCCAGTTGAAATGCCCTGTCAGAACTAAATAGAAGCCAAGTTAAGCGGGATGTGATATTGCTTTTTTTTTTTTTTTTTTCTCCTTTTTGCTTGTGGAAATTATTCACTTCCATTGGGAGGTGGCTGAACTTTGACATTGCAGGAGCGCGTCGTTCTTAACCTCCTCTGATGTCGAGATCTGCGTTCATAAACCAAATTACCCCGTTGACATCAAACGCTTTCATGGGATGTTTCTATTAATTCAGATTTGTTTTGACAATTTCCCCAAACACGAGTCTGGCTTACAGGGAAAATCAGGAGTAGACATGTCCGGCCCTATGAAATTACAGTATTAGGAATCCTAAGGGTCCTCTGCTAATTATGTGGCCGCATATGTTCATACTGATCTGCACAACATACAGCTAAGGGAGTGCTGCTTTCGCTAATGAACCCTGACATGAGTTTGAATGGACAGATGAGTTCAGTGCGTGGAACATTGCCTCCCATGCTACGTTGAGTAAATCTAAATCAAAGATGGTATTACTCACCTATGGGCTCCATCCAAATCACGTCAGAGGTTTTTAATACGCTGACAATTTAAGTGGGTGGACCGGATTTTCCCCAGCTAGCGATGTCACTCATCCTCAAACACCTGACTAAGCCAGTTAAAGGGCCTGTCTTTGGATATTGAATCTGGCAGTATAAGGTGGGGGAGAAATCTGTAAAAATTTGAATGTTTCTGAGTGGCCCTAATTTCCCTGGATGACAGTGTTGGTTTTCTACCTTGGTGGGCAGTACTGTTTAGACAAGCCAGACTACCTGCCACAGGACATTGTGGGTAATAACGCGTTGGCATCACACCAACTCAAAGCAGATCTGACAGCAAGGGCATACAGAGCCATTACTGCTTGTCTAGAGGATTTATGGGATATTTAGGAAAATGTGATGGGTGCTTATCGCTGCAAAATTGTGTCGGTCAGAAAAAATGGCCAGAACAAGCAAAAAATAACAAAACACTGTTGCATCCAAACAATAATAATAATTATAATAAATACAAAACTGAACACACTGTCTGCACAGTCATTTTAAGCACATTATTAAGAAGAGTAATGTCAAATAAAAATTATAAAAATATAACAAAATTGGAAAACTGGAAGTAGTTCTCCTCCATATGTTAGCATTGGCTATCATTTTCCTGGTCCAGTGCTTGACAATTCTGAAAAGGCTTACACTCTGTTTAACAAGTCTGTATTCACTGCTTGAAATATAAAGCAAATACAGGCAAAGCCTCTTGCTAAGATTCCCCATTTCAACTGTGGTGTCACCATGATTCAAAAAGGTTCTCACATGAGAACGTGGAGGTGTTGAACATTTCCTGCCCAATTATCATAATCATGAACAGGGCATTTTTTTTTATTTGCCCTGGATTGACCCAAAATCTCAAGACTTAATGACTTAATACACGCAAATTTCACTAAGTGAACCTCTTCAAGAGGTAAAAGGTTCAATAAAGAATCTATCAATCTATCCATCTATCCAGCCTTCCATCATCTGTCCATCCGCCCATCCACAGTGTTTTTTTTGTTTTTCTTGTTTTTTTTTAAATATGCAATAAACATACACTGTGTTCACATCTTTGGACTTCATTCTTAAGAATTTATGGACATTAAGACAATGTCAACAGTCTGATCATTTTTAAATGACAGAATGAAACAATCACTAACTGTGCACTAACTTTCTCTGATGGTCCTCATATTTTATTCCGGATGCATCCTTAATGCTATGCTATCACTCTCTTTCCTCCTCAACACCCTGGGGTCCATATTTCAGACTCATCAGATGACTTCCGGAGTCACTCCAGTAAATATGAAGACGTTATGATACAGGCAGAGGCAGCGGTGACTATATGTCCTCCATGGGCCTTGTGCAATCTTGACACAGCTTTATGCACCGAAGGTTTACGTTCATGCACCAGTGGCTCTTCAATCCCTTAATCGCTGGTCCTTAGCAGGAGTGCTGAATGTCATTACCGGCTCCTCTGAGCCACTGACAGACACATGCTGGGAACCGGGAATGACACTGGCCCCCCAAAAAAATCTCATTACGACCAAGCCGCATATCTGCAAGTCAACCAGGCCCACGCCATCGTCATTACATATCCCGCTGTGTTACTGCACCATCACAAGAGCAAACTGTTTGAAGACAAATGATCACCCATTCTTCTTCTCCTTGTCAGTCCCATTATTAAAGTTCAGGGGAGCTTTGCCTCCTGCCAAGGGCTAACTGGCTCTCACCTTTCAGGGAGTTTAAGACCTGAACAAAACCTTATTTTATCCCTCTATATATATTGTGCATTTTCTTCTTTCTCCTGAACAAGTGAAGAGATGATTTCAATAGTCTGAGATTAATTGCAGCTGTTTACCTATACTGTTAAAATACAAAACGCTATTATTCTACAGATGCAGTCCAGTGTTGTCGGTAATTCCAGGTCAGTGCAGAGGTCACATTCATCATCGTCTGAGATTTGCTTTAATTGGTTCACAGTGAGAGCTCTCAGCAGTGTGTTGACTTGGCTTTGTGCCACAAACAAATGGCACAAAGGTTTTGCTTTATTATAAATGAACCATTTTGCACCGTTTGAATCAATTTGTGTTACAAAAACCAACATAATATTAAATAAAAAAGTGTGTTATCTTCTGACATTTTTCTAATGTGGGAAGAGGGAAACTCATATGGATGTGCCTTGACCATGAATTATATAGAACAGATTTCCTTCCATTCCTGTAGTCACAGAAGCCAAGGATAGCTGGTATTATCCGTATTTCACTAGCAAGTGAGAGCAAATTACTTGGTGTTCAAAAAGCAATTCTACATATTATCTGCTTGAGAAAGAGTTAAATGTCAATTCTGAAATAGAATAGGTGAGCGTTATAAAGAAATGATGGAGGAAACAAAGTATATATTTAGGAGGATATTTAGAGACGGTGATGGGCAAGTAGTTTATATTGATCTTAAGTGTGGATGATGGAGGAAGATGTGCACAGAGGTAGTTTTCTGCTAGCCTAACCACAATAATGGAAGGGTAACCTAAAGCAAACAGCCTGCATGACTGGTGATAATTTGTGCCTTGTTGTTTGTTTGTGCAAAATGGTTGGAAACATTCTGCCTGTTGCATAAGCTTCAAGTATTATGACGGTTATTGTGACGCTGTAAGTCTAAGTGGAGCTAATCATTATGTGAATGCCGAGGTCTTAATCACTCTGTGCTCATTAGTTGACCAATTCTCTTGTGGCGCCACACACAAAGTGACCAGGTGCAGTTTTGACAAAGCATTCCTGGGAAGAAAAAAAAAATGCTAATCAGCTGGTAATCAGACTTATTTAAAGTAAATCATGGCCTAATTAATCTTGAGTGGCTTTGATCAAAAGGGACTGTGGGTGGGTTCTGCACGCTGAAGGGTGCTTTGGTACATAATGTGGTGACGGTGCAAACCAAAGACAGTCGATGATTACAGGAATTGAGAAGATGACGGTTCAAAAATTGAGAAGCGCTGATGAAATACGATAGTCATCAAAGGGTTTCTTTCCATGCTCTCTCCTCAGTTGTCTTAGATCCGTGTGTGTTTGTTGGATTTGCTAAATTGTAAAGACAAACTGATGGCTCTTTGTAAACATGCTGTTGGAAGTGAACACACTGGGACCCACTCATGGTATTCCCCGATGGTAAACAAATTACTTGAATGAATTATCTTTAAAATCGCCTACAATATTGCATCACATCGTAATTGCTTTTCTCTCAAGCAAAACGAGAACAGTGTTTTAACCGTCGCACATCCCCCCGTGTTATTCGCAGATTATCAGATGACCAGTGAAAGTCTCTACTTGAGGCATCCCGTAATCTCAAACAAGAGATTAAATCAGATATGACAAGGACTTAATTTTTTGCAGGAAATTGAAATTGCTTTTTTTTTTTTTGTCCCTTTTTGTCCACTTTGAGGAAAATGGACATTAAAGGCAGTCTGTTACCACGATTTTTGTTCAACTTTTTAATGAGATTAAGAATAGGGCCAATCTCTGTGGGACACCCATATCATACCATCTTTCCATTACACTTTTGTAATACTTCTATATCAATGCATATGAAAAATGAAAAGATGCTTCAGCAATATTTGAGAGGTTTTTTTTTTTCAGATTTAGATTTAGCCCATCTTCAGTTTTTCATTGTGCTATTTAGGTTTTGTGTATTTCTACAGTTGATGTAAATGGCCCTAATGTAGTACATAGTGCCTCGTTGAAGCACATGACCAACACATAACATTCACCCTGGAGGAGAGGAGTTAATGTGAAAAAACAAAACAAAAGTTGACGATGTGTTCTGAACCATTTTGGTGCCTAACTGTAGCCAAGATAATTGTTTCATTGCATTACCCATGTGTTAGGAAGTCTTTTTGGCAGGACAGCATTATGCAAGTTAGGTTGCGAAGAGTCCCTAAGGGGCATGAGAAAGCATGAGAAAGCGGGGGCATTAGGTGCTTTGGGAGTGAGCACGGTTTTGCAACCATGAAGCTAATTAAGCTGCATGAAAAGTGCACTCTGAGATGTTTTAAGGACTTGGAGCCGAGGCTTTGTATGTTTCTTCTAATCATGGTTTATTAGAGTTTGCCAGCAGGTTACCTGCTGTTTTGTTGTTTACTATATGTTTTCAATCCAGACGTTGGAGTAAAATGTCTAAAATAGCACCTGGATTCTCCTCTCCCTCTGTCAACAAACAGCAGCTGCTGGCATCTACACTGAATTAACCAGCAAATTGCCTTATTTATTTAAATTCCTCCACTGTACAAGCACCTTAAAAGATCTGTCTCGTGCTGAAAAGCTCATGCTCAGTGTGCGGAGTGTTGTCTGACACGGCCAAAGACCTCTTTTATCCTGGCAGTCGTTTTATCCATGTAATCTACCCTTTCCATCTCTGCGCTCTCGTGTGCTCACACATGCCCATCACCATTTGTGGTTCATGTTTCGAACGGTGGACATTTCTTGGTGCATCTTTATTCAACGGGGTGCCGAGTGTGAAGCGCACGATGAACAAGTTGACCTCACTTTGAATACTGCTGCATTTGCATCTGAAAGGAGAGGTTGTAGAGTTCAAGTGAAGATAAGGAGAGCATAAGAAATGCTCGTTTTCCTCTGTCTCCTCCCACCATTGTGCCTTTAGGCATCCAATCTCACCTCTCTTTTTTTTTTAGTTTGGCTTGCAGAAGTTTTATTTCAAACACATATACAGGCACGTGCACGGATGCAGGCGCCGTACAGGATCCCTTTGTTTGCCCTTGTGCGAAACAACACACAGACACACGTGCGTGCACGCTCAGTCCTATCTCATTTCATCTCCAGCTAAGCTTTTGAACTCTGTAATAAGCACTTAAGAACTCAACAGAGATTTAAACGGCTCTTTTCTGTGGCCGCACAACAGCAAGGGAATAAGGGTGGAGGGGAGTGAGAGGATGAGGAAGGTATGTGGACAAAGAGGAGGAAGAAAAAAAAATAGCATCTCAGCAAAAAAGGTAGGATCAGGGCTGAATCCTCTGCTTTTTCCATCCACCCTTGTCACTTGTCATTTGTGTTTTCTTCAATGCTAAAAAGAGCAGCGTATGAACAGTGTGCAAGAGTGTTTTTATGCTTCCTGATCTGTTGTAAATACTGTCAGACTGGGGTTACACTGCAGGTCTTAATGTTCAAGATTTTTGTTTTACACTTTTTTTTGTGCAATTGTTCTGTTAAAATACAAAGCCATCAGACTAAAGTGAGAACAGTCAACGGACCTGCATTTATCTGCATGCATATATCAATTTTGAAGTTGTGCAATTTGACAAAATCATATTTAAGTGCTTATAGGAAGAAGGAGATTAAGATAATAAAATTCTACCTTTTTTTTTACATTTGATCTCAACACAGCTGTCCTGAGTCAATGCAGAACTTATCAAATGCCAGGTTTTTGGTCTGTATAAAGAGATGAATCAGTGACAAGTCATCCCAGCCCCAGCTGGCAGCAGGCCATATCAACCTGCAGAATATTAATGAATACAAACATGTGCACATTTAAGGTTAGTCGCCAGTGGGAGAGGCCTGGTCCAGAGTTCAGAGGACTTGGATTTGTTTTTTTACTCCAGCTGTTGTATTGAGTCACAAAGGGAATGTGTTTCTCTCCCTTTAACCACAAAAGCTGTGTCAATTAATAGATTAAATGTTATTGTGCCAGTTGTTGCAGATCTCTGAGATTGAACTGTCTTGCTGTTTATATCACCCAGCCTCCTCCTTTGCTCCCAGTGTTATTGCAATAGCCATGGGTCATATTAAATCTGCTTGCACATTTTTTCTAGCGAGAACGAGCTGAAGACCCACAAAGAGCAGTCAGGAGAGCAAAGAGGCCCTGGCAGAGACAGTGCACCAAGTGGATGAAATGAAAGCAACATTTCATCTGAAATGATGCTGAAGTGTGCATATTTTTGTTTTCTGCTGTGGAGTCAGCGAAGGGGACTTTTATATCTCCTTCATATCTGTCCATTAAATAAGGGCTACAGCCTGCTAGTTTAGCTGGCGATCATTTAGCCTAGATATACTGTAGTCCAGCAGACAACTCCCCCCATCCCCCATAAAAAGAACAAATCATCATTTTTACACTTTAGTTTTTGTATCGATTAAACAAACGGGATGTAACATTTAATTGGTGATGTATAAAGGTGCTGGCAGGTGGGTTTTGTAGCCGTTGACAGAACCAGGCTAGCTGATCTTCTTCTTTTTTTTTCTTGTTTCCTGTCAGCCTGCAGCTGCTGGCTCCAGCTTCGTATTTAACAGACAGATAGGAGAGTGGTATAAACCTTCTCATTTGGCCATCTGCCAGACAGCAAATACGCATATTGCCAAAATGTCAAACTATTCCCTGACATTGCTGTAGGAGCCCAAATCAGTGCAGTCCTCTCTCGACAGTGTACAGGATGAGCAGAGGAACATGTTTGTGTTCCCAGTGATTAATATGCAAACCGGGGCTGAAACTGAAATGTGTAGCATTTGTCAGCATGTTGACCTGTAGACGCAGAGCATTTAATGCATGCTGGGTATTAATACTGCACACAGGGAAGTCTTTGCATACTCTCCTTCAGGCACAGTGTGTAAGCGAGGCTTGCTCTTAGAAGTGACCTCCAAACTCTCAGCTGGCACAAATCAACCGGTTCTGACTAAATTTATAAGTGTGAATCAATTACTTTTTATGTTATTTAAGAGTCACGCACTATCGACCCAATTATATCACTTCACTCGAGAGGAGCTCATTGCATCATGATAATGCCATGATTTGAAATTTTCTAATGCACCAGGCTGAGGAATTTGCCGCACTTAAAATTTATGACAGCACATCAACAGTTTCTGTAACTCATTCAAACTCCACTCTCATTACTCAGGAGCCATCAAATCATCCGCCGTGCTCTCGCAGCAATCTGTCACTGTTATTCATAAAATGTGTAACTATGAATCGCAGGGTGTTAAGTGAGTGACAGTTTAATTTTCACTGTGTGCATTATTGGTTTTCCCATCTCCTCAAATGTTGTGTTGTGTGTACCGTCACCTGTGAGGACGTCGGTGTTGGTGACATTTTCATTTATAACAACATATCAGCTCCAGCGGGTTAAGGTTAGGCCGCTTAAAATTGATGTTTTGAAGTTGCTTGTTTATCATTTATCCAACTTTTTTTTTCCCAACTTTAAACCACTGGCGCATTTTAATAGTGTACTAGTCCAATAATTCTAACAGCCAAGGTCTCATTCTAATACTTGGCGGCATCTAAATCATACACTCGCTCTAGCTATATATTTTCCTCCAGGTTTTGTTTTTCTCTGTAACTTGTCTGCGAGTCCTGCTGCCATGCTCTCAGATGGGTCACACTACAGTTGATTTTGTTCCTGATGTGATACAGCAGAGTGTGATCAGATACAACTTGACGTCATGTTTTCCATTTTCATCTGAGTTGAAAATTTCAACCTTTGCTGTGATTGCGGATTGTGACAAACAGGTGGCTGCATCTCTTTTCTGTGTCTGCATCAATCTCCTGGTGTCCTGCCCTAATTAGACTGTGTTTATTCCCCCACACCTGCTAAAATACCACTGTTGTTATCTCAAATCATCTTGTTTGTGCAAGCAATCATTTGCATCGAAAACACTTAAGATTTTGATTGCTCAGGCAGTTGTGAGATGTAAGTTGTTTGTGGAAAATGTTAATTTGTTTTAGGTTTTTCCTCAAACATCTCTGGATGTGAGGATGTGATAAAGGATCAGTTGAAGACTATTGTAACATCAATGAGCAGCAACATGACCGTCACTACTGCTTTGTTTTCTGGCTCCAACTTTATGAGCATTAATCCAGTACTATTAGCTCACTGTTTGGACTTGGCTGACTGGCTGTCAAGCACTCTACCACGACGTTCAGAGCTTAGGTAGTGGTAGTTGCTGTATTTTCCCTCTGTCAAACGACAACTTCTATTTTTGTCAACAATGAGCTAAAACTTACTACTCAAGTTTCCCCAGACGATCAAGCATCCCACTGGGAGCCTGCAGTTTATAGGGTGTCAGCAGCACCATCGGCTATTTCACTATCTGCTTCTTTTTGTCACAGTATCAGAGCAGGTATCCAAACACTACTTGAGGGACAAGGACAAATAGTTGGCAAAGTTAAACTGTATCGGCGTGTTTATCCAGCGCAGCGTGAATAATAGGCAGAGTATACTCTGCATAAATATCATCTTAAACCAGCCCCACCTTGCTACCCCTCCCACCCCCCCAAGATGAATGGAGCTGGGAAAAGTCACACACAAAGTCTGAGCTATGACTTTGAGAAACAGAGCTCATTTGCCATGTAATTAAAACCTTTTAGAGATTGTCAAAGTTGATTTTTTAAAACGCAAGTGTGTTCACTTGTTTACTCCAAGAGTCTTGTTATCACGTAAACAGCACTCAGCCTCCCACCTCTTTCTGACTGACACACAGTTATGTACACAAAGAAATAATAGGTATAGCCACAGGCCCAATGCCTGCGGAGTGTCTTTCTATCTCAGTGGACATGCATTATACATGATGCTGCAAGTGTCAAAAAAAAAAGAAAACAACAAAAAAACAAAACTGTCCAAAATAAATTGTCAGCTGAAAAATGTATGCAGAATATCCACTCTCCTCTAAATTCAGCTTTTCTCAGTTACAGCCACCTCTCCACCTATGTGAATGAATGAGGAATGACAAGGATCTATTTTTCTGACTCTACATATATCCGTATCCACATATGCATCCGCAGCCCTTGTTTTAAACAAGTAAGATGTGGAGGGACTGGGGATAGGAGGAAGAGGGGTAACAGTGGCATTGCAAAGCCTATTGGATGCTCGGGATGCACCACAGACAGACGACAGCAAGGAGACAGTCAGTGTGACCCTCGGCTCTTCCTACGACTCACCTCCTTCATCATCTCTATGGAGGGCTCTGTAAAGTTGCTGCTGTCTAACCATCTCCCCTTCCTCTTCCACTACAAGTGTGGCCAACAAATTAGTTTGCCTCTTTCATGAACTACTTAACCATTCAGATGGGATGCACAATGTGTCCCGCCAACACAGACCTGATGAACCTTGTGAGCCAGTCTTGCTTAAAATGAGCACAGACTGCACACAAAAGCTGCCTTGATTACTTCTTTGATTCATCCAGCAGAGGCGACAAATGGTGTAACAAAGACTCTCTTTAATCCTGAGCAAACATTTCATATCTGTGTAAAAGGAGGATCACTAAATGTTCTTTTGTCTCCGAGGAGGCCAAAGCAAACCTAGCAGACCGTAATAATGAGCGTTTTTTATTTATTTTTTTACATTCTGGACAAATAAATGCTGCCAAGGAGGAACTTTGAAATTTAAATGGGCCAACAAATCACTTTTGATAATCACCGTAATTTCTGTAACATGCAGCGTGTGTCCTTCCAACCCCGCTAAAAAGTCCAGTCAGAAAAAAAAAGAAGAGAAAATCAATCACTGTAATTGAGTGATTTTTTTCCCCCCAAGAAATAAACAGCAGAAATTACACCAATGATGGAAAAGATGAATGGTTGGTTGTGGTGGGTCGACAGTGTTACACGCCTCACTTTAATGTTCAGGGCTGAATGAATGAATATGAATCAACACAGCTTTCTCTAATGACAAATACTTCATCAAGGAGACTTGTGAATTCCAATGTAAGCTTTTCCTCCTTAAATCAATATTCATCAGCCATGTTACCAAATGTGCACCGATGGAAAACCTTTTCATATTCAAGTACACTGAATGACCCCCTGAAAGCAGTCGGAGCAGAAACAATCGTTTTCCATCATTCTGGGTAATCACGAAAACCACTGCTTCATAAAGCACTCCAAGCTGCCATTATTCCTCTGAATCATATTCAATCTGTTCTAATTGCTCGACAACAAAACCCACAATTCCTCACTTTGCCATCATGTCGTCCTTCTCCTTGTTTATCTGGGTTATTTACAGTTTCTAGAGGATTATCAGAGCACGCAGTCTCTGACCTTGACCTTCACTGGCTGCAGGAAGTGCTGTACTAACAAGTCATAACTATCACCTGGAGATAAATAACATAAAAATATATTTTCTTGGATTTCCAGCTCGGTTTCTTCTCAGTTTCTAGCCAGAGCCGTCTTGCGGTCTGTGCCTCCTGACCAGGAACAGACACAGTGTGAAGGTTTGCTGTGATAATAAATACTAACAGTGTGTGACAGTCCAGAGCTTAAACTCAGGAACCTCACTTTCACTTCATTTCCTGCTTTCACTCTCCTTCCTGCTCATGTCATTCACTGAGCAAGACAGCACTGCATAGCCACAGGTGTTCTCTCAGGCTGAAAACATTATCAAGTCAGAAAGCTGTGTCTTCACTTCAGCTTTAATACGGATCACAGTCTAATACGTCTGCATATTCACACACATTAGTAGCACTAATGCATGTCTGCTTGAGGTGAGCTTCCTTTTCAGTTTTTCCCAAAACAAAGGTCATTATCAGTATTGTTCAATCATTATCAGCTATTATTTTTACAACCATCTTTTAAAATCATAATAGGTTTTGTTCATGTTCATGAAAATGCAGGAAGAGTCTGTCTTTGATTCCTCTCTACTCTTACAAGAGTCGAGTGTTTTCTAAGCAGGATCTTTACTGCATTTCATTGGCAAATGTACAAAGAAACTGCAGTGACTTCACAGCAAAAACCTTGCAGCTACTGAGCGAATACAATAAGTCCATCCAAAGATCCTTTGCCGTTATTAAGAGCAAAAATATGGATTTGCTATATAATGTGTCAAACAAGTAGTCCATCTGAAGCACTCAGAAGCCAGGGGGAAACAGTTTTATTTTATATCTGGCTCCTTGTATTTTGCTATTGTTGTTTTCTTTGCGTGGTACTGTGCCAAATTTGCTGTAGGCTAAAATGAACAAGATGTGCAATAAGTTCATCTATCTGCTGTTGTACTGTAATTTGAAGAACTTTCTGAATATTCTTTTCTGTATGTTCTTGTAAACAGCGGATTCATTTATCTATTATGTCTTGTTAAAGAATTGTTTCTTTGTTGGATACTGCTTTTACCATTGCTTTGGCATGTAAGTATATAAAAAAGGGAAAAAAAAGAGCAATTATCTCGCTACTTTTGAGACATAGAGACGTTACAGGCCAAAAGGTTACGGCTGAGTGGTTGTGGTCTTCTGAAAAATAGTATAAAGCCAGAAATCGATATGAGGAAGATGAATTGGGAGGGGAAGCAGTAGAGGGAAAGTGAAGAAATACAGTACCTTCACCCTGACAAGAGAGATTAGGCCTTCCTTTTTTGCTCTTCTTGTAGTGTTACAAACATGCAGTTTGGAGTATACTTAGTTCAAACTCTCTCTCTCTCTCTCTCTCTCTCTCTCTCTCTCTCTCTCTCTCTCTCTCTCTCTCTCTCTCTCTCACACACACACTCACATACGCACACACATGCATACACATTTCCTGAATAAAACATTTTGTGATTTATTTGTGGGTCAGTTTTGATCCATTTTGTGTAACACTGCCCTGCCAGAGGCTCTCGGAAACTGTTCTTATGCACAGAGCTTTGAGCTGCACACTAATATTCACACAGTGATGATGTCTAGTCTGTTGACTGTTCACAGCATGTTCACTGTCTCAGTATAGCTTGTTGGAAAGCAAAGATTTGCCTCATACTTTGTGGTAATTATCATCTAACGCAAAGTACAGCTGTGGCTGATTGGGATGTGATTAGTCTTTCTCCAAATTAACTCATAAATCACAGCGTTTGAGACTCTGAACCTGAGCTATTCTCACCCTTAATCACCGTCTGAGGCAATTTTTTTTTTGTTTTGTTTTATTGCAAATCCATCCAGAAATTGTGACACTAGATTTGGAGTCTGAATTCTGCAGTGGATTACTCCAGTTATTAGGACACATTGTCAAAAATCTTACTTCCAAATGCCAGTCTCTTTCATATTTCCAGTGATATTTCGAGCTTTAGTCACTCTATTTTTGTGTTCACACAACAGATCTCAATTCTCAATTCCAATTCCAATTCATTATAAACTAGACCTATGCATTCGGCACCAAATGCAATGTATATCTCCCCAAAGACCCCAAGGCACGGCTGAACAATCCGTGTTGCATCATTTGCATCAACTTTGACATCAAACGGTCCGGAGACATAAGCACAAAGGTAATTTTTCAACCATTGTGCTGCCCCTTGTGGCCAAACGAACAAACCAAAATGTGTGAAAATCGAATCCGTTATTCCTCTATGAGTGATGAGTCTGTCAGCCAAATATCAAAATTCAAATCCAAATGGTGTTCGAGTTATCGGAGGCAGTCGGGCCAAAACCATAATATCCCCGACACTTTGCATTTGGGGATATAATTAAGTGCAACCATTATTAGACCACGGCCCATAATGAAAGCATGGTGGCTCATGCAGCATGCTGTTCAAACCAGTCATGGAAAATCTGATTTGGGCCTCTATGAACAAAACGGTGTGTGTGAATAGCCTTAGAGTTTGCCAAAACACATGTAACGGTCCAACAGGACTATCTACTTCTAGCATACTTGCCATTGCTGTCACCCTGAGAGAGAGAGAGAGAGAGAGAGAGAGAGAGAGAGAGAGAGAGAGAGAGAGAGAGAGAGAGAGAGATTTTTTTTTCTTTTTAGGGCTTGCACACGACTTAATTATTAATGTGTCACTCATCAGCAGCTGAATTGTCTTTCCTAAGAAAAGAGGGGAGAAAGAGGAATGGATTAACTTAAAGGAAAGGAAGTAGAAAACATGATTTGATTCATGTTTTTAAGTGAATGTGTGGTTGTAAATACATATGATAAAAAGAGCTGGGTATGCGTTTTTATGTGCCCAATTGGATGCCAATGTGCATCTGGGTGGCCTTTGAAGGAAGCTCTTTCATGCTGAAGCACCCGGATGAATTGGCATCAGAGGAGCGCATTAGTAGCTAAATAGTTACGGGCAGTACAGAAGCATCATACTGGCCTTTGTGGTCTGTAATTGGTCAGCTTTGCTTCAGGATTAATTCTGGATATTTTATGTAAACTCTTCAAGGATGAAAGCAAATGAATTAAAGAACTTATTGGGGAAACATGCATCCATATAAATCCAGGGATTATATTGTGCATCTACTAAAAGCATACTTACACCTGTTAGATATTTGACTTCTACCCTGGTACTAATGTCTCTCGGCTTATACGCTCACACACCAAAGCACTGGGTGCTGGAGCCAGTTGTGAAAACCCCTGTTAATGTTACAAGGGTTTTTAATCGTGATGTGAGTGTGTGTGTCAAACTACTGATGCTCTTGCACTTTCCTTTCAACGAGAGCAAGGCACAAGCGGTAATGGCTCCGTAGTGGAGACAGTTACAGTATTTATGCACAGGGAACTTCTTTATGGCCTCTATTCTCATGCATTTCACCCCAAATAAGCACACACACACACACACACACACACACATACACACACACACACAACACCTCAGTGCTCTTTTACTACGTCTTTAATGCTTGCCGCACACAGTCCCTTAAACCAGGATGAGGCGTGAAGTGATGTAATCAACTATTTCAATTACGTTGATTAATACGCTGTAGAGAGTCCCCAGAGAACAGTGAGAGATCTATGAGGAGGGATTTGTGAAGAAAGTGGTGATTAGTTTTTAGTGTGTGTGTGTGTGTGTGTGTGTGTGTGTGTGTGTGTGTGTGTGTGTGTGTGTGTGCACATGGGAGAGAGAGTAAATGTCTGGAGGTAAGAAAAAGGGAAACAGCTAAGAGGTGAATGTAGCTACGTGCAATGGGTTAATGCTTCAAACTTATTGTTTCCATGACGACGGAGGTCTCTTGATGAAGGAGCTGCGATGTGGAGCCCAGTGACACTTTGTATGCGAGGGTGGAAGTATTTTTGCTGTCAGCTCTTGTTTTTTTATTTTATTTTTTTTCTACTCCAATCATTTCCTCGCTGATTGAGTGGGACCTCACATGACTTGACGTGGGTTCGACTGTGTGCTGAGGCGCTTCTTAGCGCCACGGTTTGATTTGAGGATCGAATAAGCAAATAAGAGCAGATCTGTACGCTTTTGTGTGCCTAGGACATGTGGGGAATTTTCCAACAGGTCTTCGAAGCCTCTGGAAAACAGGCAACGAGCCGGAGTCTCTGCAAACTCCTGCTGATGTGACATTTCTTTTTGGAATCAGATCTTTGTGTACTTAAGTCATTGAACAAGCCACCATCTCCATGTCATGGGATCATGCACAAGGAATAAGACTAACCCTGTGTGTGTCTTAGGCTGTATGGATTCAACTGCCAAAGAGAGGAGGGCTGTTTTTGCCGAGTGACTGAAATGAAGCCGGAAGAAGCTTGTTATCCAGAAACGGGGTTGACAGGCAGCACCGAAGGACGGAGTGATAAGGAATACTCATCCTCCCAATAGACACACACTTCTCGCTGTCCTTCTGTCTGACACACGCCTTTCTTTTAAATTTCCTGTAGCTATCTCACTGTTCTCTTCTACACTTTCCCGCACTCATTTATGTACTTATAAGCTTCCCAGGCCTTGACAACTTGACAATAATTTCCGGTCAATTTCAGCCATTAGATCTTCTTTACTGCCTGACACTTCATCTCGATTATATTGTCAACATCAAAATGATCAGGCACACATTGTCCGCACTGTCTAGACCGGACGCTTGCAGCATCCAGGCGCTGAGTTTCAAGTCAACTGAATGTTAAACTGGACAACACACTGTGTCACTTTGGCAATGATTTATTGAAGCCAAATGTGCTGCTTCCAGCATCTCAAAAAGGCATGATTTTTCTGACAGTTTACTAAGAATGCTGCAATGACCAGATGATGCATGGCTGTTTGTAGCACTCCTCGGGATTAAAATGCAGTTTTTGTACATGATTTTATCTTTACATACCTTTGTATTTTAGTCAAGACATCTGCTTATTCTAGGATTAGTACTTGAAGAGGATTAATTACTCCACTTGACAACACTGATATGTCCTTTGATGGTTAGTGGTGAATAGAAATATGAAAGAAGGCTCCGCAATTGAACTGAACAATGCTCAACAATGCTATTGTTGACCCTGCACATGTTTGCAATTCAGAACCCTGTGCCAGCCCCCTGTAATCAATAACTGTTGTAATTTTAAGTCAGCAAGTAAAAACTACACAGGCTCACGGGGGAATGTCACTTTTACATCGATCAAGCAAGTTAACCGACAGATAGTGTACGTTCGGTTGAGTGCCTTGATGGGGGTGGAAGCTCCACTGTTGACAGATCTCTGTTGTTTCCTGGACTACAACGTGATATCATCCATCCCTAGCATTCCATAAAGTTCCCAGTGCCTGTGCTTTTGGCAGTGTGAGTGTGCGTCCAGAGCTGGATGAATACACCTCTCACAGCTTCCTTATCATGGCGGTTATACACCCCCGCCTATTCTGCTCCCTGACAGCTACCTTTATAGTTAACTAATAGCCCTGTCAGCCACCTTTAATTGGAAATCTATGGCTGCATTTATTTTAGAACACCACGGACAAGGGAAAATCTCTAAGTTTATGCATTATCAAACTGCAAATAATCAATTACTGGTGGACAGGACCTGATATTTCATGGGCAATACCTTTATCAATACATGAACAGGGGGAGAAGAAAGGGCTGTGGGAGAAAGACTGGGGATCGGATGCTCAAGTCTATCTAATAAAAGCTCCTCTGCCAGTCAGGAAGTGGCAGTCGTGTGCCTCAAGCATGTGAGAGGGCAAGAGACAGGGACTCCCAGGGGCTTTGCTCTGTTTTAGAATAGATTTGAGCAACTGATCTCACAAAAGTGGCTGCTGAGATGAATAATTGGACTGCATTAAGCAAGACATTTCATGTGTGGGTGTGTCTCTCGATCTCAGATGAAAATAGAGAGAGAGTGATATAATTTAATGTCAGATTCCATTTTTCTTTCTTGCAGGGCTTGTGTATTTGCCATCTGTTGTTGGAGAAAATTCAATCAAGCCATTCCCTTTTAAACCACTTTACAGTAGTATACTTGAAAGAGCAATTGTAGCCTTGACTGTCTTGTCTGTTTGATTGAATACAGTTAAGACACATAGATTAACCTGAGAGGAACTCTGAAATAGAATGAAAACTTGTAATCTTTTCTTAAGTTGAGAAAGTTGACTTGAGAAAGCTGCATTTAAAGGATGTGATTCTGTTAAGTGTTTATTTGCATGGTCTGTTACCCACCACTGAATCAATCATAGTAATGTTAACAGGCAGACTATAATGTTTGCTCCTCAAAGATTATTTTACACTTAACCTTGATGCATTGCTGTGCCACATTTCCGCATATTGTCCCACACAAACATAGTCTTTGTCTCACAACTGGTGAGTTGGTATCTGGTCACCTTACATCTAGTTGGATGGCAAAAATGATTACTCTGGCTTGCAAAAAGCAGAAAAAAATTGTGATGAAACTATGTAATAATGTAGAGATAGTTGTACAGTATGACTGAAAACCTAACGGAATAACACAGTCTTTTTTGGTTTGTGTGATAAAATCTGTTTCCGAACAGCATTAAATAACTAACTCTTAGAATTAAGGTCAAGGAAAATCAGAGGTGATGTAGATGAATGGGTACAGGGCTGTGGGGACACACTACTGTTATAGAAAAGCAAATAAAGCCCATCCTGAAGGAATATCTATTAAGTGTTAATTTAAAAAAAAAAGGGAAAAAAAAGGCCAGGTTAGAGACCATGCATGCTCATAGGTGTTCTACATTCATCTTCACCAGCTGATGACGACACACAAGGTCACCTGCACCTCAGTGCTGTCATGGGGAAACATCAGTAGGTCTTTTGGCCTAACTTTGTGATTTAATGCAGTGTGGATACAGGCCTTGACCTACTGCACGTACACTGCGTGTGCTTGTGAAACCACGGCTGCTGGCATGTGTGTGCGCGTCTTGGACCCTGTGATTTAAAGCAATGTGTTCAGGGGCCAATTAATCAGCGTAGTGGTGTCACTATGGGAAGAGCTCATGCATGCGTTGGCATTTCCCTGGGAAGCAGGACACAGAACAAAGGCTTTACCTTAATTATGAGCAAGTTGGAACTCATTCCCTCTCAATCCTACCCTTTGTTCATTGCGTGTTTGCCACGAAGTGTCTGATTTCTGCGGTGGCCACATTAATAAATGCAAAGACACACTAATGGCTCTCTTGTGTTTTATTTATTTATTTATTTTTACAGGATTGGCTCAGCATTGTTCATGCGACCACAAGGGTTTCTCCAAAACAAACACTGCACTTTAGCTGCCCTCAAAAAGCAACGCTCCTAATCTTTCAGTCCAGTAGCTTTTCCTCCTTCATCGTTGGTTAAGCAGCAAAACCGAGGTCACATCTTCATGAGGCCAGGCATTTCAGTCACCCAAGCTGCTGAGGAACAAAGTTAATAGGTCATTGCTTTAATGACGTTTACCTTCTTTTTTCCTCCTAACTTTGACATGCTATTTGTCAGCAGGGGCACATGCGTTTGTCAGGCTGCACGGCTTTTGTGAGTGAATTGACGTGAGTGATGAATTAGCATAGTAATTGATAATTACTCAAAGATCAGTTGGGCCATTGTTTCTTAGACGGCTCAACATGTTTTCCCTCAGGTTTAGGTCAGCTCTAAAAGGAGAAATATAATTGAGAGCCTTGTGACTTAATTAAGAAGCTTGCACTAATTACAGGAAAATGAATGAGGACGGGGGCCACACATGCACACACTCACCAATTAAACTATATTCATTTATGTTCCCATAAGTCAACTTCGATCTAAAGCAACTAACGATCTTAATGATCCCACAATTTACTGGTTCATTTGTTTGGCAAAATAAATCTTGCAGTTTTGATAAATTATTTATTAGCCTGCATACAACTTCTCAAATGTAGAAGGTCAGATGTTTAAAGGATAAGGGTTAGTCTGTGGTATTTTCATGGCAGCTATACTTTTTTTCTTGCTTGATGCAGTGTCTGTCTGCATTGTGTGCATATAAAGCACATACAGTAAAAAACAATGTGCTGGTTGGAGCCCTACAAGCTTCACTTGACATATCACTATTTCTCAAGAAAACAGCATCATTTATGTCAACAAAAATGTTGGAGGGACACTTGGCACAGTCTTTCGTTAAGTTGTCCGGCTGGATAGATAAATCTTGAAAATGCAAGACCTGTGTTTGTTTCAAATGCTGTGTTTTGCTGTTTGATCTTATTGACTTGTTGCACCAAACTGTGCAATCTGTTGCTCCCCTCACACAGGCACATGGAGGAAAGCAGATGTGGTTTGTCCACCAGGTTTAGGTGTGTGGTCTATATGGGCATTGCATAGGTGATATCAAATCTTATCTTTTTCCCTCCATTTGCCTGTAATGCTTCAAGTGATTACAGCTTGTCATTCAGGCCATTATGCTCCTTTTCTCTCTGTCCAATCACCTCATTCTTCATCTCTTTGTCCATGTTTAAATGTAATACCAGACCTCTGATTCAAATCCATTGTGTTTGTTCCTCTGTCAATCAGGTCACTGTTGCTTCTTGTCTGTCATCTACTCTGTCAGAGGTGTTATCAAGCTAATGACAGACACAATTTCTCCCGACTCTAATGACGAGTAAATAACACTGTCACATCAAACTGTGAGCCAGATGAAAGAGAAAACCACAGCGCGGATAAAAAGAAGAGAGGGGAAGCGATGCAGCTGTTTGTCAACTAAGGACAAGGGTGTCTGTCTCCCTTTCTTATCTCTGCCTTGCTCCACGACATGTTTGTTCTCCACGAGAGCGCCTGCGCCTCTGATGTCAGATGGAATGAAACCGGCGTGTTCGTCATCGGGATCCAGGAGACGGTCGGAGCGCACGCTGGGGCCTCCCGTTCGCGCAATTTCCATTTCAAAGCCATCTCCTTTTACCGTTATAATTCCATCTAAGGCAGTTGTTAAATGAACATTCCTAAGTGCTGACTAGGACAAAGATATTTTGAAAAAAGAGAGGGAGATGTGCGCATCTGTAATGAAGTGGAGGGAAGGTAGGGTGAGTGCGATCAAAGGTATGGTAATGCCTATGGTAAGAAGGATGGGAACTTGCAGGGCCTCTGGAAGAAGCGGGTGCAGGGGAGAGGCTCAGCAACTGAAAAGGACGTCTTTTGGGTAATGGCGAGAGGAAGAAGGTGGGTGCGGGGGACAGAGAGGGAGGAGATATTTATACAGAGAGGATGCATGGGGACTATAGATAGGCTGCTTCAGAAATCACCTGAGAGATACAGTCCCCCCCTATGGAGAAGGCCCTTTTTTCAGCTATTTTATTCTTCTTTGCTAGAAACCTCCACTCAGAGTGAGCAGAGCAATTCGATGTCAGATAAATCAGTGATTCTTTGGACAGTAAAAGCAGATAAAAGTGAGGCAGTGTTATTAGGGAAGAGTTTTGTAGTACTAGTTCTCTGTAGACCATAATGAGAATCCAGGCATTTTCAGGGATTTGACAAGACCAATCTAGTGACTGAGGAAGAGAGTGGTCACATTTACAGACCTACTTCTCCTCACCTCTTGTCTCGTCAACCCAATGAAGTTTGGTCACCTACTCATTTCATTTTATGTGACTTCCTCATGCTACAGTGTCGCACTTCTATTATTTTCTCTGATTATTTATTTATCCTGGGTAGGCGGATGAGAGTGGACTAAGGCCACAGAACGAACAGTTGAGGGTGATGAAACAATTTATTTTATTTATTGACAACTGTGTCTGGGCTGGAAAAAAGCAAAAGACTGAACAAGCTGCAGTTTGCTAAGATTTTTTGATTTGTCGATCAATAGGTAGTGAAGAGTGACTCAAAAGTGTTGTTGGATTTAGCCCTCATTATGCTGTTGCAAAGTCATAGATCACTGAGGTCGTGTGTGTAAATGGAAAGTTTTCCACACTGTGCATTATTTCCAAGTTATTTCTGTGGTGTCAAGAAAAGTCTCAAAAGAGAAAAATAAGAAAAATACTTACATATGATTGTAGTAAAAATAACTGATTACACAATGGTTCTCTGAGGCAATAACCACAGGCTCTCCATTTAGGTTTCCATAACCTCTGACGTGACAATTGCAAGGCCTTTCATCTCGCTCAGCTGGAGTTATTCTGAGTCAACAAACACAATCTGTTTCTCCCCTCCTTCATCTCCATCATTCTACTTTCATTTTTTTCCCCCACGTCTACAATTAATGCATTTATTTCGAGGCCTCCTCTTGTTCTTCAAAGACACTCACCGGGGACACAGCTGTCGCTCCAACCATCAAAGTCCTCCTGCACTCCTCCTTCTGCCCTCTACCTCATTTTTACCTTCACCTTCTTTCCTTCCTACTCCAAGTTTCATGTTTTAGTTTTGCGATGAGAATAATGACAGCTTGTAAGATCGCACTGTGCGATCCACTTCATTCCAATCCATCCTTAAAAAATATCTCTTTGAAAAAATAAACACGAGACAAAATTTTGGCCCGCATGCAAAATAGGTGAGGCCAGTTTCCTTCGCTCCTTGTCTCCATTTTGTCTCTGTGTCTGCAATCGTCCTTTCATCTTCCCCCAGGATGCTTGCTGAGTGATCCAGGTGCACACGGCAAACACTTATTCATCCCAGAGTTATCATTGCAGCCATGATACCGGATTCTCCAGTGCCACACCACTCTCCAGAGCGGTGCACTCTGGGATATGACTAATGCTTTCTCCAAGCGTCATGATTTGTCTAATCTGCGCTGCCTTCTGGGATGCAAGTAAGGCTTTCTTGGATGTTTCCTGTGCTCGCCCACAGCTGGTTTCCACCTGGTCGGGTGTCTGATATTTCCCAGCCTGCTTTATTTACAATTCCATCATTTTGTATGTTTTTTTTCCCCTCTACATCTCACTTGCTACTTGGCCTTAACGCACGGATGCAGAGGCACACATGCAAAGAGCAGCAGACGATGAAAAGATAGTTTGAAGAAAGTAAGGGGAAACATAATTTTATAGCACCTGGTAGTAGTGCATCATTATCACTAACAGCCAAGGTTGTTGTTTACTTTGCATATTTATACTCCGGTAGATGTATAATAGCCTACCCCTTTAAGCTTGTTATTTTCAAATAAAGAATACATTAAACTTCCAGGTACAAATGTTTGTCTCCTAGGAGATTCTCTCCTTTAATTTGTCCAAATATAGCTGCCTAAATATGTTTTCCTTCAGGCTTATTTAGTTAATCAGGGAAAAGAAATTCTATATTCAAGAGGGATTTATTTATATACATGAGATTTCTGTGCTTCTTCTTTTGGATAATCCCCTCCAGAAGTCACCAGTGCAAATTAACTGTTTTCCACTGGTAAATTGTACCCCAACAACCTGATGTGAGATTCTCCTCCTTGTGCAAACTGTACTGGCAATTATGAATGCACAGGGGTTGTGTTTCCCCAGTGGCTGTGAAGCAACCTTCACCGTCTCATCCAAGGACATTGTAAATGTGGACAAACTGCCAATCCTGCGGTCAGTGGACGACCTGTTCTAAATCCTTAAGCACTGCTGCGCCATGGACTAGAGATATTTGAAAGTACACACATCCATTGCTATGCACACATACAGGGTCAATTTATAGTTGTATAATCCACTACAGGCACCTTGAGAAACACCCATGTTTCCTATCCTCGCTTGTCCTGTGCAGTTTTGGCTTTGAAAGAGAGGCGCATTGCCCTGCTGAGGTGGGTTGCCTCGAGGTGTTTTCAGTTCAAACGGAACCATGAAGTGGAGGTCTTCAAGATTCCTCTCAGCCTGTGTGAACTGAGAACTCATGCAGAGCCTCAGTCAGGGCAGATGAGACAACACTGACCATGTCATATACATGTTATACAAAGTCTTAGATGTGTGAGTTGGCTTTTCACACGTCTGTTTCAGCTCAGATCTAAAATTATGTATGTTGTTTTGAGGTCTCTGCCAGGAACCTAGAAGTTTCAGCTTGGAACTGGAAAAGCTGTTTGGTTGTCACAACACAAGGAGGACTGGATAAATATTTGCCTCTAGTGAGGCAGAGGCTTGTTGAGGCTTGTTGTTTGTTTTCATTCATTTAGGTCAATAAATACACATGAAATTAACAACGGGGGATATTATTAATAACATTCATGAATCCACCTCTTTTTCCTTCCTCCTCTGAAAATCCTTTGACATTTTTCAAATATTGCAACTTGTCATGTCTAAAGTACTAATATACTAATATGACATAATATGTAAGAATAACTAACATTTGATTAGGTGATTTTATTTGTGATTTAGTGTTGCATGCATAGACAAAACGGTCCGAATGTTGTAAGTGTCTAAATAGATGTTTCAGAATAGACAAGCTGGGATAGACTTCCTGTACAGCATGCCAAAATACCCATTAGCAGTTTGTAAAGCAGCAACTCTTTGAAATATTGAACAATGAGACAAATGCAATTAGGTTCTGTTTCTCTTGCATACTCAAATCGCAAATATTAAAATGCATTCTGATTCCAAGCTACATCAGTGAGCCAAATAGGCACAAAATGGCTTTGAGCTGTATATTTTTGCATGCTATTCAAAATCTTACCACCCATTACATTTGTGAGTCATCTTCTATCAAAGACATCATGATACAGTACCTTGTCTATCTTATTGCTGCTGCATGGCCTTGATGAAGTTTATTTTGACAATGAGACTTAATCTCACTGACACAGGAAAAAAAAAATCTTGGAAAAGGCTTTTGAAATATGTTGTACCTTGAATATTGGGATAAATATTTTACAGTCTTACTGAAATTGTCCTTTTTGTCTCTCTTGCTCCCTTATTGTGCTTTATTTTTACTTGACTGAAGTAGAAGCAGATAATGTGTAAAACAATGCCAAACTCTGCTGGACAGTTCCTTTTCTGGAGAGACTTGGTCTGTAGCTGCAACATTGTTATCATACCTTTCCTCAGTGTGGTATTGCTATGTATGGAGGTGAATTCAGGGCTGTTTACCATGTCGCATGTTTGCAGGTGTCTGTTTGCGCGTGCATACAGACAAGGTCAGAGCAAGTGACCCATGAACCCAACAGGGAATTGGGTCAACAGGCGTGCACACAACCTGTGAAGACACTTATGTAACTTGACCTTAGCCCAGATCATTCTACAGCCAGCTTTCAAGGAACAAACTTCTGCTTTGCTGTGAAACCATATGGCTAGAGAGGTAAAAGCTTTACGTTGTCTTCTTGCGATGAATCCACTGGGATGAACGCATAGATAGGAGACGCTGTGGGAACTTCAGTGAAGATTTCACCCCCGTAACTCTTTGAAGCCGTGAAATATTGAGTGTGATGGTATCAAACAGCAGAGAAATACAGGTCTCAGGACAGAACAAGAACAATCTATAAAGAGATTCAGTTTTGATATTATCTCCCTAGCAAGTGAGGAATAGGCAATACGATTCAACCCCAGTGACAGATCGAGATCATATCTGCATCCTGCATCAAGACCCCTCTTGGCTGCAGTACTGAAGCTGACACATAATTGTTTTTTTTTTTTGTTTGTTTGTTTTGTTTAACCCCTTTTTTGCCATTTTTTTCCTCAGCAAAACAGTTTAATAAAAGTTGTATGTATGTGTGTGTGTGTGTGTGTGTGTGTGTGTGTGTGTGTGTATAGTAAATATTGGCAAGAAAGAATGAAAGCATTGGACATGATGCTTTTATCCTTAACTATGTATATATATGTTTTTTTTTCCCTCAACCTGAAGGGTTGTTTGAGTTCAGTGATGTGCTCTTAAATGTGATTACTTAGTGATTACCTACTGTAGCTTGACCACTCCTTTCCACAATAGCCTACAGCTATAGCAGCATTCTATCCATCAAAGCTTTTTCTTTTCTTTTTTTCCCCCATTAATCCCCATTATTGCTTTGGGAGCTTGAGCTGTGATAGAATTGATTTGAATCATAACCTTTCTCACATTTTTGTGAAGTTATAGTAAAAGCTCATAAAAGTGAGTTGGTATCCATTGATATTAAGTAAGCTATTTATAGCAGAAATATGAATGCTTTTACCTCCAGGATCACAGGGAAGCTGTGAAAATGATTTATTTTATGCCACATAATATCATTGTTCTTCTAAAATATAATTTTAGAGCGACTTCTCTGAATTTCACGCTCCACTGATATTAAAAAGATATGAATTGTTAGAATATTTCTATTATTAATTGACATTAAAAAAAACAAAGTGTCATTACAGTGTAATTTAAATCTTCAAGGAACAAACCCAGTCTGAAGATGATGTCTGTATGTTCTATGATAAATGCAAATATCATTATATGAATAATGATATAAAAACTAGCTATGAAGCCAATGGAAAAAAATAAATTATCAAAATCATTTCAAATTCTTTCTTCATCATGCAATGTTCCCAAACCTAGTAATTTAAATATGTTGGCTGTTATTTCAGAATATTTCCTTCCACCTGATAGTTTTGCCTCACCTTTATTCCCCTTTTTTTTGCTTTTCAATTACACTGGTCTGGTACCTGGCACATCGTAATAGGTGCTATTTTTTTAATAAACCTTCTCTAGGTAGTTCCATCTGTTCCCCAGAAACACCTGCAGTAAAACATCTCACTTCCTAATCTTTCTTTGGTATCACTGTGTGCATTAGAACACACGTAACACAACCTGTGTGTTTGTGTGTGTGTTTGTATGTGTGTGTGTGTGTGTGAGAGAGAGAGAGAGAGAGAGAGAGAGAGAGCACATGAACAAGTGCCAGGATGTTGTATTTCAATAGGTATTTTAGTTTCCTTGATGGTGTGTACTGGCTTTTATCAGTGTCAGCAGTACATGCACACTGTGTGTCTGTGCATGTGTGTGTGTGTCCGACTGTGTGTGCACCTGCGCACAGCTGCGGTGTCGGTCAGTCTTCCTCTGTGACTTGTAAGCTCTAAAGAGTAAGTGAGACCTCCACTGATAAGTCCCACTGCAACATTGTTCCTTGCCCTGCCACAATTCACCTTGTACTCTCGCTTACTGTTTCACCAGTGCACAACAAACACACATACACACATTCATCGGTACCTGTCTGTGTCCCTTAACTGAACCTTGTAATCCCCTACCATTACTTCTAAACAGAACACAACACCAAGTTACACCCTCTGTGCTGCGCCAGCTGGTAGAAGCCATAGGGAGCTCCCTCGACCCCTTGCCACCACGCTTCATCCCCACACGTCTGAACTGCAGCACAGGGACACAAAGTCACACGCTCCCCAAGGCCAACACTCTTACACCCACCAAAACTAACACAGACAGACAGACACCCGCACAAACACGTCGATAACTCTTGCTGCTGGTCGGTATGTGGCTGCCAAAATGCCATTCAGTCTCCCATGACTGCTTCCTCGTGATGATTGAGAAGGTCAGGAAACAGCAAAGTTGCAACTGCAACTTTATGATTAAATGTAAAAATGTAAAAATAAAGTGTTTAGAGTATATACTTGTTCTCTTGAGAATTTTGTGTGATAAGTAACAGTGCTTATGGTGTGAAATTTCTCAGGTATAATGTATGTGCCAGTGTTATTCCAGACAAAAAACAGAATCTTCTGAATTGTTGCCATTTTTGCCTCTCATAATTTCCTTTTTCTTTTATTTATTCTTGGCACCTTGTTGCTCGAGTTGTGTTTACAAAAGAATGTGGTGCAATTATGGCACTTCGAACAAGACACTGCATTTATATGTCATGTAATTTGGTGTCAAAGAGTTTGTTTTTGCCTTTCCATGCTGATTAATATTTTCCATGTAGGCTGGTTAACTTGCTGAGTTTCGAGTTGTGATTGAACAAACAATGCAGCTGGTCACCTGCTGTGCTTATTCTTAAAGACAGGAAAAAAGAAAAAAAAAATAAAAGATTCTGCATGTAGTTCACCATCCTGAGCTCTGTGTGTTGCTTCGAGTTGTGAATAGAATATTTTCTCTCACATCAGGGGGATCATTCCTAATTGTGCTGATGTTATTGTCAAACAACTGTGCTAAATCATGCACGCAAAGTCTGTAGTCTTATTATATTCCGTGTCCTGTGTCAAGTCAGGCAGTTTTTCCTCGTTTTACCCAAGCAGCTGTTTTGAAACTCTGTGAAAAGTTGGTTTCACATGGAGTTCATTCAGGTAGAAAAAACCTATTACGGTTGGAATAAATTCACAGCAGTGCTGTGAATTTGTAAAGTAACCAAAAAAATTCAAGAAATTAGAAAATTACATGAGAACACGAATACATAAGGAAAATGATTCATATGCTTGTGGACCTAGAACTCAAATCCACTTGGAAATAACTGCACCATATTTAATGAGTAGGAGAAAAAGTACAGATAATGAATTTTCTCATTTATGAAATGCCAGTTCTACACAAGAAAACCCCCCAAGCAGATCTAAGAACAGGAAGACATACTGTTATAGCTGAGACGGCTGTGGGTAATTCCACAAAGCAAACATGAAAGGTAAACTTAAAATCAAAGCTATTCTTTTGTTTAGGTTTTGTACCTAATTTGACTCAGAGTTCTTGTTTTCTCAGATCACACACTGTTCAGTAAAATATCAATGCAAGCTTTACTTTATTGCAGCTTCAGTCCTCATTCATAATCTGCTTTAAAATGAGCTCTACAATATACCAGAGAGAGAGATTGCTTCTAAATTTAATAATGGAGATTGGGATAATTGAGATAATGGTTTACATGCATTTAAGGGTCTTCCTACATCAGTTTTTGGCCAAACCAGGGTGCTGCATATGTAACAACCATACTCATAGCTGTATGCTTTAAGTATGCTTTGTACTGTGTGATTCTAGTAATGCCTATGCCCAGTTGTAGTTGTGAATCTAAGCTATGTCATGTTCTTGGCCCTGGTCTGAGCTACAAGTGCCTAACACAGCAGATATTGCAAGTATTCACTTCAACGAGTATTCTCTGTCGGGCAAGGCTTGCTCGACAAAGGCATTGTAGTGTTCCCCATTGAAAATATCAAATATTGAGGTTAAAAATCCCAGCAGTGGAGTAGAGAAGCCAGGGAGGATACAAGATGTTTATTTGTCAACGTTCTCATCAGGCACACACAGCAGAGATGGAGAGTCTCCTTGGACCCTTCGAAGCAGATCACAGGGATCCAGTGGGAAGTGGGAGTGGAAATGAGGGAAATCGGGAGCGAAGCTTACCTGGCTCTGCAGTCCAACCCTATGAGAAGGGATAGAGTAGGATCCTCTCCATTTAACCACACATGGGTGCTTACTTACAGCAGAGTAATGTCATCATTGTAAATGTGATCAAAATCAAACTCAAACTCATCAAAGGCCAATTATCTCCTAACAGTTAATACTGTTAAAAGTTTTGTTAAGTCAAAATAAATCTTTGATTTATTGAAACAACCGAGTGGAGACAGATGGTGGACAGAGAAGCCAGAATATTTTCATTTATAACTGAGAAATTAATTCAGCTTGGAACAAAAATTGAACGGAAATGGGGGAAACAGCAATTACCAGATAACAGGAACCATTTTGTGCATTATGAACACACCATCCTGTATTTTAATGTGACTGATAAGACTTGTACTGACTTTACATTTGGCAATCCAGAATCATTTTTCCCATCGCGACCAGAGGAAGCAGCAGACACACTGAGTTTGCAGTTCCTTCATTGACCACATGAGGCTGCCCCCAAATGGGAGTTAATCCCTAGTTAGTCGCAAGTTTAAATTAAATTTCCAGCAGACACTTTGTTTACAGCCAGACAGGGGAAATGGATTAGCTCTCTCCAGTTACTGTCAGCGTTCAGAACAACTGCCTGAAAGAGACTTACTGTAAATCATTATATAAAGTTTGACGCATAATTAAGGGCATAGCCAAATGACAGTTTAGCCGTCCGTCTCAGCTCCACCTCTTTGCCATGTCTGGATTAGCCAGGAGAAAGCCAAGTCAGACACTGCCAATATGTCCAGGGCCTCTGTAAATGAGCTTCACAACCACTTTTCAGAAACATATGGTTCAGTGCTCAGCAGCCTGGTATGAAACGCAAAATGCAGGTTGAGTAGGCCTTTATAATTTCCTGTTATTAGAGACAGACTCAACATGTTCCGCCCTCTGAGGCAGATCGACTCGAGGTAATTCGTTGTCTTTCTTAATTCAGGGATGCATCCCTTATGAGCCTTTATTTTGATGCAGATTCAACACAACAAAGTACTCTCCATGAAGATTTTTGGCAGGGAACTCTGATGAACAAAGAACAAAGTGCAAGATGCTGAGAAATGTTTTTCAGGAGCCTAATTGGGAGGCAGAGGGTGACGAGGCTAAATGAGTGACGCACTCTTTTCTTATCGATTCTTTAATAAGTGCAAGTACAAATTGTTAAACTGGCAACATACTTTTCAGGACCGTAGAGAAAACTGTATTGACTGTTTTTTTAAACTCCAATTTAGACTCAGGTATAATTTTATTAACAGAGAGACCTAAATTGGAAAATGTAATTAACAGACTTGCACTCCTAGCAAGAGATGAAACCTTGCTGACTAAGAAAGATTCAACCCCAATAAATGTTTGTCTCTGTCTTCCAACTAGGTCACTGGATGCACAAGGGTGTTTTATGACTTTTTAGTTCAGTCTTAGGCAGTTATAATTCCTCTCTGTAGCCTTTTTATATGCTCAATATTGAAATATAGCCTCTCTGCAACAAGCACGTTTGGCATTATTTACATTAGCCCAGGTTGTTTATTCCTGCCTAGTCCTCCCCCTCCTCTCCCTCCTTTTCTCTCCATCCTTATTTCATTTGCTCTCCCCGTGGTGATTTACCTCCCAGACCTCTATTTATCCACCACTAACAAATTGGGTTATCATGCTCCACCACTCCCCTATTCCTTCGCCGCCTCCTCGACCCTTTACCCGGCTTCCCTTTCTCCTCGGAGCAGCCGGCACCATCGCTCGCTCCGTCTCCTCTCCCAGCCTCGGCCGCTGACTTATGAGGTGCCATGTCAAAGTGAGGGATGGTGTCTGCCACGGAGGAGATGTGTGTGTGCTGTCGGCAGTGTTTGGATGTGTGTGCAGAAGGTGTTCGGTGTGGGGGAATTGTGCTCCTGCCTTGTTGTTCTGCACTGCTGCTTCCTCCGGCCGTGACCGGATGACAGGTGGCTGGTCTTTGACAGCTTGAGGACAAGTTTGTGTGTGTTACTTGTGTGTGTCCATGCATGCTTGTGTCTGACCAGAACATACAGATCTATTAATATACCATCGACATGGTATATTAATCAGCGATAACCTCGCCGCATCCAAATACTAAAAGCAAATTTATGGCTGTTGGCAGTTGTAGCGTTGTTGTTGTTGTTGTTGTGTATGAGACTGACCCTGGCTGTCTGACAACCAGTTGTATCCATGCAGGGCCTCACAAGCTAATGTGGGCTTGACATTTAAACTTGGGTGACAGAGTGTGTGTGAAAGGCCAAGAGCAACTGCGTTCGGCAGCCATTCTGCAAAGTGTACCAAGCTTTAACCACAGATAAAGGCTTTTTCAAGAAGCCTTAATGTCAAGAGGCACTCCAGTACAGAATTTGTGTAGATAATATGAAGGGAAACTCGTCCCTGTCCTCTCCACTTGTGGGCGCTATTGGCCCTAAGTGCCTATTGATTTTGGGACACATCACCAAATTGATGAAATCTGGTCGGCAAAAAGTCAAAATTGTTGGCAGGAAGGAAAAGGGACATGCAGTTATACAATCTATTTCGCTCAACCCAAATGTCTCACTGGTGTGTGAAAGTAAAGTTTAAGTAAAGTTGATTTGTCCTCCTAAGATGTCACACAGTGACAGCACATTTTGGCCTTAGCTCAAGGACATAGCATCATAATACTTAAGCAGTCAAGCCAGTATTACAACTGTATTACAAAAAAACTATATTCTGAAGTAACAGTATGCAGCCACAGAATCATGACAGATACTGTGTAACTAATTTTCTAATGAATTATCGGCATCGGTTTTGGCGATATGTCGAAGCTTATAAAGTGAGCTGCAGTTTATTTGATACCCAGTTTTAAAGCATCTTCAAACTTATTTCCCAACAATTAAGGGCCTGCACATCCAGTAATATAAGCTCAGCTGCCACTTTAGGTTGGAAACTAAACGTCTTTAATTATCTGTTTTTCTTTCCCACTCATTGTGGAGATAGAACATTTACAGAAGAAGGTTTTACTGACCTTTGAAATCACAAACCTAGGATTTAGATTTCATTTTCCTTTCCTATTTTTCTGTTCTTTGATGGTGACCATGGACAGACCAAATAAGTCAAAGGATTGTTGTTAAAGTGACCAATTATGAAGAGGAGAACCATCGGTCATTGTCTAGTCAACCAACAGCTCCAGAGAGTCAAAACTTTACTCACTGTATGTGTGTGTGTTTGTGTTTGAGAGAGAGCGAGCTGGTGCTTGTTATCTTCCACTTGTGGATGCTGTTCTGTGCATATCATGTGTTGTGTGTGTCTTATGTACTGGAACTCTGAGACTAATTAAATGCCATAGGCCAGGCCTTTTAAGATCCAAAGTCAAGTTTGAAAAATAAAGGTGATTGGTCTTACTCCATCAAAGCCTCTGTTCTTTCACAGCGGCCTGCCTGGGGAGAGATCAGGCGCATGGAATCAATATATCTTTTAAGTTAGTTTGAGAAACTTACTTCAGTAGCCTCACTTTTCACAGAGTTGTTCAAACTCCAACCTACATGTTTTTTCCATTCTGCACACCTATGTCTCGTTTGTTTTCCTCACATCTTGTCAGCTTGCCTGCGACAAAATAGGATTACTAATCAAGTTTATTTGCTTACGTCTGTCCAGATTAATTACATCGTGTCAGTCATGAGTCCACACCAAGTGCTTTATAATTGCTTTTAAACATTCTTTTACCATATAATAATGTTAACAGCTTTTCATTTACAAATTGGGACCGTGGGTCTGCTATGTAAGTGGCTGGCTGGATGTAAAAGCTGTTATGTGTTTATCACAGGTTGGCTCCTCATTCAGACACCCCGTAAAGAACCAACAGATGTGTTTTACAGTCTCATAAACTGAACTTGAAACAGGAAATCAGATCGCTAGACTGTTGCTGGATCTCATAATATCTCAAAAAAGATATTATTAAATGTGTTAAATCAGTGATATTTTTGCTTGCGCGGACTTTGTGTTAACATTCATTTGTCCGTCAGAGTAAAATTAAAAGCCATGACTTTGCTCCCTGCTGCCTCATTTTCAGATGGCAGACTAATGAAACTGAAGGGGTGTGTTTGCGAAATGAAAAAAATGAAGAGAGAAAGAAAAGCTAGACGCCACCTGCTGCAGGCTCTACTCTCCCATCTGCTGAACTTTACTTCTCAGGATCTCAGAGGTATTTGCAGATATGTGTGTGCGTAAGCAAACAAAGCAGTTGGAATAATTATCACACATTCCCAAATGTTTGATTTCTTTCATCTCTCCTAATTTATTTGTGCTCGGCGCTGCTGAATATTCAGCATATTGAAGTTTAAAACCTTTTTCATTGTTAATAAATGATAATAGATAGCGCAACATGAGATTTTGACTTGGGCTATTGAATTTAATTAATTGAATGAACAAGAGCCAAGTAGTATGCTAATGGTGATTGATTGAAGGTCTTTTAAAATCTGAAAAAAAGAGAGAATTTCCCAACAATAGCTGGTCTATTGAACTGAACTCTGCTGAAATGTGATTATAACTCTCTGTAGGGGTGCACGGCTTTAAAAGTGACTGGCCAAAAATTTCTCTGGAAAAATTTTTCTGTGGCGCGGATATTCTCAACCTGATTCCCCATTGTCTGTGCAGAAAGTCTCAACATCACAGTGCACTCTGCAGATACATTTATAATGGCCCTTCAGGCAGGTATGTTAGTGTCAAGTGGCTGTTCATGCGTCACCTGTTACTATTTGTCGCCCGCTGAGACTGACGCATACGCCTGTGCAAAACAAAAGACTGGAGCGGATCATTTATCTCAAGGCGACTGTGCGCAGACAGAAACCATTGCTGGCACTGTGACAAAACCATTTCCAGATAAAACAGCTCAGATGGTTTTGATATGTTCAGATTTAAGTGTGTTAAATTCATTCATTTGTTCGAATATAATCACACACCGCATTTTGGATCCAAAGTCACAGCAATGCTGCATCTTTTTCATATTGGTATTATAGGGCTGCAACAACTGTTTATTTTTAAATTGTATATCTTCTCAATTAGCTGTCTCTAAAATGTCAAAACAAATGTTTGAAAATATGGTTGATGTGGTTTACGAAAATTAAGATGAGGTCTCAAAATATCTTGCGTTTTGTCCACAACTCAGAGATCTTTTGATTACTGTTACCGTGGATGGAACAGATCAGATGATGTTCACATTTAAGAAGCCTGTCAGAGAACTTTGACTTAATTTATTTAAAAGTATATTTTTCAAAGGCGTAAACTGACTTATCATTACTGTAGCTTTGGATCGCTTTATGTACAGATTATTAGTCAATAATAGTAAAATTACCCAAGCAATGACAGATTCCACTGATCGTACTACTGGATGTCTTACTTCTTGTAATATGAGAGGAGCCAATGGACTTTTAAAAAAGTAATAATCACATATAAATCACAATGTTAGTGAAAAGTTGGACTTACCTAACACAATCACAATCCCTGTTCTTCCTACAGCGGAGTATTAAATGTATTCCACTAGGCTGATGTTCAAACTAATGAGTTTTCTTTTTATCTGTAATGTCCTCTCCCAAAAAGACTCAGACTCTGGCAAAATGATTGAAAACACAAGATTTCAAGATTATTGCTCTTCACGAGAGTACTTGTTTGATATCACAACGAAGCAGACAGGCGAGATCTTCTACATAGGTAGGTATTAAATGATATGATCTGGCAAATGAAAACAAAATGGAAACAGCCCTCTGAAATTTATCAGCTTTCTTTCACAGCCAAAAAGCCTGCATGAGTCTATAGCTCTAATTCTGGATATGTAGTGGTGGGAAGAGAACGATTTCTTTCCACCAGAATATTGCAGAATTAGATGGTGTTCAGCCCACACATAAAGCTGGAAGAGGACAAGAAATAGCTGTGCCTGCAAGCATATTTCTTCAAGTTTCAAGACTCCATAACAGTGTCTGAGAATAGCGCTGACAAGAATGTCCTGTCACTTCACAGCACAGAAATTCAGACAACAATGAATAAAATCTGGCACTGTTTAGTCGAAACATGTCAGCAAGGCGTGACGATGTTCACATAGATGTGCAGTGGCGCAGTAGATTCCCCTAGGTGTGAACCCTCTTAACACAATCACATACGTTTTTCCCAGGTTCCACCTCGACCTGGGACTGACGCTCCCAATGGATCCACATTCATGTTTTACATAATCTGTGTATGTGTGTATGTGTGTGTGTGTGTGTGTTTTGTTCTCTGACTACAACAAAGAGATCCATGAGCAGAGGTGTGTTTGTGTCGGGGGCTTGACGGCATTTTTTTTCTGCTGCCTTCTGTTGTGGATATTTTCGGCTGCCAAGTAGGTCTCAGGCGAGGGAATCACAGTCAGGGAGTGAAAAAAAGGTACGGAGTCGGAAAAGTCTGAACCTCCTGCCCCACCCATCAATTAAGAGGTAAAACCCAAACTGCTCCTCCACATGCCGGGGGTAATAGGGGTCCAAATACGCCTTGGGCAGCCAGCAAAGGCAACACCCGGGCACACCCACACACACACACACACACACACACACACACACATGCACACACACATTCACACCTGCAGGGAAATTTGAGCTCACAAACAGCAGACTACTAACAAGGGACACAATCTGGTCAAGGTTCCCTGGAGGCTGAGCGAGACAGAGTGCAGGCTGGAGAGGAAACAGGAGGTGGAGTCATCTGGCACAGTGCAGAATAGTGTCTGTGTGCTTCCTTTCCACCTCTCTCTTTACCTGCCTGCAGATCTACCTCTCCTGCAAGAAGCCAGTTTAAGTCCTTGGTGGTTCCCTAAGGTTGCTATTCCACCAGGATAGTCAGGGGGACTGTGCCTGATTGGGTGGGAATGCCAAATAATTCCACACCTTCATTTGGTTTAGTACACTTTTACACTGCACCTTTGAAAGGGGTGACAAAACCACCTGGACAACATCACACATTGGCAGTAGCTGCTCATTTGGGGGTGGTATTGCCTGAAATGAAGTACAAAACCAAGCTGATTGATTGACAAGGACCAAAAACAGAAATAAAACCAAATTATGCAGTCTTGCAGATTTAAGACATGTTCAACTTTATCATTCTTTGCCTCTGCTTCTTTGGATTCACGCTGTTGATTTTGTTACTTCTGCCCAAAATGTACTGCTCTCTACATCACAATGAAGCACAATGTTTGTTCTGTTCAGATGAGATTTCACACTTGCCCAAAGACCATCCAAGGAAACACTAGTCTGTTTAAATCAGACCAAACAGCTTTGATGTAAAAGTGCCCTCATATTCTCATACTCTAAAAGATCTGTTGCAGGGTGTTTTGTATGGCAGTTTCTCTGTCCTTTTGTTCTGTTGTTGTTCAATAACTGAAGTAGTGCTGTAACCGTAGACTGTATATAAAAGATGGATGTAGTCTTCCGGGACAAAAAATGAGGCCAACGCTAAAGTGACTTTTCTTGTAATACCACGGAGATCCGATAGGCCTGCCTCCAGAAACACTTTCTCCAATACACACCCAGTCAAATAATGCCATTTTCAATCATGAAATACTCATTCAATATATTTTTTTCATCACTCACATTGGCTTCAACAGGTAAAGTTTCCCATGCCAGCGTGTAAAATGGTGGCCAATGTGCGAATAATTCCATGATTAATTAGATCTCAGAAATGAATGAATATGGGCACGTCCATTTGGCTGACAGGGGAGCCTCACTGAAGCGAGAGTGCGAGTCACATCAATAGGACGAATAGACTGTTTACCTCATTAGTATGGCCCTGTTATTATCTGGTATCCAATATGGATCGCCCCGCCTTACCCGGCCAGTGGTTTCTGCTGGCTCCATTACGAGGACCGCAGCCCACTGAAATTCAAACTCCAGGCTTCATTCGGCATCCTTCGCAAAACCAATGAGTGATGCTTGGTTGTAACCTTGTTCAATCTCCTTCAAACAGCTGATAGACAGCTGGACATGCTCCTGCAGTAGAAACAAAAGTGAGTCTGCACTCATTGTTGGATGCCAGGGACATTTTTAAACAACTGGGCTCCCCTGGACCAGGTGGAACTTCTGTCGTCCTTACTGTATGTGCAGTCACCCAAACTATCCCCTCAGGCTGTTGTTAGCCAGCCTATCCATTTAACTGATGGGGTATGTTTTAGACAAGCCAGGCCTTGAAATGTGGAAATGAAAAATAATTGCACAGACAATAAATTTTTTATTGCTGGATATATCCAGACTGACAGACTGCTTTTTTGCAGCTTTTGTCAACAAACCTCTTCATCATGTTCGTAGTGGTGGTCATAAGTGGCCAGTACACAACAGTTGATCGATAATTCTGGTAGTAAAAAAAACACCTCAAATGAAGCCCCGATGCCTAAACTGCTGAAAGGAACACCAGACACATAATCAATACATACATTAAAACTAGGAAACTGCAGCAGCTGTAAGTTCTTCATGTATTATCGTCCCCTGCATGTCCTTTTTGAGGTGATATTTTATGTATATCTGATTTGTATGATGAAAACTGGATCTCAAATTAAATTCAGTCAACCAATTCAGGGGACTCTAACTGCCACTGTGTGTCCATGTGGTGCTGGCACGGCCGTGAAAGCATTGACGCTCCCATTCATTTATGAGAGATGGACATGTGCAGTCAGGCAGATCACCCCCACCTCCCAGTGGGTTTGCATGGAAAAACATTGGTTATTGAGTTTATTCATGTAATGACAATGCAAGCCTATCATTACTATCTTTAGATAGTGGAAAAAAAACACAGCAGCACAACTGACTGCACATGGGTGACAAAGCACAGCTCAGGTTCATTATACAGTCTGGTCATCAGTCTCACAGTTCACTATTTATGCTCTGGTGCTTCACATACTTAAACCATTGCTTCACATAAGTACTAGTCTCTTGGCGGTCAACAGTAAATCCCGTTTACTGTTTAAATCCACAACATGGTGAACTGCTTTGCAAAAAAGTATGCTTTGTTGAAGATAAATATAGAAAAGGCTAAGGTGCTTTTCACATGGAAGTAATCATATAGTAAGGTTTCCCACTTTCCCCATTCACCCTTTCATCTACGCACCATATCATCCACTTTGTACACAGTCTCCCACAGCCTGTCCCAGTGCAGTTCTAGTGAAAACAGGGAATAGACCCTTGCCACTTCACCAGTCCGTCACAGTCTCCATCTGACCTAAGCATGCATGTTTGTAGACTGTGGGAGGAAACCAGAGCAGTGCTAACCACCTACACGATGCACCTTTTCACTTACATTTATTTTTGAAGACTATTCATTGCCCTTAGAATGTGACAGTGGATGGTCTGTTAACTCTACAATGGAATGTCCAACATCTATTCCCTGCCTTTGTCCAATGTATGCAGGAATTGCCTCCAGGACAGCACCATGGCACCGGTTAGATACATTTTTATTCCCATGTCTACCCCCAACTTCTTATTGGTACCCTACTCTGCATGGTCATTCAGTTTAACTCTCTGTAAATTAAGAGGGAAAATGTGACTCTGTGAGTGAATGCAGTACAATACTATATCAAATTAGCGTGTGGTGCTGTGGGGCACAGTTTTGGTGCAGATACAGTATATGGGACACACTTAAGTAGAAAAAAAAGTGCTTTAATGTTTCATTATAGAGAAGGTGGAGCAGAAAGCTACAGGGTATTTAAGATGATAGCTGGTGTAAGGTATAATTAAAGTATTAAGTTAGTTCATCCAGAAAACTCTAGGCTTAATATTTGAACTGAACACGTGTTTCTGTGTGTGTGTATTTAAGTGAGTCTTTTTCTTCCCTTCAGCTGTCATTTGACACTATAACTGTCTGCGTTTTTCCCAGAGTAACTTCTGGCATCAGTTGAAATAACACACCTATCCCAAAATGAGGATCCCCTCCTGGGGAATGTGCACGCTCCCTTCTCAATATTTTATCACTTAGTCATCTCGCTGAGCAAGGTGAAGTGCTGTAACGTTGATGCACCGTTGGGCCTTAAACTGCTTATCATTTACAGTGTATTAAAGTGTCTGCTCTCGCCTCACGCCAGAGAGGCCAACGTTTTAATCCCCGCAACACTGCGACACCATTTCACTTCCTGCTCCGCTCTCCTTTGTTGACGTTATGGAATCCGCCCGTGGTTGTGACAAATAGGATCATTTACGTTTGTCACCGCCGTCTCAGCCAAGCCATTAAAAGAGGATCTCAGGGAGACTAATGTAATGCATGCGCTTACACGTACAGGTATTCATGCAAAAATACACGCGCAAGAGAAAGTGTGAGAGCTTGTACAGAATTCACACACATTTCACAATAATCAATTCTAATTCCACATCCGCAGCTTAATGTATGCAGGATGCTCCTCCTCCCACACATGTTGATGACTTCTTGAGTAATATATTCAGATGAATGCAGTCAAAAACCAAACAAACTATACGCATGTCACGCTGCTGTATCAGTGTCAGAATGCGTCACATTAAGACAGGTCTTTTTTTCTTCTCGTTTTTTTTTTTCTTTCTTTTTCTGCGGTGAACCATGTGCTGTGTCTGTATGGGGGCTGGAGATGATTGGGGCAGGTTGAGTGACACTAACAAGACTGTAACAGCACCGAGATACCCCTCATGTCGATGTGAGGTGAGGGGTGAGGGGAGGTGAGCAAGACCTTTATGGGTCAATTACCCATGACCATCCAGTAAGACATACTGCTGCACTGGGATGACATCAATCTGTGGGTGTCTCTCTATATGTGTGTGTGTGTGTGTGTGTGTCCTCTGTGAGACACTTGTAGAAGCTCCATAAAGTAGAAATCATTGTCTTCTTCTCCAGCTGCTGACTTCCTTTCACAGTCAATGAGCCCTCCGTTTGACTCCAGGACCTGTACGTTTGTTCCATCCAAGACGGTAATTAATTTGGGGAAACAGAAGTCAACTGTGTATTGTGCCTCTTTTTCTTTGCCTTTTCAATGAGTACAGAATGTGAGTAAGGCGTGTGCCAGCTCTGGCACCCACTTAGGATGAGACCAGAGATGGGTCCCTGGTGGGTAGAGCACGAGGATATTATTTCATGGGCAGCTTGCTGAATTAAGATCAGTTTTGATGCCACAGGCCCCGCTCAGAAGGAAAATCCTGCTTTGTTCTCTACACAAGACGCCTGGGTAAAGAAAATGACATTGTCTGGCTTCTTTCTCGTCTCACTGTTTTCCTCCCTCCATCTCTCCTTCCCTCCCTCCTCAGTGTGATGTCTCCCCACTATTTGCAGCAACTGGCTGGCTTTGCCGTATTAGGCTGACTTTGCAGTCAGAGCATTCTCATTTGCAGCAGAGATACAGCTCTCTTTGACATTTCCCTGAAGAATTGACTGCTTTGATGTTGTTGCTTGACTCTAAGGGCCGTTTTCTATTCTGTCCGGCTCACTGTGTGGAAAAGACCCCGCGGCGAGTGAGTCATTGTCTTTCTAACATCTTCAATCCAATTTACTGCGGCCACGTGTCACACCCTGTTGCATGACTCTGTTTGGTCTCACAGATGCACGCACACACATTCAAATGCGAAGATTCACCCACTCAAGCACGTGTCTGCACACAAGGGCGCACCCAATCAGAGAAATAGGTGTCATTTTGTGACTTCTGCGGCATCTATGAGTCTGTGAAGATGAAAGCCTGGGGGGAAATGACTGTGAGTGGAATGTGAGACTTTGGGGACCCATATGTTCTACTAGAGAAAAAAAAATAAAATAGAAGAGGAAAACTCACACTGGCCATCCACACAGCACTATGTTGTTCCTGTCATTACAGAAAAAAAAACAGAAGGAAGCAAGGAAGTAGTAGAGTAAGGCAGTTGCATTGTTATTTTCTTGATTGGCTCACTGCTCCTGATAGAAGCATGTCACTGTGATTTGTTTCTTTTTTTATTTTGTTTTATTTTGAGTATCCAAATCACATTTTGTTGGCAGTACAAACCCCTCAGTGTTGTTGCTATCTCCCTGCCACTTTATCCATGTTTTTCATCTCATTTAATTTTCCTCAGTCACACAGCGAGTGTAAGCGAATGAATGTGGGCTGAAACAAAATTCAGTGCAGCCAACTGTGTTCAAGGCTTCATCCCCCAGTGGATGCTTTCAAGCTTGGAAGAAACAATCATTTATGTGTGGAACGTTTTACAAATCAGAGCTTCAAGGAAATGTACAGAAATAACAGGCCACATTTTACACTTTATGTATCTCATGTAGGGAACATTGAATAGGGTGAACAGGGATTGTAGCAGCAGTGTAGCTTGGCAATCTGCTGATAAGTGCTTTTCTTTTTCCCTGTTGCCGATGACAGAAGTAACAGGTATCAAGTCCAGGGACGTGGTGACTTTAAATGATTGTCAGAAGTGGTCGGCTAGTACTTTCTGAAGCGTTTGAGTGGAGAGTGAAATGACTTTGAGTAAAAAACCTCAAAGAACGGTCTGAAAAGGTGGTACAAAAAAATGAAACTGTCATCCAGTTACCTTTCTCTCGTACTCGGGGATCAAAGAACTCACATGGAGCATGCGTCACAAGGAGTGTTGCCTTTTGTATCGACATTTATTCTTCCACGAGAGTATTCTGAAATGACTCTGCTATCAGTGGTAGTGACTACAATGTCCCTTAACTATTGGATGGGTGTCCATTGACCCTTTTTCATCAATATATCCATCCATTTTCTGAACCCACTTTAAACCTTATCCAGCAGGGGTCTGCTGGACATCCCAATGCACATAGGGCAAAAGCAGAAAGTACACCCTGGATACTCACACCATTTACACTGGGCTCAGCTGGGGCAGGTCAGAGCCTCCAGTCGACCCAACCTTGAATGTGGATTTTGGATTGAGGTAGAAACAGGTGTACCTTGAGACTACCTGCAAAGACGATGGGAGAACATGCAAACTTTTAAAGACCCTTCACCTACCCAATCCTAAAACATCATATCACTGCTTAAAGTCTGCACTACTGAACTCTTATACCTTGGTTGTCAGCATTAAAGCTTGGAAGTTTTTCTCCTACATAAGTCATTTTGGATGAAAGTGTCTGCTAAATGACTTGATGTAAGCTCACCAAGAAGTTGAACACAGGTCGTCTTGCTGTGATGTGACATCGCTAACCAATCCTTCCACTCATGCCCTTTTGGTGATTGATTGACCTTTCATGTCGTGAAAATGAAAAATATGAACCCATGAGATACTTCAGGTGTTGCATAATACTGTGATTTAGCATAGTAATTTGTAAGAAAGTGATACAGTGTTACAGGTTTCAGGTGAAGCCTGAACGGAGACATCCCATTACACAAACTTAACACTTGTTGTGTATAGCGTGTAGTGTTTCTTTAAAGACAAATCCACATTGATGATTCAAATTGCTTTATAAGAAGTATAACAGTAAAATCTGTCATCTCATCCCTGTACATTTATTTTCTTTATTGTAATTTGAGTCAGTCCTTTCAAAATGAGAGGTGAGGAAACCAGCTGATAAGTACATCGTGTTAACATGATGTACTTGAATTTATGCAGGAAGTTTACGGGTGCACTTGCATACTGAATACAGCTGACAGCTTCAACAGAATGCATTAGGCGGTCTTTATCATCGTCTTTGCATCACGAAACTTGTAGAACAACACTCAAAAGGTTAGATCACTGAGGCGGTTTATTTGTCATGAATAGATTGGGAGAGGTGCAGTTGTGTCGGTGAAAGCTGAGTGTTGTGGCAATTAAGGCCTTGATGTGGGTGGTTTACTTTATTTGTTGTACAAAGTGTTAATGAGTGCACAGGCAGCCAGACATGATTATTCAACAGCGGGAGAATCACACTAATTTGGGCAGATGCAGATTGCTGAAATCAATGAGGGAGAAACAGAACAGAGGAAGGGAAGCCACAAAGCCACCAATCGTGGGATGGGAGGCGTGGAGACACCATGAATAATAAATGAGGAGAGGTGGGGAGAAGCCACGGGGTCGTATAGGAGAAAGTTCTCAGTTAAACTGGAATAATTTTTGAATCATCAATTCCATTACTGACAGGGGTTGACGCACTGTTTCCTCACTTTGGGACACACCCTGTCCTCCTGCTGGTACACAATAATTACATTTACTGAAGGGCTGTGTGGAAATCTCTACTTAATTGTAAGCGCTGTTTCTGTAGTTAAAAACTAGTTTGGATTAATTTATTTTGCATGTGTGTTTCTACTTTTTACCCATCTGTGAGTTGATTGCCATCCATCCACAATTTCTGTGTCCAACAGTGTGAGTGGGTGGAAGACAGGGAAGTCATCTCTGGTCCACCACTTGACGCACGCACACTATTCTCTATCGCACTCACACCAGAGGCATTTAGTGTCTCCAACCAATCTTTTGGGAGGAAAGCATTCGCACAGACACAGAGAGGACATGCAAACTCCACACAGAAAGGACCTCAATCTGACCAGGATTTGAACCGGTGATTTTCATGCAGTGAGGTGACAGTGCTTTTGACCAGTCCACACCAATTTTTTTATTTAAAAGCTACTATTTTAGTTAAGTGCACCTTATTAGGGCTGCAAAAAAATATTATTTTATAGTTTTATTAATCTTTTCCAACTGAAGTAGATGCTATTGGCTGATACTACACAATGTAAACAGTCAAAATTTCTTAGATAATTTTATTCAGACTTAACAGTTTATTCAGATTTAACAGTTTCTGCACCCCTCTAAACACCCAGGTTATATAATACATTTTTTTAATAAGAATTCTACATACTCAACCTCAATCAGTCTCAATTTTGAATCCTTAATCAACTCTGTGATTATTAAATATTTCATTAGTCAATTTATATAACATATAGAATTAACCAGTTATTTGTTGGAGCCCTGCATCTTCTGTTATGAGTTGCACTTTCCTGTGCTAGAACAGACCTTTTACACCTGATTTCACTCAACACTTGAACCTTAGCCGGTACCTGCAGTGTATGTGCATCCGCCGTCATTTAGCGACTTTTTGTGTTGTTTATCTCCGTGTCACGCTAAAGGTCAGACCATAATCACAGGCCTAAACATCACTCCAGCACATGGACAAAGCAGCTGATCACCCGGCAGAAAATGTCAGCCAGATATAGTGTGCTGATTGTCCATTAGAACAAGGCCAGGGCCAACCATGAATAAGATTAGTGAGGACCTCAGGTCCTTCAGCTCCTCTTGACAAGGTCACACAACCCGAACACAACAAATACAAAATATACATTGTGAGGATAAAATCAGCTCGATTGTTTTATTGAGCTGTTGGGTATGTGAACTCATCACTTTCTCCTTTCCACTTCTCTACACTTGCATGTAACTTATTGATGGAAGTAGAACTTTTTGCACAGTTTTCTGACTTAAAGTGTGGATAGTGCAAACAGGGGCAAACAATGTGTGGGTGATGTGTATGGCTGCTAAATCATATGACTTATATTTTCTTCTCAAAATATTTAGCTCTTTTTTTCAGGTCACCACAGCTTCAGTTCAGGGGCAAAGGTGTTCTTGCTAAAGCTAAGTAAACAGTTTAGAAGGCAATTAATAAATACAAGCTACAAACACAAACAATGCGGAACAACTGATGGAAGAAATGGGAGGAAATTAACTGTACTGCAATGTAGGATGTATAATGTACTAATGTACTGCAAGAAGCTATGCATAACTGTGTGTCTTACAGAGAGCTATTTCATGAGCAAATTTTAACCTGCTTTAATACATTTGTCTTTGTTCTTGTTTTATATTGTGTCGATACTCTCTTCTAGACTTTGAGTTAATTTTTTGCAGTATTGCAAAGTTGTGTTTTGCTTGTGCAAAGATATGAAGCTCTGTGTTCTGCCAAAAAAACAAAAAAAAACAAACAAAAAAAAACAAAGGAGCAAATACATCCAGCAGAGACTGGATACACTTAGAATATATACTCACTTGCATATCTATGCATGTGTGCAGATGCCGCACCATTATGCAAAAGTCAAGGTTTATTCAGCATACTGCATGCACACAGTCTGTGGCTATTTCTGCAACCCTGCACTTGACATTGCTCAGCGTAAGTGTTGCTCTTCACAGTTCATGGTAGACTGAGCAATGTGCTATTTGCGAGATGATGTTAAAATTATACAGTAAAAGCTTGTTTGTCAGTGAAATGGTCCTTCACAATTACATCCTTATTAATGCCAAATTCTTACAAACTCTGGGACAATCTGCCTCTCTCTGTGGCTCTGATGTGTAGCTGATGTGTGGCTGAGCTATTTCTGCACCTGAGAAATTCATGTATTAATGCATGATGGGAACAAAGTGCTGATCGGGCTTTAACACATCCATGAGTTCCTTTAAACACCAAGTTGCATCTGTTTTAAATCAAATTTCCAGCAAATGTAAAGTGTGTAAGTATGGAAATGCGTTTGCAAATCGGAGAGTGCTGTATTTCCACTGCATACCGTGCATTTTGAGATTAATTTGTCTATTCCAGAGAGTCACAGGTTTACTTACATTTGTATTTGTAAAATATTATTCAAATTGTAAAAAAATGAAACTTGCAGGCAACAGGTAATCCATCACTGTGAATGTTTTGTCAGACTTTGCTTTTCCCTCAAAGGGGAATTATTGTTATGTGTTGATAATGCATTTGCCAAGCAACACGACTGTGTTGAAATTCCTCTTGGTACATTGAGCTCCAACATCTGAGATTATGACTTTGGCTGCCAGATAGAATTTCTCGCAGTGCTAGAAACCACCAAATTTGCACCCCTCACCACCCACCCTATTTTTTTAAATACGCTGTCAAACATCCATTGGCTCATTGTCTGGCTTCAGGATGTGACTTTTCAGCGGCATAGCTGGTAGATTTTACAGCTTTCATGATGGCCGACTTTGAAATCTTTGATGTTGGTGTGTCCATGAGCCAGTGGTGCAGGCTCAAAGCAAAAACAATAACATAAACAAAAAAAATCAGACAAATCGATCACTGGAATAGACTGAATTCTGTAAGTGCTGCTAAAACCAATATTGTTAATTATTAGTTAATTATCAACTGAAGCATACATCAGTATTCCCCTCGTCAAAGTGCCAGATCGCATTTGTTGGAGTAGACATTTATTAATGTTAAAGTTAATTCGCTAGCATGTGTTGGTACTGGTAATAAGTCATATGCATTCTAAAAAAAATAAAAATGCATAAAAATAATCCCTTAAATCTGTGCATCTGGAATAGAACAATGCCGGAGAGCTTGGAATATCCTACACAGTAGTGCAGTGTCATACATATGCAGCAGTTTAAGACAACTGCAGAGAGGAGACCACAGGGGACTGACCCTGCCTGCACACATTGACATGCAGCCTCACGGCCAGTGGAAACCCCATAGACTAAGAATGACTCAGTCATTGATTGAATGAAGGATTTATGCATTTCCCACATCCAGCCTTTACCTGCGTCCATCTCAGAATAACATTAAGAATTAATACACTTTTCTTGTTGTCAGGTGGTTGGTATGATTAGCAAAAAAAAAAAGACGTATTAAGACTATAAACTCTCTCATTCTCATTCTTTTCATGTTTGTGTGTGGTCCTGCTGCAGTCCTATGTGCTCACTGGTAGAGAAGGGTTTGATAATATCACGCAACTCAATGCAATTGATTTGTGCCTGTCCTTGCTCTGTGCTGCACGCCTGCTGCGCTCACACATTGCCATCGTCGCAGAAGCCGAACCCACTCCTTGTCAAATCAATTTTGTAATAAGGCCACACTGTCGACATGTTCGTCTCTGAGAGTGCGCTGCGTACGCCAACGTGCGCCCACATGACTATTTCTGAACATTTTGTGGCCAAAGCTATGGATGATCCCACAGCTGCAGAGAGACTTGATGAGAAAGTGCATACGCGCAGGTAACCACAGGTGTCACTGAAACTGTGTTACCCATGCAGAGAGAACAAGTGGCACAGATTAGAGCGACACAGAGCGTCGGTGTCTGTACCGGGCTGCAGGGAGGGAGGGGAACAATCCATTGGTTGTGTGGCTGTAACCATCGATCACAAACGCAACACATCTTTGTGTTCAGTGCCGTTTGTCTCCTGCACCACGCGTGGCTGGAACCCCTCGGCGGTGCGGCAGCGAAAACCCAACAGAGTGATGGTGCAGTGTTTACCCTTGCATGGGATATCTATCACCTTCCGCTGTGTGATGTTGGATCAAAGACGCACTGAGACAAACAGTATGTCAAATGTGGCAGTGGATTAGCGCTGGGACTCTGGGAGCCTGTTGTTGTGTTATTCACAGCTTGAAGCTGTTTTCCCTTATGGGGAAATGAATTCCCTTAATGATTTTGCTGATCAGCTAAAGGCATCATCTTAGTGTTTCTTTTTCCCTTTCTTCCCATGCTTCAAAAGCAGGTATGTCTTTGTTTGTCACTGTTGCTGTCCTGCTGTTATTTTTATAATATAGGAGTAACTGAGTTTACTCAGACTTTAAATAAAGCGACCTGATTAGCAGACGTGGAACTGTGTTAGCAAGTAAATGTGGGGAACGAAAAAGTTACAGTTTCTATAACAACTAAGTGACAAAAGTGATGATGGTGCGGGGGCAGATGAGAGGGTGTGGACTACATCTTGCTCTCACCTAACAGATGTGGTTTGTTGGTATGTGAAATGTGTAAACCAGGTGGGAAGGTTGTGCTTATTCACACATATAAAAACACTCAGCACACTGCAAAAGTTGATACTTTGTCCAAGGTTATTTAGTTTGTCATCATGCTGAAGCGCAGAGCTCCACTCACGCTGCAGCTCTGTGCGATGTGAGGTGACTTCTCTGCTGCGCACTTCTTTAGTTCACAGAATGTCAAAAATAAATACATGGATCAATGCAATACACAGTGGAGTAGATTAGCAATGCTGCTGCAGACTTGTTCATAGATTGAAGTTTGATGGTGTTGCTCTAAACCAGAATTGTGTAATGAGCAGAATCCACTATGTGAAAAGTCTGTCCACACCCACTTACTGTCTGTGCTCCTCCTCTAGACCTTTATTTGTAGGATTCTGACCATTCCAGTGATTTCCCCATTCTCATATCGTTCAATATGGCTTTTATTTTCCACCAGGTTTGCTCTTCCAGATGATGCCACGGAGCACGAAATTGCTCGCTGATATAATCTGCTACAGGATGTGACATTTAATGGTTTGTGTGTATGTGTCTCGAGTGAGTTTGTATAATGTGCGTGCACCCATGGGTGTGAGAATACCCACGTATACTTAGACAAAGTGTTCTGCACGGGTGTGTAGGATGGGGGTAATTTGGTAAAGAGGGATCTCTGTCTTTCCCAATACCTGGACACATACATCTTCAATCTCCTCCATTTCGCCACAGACTGCTGCTGCATCCTAAATCGCTGCATGAAGCTTTATTATATTTGTGAATCCAGTGTGTAAAAAAAAAAAAAAAACATCAAAAAAACAAAAAGACAAAAAAAAAAAAAAAAAACAGAGAATGCACTTGGCTCTCAAATGGAGTGCTCCGGAGCCAGGCAGGAGTGGCTACTGGCTTGTTTACCGACCAGCAGAAGCAGCATACACACCAACCGTTATTAATGCCAAGCAGCACAGAGAGGGAGAGAGAGAAAGGCTGAGGTAGCTTGGAGAAAGCAAAACAGCATGTTTTTACATTTTGCCGTATGCTTTATCCATGACTAGAGATAAAAGCCATTATCCTGCACATTCAGTCTCTTATACTCCCTAGGTCTCTTTTTCCCACAGTTTCTGCTGATGTTTTTGACTTATAATGTTAAGGTTAAAAGGCACTGTATATTGCCCTCAGCAGCTTTCTGTGTTCACTGCATTTCACTGTACTATAACTATAAGGAAATGCAACCTGTTGTCTAAGCTTGGCTACATTGTAAAATTTAGGTAAACCATACTGTTAACATGTTTTTTAGTCAGTGCACAGTTTTCTATTGATCTTTCATTCAACCTACTTGTAATGTTGACAGATCATGTTAAAAGTTGTTATAGCGACACACTGATATGGCCCTAGCATCGGTTGTGTTTATTGTGTTTTACCCTTTTTTTTAAATACTTAAAAAAAAAGAAAACACACAAAGCTAAGGGGTTTTCAGAAGGATAAAGGAGAGGAAAATGAAAAACTATCAAGAAGTGGATCCATCAGGTTAAAAGAAATTAATCTGAACATCTCTGTCTTTTAAAAGCACCTTGAACACCTGAGTTCAGGTGAGAGGCAGGTAGGATGATTAGCTGACAAAGCTTGTACGTGGACAGGTATACAGATGAGCTAATGGAGAGGGAAAAAAACAGTGTTATAAGATAATTTGTTGAATCTTAAGGCCACAATGTGTGTTGTTCCTTTACTGGCCAAAATGTCAACTGATAGGAGTACAACAGCGACAACAGCATCCGTGCACTGCACTGGGGGCTGGAGACACTCATGTTGTACTATTGAATCTGTTGTGTTTGTACTTGATGTATGTGCGGAGCAGGCTTTCCCAAATGGATTAATACCATAACCAGTTCCAGATGGCTGCGACATCTTGTTCCCCTTCCATGATCGTTTTAATGCTTTATTGATTGCCGCTGTCCAGGGAACCAAACCTGCAGTGTGGCTTGTTCCTTTCATACATACACACACACACACGCACACATCATCCTCCATCACACCCCTTCACCATTCCCACACTCTCCCACAATCCATTTTTCATGGCGCTCTGGAATGATTATTCCACGAGCTGATTGGACACACCTTTCATCCACTCCCAGTGGGAGGATGGTAAGACGTGCCGGGAGGGGGAAGTCGGAAGTGGCTGTAATATAAACACTAAGGGCCTGTTGTAAAGGACCATGCGTGGCGATCACTGCAAAATGGTTGTTGTGCACTGCAGGCACCTTTCACACAACTGCTTTTTTGTTCATGTCTCTGCAGGAGAACAGGAACAAAAAAGAAAAAAAAAAGACCTGAGTGAAGCAGAACAAAGATAAAGCCACTGTGACTAAGTGTGATAACAATACACGGTAACGTCAGCTTAACATCTGTTTTTTGTGGAGTTCTAATTGTGATATTTGGATTCATGAAAGGCTGAGTATTCCTCCGGTTTGAGATAACTTTGTGCATTATTTTAAGGTTAAAATGGTGGACAGCAGTGTACACTGCACTCAGGACTGAACTCAGAATTACTTGAGAATTGAGTTTGGGAATCATCTTAAGAAACCATTGGTATCATCTATATTTTGAAGCAAAACGCCATTTAATGCATTCTTCATGTTGCGTGACATTGGAATTTCTTTGGAATCACATTGAATTAAATGACTTTTCCTGCTATTCCAATTCAAATTGGAATTCAACAACCGTAGGGCGAAACCAATTAATTTCAAATTCCAACTTGTGAGTTGAAGAAGAGCCAATTCTAAAACTTTATATTGCACAGCCCTGTTGGACAGTTATGCTCTGACATGAAGTTTATAAACAAATGTCCCCCGTTGCTCTCCGAATCTCTAAGATCAAAGTGTTTCATGAGGTAAAGGAGTATCTTAGCAGACCAATGTTTCAAAGGCTCACTCATAGATCTTTTCTTGAGATTTTAGAACTCCTGCATTAATGCTTAGCATTGACATTTTCCCATGTGGTCAAACTAATCAAACTGGTAGCAGACTTGCATGCTGCTCCTTAAGTGGATCCAGTTCTTGGCACAAAGTCTCTGGCCCCACTTACACCAACAACCCTCCAGTGTTGTCTCATTTGAACGAACCTCCCACATGTACCTCTCTCCTCCCCCTCACTCTTCACTGTCTGCTCTGCCCCCCACAAACATTGGTCAGACCCCTCACTGTGCTGGTTCCTGTCCTGCCACAAAATTACCTCCCATAGTTTAGGCGTTCAGCTTCTGCTCAGTGTCACTATATCTACTTTTTTATTTTTTACATCCTTCACCAGTGGAGGAGGAACACTTTCAAGCTCCCATGTCTGGCTCACGTAGTGGTTTTCATCATTCACAGATGGGTCTCATACATATTCCAGTATATCCCGTGTCGAGCGTATTCCCATGTGACATGGCTGTTCCAGGTAGATTAGTCGATGCTTGCATGGGACTTGGCATGTGTAAACCTTGTTTTTCATACACTGCTGTTGCTCAGTGGAGCATTCAAAACACAGAGCAAATGGTGTATTCACGTTTGTTGCATAGGACAAAGGTTTGTTTTATTCAAGGCATATTTTCCTAAATCTCTTGAGCAGAAGTTACTCTTTTTTTCACGTTGACCAATTTTCTGTTTTCACATTGACCGATTTTCTGTCTTTCAAGTTGAGTTGGTCCTAAAGGAGCGGTTTGACATTTTGATATATATCTTTTCACTGTGAAAATATCTCTATTTAAAGCATCTAGAGATGCAGGACAGACATTCCAAGGGAAATGGCCATTGGCCCTCTATCTAAGTATAACAACTAGTTAATTTCTCTTTCTCTGATATGTTCTATCTCTTAACCAAGTGTCCAGTGCCATACACTTTGCAGACACATCATTTCCAGGAATGCTTCCTTGCCCACTATGACTCCAATGAAGGATTTGTGGTGATGAAGCCGGGCAGCAGGTGAAGAATTTGCTCACATAGAACCCTACGTTAAAGAATATTCTGCCCTATGACAGTGGGTGTTGGTGGTTATTTATCTTTTTCAACCCTTTTTAAATTTTGTCAGTCCCTGATGCTTTGCACCATACCACAGATTGTACATAGTGTCCATGGGAAGTGCAATTGACTGCACTCTCTCCCAGTGTTTATTTTATCCCCTTGTGGACCACAACAAGGCCAGTTACCCCACTAAACAAATCAATGTAAGGTGTAAAAAAGTAATGATGTGACGCTGAACTCTAACACCAAAAGCTATGGCCTACTAAATCAGCCCCAGTGCTGAGCAATTCCCACTGAGTGCATGATTAAGCAGCTCAGATGGATGGGAGTGGGGGTGCTAGCATAGGGATGGGGATGCGAGATGTTTGGCTCATAACTCAGTGCTGTCAAAGCATCATGGAAGCATTAAAGAAAGGAGGACGTGCTGAAGCCTACAATTTAGCAACAACCAGACACATACGGAATGCATTTTCCACCCATCCATCCATTATTTCACCTGCCTTGTACCTTTGTGTTGCAATGCAAGTCTGCTGGTGCCTGTCTTCAGTGCATGTAGAGAGAAGGCAGGGAATATGGACTAGACCAGTACTCAGGTACTTCCAGTAATCTGGTTTCCCACCACAGTCTAAAGACATTAATGTTTAGGTTGATTGAAGACTCTGAATTGACCCTAGGTGTCAATGAGAGTGAGTGGTGTGTGTGTTGTGTGATGGGTGGATGGATGGATGGATGGATGAACGGAGCTCTGAATGTCCACCATACACAGTGGTCCTTTAGGGACCAAACAACACTGACCTACTGTGGTTTGTGACATAATTCAAGAATTTTTTTTTTAAGGTATTGACTAGCATCATGCAGTAGATGCTGAAGTCAGGATCAAAGTTTTTAATCAAACCAGTCATTTTTTGTTTTTTATCACAGGAATTGTAACTTTGGAAAAAATACACATTTCATTGTCTCCAGGCAACCCTGAAAAGTACTAATTTCGTTTTTGAATGAAATTATTGTAAATCTTAAGGCAGTGGGGCATTCCACAGAGATCTAATGTAATATCTGAGGAGGCTGTAGGTGTCATTTGATTGACAAAGAGAAAGAACAATGTAACAGACACGGTGAAAGTAATGTGATGAACACAGACACAATAGAACAGTGAAAAAGCACACAGAAAACTTGAAAAAAAATGTCTTCATGTTTACTGTGATGGATTATCCTGCCCAGATATTTTCTAGAGTACATAAAAAAAAAAAAATCAAAACAGCAAATAGAGTCGTTTCACAGAGGGAGAGTGAATCTGTGCAGATACGATGGTGTACAAAGGAAATGAGGAGCCTTTTTGAGGGATTTAATGCATGACATGTCATGCTTTTTTAAACCCTTTGCAAAATTATTAAAATGGAATAACTGTTTTTCATATGGTCTTATACCTACTTAAATCATACAATTTTACGTTCAATCTCTGTATATTTGTAATGCAGATGTGAGATGCTGTAATTGCTCAACTTCACTGTTGTTCTGAAGTGGAAAGAGAAAGCTGATGTATTTCCAAATTGTTTAGAAAAAAACACTTTTAAGTAAAAAAAAGTAGATTTATGAATGCCATAGTCCTATATTTAGTTCTTTTAATATGCATAATCTTCTAATACCTCTGCTGGCCCAACTTAGACTTGACCAATTCATTCTGGCATTAGGATGCATTTAAATGCACATCAATAATACAATTTAATACCAGCGCTGTCAGTCCCATCAGCCTTTTCCAATCTCCTCATTAAACAAAGCCTGTTTACTGAGGCGTGGCAACTGCGTGCATCACATCCTCTGATCCAGTGGGTCTAGCAGAGGAGGCACTATAGTTTTAATTTTTAAAATGCTCTTGAAATTCCATCAGAAATAGACCTGTGCCTGGAAACTTGGCTGCACATATTTTGTGTCTACAGCAGGTCAATAGCAGCATTGAATAGAGCTCACGACCTATCTTTAGATTGTGCTGCGTAGAGTTAGGATAGCTTGGTCTGGTTACTTTTGAAAAGTAAATAAATAAATAAGGGAGTTTCTGTGCCTGTTGCCTTCCACGGGGAGGCTTCCTCTGCTGCTGTCTTCCAAGAGGTGGCTGAGAAGAATAGAGTGTGTGCCTGTGCTCAGCAGGTCGCACTTCACTGCAATTTTCTGATGAAAGATTTAAAACGGAACACAAACCACAGCATCCTAGACATTTTGCAACACACCATCACTATCCTTAACCCTAAACCTCCTTTGACAGAATGTGTGCCCACACTGTGTGATTCTGCTGACAGCTCAGGAACTTCTAATAAGTGGCTTCCATGTTTGGCACAGAGAGAGAGGAGAAAAATGCCTTTTTCACCTCTGCAACCTGCCGATGTCCCGTTTGTGCCAATGCTCGGCTGCACTTCACAGCACTCTGCTGCACACACTCATGCTCTACTGCCTATGGTTTAATTACAGTGGCAAGCTTATGTCTGTGCAGTGAAGTAGCTGCCTGTCAGATTAAAACCAGATGACTGTTTTTAATGCAACGTTTTACCTAATTACACTAAACACTGACTATTAAAGAGGCAGTCGGGAGAGTTATATTCTTACTACCTACCTAGCTTTATTATTATCTGTAAAACTGCATGTGATGAGTTTTTTGTTTGACAAAATTCTGAGATCTTTTTTTTTTATTTGTATTTAAACCCATTATTTTCTTGAGGCCACACTGACATATATTACTCTTCTCACTACACAATTATGTCACCAAAACAAATTATCAGTCGTGAACCTCAATCAGAATCTGTCATCGTATAATGAATGAAAATAATATAATATTACCTGCACACACCAACATAAACACATGATCGATGTTTTCACCATAAAATTATGTTTGAATGAAACTCGATAGTAACTTTGTTTCTCATTCTATAGCAGCATGGGCATACAGAAATGCATCAGCACAGGGGTCATATGTTGCACATCCCTATACTGTAGATGGTAGATGAGTCTTTTCAATTTTGAGGGAAGTTGCATATTTGGCTAGATGGGACAGTATACCTCAACAGATTACTTAAAATTACACTATTATTCACAAATTCATAGCTGAGAATATGTTTTGGGATCCTATGCCGTGTGTGCAACATGGTCAGAGGCTCCCTGAGCAAGGAGTACTCCTACGGCAAAGCCAGCTTGCTGGATACAAAACATCCGCTCATTCATTCATTCATTCATTGAGTGAGTGTAAGCCTCACTGTACAAACTTCAAGATGAAAAGAATAACAACAATTAATGTGTATGCAAATCTGCGACAGTGGGACTGACGCCTTTGTTCCTCGAATCTGGCTGTCACCGGTTTTTAATTAGCCGACTCCCTTAAGCGGGCACGGATACAAAGCCCTTATCAATGACACAACAGAAACATATGAGAGACCGCACATGCTAACAAGGGCCTTTAATCAATGGGAGTCGCACAGGAACCAGCCAGGGTTTCGCATCAGACATTTCTGCATGTTTTGGAATCTTATTTGCCTGAGTGCTCCGTCTGGGGATCCCTGTGTTCGAATCGTGTCACATCATGCCATTCATGTACAATACTTAACTGAGAAAACAGGTGTTGTTTGTGCCATACTTTAAGGCAGGGCTGAAAATAACTGATAATTTACATAGAACATTTCAATGAAAAGTGAGAGCATGGAGAAAAAAAACATTAAGTGCACGAACAAATATAAATAAAAGCAGCTCATTTGCACTCGCTCCGTTGCCGCAACACACCTACACCTTGTGACAACAAAGGAGAAGGTGTTGATGTGTTTTGGGATATAGACGGATTTCTCGATTTCTTCCTCCTCCCGAACACGCAGGTGAGCACATGCAGATAAACTGTCGGTTGTGCCTCTATCAAATATCCAGTGCCGTTATCCCTGAGGCTGGAGCAGTGCTGCAGCCCATTCTGCTTTCCGTGCGGAGCCCCATTAAGCTTTGGCTGCAATCAACTTACTTCATCTCTGAGGAACCTCTCAACCGCCGAGACACAGCACGCTGACAGCTGATTGATCTGTGCACTAGTTCCTTATGCTTTTGCCTCTTTCCCTCGCCCTCCAGTAAGACGGACTGAAAATGGAACAATTTTAGGCTCACAGCAGCTTGTGTGAGTGTGTGTGTGTGTGTACGTGTGTTTGTTTCACTGTGTTTTGTGGAGTTTGAACACATGCTGATTGTAGGTTGTCCTCAGGTTGTTTGGGAAAAGTGGTCAACATTTCTGTTTCTTTTTCAATTGCTGCTCCGTATCCTTCACACGTATCAATCCGTGACTATGTATGAGTCCAATATTTCGATAATGATGTTTCCACTAGCTGTATTAGACTATCTATCAGTGAGGTGCATGTGTGTGTTTGATGTGATTGTGTGTGTGGTTTGGTGGCAGATTGATGTGTTTGTCTCCTCTCTGTTGTTTTCCATCCTTTGTTTCATGCTGTTGTTTGGACAGGCATAGGCTAGCTGGAGATGGGAATAAATGGGACTGTTAGGAGACATCCGTTATATGCTGACATGAAGCCATTATAAAAGAACAACTCCATATGTGTGTGTGTGTGTTTTTGCGTGTGTGGATGTATATGTGTGTGTAAAGGGCACGTACACTACCATATGTTAGTGATCTATTATAAGAAATAAATGTGGGTGGTATGTACAATATGTATTTTTCTTTGTTTCATCAGCTTTGTTTCACATCAGCTCGTTGACAGTCATTTGAAATGTCTGGTTGGTTGTTTTGATGGGAAGAATATGGGATTTTAATCAACTTGTCTGTAGATGCATTTCCTAGCATCCATGAAATTCACAAAAGCAAGATACTGTAAAAATAAGATTCCCTTTTTTTTTTTCTCCCGTGTGTTGATATAGAGTTTTATCATAACAGTGTAATGCTAACAATTTTCTCACAACAAATGTCACTAGGCATGAATTAGGGGTCACACGACTGATATAAGATTCATGTTTGATTTCAAAATGGAGCAAGACTTTTTCTCCACAATCAAATTTTTTCCAAATCCAATTAAAAGACCTTGGAAAACAATGCATTAAATGTTCACCCTCTGCAAAGCGCAGTCTTGCAGTGCAAAACATTAGGGGGTGTCAAGGGTATAACATGGCTCAACTTTAGAAATATTGCAGTGAAAATGTACTGTGTGACATATTCAAATATCAAAAATATAATTTGTATCAGTGAAGGAAGCAAACTTGACAACCCACAACATTATCTTTACAAACAATCTGAGAGAATGAGATTAAAAACAGATGTGTTAACACAGCCATGCAGGAAGTTAGTGCTAGTGGTAGTTAGTGCTAGTTACTGCTAGCTAATTAGTGGAGGGCAGGGAAACCACAATTAACAACAGGAGTTATGTTTTACTTTCTTCCTTTTACAGTATCTCATGTAAATCAGTTTTAGTCAAACAAACTCGGGTGCAAACATAACCTAATTTACTTTGTAAATGAAATTAAAAACTAAAATGAAACCTTTATTTTCTGTAGATGAATATCAGTTCTATTTTTGTTCTTGAGTCAATTGAATCGTTAAGAATGTATGTTTGCAGCAGTGGGTGTAAACAGGTGGATTTTTTTTCAGCAGTTTATTGGCATGCAAAAAAGAAAAAAGAAAACTTTTAAGGAGGCTTTTATGAAAACATGTTGTGCTTAGCTGCTTATCAGTGTGGACTGAGCTTTGCAGTCAGTTTCCTCTTCCTGTGCTGTTTCCTGTTGTATTTCCTCTCCTCCGTGTCCACTGACACTTTGTCCATCACGGATCATTATCAGCACTTTACCGCCAGATAATATAGTGCCAACGAAGCCTCTAAGTGACATGCAGTCCATCAGGTTACAGCAATTACAGATGACCATATTGATAGAGCTATGAACCAGTGTATCAATACTGCCTGTTAGGCCCACGAGTTTGACATTCAATCTTTGCCTTTATGACCTTGTCTCATTCTCTAGGCACTCTGGGACATATTCATATCCTCCGAATGGAAGGTCACTGCAGGGATTTCTCAATAACCTCTTGATCTCAGCAAATAGATTATAACCCTCTCATCAAAGGCAGATATTGAGAGGTCTGCCAATTATAATGAAATATGTGCAAAGAAATGGCATGAAGGTTATAGGGAATTAAGGATGACACATACACTTGGACACTGCTGATTGGAGTTTTAGCTTTTTCTATTTTTTTTCCCATTTACAACTTCGATTTTCGTTCTCTTAGCCGCATCAACTCTCTGTCTCTCTGGCACTCGCTCACTAAATCTATGCTCTGTGTGTTGCAGCTTGTTTTCTACTCACTCCGACATTATGTTTTGAGTTTAATAACTCAGAAAATGAATGTTCTCAGCCTCGTCAAGATTCACAGGCAGGGGCTGAAACTGTTTGGGGGTGTAGCATGAGGATGTGCATGCTTGTGTGTCCGTCTCAGGGTTGCTCGCCTCTATGCATTTTGTTTGGCAAAGCACGCAGATGCCACGGCCGTGCATTATGGTGCTTCATAAAAATAAATGGTCTCTGTCTGACTTCAATTATAATGGCGAATATGCAGAGGCGCCTCATTCATTAGTTTGCTTTTGCTCTGTGAGCGGGGGAAGTGGATTTGGTGTATTTAGTATCTGACTGTTGTCCTAAGTAGCAGGGATTATTCTAATGCTCTGTCAGTAGCAAGGCCTAGGCTTAATTCCCTTTTCTATTCCTGATATCCATTACAAAGGATACACTAATAGACCCACGTATTTCCAGTTCTGTGTGTTTCTTAGCCAATCTCACAATTAAACTGTCATCTGTGGTTCTGAGTATGTGTAAGCTTCTGCATTTGAGAGAGAGAAGGTGTATTTGCATATGCCTATGCAAGCACTTCACTATGTCTGGTGAATATAGGGAGAGAAAGGCCCCTTAACACCGCATGTGCCATGTCAGAAGATTGTCAGTGACTTGGCACCAACAATCAACATTTCTTTGAATCAATTTAAAGGACTGAACAACAAGCGAAACATTGTTTTCACTTGAGCTCTGATTCAATGATGATATCTGCATTATTGTAATACATATATATATTTTTTTTTCATACAGCTTCAATATTGTTGGCAAACTGCGGTGTACAGTTTCACAGATTATTTATGCTGCTTAGCCCTGGATGTCTGAATCGCAGTACTGAATCAAAGGCCTCAAAGATATAATGATATTTTGTAATTTAGTTTACCATGAACTAACTTTAGCTGATCCAACTTAACTGCTACCTAGATAGGTGTATCTACAAAGCTCAGGGAAAGTGGAGTTCAGTCACAGTACACTAAAAGTATCAGCTGAAATTGTCACTACAGTTCAAAACAGGTATGAAAACAGAAAGCCACATGTAATTTCTTCCCAAATCTGCTTTTCTTTATTTAATACTTCAACTTGCTAATGCTGAGGCACAACTTCCGATTATCCAGCTGCTTTAATTAAAGAGCTGCATTTCATACATTAAAATGCAAGAGCTTTGAGAGGTGAAAGGCATATAAGTGGTACTGTCATTTGCATGGGAGCTGCATAGTTCCTCCTGACCCAACATTAATATGAGAAACCTCTGGAACAATGATATGCACACAGAGAGCCACCAGCTGATTAATTGTCTTTCAACTAATGGATGCAAAAGTCATGTTCACTGCCAAGCAGCCACAGCAGGCGATGCACAGTGGATGAGCATTTTGCAATGTGGTAAAGTGAGGTTTAAAAGGGTGACAAAACAGGATTAATTATACATTGAACCCCTTCTGATGGCTGTGAAAAAATACTGAAAACTTTATTCAAATCCCTGGGGAACTTTGTGTCACCCCCGAAAACCTTCTCTAAATGTTGTGATTGCTTGGTTTGCTGAGCCTGAAAAGGTTTATGTTTCCACTTTGAGCTTAGGGTATTCAGGTTTTGGGGTTTTAGGAGTGCACTCAGAACTAGACTCACTTGGCTGTCTCTGATACTGCGGGAGCCTCAGCCCCAGGGAAGAGAAAAGAGAGTGAAGATAAGGCTATAGTGACACAAGCAATATGAATTTTCTAACTGGTCCACCGGTCATCTAAAAGTAATGGACACTTAAGACGTTCCTAGAATCACAAAGTGGTTGAGGCACTTTGTCTTCTTTTATTTTATTTTTATTTTTAGATGAATTGACGCAGAAAAGAAGGATGGCGACAATTGAAAGAAGAAAGGAGAGGGTGCCGGGAGAAGAAGACTTAAATATGTCTGTAAAGAACAGATACAGAGGAAAAGCTGCAGAGGGATGAAAAAATGGAACAAAATGCCACAGCACAACGGTTATAATAAGCAGCAAACAGGGAGAGAACAGTACCATTGCAGTTGTGAGTGAGAGTGCAAATGACTTGTCAGGCCCTCAGCACAGTGCACATTGGAATTAATGAAGGAAAATGTTCCAGTGGGGCTACACTCATTCAATGTGAATAATTAATACACAAGGTCATACAGAGACAAAGATGTGAGAGCCGAGTCTTTGATTTGCTGCGTAGATGGATAGATGGGTCTGTGTGTTGAGTAAAGTTATGTACTCAACAAAGGGAAACACAGCCACACAGTCATGTACAAACATGCCTCAGGAAGTTTGGAGAAAAACATGAAGAAGTTGGTCTCTTCTGCAGTTTGCTGTGCACCCAGGCCTGCTCATCTTGTCATTATGGGTTGTAATATGGGATCAGAATTGTCTGTCTGTCCATTCATCCATTTCCCTGCTTTGTACTCAACAATATCTTGGGTGTTTACTGGTGCCCATTTTCAGCTCACACAGGGTGAAAGTAGGGAACAGACCCTGAACAAGGACACACATGCACCACCACATTCACTCTCACACTCATACCTTGAGGCAACTTTGAATCTCCAAACCACTAAAACATGCATGTTTTTTGGACTGTGGGGGAAACCGGTGAACCAGGAGAAAGCCCACTTCTCCTGCCCCGTTTTTACTGACATAGTTCCAGTGTTGCTTCTGGGCAAGCTTAATTTTTTGGTTGTTTTCTGTTTCCATTAACAAAGAACAGGCTGTGGCCCTATAAAAAAACAGAATTTGATATTGTGTACCTGTCCACATGGACAGACCAGCAGCCATGTGTTCCGAACAAGATCTGACAGGGGCAAAAAAAAGTTTTGCCATGCTCATAAAAAGCTGTGTGGGTAAATAGTCCAACAGTTCAAGAACATTTCTTAGCGAACAGATGCAGGGACTTCAGGCATTTCACCATCTTCAACTCTAATTCCAGTTCTTACAGCTCCCTTGTACACTGTTTCAATGCCAAAGCTTGATAGCTCCACTGTGGTTGAGCAAGTAAAGGCAATAAAGTTTTTCAGTCAAGAAAGTAGAGTGCAGGCGTGTGTATGTGTGTGTTTGGCATGACTCCAGAAGACACAGTTCTATCTTGCTCGGCTCCCTGTTCCAGCAGTAGGACCCTGCAGACTCCAAATGTCATGTTGGATTTGTTGGCTTGCTCAGATTTTTCTCCTCTTATATATATTTTTTTCTTTGTGTTTATTCTTCAAAACTTGTCGGTAGATTTGTAGTGAAATTGCTTCTTTCTGTCCATTCTTATTTTCTTTGGCATTGTTGCGATGTGACAGGGTGTCTGGGTTTTATTTTTATTTTGAAAACTCACCATATTCTCTGTGCTGACCCTGTGTCTGACTCCTAGCGTGGCTTGATCTGCTCTTTGCAGCTTGGTACCACTTCTGTCAGACACAGAACGGGCATTTACAGCTGCATCTGGGGCTGCCTCTGAAAGGCACTGCCGCACTTGTGTTTAAAACAAAAGTGATGTCTGAAATGGCTGTAATCAGCTTCAGTAGCTGTCCAGAGGTCTGAGTCACATCAGCCCACAGACACACATTTACCACAGATATGTCGCAGTAGACACAAACTTGCAGCACTTGTGAACTGTGCAATTGTGTCGGGCTTGGTTAGAAAGTTATTTCTGAAGGACACTAAATAAAGATTCTGAGCTCTAGCTCCCCAGCCAGGTGAACTTGAAAACCCCCAGAGCTACAAATGTTATCTCAGCTGCAGCAACTGGCCATTAGGAACATGAACAGGAGATTGTAAAAAGAATGCTGTTGCTCAAGGGAAAAGAGAGAATTCATTAACTAATACAAAATGTCTATGGCATCTGGGCGCTCAGTGCAAAGAACTACACCAGAGCCCATCTTTTTTCCTTTATCCTGTTCAACTGAATCTGAATTTTTTTTTGTTATGCCTCATGACTGTGCAAGACTGTCATTTAAACATCCCCTGTGTTACTTAATGATAAGGTGTAAAAGTCCCTCAAAGACACCTGTCAGCCTGCATATCCCAGATGTGTTCGTTAGCTGCACTCACTTGCAGACAGGCTCATATTTTACCACATCCAGTGACAAGTGAAGACATCGAATGGACAAATGGGTTTAAGTATACATGGAAAAAAAAGGAAAAGGTAGTTGCATACAATAAATATACTTTTCACAACTGAGGACATGTCTGTGCCTGTTTTTTTTAGGGTCTCCTTCAACCTTGTCTCATATAAAAAATCCTGACTATGTGGGTCCAAAGTGCAAAAAGAGGGTTTTGAATTGAATTGTATGAATGTTAAACATAAAAAAAAATCACATAACATTTGGTCCAAACTGGTGCAAATGTAAAAGTTTTGGCAACCAACAGCCCCTCAACATGTTTGACAAATTCTATCCTACTTGTCCCAACAAAGGGTCTGAGAACATACTGTACACCTGACATCCCTGTGGCTTGGAGCAAGATGAATATTAAACTTAGTCATAGGACAACAGCAAAGACATCACTGGAAAGGTCTTGACCCAAAGAGCAACATATGTCAGTTTGCAAACTGTGGGCAGCTCCTGCTTGTCAGTGGTGACCTTTGAACTTTGATAGTGAGGCAATTTCGAAGGCATACAGTGCAACAACAAAATGTGTTGCAGTCAAGTTGGAAATTGTTTTGGAAATCATCCATATTTTTGGGGATAGGTTTCTATCTGAGACCAGGTTGATTCCTTCCACAGTCCAAAAATATGTATGATTGGAAACTGTGTATGTGTGTGTGTGTCCTATGATGGACTGGCATCCTGTCCAGGTTGTATTCCTAGTCTTTGTTGAATATCGGACACCATCCGCCTTCTAAAACCACAAGAGAGATAAGATAATGGATGAATGGATGATTTGTACAGTACCAGCCACAGCAGAATCACTAAATGTAGAAAGAAGCATGAACTAGTTCACTCTTTTGGCGTGTGAATCTGGCTCTGTCCTCAAAATTGTGAACTGTTCATGATCTAGTTCCCCTCTGGCTGCGTGAACAGTTTTGGGCAAGCTTGTGAAGTATGACCTGGCACCACACCCATCACTGGTCCATTACTGATGCCAAACCTGCTTTTAACCCCGGCCTCTCCTTACATCACAAATTAAGTTACCAAAATTAGCCAGAGTGCTGCTAAATGCAGTAGGTCCTCATTCCAAATCCCAAACTAATAACCACATCTGGCAGCGATGGATGGGCCAAAGCTGGCTTCTGTCTGGCCCTCCAGCTGTAGGACACAGCCAACTGTGCAGCCCGTCAGCTGGAGCTGACTCCACTGCCAACCTGTGAAAGTAGGATGATGCGGTCTGCGGATGATCAGCCATGGTTGATGGACAAAGTATTTTTCAAGTTTCAAATCAGTCTCTTAATCATCTGATAAAATAAATGATCAAATGCAACTAAAGCTTTCAATGTGATCAGTCAAAATGTTCCCATTAATGTTTGCTGTACACCATTAATCTCGGAAGGCTAAGATTACTTTGGTTCTTGTTTTTGTTTTGTTTTGTTTTTTTTTTTACTTCAGAAATCTCTTCCTAATTACAGATCAGGGCTTGTGCATATCAGGATTTTACACCAAAGTTCACACAACTGCACATGTATGCTCAGATATACTAGCAGACACATAAATAACCCACTCTGAAGTCAGTGTTGGGGTGCAACGTATCTGTTTACACTAGTTAAATATTGATGTTTGAGATCTGTCGACGACATTGGGCTCAGCCCACCCGTACCTCATCAGCTCCCCTCCTTACTAATGTATGAACAAATATGATTTATTAATTTGCCCCCAGCTCATCCCAGACTCGAATTGTTTCAAAAGTTTCTGACTACGTAATTTGCCACCCTTGTTTATCAGCCCCGCTTTTTGCGGCTCGGAACACAATGAGGCACTGTGAAGAATGTTGAGCGCTGTCATGGGAGAATTTGATAAAGTATGCACAAATTACAAAGTGGAAACAATTTTCTTGCTCTTCTCACTACCACCACACACACACACACACACACACACACACACACACACACATCGTATTCTCATTTCCCTTTTCATCTCGTTATAGCTTGCATTCTCAGTGATAAGTATGTGTCTGTTCGCCTGACAGTCAGCGAGCATATGGAGGGTGTGTGTGGTCCTGCCAAGTAATGGAGAAATCACAGACAGGACAGCGGCACTGTTGCGCATTAGAGTAATCAGAGGGAAATTATCGCCCTTAAGTAGCTTTTGGACATCTGCAAAGGGTGCTAGCATAATATTTGCAACAGCAACACATGCACAGAGGCACACTCACACAGCAACACGTACACACAGCAGAGGCAGCATGCACAGATACCTGACAGCGAACAGATGGACTCGGCACAACCTGTTCAGACATTCTTCTCTTCTTTAAAAGAGTAATCATAGAAAACTAGTGGCTGGCACTCCCTCAAGCTAATCCTTCCAATAAGTGCATGGGAACAGCCTTTTTTTTAAATAATGAATGAAAAAAAAAAGTAAAATACCCTGAATGCTGTGATTTGATTTTGTTCAGTTTTTGGGAATTAATATAGCACTTGATTAAACCAGAGAATGTAAGTGTGGATGGATTCCAACCGTTCTGTTGGACCACCACTTGCAAAAGAAGGATACCATTTCACCAAGAGAAGGATAAAGTAAAATATGGATAGCCATAACAATTATCACTGATAACTGCTGTTCCCTCATTAGTTATTTCAGCATGACTCCCACTTTTGCAGAAAAGCCAAATCTGACTTGTTTAAATGCAAGTTGCACAAAAGGCCTTTTACACCAACATAGTGCTGTCTCACTTACAAGACACACAAAATAGAGAAAAGATGTCTCTGTAAATGTTACTGTTGTGATATTTCAGCACCTCTTTGTTGGACTTTGAGAGTGTCTCCGTAGACATATCGACTTTGCTGCATTTTTTTTTCTTTTTGTGCATGTTGGCCTCATCTGTGACCTGTCTTTTCAGACAATGTGGTCAGACATGTCTGGCACGACAAGTGGCTTTCAGATTTGTGCGACTGTCAGGTCTGCTTTGTGTAAAGGTTTCAAAGGAAAAAAAAGAAAAGAAAAGGGGAAAGAAAGATTCTAGGGGGTCGAGTGAGTATATGAGTGTTCGTGTCCGCATGCGTCTACACCGTCAAAACAAAGTGGCAGGTTGTGTCTGTAGGAAGCCTGATGCGAGCGAGATGGAGCCCTCCTCTGCTTGTCCCCTCTCCCCTGGTTCTCATTTCACAGGTGGACGAGCAAATTAGTTCCAGCCCTAATCCATCACCATGGACCCCAGCTCACATGTAGGGAATACAAACAGACAGACACGTGCGTGCAACCCCCGTTCGTAAACACACACAGGATCATGTTACTTGGCATTCGTAGTGAGTCGAGATGAGAGAGAGGAGCACACGTATCAATAAACCTAGTGTTTATCAAGCCTTGGACACTGGTTCGTCACTTTTCAAACACTTTGAATCAGTGCTGGGTGCTATAGCATGCTCTTTCCACCCACTTTCTGATATCATTCCATGCCAGTGGCTCCTGCTGGTGATGGGTCCTGTTTAAGCACAGGGCATCAGCCCGAGGTGAAATGTTCCATTTTGACATTCATGTGGCTCATCACCGTCTCTGAAAAGGGGCGGCTGCTATCAAAGCCACTGCACAGCTGTTAGGGAAATGTCAGCAGCAGCAAGGAGCGTGGAAGAGAAGGGGATGCGTGGAGTGTGACAGAGCATGAACTGTCCTCATGAATGTTTCGGCTGCAGCTTATTGCGTCGACAGATTATGTCTGTGATCTCTCGGCAAAGCTGAATGTTTCTTTGCATTCTGCTTCCACAGGTCTCTCCTTCTCGTCATGTTGTAGCTACAGTAAAAACCACAAAGGCTCACTCTACCTGGGGGCTGATGTCCCATATGTGAACAGTATGTGAGCTTAACCTCACAATGATGTTATAAACACTCTCATAACAAGAAAAAAAAATCAACTCCTCTGGTTATCTCTGCCTTGGGAGCAATTTAAAATTTTCTCATCTCAAGGCTATTTGTCTGCATCCACACCACTGGGGGTTTTGTGTGTGTGTGTGTGTGTGTGTGTCATATGCAAAACTTTATCCTAATTTGCAGCATTTAAAAAAGGAAAGTAGCACAGAGAGAGCACTGCTGCCCATGATGCTGGCCCACCCACCACATGCCCCATGCCAACAGACAACCTTCACTGCCACTTAATAAAAGAATTCAGGGAGTACTGAGGCAGCTCTAATTAAAAAGCTTTTATGGCCACTTCTTTTTATTCTGCGCAGGTTATTTTTTGCTGTGCATGGTAGAATCCTGCTTCAAGAAAAAAAAAAAAAAACAGGCCAAGCTGTGTATCTTTACAAAATCTGCTTGTTTGTTTAACTCTGGTCGTTGGCAAATGTCTGCACAATATCCTTTGTGTGACACTATGCTGAAAGCAAAAAGCAGCTGTCTAATGCAGTTCACAAAAGTTTGTTTGCATAAAAGCTGCATGCATCTGCCAGTCACAGCTGAGCAATTCCACAGTTTTATCACTTTGTGCTTCTGATGCCATAGACGAACCACTCCAGCTTCATCTGAACAACTCACTTGTGAGGGAACTTCTGGCTCATGATGTTTAAAATTCACGCTGAAGCTGCTATATTTCCTTTGTCCGTCTCAATTCTCAGTCATTCCTTATGGCCATTCAGCACCAAGGTTAGCATGACGGCCGACACAGACTTACTTAAACCCAACTCAGAATTTTTTCATGTCACAGCAGTCTGTTGAGCATTTCAGCTGAGCTGGTTGAAATGAGTGAGATTGGTTCAGGAACAATAAATTTGCCTGTATCCTGCTTCTGTCTTCTTACTTCTAAAACAAGTTGTTTCATATCTCAGCCTTGGTCTTTCCTAAGATAATGGTGCCTCCTTCAGCTTTCTCCATCTTGCATCGTTTGCCAGTAGTTTTATTTGATACTTCACAAACTTTTTGACAGACATTTTACTTAGATTGTTCTTTTCCAACCCATGCACACCTATCAGCCCAGTCTCTACACGAGGCACCACCTGAGAGTACAACATACTTAATCAGGCTGAGTGTTGTGCAAGAGGAGACATTAAAAACAAGTTCCCCCCCCTTCTTGATCATAACAGGGGATGTGAGATCTCTCTCCAATGAGCTGGATGAGTTGACTTGGCACCATATGATGCTGGGAGTGTAGCGTGATGCTGTTTGCCAGGACACAGCGTATCGTTACACCACGCCAGCTCGGGTGATGAATGCTGCATTGGACTGTATCCAGGTGAAACGGGTGGATGGGACAATGGGAGGAGGTAATAAGAGGGAAAGAAGGACGGATTGCAGTATTAGGGAACAATAGAAGGTTCTAGGCTCATCGCCGTTGAAGAACTATCTAGTTGAGACACTAAGGCTACATTCACACTACAGGCAAAAATGCTACCAATCCAAATTTTTTGAAACATTTTCCACACGTGGTCCTAGATAGGATATGTATTTGACGTTTTACAAAGCAACCTTAGTCTGAACATTCATGTTATTACCGTAATGACCTACTACTGTGAATATACTGCGTATATTTTCTCCATCTACAAACACTGCTACATCTTGTGATGTCATCCACTCAATTACAAGCAGACTGCAGACATATCACACACATGCCCTCCTTTGTGTTGCTGCTGACATTAATCATCCTTGTGTCCTCCACTCTACCCATAGTCACTCAATATATCACATGCTAGACCAGAGACAGTAAAATGGTGGACGTCTTTCATGCCAGCACCAAGGAGGCATATAACTCACTCCTCTCCCCCTTCCCCTTGCACAGCTTCAGTCTTAAGGTCCAAAAGGGCCTTTAGGTCAGGAATTAAGTGGGAGTTGAACAATGTGCAGAGGGTGCTGATGTTGAGAATCAGGGAGGATAAAAGATACAGGAAGATGGAGGATCAGTTGAGGAACAACATCTGCAAATCTAAAGTGGCCTTTATACCAACTGACAACCTTTAAGGGGGTCACAAGCAGGTGAGTGATGTGCACTCTTCCTTCAATAGATCTGATCAGTCATCTGCACCTCCCCCCTGTCCAATCCACTTCGCTTCAGTCTTCCACCTACACCCTCCCTTCTTTATCATTCAGCTCACAGCCGCACAGTAAACCCACTTCCACAGGTGCAGACACCCTCCTCCCACACCGGTGAACATCTGCAGCACAGACACTGAGATGGTGATATGTTACACACACAGGTGGGCATTCGAATGATAAACCTGACTGCAACAACAACACCAAAGTGCACTATTAGAGAGAGCAGAGTTGGGAGGCAGGGTATCTACAAACTAGTGTAGTGCTTTGGAGTGCAGGTTGAACTTTGCGTGCGACATCTGAGAGAAACGGAAAGAAAGATATCACAAGTTCTGCCGTCACACTTAAAAGTCACTGAGCTTCATAGAGGGTACTCCTAAACCTATTAGTATGATCACAAAGACCACAGACTGGTTTTAAACCCTATGTGCTAAAAGAGAAAAATACCCTCTTCATCTGAACCGGTTGAAAGCTAATATTTATACTGATATACTGTGAATCAGAACAATGTCCTAATTAACATAATATTCTAATTCATTAGCTATGTACTTATCTGTATTGGGGACATGTAAGTGCACTATTAGAAAGAACACCACCACTTTACAGATGACATGACAATTTCCACTGCTAATTATTGTTGCTTATGCACAATGAAACCACTAAACCACTAGAGAGAAAAAAAAATCATTAGCAGATTTTAATTGATGTACATGTACATGTTTTTGCATGCAGGGTCAAATGGAGTCACTTTTCCAATTATTTCTTGTTTTTCAGCACAGACCTGTTGTTAACGTGACCGTGTATGTCTAGAGGGTTGTGGATCACAAAAAGGCTTCATCTTGCAAAGCCTGCAGTGGCACATAGTCCAGAGCACAAATATAGCAATTAGGTAGCCAGAGTTAGCTCTTGTACTTCGATCTGATAAAATGTCAGCTGCAGAATATCAATACACACGGGTATAATTTTGACGCACTCTTAAAGACTTTGCAGTGAAGAGCTAAGTGGTTAGAAAATAAAGAAATTCCTATAGGGTGAATAGATGCACTGGAGTTGGAAGCGACAATAAACTATGTATTAATCATTTTATTACTAGTTTGATGAGTGATTTATTCTATTGTCATTGATGATTCCAGTTATGACTTCACAAAGTGTTGTTATGATTTATCGTCATGAATTCAGTGTTATTTACAATATGTGCTATCCCTCGCAGCTCTCACATTACGGTTTAATAGTGTTGATAAACAGAAGCCACCTGATCTTGGCAATCTGTTTTGTTTTGATCATGAGGTACTGGGCAAATTTAGATTAATTAGCACCAAATGGCAAACTAAATTGAATGAAATGCAGCAATCAGACTTGTGGCTGGTATTTAAATGGGGGATGATGACAGAGTGATAGAATGTGTTTGCACCTTTTTTAGTCACAAATTGTTTATTTCACCTCACCATTTAATGACCATTAATCCATCAGAGTGTTATTTTTTATTTTTTTTCTCCATGGCAGGTGACCAAGGTTGTATCATTATTCTTCTCATTGTTCTTCTCACAAGATTGTTGATGTTTCAGTTACTTTGTCCCTCCATTTTATTAGATATACCTCTTTCTGAATCATTTCAGACTACATAGACACAATCATAAATGTCATAAATCTCATTCTGTTAATTGAATGACTTTAGAAAAAAAAATCAGTTTTATTAGTTAGTTTTGCTGTGGTTATTTGTAGGGCCATTTTAACCTGCAGTAAAAGTTTAATTCAACATTCCTGTATTTTGCATACTGGTTTTATAACTCATGAGTGGCTTTTGACAGAAGAAATAAAATAGAATGACTGAAGTTTCTGGGTTGATTGTGTGCGTGAGTTGGTAATGTGTTTTACTCAACAGATTTTACTGAATTGGACTGGGTGGACCTTTGGCAACGTAAACAGCTCATTTTTGCTCGAGTGTTATTGATTGTCAAGCTCCTGTGCGACTTCACCGGTGAGTTGCCTCGATTTTCTAATCAGGTGTTTGTTGTCGTTGCACCTGCTGTCATGATCTTGAAATCGTTTCAAGAAAGTCACAAAAACCTATCTCTCTGAGTGCATTAGTCATCATTTCCCTCAAGCTCAACTGTGTGACAACAACTTGAGCCTCCAACTTATGACTGTAGGGGGATTGATGTCCAGCCGTGGTCTGGGAGTCCACTCCATCTCTCTCTGCTTTTGTCTGAAGGCTTGCAGACAGGATAGCCTGTCTGCCACTTGGTTGGCACTCTCAGCTCGTAGTTCAGACATTTGAAACATAATGTCACTATTTCTGGGCTTTATCCAGCCTGATAAGCAGAACTGCAGCTGAGGAGAGGAGACATCTGGTTGCCAGCCTCCCATTTCACTGTGAGCAGGATTAGGTCCACTGCCTGGAAACAAAACTGTTTTATTCCACCCAACAAACAGCAGACTAGGGGTAGGCTGCGAAAGATGCTTGTCATTATCCATCTTAAAAGCTCACACAGGCTTTCTGAAGGCTTTTGCCATTCGTTGTTGGCAAACATTCATTTTCAGCATTTCAACAAACAGTTCTGGCTGTTTTTCTCTTTGCCTCAGCATGAAAGGTCCAGGTCCCTTCACTTCAAATGCCACAGTTGAGATGCTCTTCAAATGCTTGCTTTTTGCCAGGCCACATTTTTTTACTCTACTTCACTGTAAAGTCCTTTGACAAAAATGAAGAAAAATCCCTAAATGTGAATAGAAAATTGATGTGAATGGTCCGTACAAATTTGCTATTTGCAAATTCTAGACACCTAATTTCAGAAGTCTACAGTATGTCCCCCGTTCGCTCCCCTTTGTACTTGAGAAAATACACAGCAAATAAGATAATGGAAGGATATAACAGCTACAATTCCTTGAGTAAAAACAAAAACAAAAACAAAGCATACGTCCTATTCCTATGCAGAGGATCTTATTTCCAGGGTCATACTACAAAAGCGAAATGGTGGTTTCAGTTCCGGAGTGACTGTGGCAGTTGGCTGATGGAAAGCAAAGACGACAGACATGCACTCATGAACTGGATTGTTATTTCTGGGTTGCACTGTGCGTCACTTTATTCTCTGTGCTCTGGAAGGTTGGACTGGCATAGTTACTGCTGCCTGCTGGTCATTTTTCCTCTCTCAGTTTTGTTGTTGGGGACGCTGACTAAGTGCTCCAAATGGATTCTCTTCCTGCCAAGTTCAACCCCCACCCTACCCCAACCCCCCCTTCAGCCACAGCATGCTCTCACAACCTTTTTACGTGGTATGAAATAGAAATGGGTGACTAGACAATAGATGTTGGGAGATGAGTGTAGAAGAGAGCACAGTCCCTCAGAGTGGAGTTGATGGCTACAAAGTCAATTCAGGGTGTCACCTCTACCTTGCCAAGTTGGTTTGTGAAGATGAGGCAGGGATTCTGTGATTTGGCTGGGTCGTGAGGCTGTATGTTTGCCAGAACTAAAAAAAAAAGAAAAAAAGTGTTTAAGTGCTGATCATAATATATGTGTTTTCTAAGCAATAAACTGAAGTCTGGTCTGTGGTCACTGCACATCTGTGCATGTTTATGAGTCCTGGAATCACTTCAGTCTCTTATTTGGACAAAGTAAATGAAGGGCGATGATGAAGGAGATGGCGAGCTGGAGAAAAAGTGGGAGAGGATATAAAAATTAAACTACATGCTGATGTTTTTTACTTCCTGTTTGTGTTCTTCTGTGATGGGCTGACAGCTGCTGCCAAGACAGGCTTCCAGTTCAGCAAACATCTGGGCCTCCTCTGCCTGCTAAATGTGTGCAAAAAAACGAGAGACACAGAGAGAGACCAGCTGCATGATAATGCTGGTGTAAAGGTGAAGGATAAAAATACTGGGGAATACTGTGGGGAAGGAGGTGAGAATACAAAAGAAGCAGGCTCAGGCATATCTCACGGTGGCATCAACAGAGGAGCGAGGGAAATGTGTCAAAATCTATCTTGTGATTTGAAAGCCAAGATCCTAATTTACATTGCATACATTTCTTTGGAAGTCATAACATTCCTATTTAGACATCCAGAAACCTCTCAAAAGGCTCTCGTATTGATTAGGCTTTTAATTTCTTCATGTTTTCCTTATCTACTCTCAGCATTTGGATTTAAATAAATAAATACAAAAAAGACTAAATCTGGTGCATATTCCAGGTGGTCCCACATATCTGCATGATGCTAACGTCCACACTTGATTGAATTTTGTTATCTCTGTAATTGTTTTAATCAACCAATCACAATTAGCCTCCAGGAAAAACAGACTGATTGAGAGGGCAGACGTTTGTTAAAGGCTTGGTTGTGGGTATACGGTGTTTCATTGTCATTCTGATTCTTCATACTACTTGTTCGTACGGTTTGTTGGGCTCCCCAGCAACCTCATTTTATCTACCAGAAACCAGTGATACCTTTGGGGATGGAATATGTAAGATATTGGAAGCATGGAAAGACTTACATGAAATATATGAAAAATAACATGTCCCAAAAAATCTTAAACTGTGTAAGCAAACAATTTAGTTACTCCATGCTCCGAGCAAACGCAGACAGCTTGGATTGGTGTAAATTTGTCAGAATTTTTAAGCATGTAAGAAGTAACTCTTTGGATGAGTTATAGACATCGGCTGCATATCCTTTAAATCAGACCTCTGAGAATAAGAGATAAATGATCATGAAAGCAATCTGTATTAATGTACAACTCCGGAAAATGACACATCTCTAAACCATGTACATGGTGTGACAACTTGCCTGTGATTACTATAGCAACTGAATATGTGCTGAAAAAAAAAAGAAAAAGAAAAAAAGACTTCAAGAAAAGAGTGGGAGCCTGAATATGTGCAATCCTCAGAGAATAAATGAACTTTCCAAGAAAACTAGAGTAATTAATAACTCAAGTGGCATGTAAACAGGCCTTGCACTTTTCTTTGTTTGTGAGGAGCAGGAGCTATGTTTGTTTTTAGGACCTTGAAATTGCCATGTTATGAAAATGCTCCTCCTTTTCAGGTTGAGTTGAAAATAAATGATGTGTCTAATACTCAAGAATGTTATGTGGTACATTACTTTATATTCTGTCAGCCTCGTTAAAGATTTTGTTTGAATTCTCTCTTGCCTTTTGTTTGAGGTTTAAATATCCTGTTGGCAGATGTACTACTTTGTCCAAGGCTATAATCCATCACTGTAGACTCTGCTGTGCCTGTTTTGTGTAACTTTTTTTTCTTTGTGATATTCCATTTATCCCCAAGGAGAAATTCATGTTTCTCAGTATTCTCTTTTCCAAGAAGGATTAAAAGGAGTGACAGGTACAGAATGCTACTTAGCACGTCTTTTTTTTTTTTTAATCCCAAATTACATTGCAGAGTGGGAGACAAAATATGGGATGAGTACATAAATGCACAGCCCAAAAATCTGCTCGCAAGAAAATTAAAATGAAAGTAATTATTTGATGTTCCTTTCAATCTTTCTTGTCTACATCAGAGTTTCTCTCATTTACATGTTTATTGTCATCAGATAATAAAATAAATGGCAAATTTTGCTTGTATTCCATAATCGACTCTGATTTAGTGCAATAATTTGATAATCTAGTCTCGATAGCATTTTGGAATATAATATTTCATTTCCAGCACCCGTTTGGGTAGAAATGCTTTGGGAACATTTCTGCCTCTAATTACAACACTCACTGAGTTTCAACTGAAATCATCAGTTTCTGAGACATACGTCATCCCACTTCCAATCGATGGATTTCCCATTGTACTGTAGCATTCAGTGCCGTTTATAATTAATGATGATAAACATCAAGTGTATATCAGGATGCAGACCAAGGTGATATAAGGAAAATCTCAATCCAACAACACTATCATTTTGCCAGGACTTACGTGCAGAAGCAGAGATTTTGCTCACCCAGATGTAGAGGTAAATCCCCTAATTAGGTGAAAACACAAGAACCAACTGGGAACGAACAGACTCCCTCTCTGGCAACTGTTGCACTAAAGGAGGGTGAGGGCTAGTCAAACAATAAAGCCAGGTTAAGCCAGCAGGTCTTGATGGTAATACCCAGAAAAGTTAACTGCTCTCCTTCTCTAAAAGTTTTTTTTTTTTATAAATGCCTTCTAGACCTCATGTAAGACATATACAAATGTACTAATCATATCAAACCACATACCTGAAATATGTACCAATATTAGATACAAATAAGAATATTAGATAAAAAGACAAATATAAGTATCCCTACTGTTACTATATTACAGGTGGACAACAATTGTCTTCTAAAGTAGTTATCTGACCGCATCCTTCTACACGTAAAATTGAGTGTGACTATGTACAAGACATTGCAAGTCTACACGGTCTCTGGAAATAAGCAAAAACCAAGGTAGCAGGGATGTCTTCCAATCTTCTCTGCACTGGTTTTGGGGCTGCTTTGTGTTGCGAATCCTCTCAAATAGGGGACTGCAGCTGTGAGACGGCTTCTCTTCGCTCATGTTTCACCATCCAGCTTTGATCTGGATTTTGTCCTGATTGAGGCAACTGCAGAAAAAGTTTGCAAAGGCAGTTTGTGGCCAGGGCTCTCCAGCACAGCAGTAGGTGGTCCTTTTTTCAGTCTAATCCAAACTGTAGCCATTGTCTTAGGTTTAAACTGCAGTCTCTTTGTTGAATCAGAGGTGACACCAGTGAACTGCTCCTTTTCTGTAGTGTTGAAGTCGGCAGGCGGTGTTGCATTGAAGTGGTTTCAGATTCTATCATATTTTGCAGAGCCAAATACAGAATAGCTCTGGCAATCCCTTTATGGTGCACTGATATAGATGTAATGCCTGGGATCACTATGTTCTGCAGTGTCTGCACCTTGCTGAATGTTTTCAGGCTTTCATAGTAGTCTAATGGTGCGTTTCAATTACACCCTAAAATGCAAAACCTAAATATTGCAAATACAAATTGGGAATGGAAACACCCTTTTTCGCTTGTTAAGCCATGTCCGCAACAGAAGTTATCGCAAAGTTCAATGGTTTTCACATTCCCAAATGAACTTTTCTGAAGAAATGCATAACCTTCTCCAAGTCCTCCAAGTCATTGGAGGACAGACATTTGGCATAGATTCATTGACTGTCTTGCCTCCTTGCAGTCCTTTCACAAACTTTTCTACTTACTTCTTTATATTTAACCTCTCTGTGACCTTTTTTTTTAATACACCAGGATACCCCTAGGGGGCACCCTGGCTATATTGAGGGTAAATACTAAGCACTTGTTGCACATTTGCTGTATTAATGTTAACAGGGCAACATAGAAGTCTCATTTTCTGCAGATTCGTTATCATGAAATACCGTACAAGGCAGTTAAATGTAATGGTCTGATTTACCATCATCAAGTAAAGAGTCCCTTCAGTAATGGCCTCTCACAAAGGCCTGTAGGAGACCTTAGAGTCTTCTGTCTCTCTTTACCATAGTAGTAGCAGAATATTCAAGGACTAAAGGCATTACTCCTCCACTGGCCCCACGCCAATTACATTAAGCTGCAAAGGACTATTTGCTCACTTACTGCAGTGCAGACAATGCTTGGCATCTATCTCTCTATTGGCCCATCCACCCTTTTTATTGAGTACTATGAGCCCCATCGTGCTTTTAAAGTTTGGGTTTTCCCCATCTTATACAATCTACCATCCTGTGCAGAACTGGCAGTGTTTCCTTATATCACTAGAAATCTCACCACATCTTCAGGGAAAAATAAATAAATAAAGTAAAGTAGAGAGATGTCAAGGGGGATTTCAAAGGCCAGGATGGTGGTAGAAAGGATGTAAGGCAGGAAGTTTGTAAGTGCTTGCAAAGAAAAATGTACTACTGTTTCTGTTGTTCTCTGATTCAGGCTCATATCATAGCTTTGGGTCATATAATCTGCGTTATAATTTTTAAGGGGTGTATTTTCTCTCATCTTTCTCCAACATTTAAGTCTGGCAGCAGAAATGGATGCAATTATGCAGCCTTCACAGCTTTCCTCCTCGCAAACTGAGTGGCTGATCAATGAGGACACTGAGATCACAAGAGCATGAGGGTTGGGGGTGTCGCCTGGCTCAGATATGGATCAACTCTAACTTGCCATCTACCAAATAATGCCACAGGGAGTATTGGGATAGTGAAACCCTGCAATAAATCAATTTTAGCCCAGCATGTGTGTTGCAATGAGGACTGGGTGTGCAAGGTAGGGGGACAAGGTTGTGAAGGAGAAATCGATCAACATAGATTATCTTAGAGAGATTTTTTTTTTCTTTTGGTCTCACTTGTTACACAGAGATAATGAATGAACACACACATGCTCTAACATGGTAAACAGCTGGTTGATAGAGTTGTCACAGACCTCCATGTGTGGGCTGTGCTTCTGTATTACGTGTATGTCTACAGGTGGTGCAAAGTCAACACAGGTTTAGATTGGATGTTTTGTGTGTGTGTGTGTGTGTGTGTTTGTAATTCACAGTCAACATGAGTTAGATAGGAAAGGAGGAGAAAGCTGTGAGAGATAGGAGCCTTGGTCTGCATCTAATGCAAGACTACTCAGCCAGTCAAGCAAGGACTGCTTATCGTGCCACTAGTACACAAAGGCCACTAGCAAACACACCCGGACATGCAAGCATGCACACACACACACATACACACTCATACACATTCACATAAACACACACGCACACACATTAGTGCACATATGAAATTTTCCTGAGGCTGCTCATCCAACCTCTGTTAACAAATGCAGAAATGCATTCCCTAAATCTGACACACGCAAACACACACACACACAAGTTTGTTCTTTAAGTGTGCAAACAAAGTTGAACTGAGGTGATTTTTTTTTATTTTTATCTGTTCCATTTACCAGATTTAATAATTTCAAGATGATGAGCTGAGAAATGTAGTTACTCGGTGTATTATTGTGTATTGGCTTTGGGTGGATACTGTGTTTTACAACGACACCTACTGATTCAAGGATACCTGTATTAAGAGAATTTATTAATCTTCAAAAAAAAGAGGAAACTGTGGGAAGCAACAGGTTGCATGTCCAGTGCATCCATATTTGCAGCCTCCGGTTACCTTGCTGTTGCCTTCACGCTTTTGTGCATGAGATCAAGTGACCTAATCAAAGATAATCCAACCTTCAGCTTCCTGAAGGTGATTGAAAAATTTCTTGAGTGACAGAGATATCTCACCAGCCAAAAAACCTTCAGAGATGGATACTGCAAGTCTGAATAATTTGCTCATATGGCTTGTTGATTTGATCTGACTGGTTTCTCTGTGATAGACAGATGGGATGGCAACTGTCTGCCAAATACATTCTCAAAAGTTTTTGCCTTTTGGCCCCTAATTTGTTGTTAATATCCCAGATGGCTCTGCAGAAAAACCCATCTGGCTCTCCAGGTTAAATCAATTAACCATGTTTTGGAAAATATTAGCAAAGATACAAGAGTTCACCTTTGTCGCATTCTCCTCCACTTCCCGCACACATTGACAGGCTTGTGTCATGCATGAGGGCCTTCCTCCCACTGACAGGTTGATCTGTGCTGGCATTTATTGATGTGGCCCAAAGCCCGTCCTTAAGCCGCTCTCTGAGATAGTGTCGCCCTGGATGGTGGGGTTGCGGGTGGAGTGGTGGTTGGGGGAGATAAGGCAACGTTGCACACGAGTGCTTTGTTTATGATGAAGTGGTCCAGGCAATTACATTAGAGGAACGACGGAAGCCCTGATCTCTCTCTCTCTCTCTCTCTCTCTCTATCTCTCTCTCTCTATCTCTCTCTCTGTCTCTGTGACTCTTTGTCAGCCTGCTCACACTTGCGGTTTCTCAAGCGTCACCCTCAGTGTAATGCTATAGGGGTACCTCTCAAACCTTATCGGACCCGCAGTCAAGGACGGGAACTTTTGTGCCGTCCACCTTTTAATAATGCCTTGCATGGTTCGCCGAGTAAGGGAAGAAGATTTATGATGTGACAGCCAGAGCACCTGCACACAACGTCTCTCTGTTGAGAGTATCTGTTCGCTCTTTAGTAGGGGCTGTGATTTAGGAGGAGTAATTGACTGGAAATGGACTAATGCAGGTGAGATACTTTATGGTCCAAGTGGCGGCTAACTGCACAGGGTCCTTTCTTGATGAAGAAAAGGAAGAATGGAGTAAAGAGGAGAGTGCTTAAAACATAGTGAAGCGCACACACACACACACACACACACACACACACATCTAAGCCTAAGAAAGTAATTAAATGGTGTAGTGAGGCTCACGGCCTCCTCTATTTTTAAAGCAAACAAGATGAATTGCAGGGAAACAAGCTGAATCATTTCAAACCAGTGACACATTTCATCATTTTCAATCAGAGAGAGAAAAAGAGATGGAAAAAGGAAGGAGGGAGAAAAAACTAGAATAAAGCCTGAATTTTATGTTGAATTACTTATTTATGATTAAGATATGCAATATGATCACTCAAGAGTGTAGTCTCTGCAGGAGTTTCTCACGTGAAGCCCCCCCCGCCAATGCTTTGACTGCTCTAATAAAACTATGAATCACATCTTTTTGTATCACACACTGCCTGTACAGTGAGTCATTCTGTGTAAACTGTGGGCTTATGTAAAATATTTTAATGTATTATGAAATATGACTTATCGCAGGATTAGATATCAGCCAGATGTCAATAGTGTCAATTTTGTTTTATTCATCCTTTATTCTGCTCTCACATCTGGATTCAAATCTTGTCTCAGCTCATTAAACAGCCACAAATAAGGAAATAATTATGCCCTTATGATGTGCCGCAGCAGAGTCATCGCTGCAGACGATAGCCACGTAGACAAACCTACAGCAGTCCAGATGGACACTGTAGCTTAATACCATCATGTCATGGGGTCCATATGTTATTCAGCATCTGAGTTCTGTTTGTTTAGCAGTTAAGCATCTGAAGGTCTCTGGAGATTGTGGGAGTAGGACGAGAGAGAGAGAAGGAGTGACAGAGAGAGAGAGAGAGAGAGAAAGAGATAGAGAGAGAGAGGCAGAGGAGAGCTGCTGCCCACAGGAAACACGCTCTGACATATGTGGAAGCGTACAGCTCCTTTGGGGGGCAGCTGAGGGAGTGGAGTGGAGCTGAGAGATTCCTCGAAGCTGTGGGGAGAAGGGTGTGATCATTCTGTCATAGGGTATTATTGTCATAATGCATAGGCACACACACACACACACACATACGCACACATACTAAAACGGGTGTGTACAAACACGGGCACATTGGACATCTGATGCATGATATGCCATGGCAGCCCCTGTACAGTACATGCAAACACACAGCTCCACATAGACCTGTAGCGTGTTGACGGCACCCCGCCCCCCAGATGGAGCCCCATGGGGGCTGCCATTTTCTGCACTGGCACCTGTCACCTGGATCACGCACAATAAATGAAACAAGCACATCAACCTCTGCTCTCTTCCACATTGTTATCCACTTCGTTCTCTCTCTTCCCGCCCCTCCATCTCCCTTCACCCCCAACTTTCAATCCCAAGCGTGTTAAACCAGCCAGGTATGATAATTTGGTACCTAGAGACATGCTCACTTTGCTTGTAGAGTCACCGATTGCTACAGTTTCCCAGCTTAGCTCACAGATGCTCGGACCTGGCTGTGAATCTGACAAAAGGAAATACCTCAATTTTGGCTCTTCTTTCCTGACTTCACATGAAAGGTAGAGGCTTATAGTACGGTTGGAGTAAAGCATTAGAGGTAGCTCGAATCGTGTGAAAAGGTAATAAGTAACAGGGGGCATGGTTATTTTATTCACTTAGAAAAGTAGAAAATCTCACTTTGTATTCCATGTTATTTACAGGTAAGTTCGGATCTTGTGTTTCCTACTGTACATGAAAGTCGGATTTTACTGTATGTCATGTGTTTATATATTTGTATCTTCTGTATTTACCATCTCAATATGTGAATAAGACAATCATAGGATATATAAGAAGTTGTTTCCCTTCTCCTGGTAACCCCTGTTACCATGTCCTTGATGACTTTCTTTACTTAGGGTAAACAGATGAGCCCTCAATATTGCATCTAACTGAGAATAAAAATAGCAGAAAGGTCAAAGTCATTCAGCTTCTGGAATCAGCAGATAAGCAACTGCATTGTAATTATCATTCTATATTTTGAGAGCCTAGCGTATATGACTCATATCTTTCTAGAAATTACTCCTCAGAAGGTTGCTGGATGTACTTTTTTTTTAGCTCTTGGCTTATTTAAGGAGTCTTTTTGCTCTACTTTCACACAAAGAGAAAATCATTATGAGAAATCACAGTTTGCAGATATTTGGAATTCACTTTCGATCTGCCCTGTGCTGCATATCTTTCCCAACTTTAACCATTTAATTGTCTTCCGCGAAAGAAACTTCTTTACAAGGCAGACTGAGGTCATGTGCGACGATCCTGGCTTAACATATTGATCAGTTTGGCTTCTCCTGTTTTTGGAAACCTGCCCCCTTGTCATTTTCATGAGTCCCCGTCAAAACTCTTCACACATTTGGTGTCCATTTTGTGCCATTATGAGGGCAGTGAAGTAGAGTTCCTGGCAGAGGCCAATCACTCTGAGCTTTCCTCTGTTTTTCTCCCCACAGCCAGCTCAGGATTCCTGAAGCACAGGCTTTTCTTACACCATTGCTGACAGGCTTAACCCACGTCTCACTGCTTCCCATTGTATGTGGTGGCAGCACATGCTTTTCTTTTGTGCGGTTTTATCCATATTTGCAGATTTGTCCATATATACATGGCAAACTGGTGAGAGCTAGACATTACAGAAGCATTGTGCTTTTGCAGTAATTGGTGTGTTTATGCTAAGCGTACAACCAGTGCACATGAGAGGGTTTGTGATTGGATGACAAGGTTCCTCACATATGATACGATCCACACATCTACGATACCACTGTTGCAGGCTCTGTAAAATATCTGCATAGTGGTTACATTGTCAGAACATATGGTTTATTTCATATGGGACAAACCACTGTGAAGGGGACAGATAATAAACAGTTGTGCGTGAGTGTATGTACTGTATATCTGTGAGTCCATAACATAGGCTGAGGGTAGAAAGGGATTAACGAGAAATTTTAGTCATGAGTGTGTTTGTAGCATGAAGACGCCAGAAAGCACTTTCAGAGGCACAGATGGGTGCATTAGTACACAGTAGGAGCTTATGATTTATTTCTTTTTGCAGCCAAAGTCTTCATGGGGGGTTTAGATATAATTATTTCAGATTTTTTTTCCCTCCTTTTGATGTTGTTGTTTGGGGTCCTCACTGGCAAGGGTGTTCATTTTATAATTGTTGGGGTAAATGGCTGCTGTCAGATCTGCAACATTGTTCCTCTGGAGGACTAAAGAAGATGAGCGAGCAACATTGTGGCGAGAGGCCCCGTCGTCCATTTTTAAAGGTCATGAGCGAACAAGATAAATCTCTGACGCTGTGACAACACTGGGTGTCTCCTCTTTTCTGTCACTTTCCCTCTCTCGCTCTCTATCTCTATGAACTCATGCTCTCTTGCTCCCTCTGTCTCCCAACTCTCAGTTGCCTGTCCAGATGAATATCCCAACATTCAATCTTTGAATTTTCATCCCAAGATTGATCAATCACCACTGCAAATTGCTGTCTGTCTCTGTCTTCCTCTCCTCTACCATTCCCTGTGCAGCTGTTATCTCTGCTACTGCAATGTTCCTCATCGTTCCCTTCCTGCCATCAGTTCTGTAACTCCCCTTTACCACCATCTTTGCTTTCCCACAAACACCTTCCCTGCTGCTTCTCCTTCCTCTCTCTGTTCTGCTTCTGGTCAGCTCCTCCTCCTCTCTCTTCTGCATCCTTTTCTCCCCCTCTGCACATCTGCCATGCTATCCGCATTATGTTTCCAGTACAACTTAATATCAATTCGGCAAACTTTGTTGGCTTAAATGTCAAAAAATTTGTCCTAATTATTTGCCAAAATGCCAAATCCTTTACAAAGAAAGATAGATTCTTCTGTGTAAGAAAAAAAGGGATAAAACTGCATTAGTAAATAAATCTCTCTGCTCATCTGCAGTTGTTTTTTTTTTTTCTTTTTTTATGTGGCTAGCCGTGGTGGGGGATCCAACTGTGATGGAGTGCCAAGATGAAGGCTCCATCATCGTTATTATTATTCATGATTTAGGCGCGTAAAATCAAGACCTTCGTGAAGTAAACAGGACAAGCCGATGGTAAAGAGAAGCCTTGGCCCCTCCGCTATAAATTCCCTTTGCGAAAAGGACACTTTGATATTCGAAGCTTTATTAGTATGCCCTTTCTTTTGGCATTGTAAGGGAAAGTAAACTACTATTCAGAATGAGATTTAGAGCCCTTAGGTGATAAAGAAAGTTGTGGTGAGATGGGAGATGACAGAAGACAGATAGGGCAGGGTTCACAGTGAAAGAAGACGATAAATCAGCATGCAAATGGTTATTAGAAAATCTCCTGCTTATCACCAACTCGGCAGAAAGACCGGGATGTAATGACTTTCTCTGCGTCTGATTAAAAGCAGACTTTTTTTTCAATGGGCAAGTCGATATGAAGTATGAAAACATGTCCGTTGACAAGTAGTCGTCTTTTTTTTGCCTCTTTTTGACTTGCTGTTTCATCACTCCAGTCTCCAGCACAGAGGCAGAGAGCTGTGGGAAGATGAGAGCAAATGGAAAATGAATAAGCAACATCTCATATTTATTTTGTGGGGAACATAGCTGAGGAGATAGTAGACGTACAGTTGCGAATAACAAAAGGGACAAAGGGATGTAGAAATGAAATGTAACAACTTCACATGTTGATATAAAAAAATACAGCCCGGTGCTACCCGTCAGAAATACTGAGCTGTTCGTTAGCTCAATCCTATCCAGCAGCTACTAGTGATTTCCTTGGTAGTTCCCTCTCAAATACATTCTGAAGACACCCGTAGAAGTGTCTGAATGATTAAAACAGATTATAGTTAACTGAAAGGCACAGGAAACAGATGGATCCTTCTCCCCAGCCGAAAAGAAAGGGATGGCGTGACAAGGAAGCAAGCTGCTAATGAGCTGCTGAATAATAGAAGGTCTGTGTGTCTCTGTTTTCATTTAGTTCAAGTCTCCGTGGCCTTTAAGGTGGCTTCCTCAACAGGTTTGAGTATTCAGAAAACAAAGACACAGAGATGGAGCAAGATATTGACAATGTGTCTGGAAAGAGAGGCAAATACAGTGAGAAATCTCTGCTCAAGCCACTCGTCTCCAGGTATCAATAGCAAAATGTCCTCGGGGATCCTCACTTAGATCAGACTCTGCTTTGCAGCTTGATGCACTGCAAGACTTGTAACGGTTTGTAGCACTGTTGTAGCACTGTGGTGCTATCATTGCTCGAATTAGAAGTAAAAATAAAAATCTACATTCTTCCTCCTTTGGGGCATGATGCTTCTCTGTGAATTCACATACTGCTATTTCATCTTTATACGCAGTGTACCTTCATACTACTATGAAACTGCTAGAGCTGTACAGCAGGACCTCATTACAATGAGAACCTTCATCGGCACAAATACTTAATAACATTCACTCCCCACTGTAACAACTACCAGAGATATATAGTGGGAATGTTCATGCCAAAACTTTGCTGAAAACAGTAATCTGTGGATCGTATCTGTGGCCTAGTTTGCTTATAAAGATTTTGCTTTAACTTCATTCACACCATGGAATAGGAATTGACTCATTTGCTGAGTATATATGAAGCAAATTTTGCCGTACAGCATCCAGGCCTCACTGAAGGGTGTGGATTAGATCGGGCTAAACCTGCTGGACAAATCTTGTGCTTATACTACAGTGCTGTCACCTGTTAACAGAGCTTGACATATTCTGGTAAGCACTGTCACCTCACAGCAAGAAGGCTCCAGGTTTAACTCAATTTTCTTTCTGCAGCGTTCTTCCCTTCCTCGTTTTCTTCCAGTTCTCACACCATTTAAAAACACACATCCAATCCCGGTGACTTACATTTATGGTCCTAAACTGGGTACTTTTTTATCAAAGTGACCTCAGTCTGAAGGGTGATGTTGCATCATTTGACAGCAGTTAGGTACAAAAGGGCAATGGATGGATGGCTGAATAGATGGGTAACGGAATGCGAGATAAAATGTCTTGGCAATGTATCCGTGCATCAGAGGTATTAAGTGCTGGTTATTGATACACAGTTAATCACCGACATTTAAAAAAATGGGGGCACATATTTGGCAGATTTGTCTCAGCAAAGCGCAATAGAGGCGTACAGTGATACAGATGGTGATAAATGATGTGTGAGTGTCTGTGAGGGCATGAAATGCACCTGCATGAACCACATCTGACAGTGAGCGGCAGAGCGTTGGTGATGGAGCAGCGTGGAGAGTGATGGATCAGCACAGTGAAAGAGGGCGAGGTGAGAGGCAGATTTCAGCAAAAGATGTGTGAGGAGGAGATCAGGACAGAGAGGATTAAAGAGCCAGTGTCATGTGGGTGTGTGAGCGTGTGTGAAAGAGAAAGTAGGTCTTTTAGGAGCTTTCTGCTGTCTTACAATGCAGGGGCAGGGATGAAAAGAGTAAAAGTAGATCTGCACCACATGAGCACGAACTCTCCTTCTTTCTCGCTGCACCAAGCATGGTGCGTGTGAGTGAGTGTGTGGTAACAGGTTAAAATGGGAAACGGAAAGACTAAAATACTGCAGTTGTGCTGAGCAGCATGGAGAAGCTTTTTCTGTAACTTCTCTGAGGATATTGTGGCGACTGTGCTCACCATTAATCAGAGCTTCCCGTGGGCCACAGCCATGCCTCAAATGCTGTAATCAGGGAGAGAGAGAATGAGACGGACAGACTAGATTGCAGCAGACCTTTTACTGTAATACACATGAATAAAAATGATGTGGTGCAGGTTGTGTAATTTCCCAGACTTCCCTCTGTGGACTAAGTTTAACTCATGGTGCAGAATTAAAAACTGGAGGAGAGCAGAAAAAGTCATGGCAGTGACCTTGACCGTTCATATGAAGATAGCCACCTCTATCACACAGGCACAGAAACACATCCCATTATTGCACTGTGTCATGTAGTATTGAGACTAAAGTCTCTTGAGACAGTCACAATTTACTCTCTTCCAGTGTTCAAGAGCAGCTTGCAGGCCAGAGTTCACCCAACCTACTACACAGTAACTAACACTACTGAAAAGTGAAGACATTGGCTATCAAGTTTGTTTTTTTTTCAGTCCATTCTTCAGCATAACTAAGATTTCTCATGATTCTTTGTGCTGTTTTTTGAAAATAATTGCAATATTTCTAAAATTTCACTCAAGTGCAATTATTGGGGTTTTTGCGCATGACCCAAAAAATTACATCTGACAAGAGTCTACTTTGAGGAATATGGTCATCCAAAATAGTCAATGGTCAATTTAGAAAATGTTCTGTCTCACTCCATATTGAACCATCTTGTTTGAAGTGACCCCCCACAGCATGTCCAGTGACCTGTAAATGTGAAAAAAGTGTTTCCATTACACATTTTGTGATAGACTTTGGTATCAACACTTCATGAGAGTTCAAAAATGTTTTAGCAATCCTTGAGAGATTTTGAAGGAATGTAGGTGTTTCCATTACCTTTTTACCTTTTTTATTACTTTCATTACCTTTTTACACATTTCTAGGGGTAATGGGAATGTAGCTTCTGTCTTTTTCTAATGAGGCACTGAGGGTCAACATTGAAGTGTGTGTGTGTGTGTGTGTGTGTGTGTGTGTGTGTGTGTGCGTGTGTGTGTGTGTGTGTGTAAAACCCAAAAGCATGATTCTTGACCACCTCACAGGCCCATAAAAATTGTCACACTCCCTATAAAAGCTGTTATCTGTGCAGCTTCATCTGCTCAGGAGGATGTGTAGGCACCACAGCAGACTCCGAGGTGACGGTCACGTCACACGACATGAACACCAACAGTCAGAGCTACACCTGCTTTACAACCAGCAGTAAAGAATCAGACCAGAGATATTTCATTTCTTCTCAGTGGTGACAAATCCCAACAATCCTATCAGAAGCAGCTCTGAGCCGTTTTGCTCCTACCAGAGATGTAAACCTCATCACTCAAGCGGGAGTGTCAGAGTTTAGGTTTATTTTCACCAGTAGATTTGGTGCACCATAGTGAGTATTTATAGTTCTGTGTTGCACTAAAATTGAGAGACAGCGCACTGCCCGTTTTAATGATGGAACATGTCAGTCTGCGCAATATTGTGGTTAATTGTTGTGTTTTTGGACAACAGTGGAGCTTTATGGCACAGAAGGATAAGCTAAATTAGGCGTTGGCTACGCAGACAATGCTTATTAGCAGGGAGAATTCATCTGCGGTTCTTGTGTTTTTGAGGGATTTGAAATATAAACAGACACATCCTTCAGTGCAGTGTGCTGGTGCACCACCTTTATCTAACAGATCTTGGGGGTATTATTTAATGGGTTTCTCTACCAGGTAAGCCTTTGCTTTGTAAAATGGAAGGAAACCACATCGACATGATTGCCTCACATTAGGCAAAGTGTTTTTTAGTGCCATAACAATCCCTCGCTTCATGTTATTATACATAAAAATGATTCAGTGGATTTTCACAAGGTGAGATAATCTGTGTTGGTAGATTACAGCTTGCGTTTCATGACTGATGTCACCATAATGGTGCAGGAGAAGGCACCTAATGAGAATCTTTGCCGTCTGTGAGACAATGCGTGTAGGAAATAATATATGCCTGTAATCATGAGCTCACTTTGTTTAATTTCATGCACGTGAAACAAAATGCATTGTTTGGTACTAAGTGATTTTTACATGCATAGGTCTATCTTCTCAGAAGTTGTAAAATAGAAAAAGTCCTTTATTCTCATGCTTATTGTCTTATTTTCCACATGATGTGAGCACAGCTTCATTGAGTACCATATTTTCAAATGTTTTAATCAAATGGAAAATAAAGTTAATGACCTTACAGATTGTACACTACATCACTACTGCTTACTCCATTCCCTGTGCAAGGGAATGCAAGACTACCATAAAGCAGACTACCGCCTCTGTAGGTGGAGGTGGCCTCGAGAGGTGATGTGACCCTCTAGAGTCTCACGTTTTAGCTCTTTCTCCTCTCAGCATTCAGCTGCAGTTTTGAGTCCCAGGGAAAAGCATGTGTGCCACCACGGGTGGTAGTGTGTGTTATTAATGGCAGGGGAGCTCTGGAGAGGGGTCACTGGTGAAACACATGGGGTCATGTTGGACTGTTCATGCATTAGGCTGTGGCAGGGTATGTGGTAGAGTGTCCGTGTGTGTCTATGTGTGTGTGTGTGTGGGTGCGTGTGTGTGGCCTTTCTAAGGGGTGACTGGGTTTCTGAAAAGCATGGAAAACTCAGTGACAGGGTTATATTGAAGAGGAGAGGGGGGTCACGTAACCAAGCAGAGCATATGTGTGGAAGTGAACATGCTCCGAGGTGACGCATGCAGCCGTGCGCGGACGACTGAGGCCAGGTGATCCATACCTGGTGTCATGTCGTCGCTGATAAAGCAGCAATGAGAGATCATGATGCTCTCTGGCTCTCAATCTCTACCCTAGAGGAATCTGTGTGTAGAAATATCCACAGACTGCCAGCTCTAGGGAGCACAGATTCAAAAGCCATTGATTTCCATAAGATATTTTACCATTGCGTTAATAAATCTACAGATATGTTCCCATTACAGCATTTCACAAAATTCAATAAATAAAATTTGGTCTCCTTAACTTTCATGGCCAGTGACGTTTTGCGCATTTCCCAAGGCTATGGTAATACACCTTGTTATTCAAGACAAACTGGGCAGTAAATTACATTTTTATGATAGAAACATGTCTAATTTTGCAATAATATAGCTCCTTATTATTTCTTCTCCATTCCTTTTCTCACACTCTGATCGATTGAGCAAAATTTGTCCTACAGATCTTTCTGTTTTAATTCACTCATGCAGGGTGGTTTGCGGTTTATTCAATGCAAGAGGCTTACGTTGTAATGTTGTATGTAGCTCACGAAGCTACTCTCATGGTAAGATTTTCTGATCCCTTAAGTAATAAAAAGAAATGCAGAGGCCAAGTAGGTCAGCTGGTAGGAGATGTGTCTTGTGCTGAGGCCGAGTCCTCAGCAGAACCCAGGTTTGATTTTAGCCCCTGGCTGTCTGCATGTTTTCCCCTTGCTCTTGCTTTCTATTCTGACTCTCTGCAGCTGTTTTTGTCCAACAGGGTCCAAAAAAATATGGTTTCATGCACCTGGGAGACAAGGAGGGATAAATAAATGACAAGATTTTTGGATAGGATTAACAAATAAGCATGTGCTTGCTTGCCTTTCCCAGGTGCATCTGATGAGAGGGTGTCTGATTAGTTCGCTGCTCCTGCCATAGGTGTATCCAGCAAGTGGAGTAGCAGCATTTTTAAAAAAAAATTTAATGAAGACAGATGAAAGACAAAAGGCAGCCATTTTCAGGCCAGATGGATGAAGTCAAATGATCCATCTGGATGGGATGGAGTGAAAGTTTTGAAACAAAGCTTGTCATTTGCTACGTAAAACCCACATTTAAAATGAAATGGAGTTAGTTCAGCCACGTCAAGCTGTCAAGCTCACTTTCTGCGCTGACAGTTTAATATAGAGGCCACCTCCTTTTTTCAGCACAGAGGTGCACTATGGTTGCACTCCAGCAGGACTGCAGACTAAGCCATATTAACTACCTGCTTGACAGTGACTGCAAAGTGAAACACATCTACACGCATAGTTGTAGGGATAAATCACAAAAACAGGAGATTTACAATACAAACACAAAGGAATAACACAATAATAATCATACAACATAACACAAGATAATTGTACAGATAAACAACTGCTGGATTGATCTTGAGAAAAAATGAAAAATAAACAGAAGAAAAAACATTACTGCCTGTGTTGTTAAAGGAGAAATCAATAGCGTTCATAAAGCCCAGCTTCAGTTCAGTCAGAGATGAAGCAAAGGCTGACGTGGCTGTGGAGCCAAACTAGCAAACAAACAAACAAATAAAAAGCAGTCGGCAATGATGGCAATGACAGCAGGGTGGAAATGTTTAGAGATAGGTGGAGACAACACAGCATTATATCGATGATTGGAGGCCCAGGTGTATTCAGTAGCAGGAGAAACAAAAAGGCTCAGAGTGAACAACATGGCCACTGGGGAGAAGAGTGATACCTCACCTCATTTTACAGGCTACAGAGCTAATTAGCTGTTCAGCTGCAGCACATTCAGCAGAAGGTAAATGTCCCCATCTCTCCCGTTCCCTATATTGTAATGCTGCCATCCTGGCCGCTTTCCAGATGTTGCCAATCAATCATGCACAGAAAAGAAGCATTTCTGATGCAAATATACAAGGAGCGTTTCACCACGCTCTCAATCTTTTGTTGCCCCTGTTCCAACTCTCAAAGTGAAATAATTAGGCTGTCAAAGTAAAACATGAAATGCATTGTTCTGGTACTGCTTTAAATTCAGAATAAATCCAACAGGATTAGAAAATTAAGATGTTCTGTTTTATACTTTGTATGAACTTTTGTGGAATTCAGGGGTTTTGCAAAAATGATAAAAAAAAATACAAAAGTTCTTTGATGTTATTTTTATCATCAAAAAGGATGACTAACAGTGAGTTCAGGTGAATGTTAACAGCAGAACCGTTGAATTCTTAACCTTCCAGTTGAAAATAAGTATAATACTCCATACAATGCTATATAATACAAAGTCTGTAGTAGGATGGCTGCACAGTTGAGAAGACCAGGCACGTGTGCTGAAGTGAGGGATTCCTCCAGTGGTCTGCTATCTTACAAATACTGGACTGTGTGAGTGGAAACATTCGGGTCTGTAATGAGTCAGATCAATCACTCTACAGTGTCTGCAGCCTGGAGCTCAGCTTAAATTAGCCAAGGTAGAAGGCTCACGGGGAGAGGAGTGCAGTCCATGGAGACTCAGGAGTTAACCCACCAACTCGTACATGGCTACCGTCACTAAAAGAGATTAACCAGGACGAGAGCTTGACATATGTTTCCTCCTGTGAGCATTCCTCCCGCTGCTCATTCTCTCTTCCTTTTTTTCCCCCCTATCTTTCTTCCCCTCGCTCTCTGTTTCCTTATCTGCCCGCCCACCACCGCCTCAGATAAAGCCAACAAATCTTCCGCTTACCTCTCTCGCCACCATGTTTGGTATATCCCCCTCTTCCACTCTTCCGTCCTCCCCCTCCTTTCTTTTTTCTCCCCTCTCTCTTTCTATGCCTTTTTCATGATCTATTTTTCTCTTCATGTTGACTTATGTCTGCTCACGTCATGACCTTTTTTGTTTTGCCTAAGTCTTCCAACAGTAGCATGACAAATAGGTGATGGGGAAGTAGAAATTCTCATGCTCAGAGGTTTGAACCTGGTTAAAATTACTTTCATGTGAAATTACTTCAGTCATCTATCCAAATCCCTACCCCGCAAGTATAAATAGGGCTGTATGTATGCAGGCCGCATATTCACAACGCCTCATTAGGTTATGCAATAAAGAAGAAGGGGGAAAAGAGAGGAGAGAATGGCATGTGTGTTTGTGCGTGTGAGTGAATCTTCTGTTTTCATTTTAACCTGCTTCTTCTGTAACGAATTTACATTTAGCTTCATATTCCAGGAGTAAATTATTGAGTAGATGATTGAACTACAAAAATTTTCTTGGAAATGGAAATAGCATTTGTAAGATTCATGTTGCAGAATGTGTGTTTGTTGAGATCAGTCAGTCAGTTAGTCAGTCAGTCAGTATCAGCTGGCAAAAGAAATATATTCGATTTATCTTGGGTGAAAAAATAATCAGCGAAATACTGGTTCCTGCCCTCAAAATTTTTTGATGTTTCAGGAAATTACACTAATAATTTCAGTTTCACTAAATTTTTCAAATTTTATTTAAATTGTAAAAGATATTGTTATTATAATTATATACAAAAAGAAAACAGCAGCTGTAACAGTGACTTGATGTCCCCTTGTTTCTGAGCAATTCTGACACTTTTACCCAAAATTTGGTGAATTGCCTCTCAGCAAGATGGTTTGAAACCTGGTTGAACCAATGACCTTTCTGCATTCAGTTTGTATGTTCATATACTTTTCTCCAGGGCCGAAAACCACACATGTTGCCCATCAGTGTGCATGTGAGAGCGCATGGTGTGTGTATGTGCTCTGACTGGCAACCTGTCTAAGAAGTATTCCCTGCCTTCATGTGTGGTACTCTAGGGTACAAGATGATGGATGGATGGACGAAGGAAAAATATTCAAGCTACTGTACAGTATGTACAATGTAGTTGTTGTGAATGCAGGACACACCTTTAGATAATAATATTTGTAGGATAAAGTAACAGATTTTACTTTTTCTAGATAATATCTGCTGTCAATAACAAGAAAAGATCACATCTCTTCAATGTGAAAGAACAGAGAGAGAAAGCATTCTTGTGTCCACCGATTCCTCTCGTCTTATCAGATGGGCAGAGGGAGAGGCCTTGACATTATCAAGTAGAAAGGCCTGGCCAAGAGCGATGCTACCTGGATAAGGCCACAGAGAAGAGGGCCAGGGGCATCATGTGAGAAAGATCAATATTGAAAAAGAAGCAGCAACAATTCATTCCATTCCAGTGTACACTCTGGTAGTATAAAAATGACATTTCAGAGTTTATATCAGCTGAAAACCTTTGTGTGAATGTGACGAAAAATCCTAGCTGAGTTTTCTGGCGCTCGAAACCAACTTTCCTCTAAAGCCTCTTCTTTCATGCGATCGTCATGGCACTTGACAGTGATTATTCATGTGAAATATGCAAGTTTGCAGATTGAGGCTGTAAACCATTGAGGTAAACAGTCAAACATTAGCAATTCCACAAGCTGTTTACATGCAACAGTACAGTGATGCATGTTGAGCTCATGCATACTGCTGAATAAATTCAAAGATTAAGTTGACAAGTGTTTAGCAATGATAGACATGGATTGTAAGGAACTGGAGAGCATATGAATGTGTGTGTGTGTGTGTGTGTGTGTGTGTGAGTGTGTGTGTGTGTGTGTGTGTGCCTCATGGGTGTGCGTGTACATGGGCGTTTGCGAGTGATATTAATGAGTTTATTCAAAAGATGGATTTAAATCGCTGGGGCAGGCAAGACAGCAGAAGAGCTCGTCAGCTTGTCAAAAGCATACATAAGCAGCAGAGACAAACAGCGTCACTCATCGACACCCCCACCATGCAGACCCCCCCCCCACCCCCATGCAGAAACAACAATTAAGTGGTTGAGCTGGCAGTTGTTATGCTGTCAGGCAAGTGAGGGTTTCTGTAATGCTACTTAATTAATCTCTGCAAATCAAATCGCTGGTTATTTTGCTTCGCATGGCAATCGGATTTGGAGCTTCACACTGTCACAGGATACTCAGCCTGTGAGCGGATAGAGCTGGTTTTTCACACATCCACTGTGTGTCTGAGATGGACGATGGAGGGTACGGCCAGATTTAGGAGAGGAAGTCGAGGCGTGAGGGTATGATGCAGCAGCAAAATGACATTGTATACCGCCTCAGTGCATTTCTGTTCTTCCACAGGCCACAGTTTAGCTCCAAGCAACTGTTCACACTCAGACAACATCAAGTAATATCTTGATCAGGACTGAAGTGTAAGGGGGTTGGAAGCAGTCCTCTGCCTCATCCAGTCTGATTTTAGAGAGACAGCTTGTACCCAAGAAAACTTCTTCTTTTTTTTTTTTGGAAGTAAATCATATGAATCTCAGAAAGTGAGTGAGTGAGAGCCCTTGTTACTTGGCTACAGCCTAAAAAAAGCAAAAAAAAACAAGTGGCGTTCAGCAGCTTCCTGAATGGTTTTCCCCTGGAAAACAATCATAAGACGGATGAGGGTTTATAAAGGGGTCAAACTGGAATGATTCACGTTTGTGATGGTGATGAGGAAAGAGATGGATATGCAATGGATGATGAGACGATAATGACCAAGATAATCACTTGATCATCTTAAATGGCGGAATAAATTTAAAACAAAAATCAGGCGCATGCAGAGGGCAGACCTCATAATTGTTTCAAACCCACAGTGAAGTGTTGGGAGGCACTGAAATTTGAGAGGGAACACTGTACAGTTTGTTACAGGAAGAATAAATCGAGGACTACCTGCAATTGTCACAATATGAAAAGAATACAATATAATAACTGTCACACAGACATGATAAAAGCAGCCTGAGCTCTTTTTAATTGTGATTTAGTGTGCTGTGTTTTCCCAACAGATATTCACCGAAAATATACTAGGTACCTCATCGGTTCTTTTATCCTTTAATGCACTGGATAGAATGTGATCTACAACGGAGGCTTTCACTGAGAGGATGAGAAGGTAATGTATGCACACATGAAAAATGACCAAAGCTGACAGAGAAATCAATTGCACTGCATCAGTAAGTGAGCAGTGGAATCTTAAAAGGATTCGGCAACATGAGAGAGATGAGGCTGATTGGGGACATGTAACCTCTCGTCCCACAATTTTCATCACGCCCTTTAAAAGTCAGTGGGGTGTGGCATGTAAGATGAAGGCACCTCCTATGTCATCATGAACCATCACACAGCATCATGGATTATTTGAGTCCCTGTGATGAAAATGTCCTGCGTAGAACAGCTTCTGTGGATGACCTTTAGTTATGATTACCTTCAGAAGCCACATCCGTACTGTCAGAGTTAATCGACTGCTTTTATTTAAATATGTTAGGACTGTGATATACTGTTTTCTGGGCTGACATGCTCTGACTTAATAGTTCGTGGTTTACAGTCCTGTATTTTTTTTTGATTTTGTATGATTTATCCAATGAGTCGTGTCTAATTCTGGTTGTTATATTGAAGTGCTTCTGGAAAGTGCATTTTTTGTGAAACTGTGAATATGTTGTGCTCCAGTTCAACCCCTATTCATACTTTAATATTTGTCTGAAATATTAACTATTGCACACACTCAATGAGAACACTAACACTGAAGACTAAAACTCATAAACCAACACATTTCTCACCAATAATTCTAACAGTATGTCACTACTACCATGCCACAACACATTCCTTTTGATTTTCTAAATAATAATATAAGGCTAGCAGAAAAGTTTTTTCTTTTTTTGCTGTAAGCGCAACTGAGGAGGTACATTTTCCATGAAGAAAGTGAATAAATACACTTATACCTTTACCTGTGATTGTAATGCTTGGCATAGTGGGGCCTGGAAAGATGAACGGGGGACACCCAGTTTTTCAACATGTTCTGAAGTTTAAGGTCATGACTAGGTGAGCAAACTAGGATGTCATAACAAGTAGCTCAAGGCACACACGTGGATATACAAGACACAGAAGCACAAAACTGCTGCTCTCCAAAGAGGCACTTAAGGCAGAAAGAAAAGCAGCATTGCTAAAAGCTGGCACATTGTACATAAACGGTTATTCCTTTTGGCTGAAAACTCTTGTAAAATATGTAGAGAGCCTGTGACGAGAATGGCTGATAAAGGACACTATGGAGAACACAGCACCTGCTCCTGAGTGCATATGATGAATAGCAGCTGGCTTGGAACATAGAGTTGCTCATATGGCTTGTTCAGCTTCTAATGAATCTTTGATGTAACACTAAATGGAAGCTTATTGGAAGAGAGAGAGGGGACGTGTGTGGCGGGGGGCATGCTAAGGCAACACAGTGTATGTAACATGGCCCTGTCGTAGACAAGCCACAAAGATGTTGAAGCTCAAAAGTTGAGTCATTTTAGCTACTGGATCAAGATGAGAGCAGGACTGTAGGCTTGTTAGATCTTAGTACAGTTGACCACCAGATCTGACTAAGGAGGATGGAAAATCAACTTGGTATCAGAGGCACTGCTCTAGACTGGTTCCGGTCCTATCTTTCGATATCAGTTTGTGTGTGTCAATGATATTCCATCTCCACGCACTAAAATCGTCACGGAGTTCGACAAGGATCTGTGCTTGGTCAAATTTTCTTCACTTTATATTTGCTCCCTCTAGGTGATATCATCAGGAATCATTCAATAGATGTCCACTGCCTCACTGACAACACCCAATCTATCACCCCATCTATCAAGCAAGGTGAGCACAATTGTCTACAGCAGCTTCAATCCTGCCTTGATGACCTTAAGACCTGAATGACCCATAATTTCCTCCTTCTAAACTATGAAGAAAAATCATAGGTCCCAAACACCTACATACCTCTATATCTGACGCCATAACACTTCAAAATAGATTTGCTACTCCTTCTGCCACCGCCGTAGGGAAACAAGGTGTAAGCTTTGATTAAGACCTGTCTTTTAGTTCCCACATAAAATCTATCTCACAGACTGCCTACTTCCACCTCCATAATATTGCAAAAATTAGGCACCTACTCCCTCTTCACTCAGCAGAATACGGCCTACTTGTAGTTCAAAGAATCTGTAAGTCTTGCAGCCAGAGCCTTCAGCCACCGAGGCCCTCTCCTGTGGAACCATCTACCATTCTCAGTCCAGGAGGCAGACACTCTGTCTACCTTCAAGAGTAGGTTAAAAACCCTCTTTTTTGTCAAAGCCCACAAGTAGACCTTATATCCTAGATAAGCTGCTATAGGTTGAGACTGCCAGGGGTCCCACGGTACATTGAGCTCTATCTTCTCAATTCTCTCTGTGGGTATGGTTCGGGCTCATGTTCCCTCTCTCATCTCACCCTCCTCTTGGTCTCTCCCCATCTGTCCATCACCACCTCCTCCTCCCTATTCTCCTTTCTGTGACTGTGCAGGACTAACATATGGACTAGTTACCACACATCCACAGAGTGTTTGTGCTTTCTTCCCTCCCAGATTCCATAGATGCTGAGTTGGATCCAGGGCTCTATTCCTCAACCCAGCTCTTCCTGCTGCATGCACTTTTCTACTCTAGAATATAGATCAGAGGTCAAATCAGTCCAAACTATTAGCCATCACTACATGTATTTTTGTATCTCTGTCCTGGGTGAGGATCCCCTCCTCTGTCTCTCACCCTGAGGTTTCTCCCTTTTTTTTCCCTTTTCTTTCACCTCCGCCCAAACGCCACAACCAGTCCAGGTAGAGCATTGACCTTGCCCTGACGACAGCTGAAATTTACAAAAAGGACAGGTTGATTTTCTCTTCTGTCCCAGCACACTCCTTTGGTGGAGATGATTGAGGGGACAAACGACAGGAAGTGCTAAAATGTCGAGCAATGACCGTCTTCATATGAGAAAAGCTTTTTATCTTGGATGCGTTTTGCAGTTATGAAAATGCACAGTGTTTAACAGATGCAGTGTAGATAAACATGTTTTTGGACTGTAGGAGGAAACCAGAGTATATGGAGAAAAACTGTACAAACTTGGGAATGGTCAAGTACGGCATGTCATCCAGACCATCTTGCTGTGAGGCTACAGCATTAACCACTGATCCACCACTTGAATCCATGATACAAATTAAAATTCAGCCCTCTTTGTCGTTGAATGAGACTATCAGTGTGTATGTGTGTGCAGGTCTATGATTGCGTGCATATGTTTGTTTCGAAATCTCACTGAAATTAAAATGTCACCGTGTGTTTTAATCGAGGGCTTAGTTGGGTCTCAGTTCAGACTGTCAGAACAAGACCATTTTTCCCCCACTATTGAGATTTAATACTTAGTGTCACTTATAAATCCAAGCAGTTGACTTTTGCGGTCTTTCAATAACAGAGGGACAGAGAACAGTTTTGGGATTTGCCATGTTAATCATCGATTAAGCCTGACACACTTGACATACAGCTCTCTCCATGAGTAGCTTTACAGCTCTACTTTGTACAGCCTCTGTATCATAAATATGGCATTTTCATGCAGGCATATACCCTCCGGCAAAGCTTTGTGACATTTCACTGATGTACAGATGGTTAACCTCACCATCAGATGATATTTTGGTGACATCATGTGCTAAGTGAGAGGTGAGCTGCATTATGGGGGTGTCCTTGGCATATCAAACCGAGTCAATAACTCACTGTGCAAAGAGCACTCCTTCTCCGTCTGTACAGGTCTTATCATTTAAGCTCTCAGCAGTGAAGATAAGTTTTGTCAACATCTTAGCAATACGTTGTTTCAGGTGTGTTGATTTTCAAATGATTGTCTTTATTCCTCAAATTTACCCACAACTGATAGGTATCTGAGTGTAATAAGATAGGAATAATGGTACCATCTTTTGAGTATCAAAAGTACAAATCTTTTTCTCAGTTCAGACACAGCTAACTAATTTGTTTTCTAAATTTTACAACTGCAGACCCTTCACAGACCAAATAAACTGCTAAAATAATGAGCGAAGGAGCTCCTAGATTAATAATCACTTTAAGCAAGAACGTAAGGGATGGTTTCATCAGCGGTTAGTACACTTATAAATAACTCAGTATAATAAAGGTTGAGGTCAGTTGAAGTTATGGAGGATATGTTGTGTGACAGGAGCACATCTAACAGTCTCGTTCCATCTGCCTTTCAGACAACATGCAACATGAATAAGTAAAGAACAGAGTATTAAAAAACATGCAGTATTGGCTGGTGAAGAAGCTTAAATGCAATTAAAATGTGTTTCTCCTCTCTACATTATTGAAATCCTTCAGGACTCTTTATTCTCAGCAATCTCCTTCCATCATCGCCTTAAGTCACCGGGGAGCAACAGTTTTATGCATCACTTCATTCTTTGGAGCACGTCCTGTTGCAACAACACACCAGGTATAGCAACTAAAAAAGGCTTACATCAAAGGAACTGTGGAGAACAAAGTAATGCATATTTGGAAAAATAAAATTAGACCATGGAAATGTATAGACTATGATGTTATGGCCTATCATTAATTATGTTTTAATTGACCATAAAAGAATTTGTGTATGTGTGCATGTGTGCTCTGATTGAGATAATGAATTGAATTTTTCCAAAGATGGATCCATGGGAAACTCTTATTGCTTATTGCAAGCTAATTTCCTTCTCTATGTCACTGTAAGGTCAAATGAATGCCATTTAAATGGGCAGAGAATCACAAATTAACATTTGCCTCAAGGGATTCAAAATGACTTGAATGCTAAAATCCTGCAATTAAGTTTATATGTTCGAAACAAAATAATAGCAGACTTATTGCTTTTTCAATAGACTTTTTGTTAGCCATTTCAGATATCAGTGCTGCTGTTGCTAATGCTCTTTGCCCTGTCCAGGTTACATTGTTTGAGGTGAATATTAAATAAAACTGAGCTTGTGACATTCACTCAGCCCCAACCAAACTCACACATACAGATAAAGCCACTTCAAATTTTCCTACTCGCACACACACACACACACACACACACACACACACACACACACACACACACACACACACACACACACACACACACACACACACACACACAAATGCCATGGCACCATGGGATCAATAGCATTTCCCTCTATTAGCTGCTTAATTAAGCCTCTGACTGATGGCATTTCAGATCAATAGAGGAATTGGTAGAAAAAGACCCCGTACCTCAATTAACATGGGGAAGATCAATAACAGTAAGCTGGTCCCTGAATGGTAAATAAAGGGAATATGTGTGCACCAGGGTGCGTGGTAGGTAATTTAGCTCAAGTATTTCAGTCAGGGGATGGTGGCGAGGGCAGCAATGACAAGATTGGGATAATTGTGGTGACGGTTCTGAACAACACTGTTAACCTCAGACAGAGTAAGGGCCTAGCCTGGAAGTGGCTAAGAGGCTTAGCTGCTAATGCAGCATTAGCCACGGCACATGAAACAACTATCTATGCCTTCACACACCCTCAAACACAGGCACACCCGCACACACCACACAAAATGCAGGGGATGGGCATATTTGCCCACCACATTCTCTTTCTCTCTCTCTCACACACACACACACACATACACACACACACACACACACACACATTATGCAGTCGTTATGCGTTTTCTCATTAAGACATATGAAAGACTTCTAAAGACTCATGGGAGAATTCCATTAGTGGCCTGTCAAGCCTAACTCTTTACTCATGCTCACACCAAAGTGCTAAGTGTGTTTGCAATGGTTATCATGGGATTCAAGTGCATATTAAAGCGGGGCATGGTAAAGACATGGAGTCAGAGGACGCCTCATAACCATGGATCGATACAATTATGGCAATGAAACACATAAGTAACCCATATCACTAATAGGAGTATTATTGCTGAACTTGCTACATCGAAACATATGGCAAAAGTGTCTTTATTGAGGAATAAAGCATCCACAGGTATATAAAAAAGCGTAATTCACAGGAGCGTAAAAGTAGCGCAGGGGAAATTGGGGGTGGACACAATTGAGAACCTGGAGACCATACATAAGCAGTTTTTTAGGGACAGTGTTTTTGTTGATAAGATAAATGATCATCGAGTGGCCTTTGTCTTCACAAGTTTGTCATCTCTGCTTTAAACTTTTCAAACTGCTCTGTCAGCTTCCTCACTTTCAATTTAGGGCTGCACTCTGTCATGTTCTTGCTGCTTTCAGTCTCAGTGTCTCCAGTGAAGTTGTAGTGGAAAGGCACACTAAACTGAGGTGTAACATAGATCATTATGCTATGATCAGATGTGACATTTGGAACTATCTTACCCATTTTGTATCCAGTAGTGTCACAGTTATTTGCCGGAGCCTATCTCCACACACACACAAACACCATTCACTCTCACACCCATACCTAGAGGCAATTTAGAGTCTCCAACCGACCGAGACATGCATGTTCTTGGATCTTCTTACTCTGAGGTTACAGTGCATTCACACACCAGTTGAAACATCTGGAACATCATTGATAAAATGTCATAGAAGAATATGATAGGCAGCAATGTTTTAAGATACATGTAATGTAACCACGGACACAATCTTTTAGCTTCTCTAATCTCATTCTTTCCATGTATATTGGACACCTGTTGTATCTTTTATTATCATTAGAATGTACAATGTCTGTAGATTCAACTTGGACCAGGCTTTCATCAGTGAAATTGCTGGAGATAAAGGGACAATGCATTAACCATGACTATTTCATTTCCAACCTGATTTCCAAACCGACATTTATTTCTTTGTCTAGTAACTAAAGGGAACAAACTGAAGTGAGAACATGACAGAAAATGATGGACAAAGCGAGGTTGGGGGGCACTTTGATTTTCACTGTGTGTAGATGACAGAATTAAACCAAGCAGCAGGCGACTGCAGAGACTAAGGCTGGAAGACGAGACAAAAGAGTCAATTAATAAGGGATTGGCGTCAATGCCAGAAGACAAATGAGGTGGCCTGTTAAAAAATGGAAAACAATATATTTCATGGACCAAAGTCTCAGATATGCCAGTTGAAAGAGCAGCTATTTTAATGGTGTTACTGGGGACCAACAATCGTCCACACAACATTTCGGGAAGGTGCTAAGGGCTGAGATTTTGGAGGGAGACTACAAACCACAGAGATTTTAAGGCTCAAGAAAAATTGAGCCATAATTTGTCGGACAACTAAGGCTTTGAGTATTTCCTTAATTTAAGCAAGAAATTAATGTGAGCTCGGATGAGCCTTTCCTGGACCGATAATGGAATGGGTGTTAAGTATTCACCCTCGGTGTGCAACGCTCACTGCTTGTAGGCAGTCACACAAGACGAATCATTTGAAATCCACACGCTAATTATGGAGCGATTAAAGGTTCCAGCTTCATCTTCTGATCCACATTTAATATGAATGCTCTAACACCAATAATAATAAGATTAGGCTTGGGTATGACTGCAAGGACTTATGGGTTTAAATCACAAAAAAGAAGCATTTTTGGCTGAAAAGGAGGTGTCATTAGCTAAAGCATGTTCTTCCACTGTGGCTAGACATGTTTTATGTTTTATGAATTCATTCCTTTTATCACCTTTTTTTTTCTCAGCTTGGAAATAATCAAACATTTGCAGCTTCCTGTGAATTATCATGTCAGCTAAAACCCTCTACACCTACATGTACAGATGTTGACCTGTGTTTAAAACCTACTGACATGAGGACCTCAAAACTCAACATTTTAACATGCCCAACGGTTGCTGTGCTGCAGGATCCTAGCAGTTTGCGGCACAGATTCATTTATATTTTTCTCCTTTTTTTGACACGTGAATGTGGCTAGAGGTAAATAGCTGTCAATACAATATTGCAACAATGACCTTTGTGTGAACTCTGCATTGATGCCAATTCATAAATACACAGCTTACAGCTACACAGTGCAATGTGCCTCAAGCAAAAGAACATTCACGTCCGCATCCACTTCACCAGTTTGCACAGCACTCATTCAGCCATCCACACAGGCCATTTCTCGCGGATGAACCAGCAGGGAGTGTCTAGTACTCTCAAATATTGATTGAAGCATAATATCAGAATTTCCCAAGTATTTTTCATTTAACTGTGTTGAAAACATTTTTTTTCTCTCTCTCTCTCTTCAATTTCCTTTATTTAATACTTATACTGTACCAAATAATGGCTGGCTTTGAATTTACAGTACAAAGAAATGACTGTAGTTGTCCCCTCGTGCGCAGTCAAGTAGAGCCAGATCTTTTCTGTAATTACAGCAATAAGTAAAAAAAAATCTTTCTCTCATGGAAAGCAATCTATTTTCTCCATTTTCATAAAATTCTAATTTTCTTTTATGTGTGAAATCACTAACATAACACCAAAAAAACTGTTGGGGACAGGGTACTGAAACTAAAAACATAAAAACTTAACGCCTTTGCTCTCACTGTTATAGGCTGCATACGAAGAGATAACTCAGCTCCTTAACTGTAGCACATGGGCATGCAGTTGTCCAGAAGTCAATGGCTCAATAACAGCCCCCTGCAGTGTACATATCAAATGCAGCAGCTGTGGATACTCCACATTACACTATTAATTATGTCCTCTTCAAATTTGTTTGTGGAAAATGTATACAACACTCAGCCTGCAACTTTCTTCTTTTGTCATCTGGGTGAGCTTTTGGTGAGAAACTGGAATTACTGCAATTGTTTAAAAGGTTTAAGAGACGATGGAGAGCAATTCATCCAGCTGTGGAGATAATGACTAAGTGCAGTTTGTGTGTGTGAAGTGTGATCTCATTGTTAAATTAGGGTCCTTGTGTAACAGTATGATGACGACACCACACCTATGAATCATTCACCTTGCTGATGCAAACAAACACTGTAGGACACATTCTGATTTTTTTTTTCTTCTGTCAAGGCTTTAGAAAAGTACATTGAGCTTTCCAAGTCTGAAACTCTGTTACAATGTTCTGATCTCACACCTTACTGTTTACAACAAGACTTCCTGAGAAAATCAAAGACAGGAAAGCTGCACAAGCTCATCCAGCAATGTGCTCATCATCTTACAGTGGCTGACACCCAGTGTGGAAGCTTTTTTAGATGACTGCTCTGAACATGAAAGCAGATTAAGTCAGTTGCCAGCCTGTCTGTGTTGCTTGCCAGATTGACATACATAAAATTAGACTCCATCTCTAATTGTTGAACATTTTACCCCAGGCAGAAGCTACCGCATTCATACACTTACACACAACTCTGGGAGGCCAACAATTTTTATTTGTAGCAACAATATTTAGAGAGCATTAGAGATGGATGATTATATAAAGGATGTCCTAATTACTTGGACTTTTTCCATTGCAGTCTTTTCCTTTGCTGTCTCTTATTATTGTACTGTATACCATATTGTTGTCTCTTACAACCGATGTCAAGGAGTTTTGTACATGAACACACACACACACACACACACACACACACACACACACACACACACAAGCAATCAAACACAAGTCCCCAGTAGTTACATAATGTTTCCCTTGTCAAAAGATTTGGTAAACAAATCTATCACACTTGTGACTGATTTAGTTAGTCAGCCCAGACTGGCAGACGTTGCACAAGCAGCTCTGGGCTTCCCACTCTACAATGTCTTTTCATTATTTACCACCGCTGTGGAACCTAGCAGTCCATATTTAGGCATCTTGAACACTATAATGTACCAAAGTGAAATGACAGCATTAAGTAATGGATTTTTTTTTCTTCTGTGTCAGGGGGAGAAAGTTAGAGTTAAAAAATGCATATAGTGTCAAGTATTTGTTCCTTAGGAATGCAGGGAAAAGATGCACTGCACCGCCTTTTGTCATTACATGTATCTCTCAGTTGTGCCATTGCATTGTTTGCCATACATGTAAGTGTAATTGCCTGTGCATATATGCACAGCATATGCACATTTAAGTTTATTTAAGTTGCCTTGTTGAATAACAATGCCGATGCTGTGAAAACCTAGAAAAGAGACACACATTCCATACACACTACACCTGAGATAGAAAGCAGTGCAAAATCCATTGTATTCTGACTATTAAGCTTTACCTTTAGCGTATTGTCTTCAAACTTTATCCATCTGTCCATTTCACAACCCACTCCATCAGGGTTGCAGGGGTCTGCTGGAGCCTTATCCCTGTGCACATATTGAAAAGTCAGGTGTAAACCCTGGACAGGTCTCCCATCCATCACAGATATTTGTGTGTGTGTGTGTGTGTGTGTGTGTGCGTGTGTGTATGTGTGTGTATAATTTTTTGTCTAAATCCAGTCTTCAGACTGCAGATCCGATACTAATCAATCCATACTTAACCTGCAAGATTTCTTTTCGTCCTTTCCAGTTTCCATCCTATCTCTTTTTTGTGTCCCATGTGTCCCTGCCTTTGGCAGGGGTGAGCTATCAACACCTGTCCCTACCACACATACCGCAGACCATCTGTCCATCATCTCTAATTAACTAAACAGAGGAGAGGAGCCAGAGAACAGCAGATCCATAGCAAATCCCAAAACATGTTGCTACGCCATTACATCTCGATGTGCCCTATTACATTTGAATCCAAGTCAGCATGACAGAGCAATTAAATGGATGATTTCATGTATATTTCCCGACTCCAATAGTAACATGATGTGTACTGATGTTACGTGCATGCTCGGTGGCTGACTTTATTTGCCGCTGTTGCTACCTTTAGGACCTCCGCAGGGAAGCCACCTCTCTAGAGGCTTTGTCATGTCTCTGATACCAGTGAAGCATTTCCTACAAAAGCATTGGCTCTAAAATTTGGCAGCGCCATATAACATTATCCATGGAGATTGAAATCCCAGCTCCTTCGGCTTGGGATACATTCTGCATCATCCCCCTTTCTTTTACTTTTGCATGTGGGCCTGAATTGGTGAGCAATCTGTGGAAACAGAGTCCCTGCTTCTCTTTCTTAGCATATCAGTGTGTTATGTTCAAACAATGTTCTTGTCTCCATAATGCGTGGGTAATGGGAACTGTGATTTCATTTTTGTTTATTATATTCATAATAAATGAAGACTTTTACCTGTACTACTCATTCACCTCAAATATTGTCCCAGTGCAACAGAAAAAAAAGGTTCTCAAACTAATTTGTTCAAGTAATGAGGAAATAGCATTAGGCGGTGTGTATATGCAGTACAAGTACCAAATCACTGGATCCAACATGTCTTGCAAGACTCCAGTGTTTACACACAGGGATGGGGCCACTTAGCACTGAAACACATGAAACACATGACTGTTAAAAAAGTATTTCTATATTGGCTGTGGAACACCTCATTAACCTTCTCTTGGCAGAGTTTATTTTACTTAGCAGCCCATGAATGTATTGAATTTTTGCTTGCTAATACAAATTGGAAAATATAAATAAGAAGAGGTGAATGCGTGGCTAGCAATTGTCCTCACTATAAGAGGGACCTGGGTTCAACTGCCACGTGGGATGCAGGGCCTTTCTGCATGTTCTGCATAGGTTATCTGCAGGATTTTCCAGCAGACATTTTCAACACTGAAAAATTGCAAATCTACAACTATTCAGGACTTGTTAAATTGCCCCTCAGTTTACAGTAGGTGTGAGAGTAAATGTACATCCTGTGATGGACTAGCGACGTGTCCAGGATATATTCCCTCTTTGCCCTTTTGATCTCATGACACTCATGACACCATTAGGAAACATCACGGATAGTACAATGGATGGATGGGTGGGTAGATGGATGGAGGTTGCTGAATATCATACATGTATTATGGAGCCTGCATGCTCTGCTACGTGTGAGCATTCACTGCAGTGCAGACTTTGGATAGAAGAATGTGCCAACTCACGTGTATAATTTATTTAGCAGAATAATCTCAGTGGTATTTAGTGAAATGTCAAACACAATGCCTCTAGTCCAACACCCACAGGGAGAAGGCAGGGATTACACCCTGGACAGGGTGCCAGTCCATCGCACCTCCACACAGAAATGCCCTCAGTCTGACCAGGATTCAAACCTGGGACCACTTTGCTGTGATGAGACAGTGCTACCACTTATATACAGTGTCACCCTCATGGAATTGTTCATTCGTTTCACATCCCAAACGCAAATTTCACAGGAGTATAAACTGGAAAGGGCAATTCAGCGAGGGCTGCTCACACATCCTTACTTAACACATACAAAAATAGAGCTTCTTAAATGGCCATCAGCTCCATCTCCCAGATCTCATGCTATATGCGCAAACACATTATCCTCTCTGTATTTTTAGCGGTGCAGGGAGGTGAACATAAATGGTTTTCCCGTGTCCCCCTCACATATTAAATAAAAAAAGGTTATTTACAGTTCAGTTATAACTCCTTTACCTATTTTTCAACTCTCAATCATGCGAACCAATTACAACAAACACATCCTTACCTGCACATGTGCGTGTTTGTGTCTGTGTACGTTTGTTGTCATCACATATAACAGTTATCAGTTTTCGGTAAACACAGATTAAATTGCCTTTCTCTCCCAGCTAGCAAATGTCTAATTTTGTATTCCTAGCTGTTTGTTTGTGCATTTGGAGGGACAAAACATGTAAAGACTCGAGCGTGTGTTTCCCAGGAGACCTCCACAGGCCCTAATTGCAGTAGTGTGCTACTCGCTGTGGTTACCAACGGTTACAATCTGTCAGAGGTCTCATTTGTGTTGGTCTACATTGCCATCAAACTGCACGTGCTCTGTGGCAAGCCAAGGCGCACCGTATCGGATTTGACAGGAGTTCAGACACTCACTAAATAGCTGACTATGGCACAGTTGCTGTGTTTGTTTTGTTTTTTAAGGAGGGATGTTTACGTGTCTGTGGCTGCCTTTGCAATGCCTCATCCTGGGCTGAAAGTGGTTCAATCAATATGACATTATAACTGTGGTGCACATTGGATCTTGCTGTATTCTTCTGCCAAGTGGCAGACACACACAAACACAAGCACACACATGCTTAAGCAGAAGCATTAGCAGGCTCACAGTGTATGTCCTTGACAATAAAGGATCTTGACTCAGGGATCGGTCCATTATGCAACATTTCTCTCAGAGGGATGCTTTTGGTTCCACTTCTTTAACTTAAACAGCCGCAGAAAGCTCCTCTGCATATAGAAAAATATGCTTTTGGGAAGCAAGAGAAAGACACTTTCATTCCCTTTGGCTCTTGACTCTACCCAGACTCACAGGTGATGTCAGGTGAGTGGACAGAACCACCTGAACATGCATCATTGATCTCATTTGAACTTTTGGACATCAATAAAAATATAAGGCTATTTATAAGATTTTACTATACCACTCACATGCATGCATTCTGTTGGATGTTGGCCTCAAATGACCAATGTGCAATTATTATTATGCATCATTTGCCTTCCTCATTAGCTGCAAATATGGTGTTTCACACCAGAAAATGTTCTGTAGCTTCCAGCTGTGTTACCATCTCAATGACCAGTTTCCAAGCTGTATCTATTTGTAACATTATATATGTATTGCTTTTTGATAGATAAATTGAATTATTAGAGCATACAAACTAATATAAACTGATACACAATAATATCCCTTTGCTTCCTTAGTTAATTTGCTCAACAACATACTGTTTTGTGTGCATGTGTATGTCAGTATTCCAGTATGCTGTTGTGTTTGTGCTTATGTAATTGTCTGGGTGTCCTTATCTGACCCACTCACACAGCCACAGCTCTGGTTTGTTCTTTTGTTACTAGCGCATGAGCATTAGATTCCTCACAGTCCACACTTTGGCTCCACTTTATTTCCTATTTGAGCTCCATTATCTGACATTTTCATTGTTAGACACTTAGGGAATAGAATAGGCTGAAGTCTGTACACTGTCTGAAACATGACAGCAACATAAACGCCTGTTCACACAGAATCCTCTGTATTGTTTACCTGTTAGCTTGAGCAATAGAGGCTTTCTACAGGCCCGGGAAAGATCGATTCAATCACATTTCCGGAGTTAACGTTTAAGTGGTAGAGAAGGTTTGGAAATTGCTCTTCTAAACACAGGCGCCACACTAAAATAACAAGACTGACTCCTTTGTCATTGATGCAGATCTTTACATAAATGAATAAATAAATAAAGCAGCTGTTTAATTCCAGATAATGTAACTGATTAAGAAAACCTTTACACTGTGCACATACAGTGCCCTTACTGTATGATTATTCTCCATTTTCACACAGTGTACATAGTGTAAAACACTAGATTTGGATGCTTTCATGGAGTTTCATTGTGTCTCTTTTTGTTTTTTTGTGTTTGTGTGTAGAACATTCTGCTTGCCCGGCGCTGTGCCCGCCACAAGGTTAATGTATACGCAGATAATGGAGATGATGTTCTGGAAAGCTTCCTCACTTCTGTCGGGGAATCGCAACTACATTACATTACAGAGCTCATCAGCATGATGGAACAAGGTCCTTAACATCTCTTTACAGCATGTACCTTCCTTCACACACAGACACACACACACACAGACATACACACACACCTTGACACACACTTCTACCTCTTAACAGATTGACAGCACGGTGCTGACCCACTTATGGGCTTTCACTGTATTCTCTCCGGCACCCACATTACCCACAACCCCACAGGTTCAGTCCTATGTAGAACAGTTAACCTTGCACCTATTTAACCTCAAGTGCTGCATACAAAATGCTGTCTCACCTTAACATGTTTCACTTGTCAGCATGAGCTGCTTTTACATTCAGCAGGCCTGGATTCCATGTCACTAAATGGCACTAATCACAGCAGAATACAATAATGATTTTTAACAGTTGCTCATAATACACAAGCAATGAGGTGTTCATCGTGCAAATGGTCACAGCTGAAAAATAGAATTAAAAATGGATTTCTTCATAAATATATGATTACCATGGATATCATCCAAGAACAAAGGATAAAATTATTGTTAAAATTGATTTTTCATATAGGATTTTTTTATATAGTATATATAGGCAACAAATACAATTCAGTAATTGACAAAATGACAATCTGGAGATGGTAATTAAGGTATGTAATATAAAATTGATTGAGAAAGTAATAATAATTTGTCCAAAGTGTATCGGAAAAAGTTCAGCTAATTAACATTCTATATACATAAAAATATGTAAAATATGTTTTCCCATGGAGGACAAATCCCTGAACTTTGTTGCCATCTACGATCTTGCTTACCAAAGGATTACAGCTCTCAGTGTAATGCATTCAATGCTTACTTTTGTGCTGAAGGACACTCGGCCATTCCCCACCATGGGCGCGCCTTGGGCAGAATAATGGGAATGCCAGTGGGCATCAATGCCCCCAGCTGCCCCTGAGGTTCTGCCCTCCCCAGGGACAGACGGTATCAAATGGTCACATATGAGCAGATGGAAAATATATAAGAGGGGAATGGACGAGCGGAGAATGCTTGCTCTGCAAATCTATGAATGTGTAAGGGAGGAAATTGAAAAGGAAGAGAGAGAGAGAGAGAGAGAGAGAGAGAGAGAAGCAAGAATAGAGGAAAAATACATGGAAAATGAAAATGAGAGGCCGGGTAAGAAAGTCACAAGAATAGAGACAAAGTGGTCCTGCGCGTCATCTGTTTTCATATTTTTATGCTGTCCGGATGTATCGAGGCGTAGGCACTGATCATGATCGGATGGGCGCTCAGAAGGAGGATCATCTCCCAGGATGTACAGGCCCGTCTCCATTCTCCACCCCTTCTTCCTCCCTCTTGCTCTCCCATCCGTGATGAAGCTGAATTGTCTCCTAACTGAACAGAGCACTGCTCATTTTTCAATGCCGCTCTCCCTTTACTGCAAAGTTCCAAGGGAATCCTCTCATGCTTGTTCCATATTAGATGACACTCTTAATCCAATTTGGTTGGAAGTATGTTCCCTTGCTCTTCTGCATCCCTTTCTATTAATAGTGTGTATAATGGCCCGTGTGTGTGCATGCATGTGTGTGTACTGGACTCCATTTGCATGTGCAAATTTGTGTGGGCACGGGCAGATGTGTGTCATGTCTTTGCAGTGATTAGCTTTCGCTGCCGGGTCTCCCAGGACTTGTGCTACACTGTGTGTTCTGCTTGCCAAGCACGGTTAAAACTACGCTCAAACTCCCAGCACTGTGCCACGGTGGGAAAAGAAATGAGTTTTTCTCTGCTGATTTGTTGTGAAAGGGGAGCAAACGGACACACTGTTATGGTTCTACTGCAGCAGTCAAGGTGCATTGCCGTAGGGTGTTTCTCACTGCAGGGCAAAAAGACCAAACTTTTAGCCAAGGTCAGCTTTGGATCATTTACAAAGAGTGGATGAGATCGAATTTGAAAAATCCACTATAAAATAATGATTCATAAATCTTGTTTTGAGCTTTATGCAAACTCAGTCTGATTCGTGCGTAGCTTCTTGGCATAGGTCTCAAGTACTATGAATTGCAAAAAGAAAACAAGAATCTAATGAAAAAGGGTACAAAATTAGTCTTTGGATATAAATTAATGTCAGATTTAGATTTTTTTTAGATTTTAGATTTTTTTTACATAAATCAATCGATACCTTGGTTCTAAGCTTAAATACACCCATAAAAATACATTTTTGCTACAAGCTCATGAACTCACATTGTTCTGCAGCAAGAACTCAATTAAACCTGACCTTTTTTGTGATGGAATTGCTGACAAATTTGACAACCAGTGTCCTACATGAATCATTAATAGGGGGGTCACTGAGGCTGCCCTGCTTGTTTTGATTAGTCTATTTTCTCTCATCCAGCTCCAGGGCCCTCCACCTTTTCTTATTCCCCTTGGGTCCCCAGAGGATTCCAAAAGCTTCACAGCACAGGGCAGCACCATCCCGTCTGATCGTAGTTTAATATTTCTGTTTTGTTTTTTTTTTTAGTCTGTAACAAGTCGAGCAAATGTGGCAAATCCACTGGATCACTTTAGTTTACATTGTAGCCTGCTGTTTGGACATGCTCTAATCAGGCTCAGTCAGAGGAGATTTTGAGAGCAGGGAGTCCTCAAAAAGTGTCTGTGGTAAAAAAAGGGCAAAAAATAATAAGACTTGCTCATTTCACAGTGGCTCCCTCTTAGAGGTTTGTCTGTGGGGGGAAAAAGGAAGATACTGCCTTGTGAATGTTATACCCTGCCTAAATTGATTTTGGTTTGGGTTGAAGGTTTTATCAAAGCTTCTAATCCTCAGAGGAAAGGATAAGTCTAATCGGAATGTTGTTTTTTTTTGTTAGGATTAGTGGCTGCAAGCCTCTTCCTCTCATTCTCTTATTCTTGCTTGTCCCATGTACAGTTTTTTTTTATATTTTTCCCTCACTCTTGTGCATTTTGCCTCCTTTCATCTGCTTGTAAATATGATCCTTTTGTTTCTCTTTCTTTGCTTCCTTTTAGTATTACTTCACAAAGTGTATGGAGTTTGTGTAAAGTGCTTTTTCATTATGCATGTCTGCCGGCTGCTTTAATCTCTGAACTGTTTAGAGCTTTTTGTATGTTTGAACCAGGTCATCTTTTTTCCCCACTCCCACCTCACTGTCTGCCCTTGCCCCGTCTCCTCCACACCACCCACTTTCTCAGCCTGAGTCTGGATAATTCATCAATGAACTGCTGCATTTTTTTCCATTTATCCATTACACCCACTCTTATGAATCCTGTGTTGTATGTCTTCTCTTCCTCCTTGGTTCCTCAGGAAATAGTGTGTGCAGCCCGTATGGGCAAAGACCATTTAGCTGTAATGTCTTTCTAATAAGCTGGGAACAAGCTCTTTATGGAGCTGTATAATAATATCTCGGTGCCCATGTCAAAAGGGTAACCTGTATTCAGTCACTTTATAAGGCTTGGATATTGAGAATGCTGGTGAATTGACGACAGCGAAGACGTACATGTAAAATACCTGCAGATATCAGGTAGTTCTGACTGCATAGTCTAGTGTAAAATATCACCATTCTTCTGTAAGCTCTTCTGTAATAGCTCTTAACATGTTTGTTTTATGCACCCTTTGTTTAATTTGGTGTGAAGTGTGCAAGACTGACATCATCTGGTTGTGTATACAGTGATGCAGTTCTTGTGTTGATAAACACATGATGCAATGCATATGCATGCATCTTTAAGCACCCATTGCATGCTTAAAGATGATGTATATTGTGATGCAATGCCATGTTTTAGTGCAACACATAACAATGGCATTAATATTTACATTTTGCGTCTTGCACATCTTGCTCAGGCTACAGAAAAGATCTAGATAAAAACCACAAGGATTTTTATTTTTCCTCATTTTGAGGAAAAGATAAGTAACTGCTTTGAATCTCAACTGTGTGAGCATTGAAGCACCTCTAATTAGAAGAGATTGACCTGAAATGAAGCAAACCCTCATAGAATGAAGCCTCTTGGAAAAATAAGTAAAATGTCAGGTCTAGAGCTGATGAGATATAACTGTTCCATCAAACATGTTTCATTCATTTCAGAGTACATGCACTATACTCTATTTAGGCATCAAGTTCATGTTAAAGCTCTGTTTTTTGGGTTTGTGACTACATGACATTAAAATAAAACAGCAGGTACATCAATTGTCATTTTCTTTAACATTGTGTAGTTGATCAGGCTCCATGATTTCACTGTGGCAGGGCAGTCGAGAACAGCTCTGGATTTCCAGGCAATCATTTTATTGAGAAGCAGATAAGCAATACTTGCAGCAACCCGTTTGTCTTTAAGCTGCCAAAGTAAGCAATAACACGTAGCAACAACAGATAATCATTTTCCTGTGGAAACACGATTTGTCATTGCTGAAACCAACGATACACCTCTCGAGAAATTGCACCACATTTATTTCAGTTCACATTTACTGGCAGCCTCAGCTTCTTGGTATGAATTCTTGTTTGATTTAGCAGGCTTTGTGCAGAAATTTATTTTCATATGCTGAGTTTTGAGAAATTTGGCTCAAGAAAGAGTTTATTATACTGTGACACAGCCATACACAACCTGAGGATGCCAGGTTTTTCCCCTCTTCCAGCAAAGACAGAGGAATGATAGAATCATCTGAAAACTTGATAGAATGACATTTATTACCGCCAACTGTGCTCTGCTTTGATGTTTTTTCCCCTCCCAAAGCTTCAAACAAAACAACGCAGGGCTGAGTAATGACGCACTGTCATGTCAATTTAGGTGACACATTGTGCTATTATAATGATATAATCACAAACCATCACACAATTCATATTTATCTGCCAAGATAGCAGCAAAGCTTTACATTCCCTACCCCTCACCCCTTTAGTGTGGCATAATCCAGAAAATCACTTGAGCGGATTATTTCCAATCCAATTATGGTTCATAATCTGAGCCTAGAAAGTGTTCTTGTGTCTCTGTGTGTCTGACTGCAAGACGGCTCAGTTATCTAAACTGCATGTTCTGCACAACCCTGGAGTGGGCGGTGAAACAATTAGAGCACCAGCAAACATTATTTAAAAGAAGCCACCTGGTAGGCCTTAATAATCGAAGGCAATTACACCTGCATGCTCAAAATTACATGGCAACTCTTACACTGCCAATAACTGTATGGGAACTTATTAACAAGAGGAGAAAGTACCCTCAGTATTAATGTGTATTTTGTCGTGAATGTTGACCCCGATTCAAAGGACACAAATACACCGACAGCTAGAATTTGGAGGCATTTCATATGTTGTTCTATGGATGCATGTTATGTAAGTGGTTCTTTCATTTGACATGGAAAGGAAAATAGCAGTTAGCACATTAACTGGCCCTGACTTGAAACTACTTGCGGAAAGTACTCGTGGGATGAGTGGAATGGATACCCCCCATCTCCACTGATAGGTAATCTCACAACTAAAAGAGTGTTTTGCCTTGCGAAACATGAAAGGTGTTCAGACAGGACATAAAAGAAAAAAAGAAACTAAATAAACCAACTATGTAAAAAAAGGCATACATAAATGGGATGTAAAGATAAAAAGGAAGATGAAAGCAAGCTAAAACAGAATAAGACAGACTACATAACTGCGGTGGCAGTGCAAAATATGACTAACAGTCTTAAATGGAATTACATAGGCAGATACTGTATGTGGTGGACTGTGGCTGACTTTGTGGTGCAAACTTCAATTCAACTTTAATTCCTTTAATGCTTGATCACAGGAAAATATATTGTCTTCATATAAATGTTCAGGTTAACCATCTGACTTTAACACCTCTTCAAGGTCAGCATCCTTGTGCATAAGGTTAGTCACTGCTATTGAATGCACAATTCAGCTGTTAATAACCATAGAGCATGCATACATTTGTTTCCCATCACTACCAATGATTTTTGTGGGGTACATGTTTAAGAGAAGAGGCCTGTGAAGACAGCACTGAGCGGTACTAATTTCTCATCATGTGTGTTCAGATGTGTAATACCTAATTGATGCGGTTAAACTCTCGTCAGCACTGCGGTAGATGTTTTCAGTGCAGCTTAAACACGTGAAAATAGAATAAGTGAAATTACAGCTCCACTTATAGCTTTAAATGGACACACACATACGCACACACACACACACACACACACACACACACACACACACACACACACACACACACACACACACACACACTCCTCTAGTTGCGTTTAGGTTACATGCTGAGCAGGCAGGGATTCTTGAAGACATCAAACAGCTTTGTTTCCATCACTGAAATAATATATCAAAGCCTGGGAAAACCTGCACTTCAACACACACACAGACACACACGCACTAGATGAAAACACGTCACGACACACATGTTCAATCTTGGTGCTGGTGCTGATTCATCTGAGAAAAAGTTACAGTTACATCCAGCAGCGTGTAGTCTTCCTTATTACAGATTTATGCAGCATGATGCAGTCATGCTAAAGCTGCAGTGAGCATTTTTAACATCACAGGATGAAAAACCTCAGTTTTCCTCAGAGGCTTTCTCAGAGAAGCCTGATCCAGAGACCTTTTTTTTTCTTTTCTTTTTTTTGGTCTTCCATTCCATCCTTGGACTTAATTAGTAACATAAGTCCTCACGTTTTATATTGCGCACTATCACTGCAGATAAACCTGCCTGAAAAAAAAAAAAAACTGTAAAATGTGTTCCTTTGCCACTCACACTGCATTTTCAGACAGAAAGTCCTTTGAGGCCTCAACATCTTGGAGCCTCTCTGCCCCCGGTGGCATCCGGAGGGATTCCCAACAGAACTCATCTTTATTTTGTGCTGCTCTCCGAAGCCAGAGGCAGGCAGAAACAACATTCAGGAAAAGCATCAGTTTGTGAAAATTCTTGCGCTTCCTGAGGTGTATGACAGGAATTAATAAGAAACCTGTGTGGTTGATGGTCTTTATAGTCTGCTTTGTCAGTGCAGCATCTCTGTTGGTGTGGATTTAAATTACTCGGTAAAAAATGCAGAATGAGAAACTATTGGGAGCAATATTGGGACGAGAACAGATCACAGCAAGCAAACCCAACCACCCACGCCCTTGTTGCATCCAGCACTTCCAATTAAATTGTTTTGAAGTTCCGGGCTTCTCCTTTGTTTTTGTGCGTTTGTTGTTTTTTTTTTTATCTGGAGTTGTGACACCGAATGTGGTATCATTAGCGCCGTGTCGGTTAGCGGCTGCTTACTCCCTCCATCTCTCTTTATCAGTCTTTGTCTCTCTTGTCTTCGTCTCCCTCAAACTGTCTCCCTCCCTCACTTTGCTTTCATCTCAGATCACAGGAACAAAGTCACTTTTATGTAACTTGAGAAAAAAGTAAAGTGACGGTTAAGCTGGCTTACATTGCCCATATTTTGCCATTGTGACTGCACGTTCTCTCTCGTCTTTTCTCATCTTTTCATCATGCATGTCTTCCCGCTTCCTCAGCCACTTGTGTTTTCATCCTCACTCCTGGCAACTCAGCTGGCACTCTGCTGTTTTCTACCCATCCTCGGTCTGTCTCTTTATCACCCGCTCCTCCGTGGCTCCCTCTCACACGCTCCCATAATGGGGTCCCGCTCTCACAGGACCAGAGCCATTTCCCTTGGCAGGCGTAAACAACCAATCATGTATCATATCTGGCATGACCCTCAACCTATCACAGACCAGATCAAAGCAGGAAGCGGAGGAGAGGGGCCGTTATTAGTTGGATAGGATGTGGAGTGCTGAGTGCATGTTGTGTGGGCGCTGTTGCTTGTGTATTGCATGTGTGTGAATGTTGGGAAAAAAAAAGTCACAAATGAGAGCAAATCCAGGCACTGAGTGTAAAGTGGAAAGCAGAGGCATGAAGTGGTGTTTTGAGTCACAGCCGAGGCTTAAGTAGTAGAGAGTGAGGCAGAGGAGGAAAAAAAAAAACTCCAAAGGAGACATGGAGGGGCAGACAGCACCACTAACACATTCTGTCATGTGTCATTAGTTCCCAACAGGAAAAAGGGGAAAAACAAGTTTCCAGTTTAATCATTTCCCAGTGACTTTGGTAACACTTGTCACAACAGCCTTCATGGCTGAATGAAAGCAAGAGGAAAGGCATAGTTCATTTGTCAAACTCTTCATCAATGCCACTCCCTCATCTGTCCTTAAACAACGACATGGCTCTATGCATGACATTCAAAAGCCAAGCTTACGAGCTGAACGTGTGTTCCAACAAGTTTCGAGGCTTTCTTTCCAATACCGGGTGGGGTTTAGAAAACATGGCACTGTTTTTTTTCTATTGGAAACGTGCAGATGCTCCGCAGAGCGGTTTCATGTATATTTCATCCACAATGGGATGTGGTTTTGTATTATTGATGACCGACCGCTCGGCTGTCTGTCTGCCACTCTCACCCCGGCCTTTGAAGGAGTTTAAGTTACAGAGGGCGACTCATAATTGAATCTTAGAGCGACTCCCCCATTGCAGGGGGACGTTTTAATGGGAACCAGCCTCCTGAGTTTGACACAAGGCAGGGAGATGGAGAGAGATGAGAACAGGCTGAAAATACATTTGGATGTACTGTAGTCAAGAGACGGTATAAAATATAAAGGGTCCAGCAGATGCTGCAGCTTTGTTCGCAGCAATGCGTTGAACATTTTAATTTGCTTATTCAATAATTTATCGATTGTTTCAGCAAGTGATACAGCCATTTATTGTTTTTATTCTCATTTCAACACATACATTTAAACAAGTGTGGCGTTCATTCAGTCGATTGATCAATAGCTTTCATTTCTTGATCCAGTCATTCTATTACAGTCGACATGGGATGAAAATGAATCACACAATCAATAATCATTCTCATTGTTTTGGTTTAGCTTTGGGCACGCACGTGTTTGTGTGTGTGTGATGTAATGGATTAGATGTTTTTTCTTTAATGACATGCAAACAAAAAAAGAAAAATAGCTTTGTGCATTTTAATCACTTTATTGTTGTACCTCTGTACCTTGTCTAGGTCTTATACAAAGATGTGCAGACGTGAAAATGATCCATACAGATACAATGACTAATGCATTCACATCTAATTGTTCTCTGTTAAGAAAAAACAAAGAAAGAAGGAAGTAAACTAACTTCCAGCATAAACTGCGGAAATTTTAATTTTGTACCTCAAGGATGCTGCAATATCTTCCTTTCAATGTGTTGCATTACAACCAGTAATTAAAAGTTGAAATTTAATAAAATATGGAAACGCCTCGAGGTCATCCCGTTGCTGTGAATATTAACTCATTAATTTCTACAAAGGTAATACTATTCAGTAAATAATACCTTGATGAGTGGAGAAGCTGCATACATGCATTGAGATAGTTAATGTTATTACACCAAGTATAAATGCATCTCTCGGATAATAGATGTAATGGTGAAATAATCACACATACATGACTTCAGCTAATATTTTGAGTTGATTCACAGGTTGTACAGGTTTATTAAGACATACTAAGTATGTCAGTACTTGATTGAACGTGAGAACTCCATCCATCCATTTTAATTACCCACTTTGAAAACAATAAATATTGTGCCTCTCTAGTGTTACAAGAACTGCATTTTTTCTTTTATTTATTTAGTTAGTTAGTTTCTTACCATATTCACTCCTGAAAATTGCACATCTCGGGTGCCATCCCTATTTTTCTATTCATTGTGTCTGCTTGATGTGTGCCAGAGACACCAAGTTGTACTCATCAAATAAAATAAGCAGTTTCCCCTGTGCATAACCCTTGTTTAAATGTTCTTCCACAATCAAATTTAAGATCTTTCAAACTATTCCAGTTTTGTAACTGTAAAGGAAAAACTCAAAAAGATCACATCCCAGCCTGTAATTCCAGTCAGGAGAGGAATAATTAAAAGCATATGTATGGCACACTGATTAATATTTTGGTCTTTTAAGACACTGAAGTCAGTCCAAGATGAAAACAAACACACAAACAGAGAATTCTGTTTTGAAGCTCTGAGGGAAAGGTTCATTTTTTTTCCCCATCTTCTTGAGGGAATTCAATTAACGAACGAGCAGATGATACACAGACTGTGGTGACTAAGCATTCACAGAACACAGTGTCAAGGAGGAAGCGTGTGTCTGTGTGTGTCTTTGTGTGTGTGGATGAGAGAAAAAGAGAAGCTCTTTCCGCGTTAGAATCTCTGCAGTAAAAGGTCTCATGCTCACAGCGCGGCTATAAATCAATAGCGTCTCCCTCAGGGTGTAGAGTCATAGTTTTACTATCTCCCACCATTGATCTGTGTGTGTGATAGTGACTCTTAGAGAAAATGCACACGCTGCAGCATGGAATAAGAAGGTGGGCATTTGCGTTGATACAGATGGGCTCAATAACATCTTGTTTAACTCTGGAGTGCGAATGTAAAGGAAGTGGCCCGAGGAACAGGAAACAGTTGTGAGAGATAAAATGTGTCCTCCTTTAATGTGCTTTTGTTTGACAGATGCCGTCATTTGCCTGTGAACGTACAGTGGTAGCACTAGTGGAAAGGAGGGGAAGGAAGGAGGCCCGGTGCCAGAGTTTGTCTGCACTGGTGCACCAGTGTGAGAGGAAACAAGGGAGTGGAGGCTGCATTTCATTTCCTACAGCAGACGTTCTCTGTTCCGACTCAGAATTCCTTGCCAGCTGTCATCGTGTCTGTTGATATTCATGAATTCAGACTGAATGTTTCAGAGATTTTCTGTCAAAACAGAGGTGAGCTGGCGATGCCAGATACCTATCTGCTTTAATAAAAGTCTGCCCTATTTGCTTATTTAGCTCAAAGCTTTTGTTGTCAAATCAGACTTTTTTTTTCATATCCGTTCCTCTTTTCACATGAGTGCTTTAAATGCGGGAGGTGTTAGACACAGCTTTCAAGTTTTGAAATGACTCATTCTCCGATCAGTGGGTGTCACTGAATTAGTTTGAGTTTGGCAAATGATATTTTTTTTTCAGTGATAATCTGCAACTTCCTCACGCTCTCTGTGCTTCTGCCCACCTTTGATACTCCAAAATTGTTTGCAATCCAACATTGAGGTCAATTTTGTGACAAAACTTTGCAACACAACATGTATAACTGATGAGAAAATTATAGTCATGACACCATAAGTCTATAATTTACGCTAAATGAAAATTCAGTTGTTCCCTTAATTCCAGTGGTTCCTCATTATAGAGTCAACTATATGTTGTGTGTTCCTAATTACGGAGGAAACAGCAGATGAGTTAAACCAGGGAGGGATTTCATGCATCAAAGATACGGTGTTTCCATGACAACAACGCAGAGGTCACACAACCACAATGGATGGTGCTGGGACCAGGACTGATTCTGGAAGTCCACATGTGCACATGTGTGTACAGAGAACCAGGTTCATAAGCGCTATGAATTGTAAAAAAAAAAAAAAAAGGAAAAGAATGAATGCATGAATGAATTATTGGATATATTGGAAAATACCTCTCATTGGTCAGAAATGAACAAAAAGGATGAAGGAAGTAGAAGTACTGATGATTGACGTTTTTATCCATTGTTTTCATATGCAATGTATAGTATATTCACATGACAGGATGCTGATGTGCTTTTTATACTCGTGGAATGATTGATTTGTAATTGTGACACCTAAAGTCTCCACAGCTTTATCCACACTTATATCCCTATCTTGCTATTTTTGTCCACTCGAGGGCAGAGACAGCAACTGTGGTCACAATATTGACATATTATTCATTGTTATTAATAATGATCTTTTAAGTTGGTAATGAAATAGTTTCTTATTCAAATATCCAGCAGTTATAGAGCAACATTAGTATTCAATTCGAGTTCAACTCCTGAGGGAAATTTTTGTGTCTTTGGCAGCTAAATACTTCATGTTCACCAGCTTGTTGGGAACCCTCTCTGCTCTTTGTTGCTGAGCAGGTGGCGTACAAGGTTTTTTTCCACTGGAAACAGCTGGCTTTTGTGGCTGAAGACACTGTGATGCCATCAGAGCTGTGAGGATGAATCAGACTAGGAGGGTTGTATCTCAGAAGGCCAAACCTGAGGTGTGGCTAAAAATCACAACGCTAATGCAAATGCTGAGATCATTTTTTTTTAATGATAATCCTCTGAGGGCTCCTTATGATGAGTGACTTGATTCACATTGCTTCTGATGTTACTCGATGCCCTGCGTGAATAGATTTAACAACTGTCCAGACCCTGTATGAATAGATGCAACCTGTTCAATCCAAATCTAGACCTCCAAATTTCGTAGTAATAATTTATAAGCAATTCATATCGATAAATGTTGACAAAAAACAGACAAATCAACTCTGTGCGTTGACATCAGCCTTAACTCAGCCTTAACTCGCAACGGTTCCAAAAATAGACCACATGAAACTCAATCTGCAGACCCCATTGGGGACCTAGAACAGACGTTCTGAGCCCCGCCTCTGTAAACCCTTGGGGAAGCAAAGTTCCTCTAGGAAGGTGCTATCAAGATGGAGGCAACAGATCCTAAAACAAGACGTTCTGACAAGCATCATAGTCAAAAACTAAGAGGAACTTTCAAGGGGAAGGCATTTTTCTCCACTCTCCTCCCTTCTGATTTGAAGGCAAACTGCAAACAATGTGTTTGTATTACAGCCATGACATCAAAAAAAAGTGTGGCGTGGTGGGTGCTGGGAGTTGGAAGGTGTAGCAGACGCCTCTCCATGAGTGCAGGTTCCTGAGTTCCTGTTAGTCATAAGAGCAGTTCTAGAAACCCTACCCCTCGGATGCTAGTTCGGACATTAGTTTAGTGGCAATCCCTGTTTCTGTCCGTGAATAGATTCCCAGAGCACCAACGGAGCGGAACACGTCAACCTTGCCACTATACTTCCAGTGGCAAATAGGAGTAATGCCTGTGGTCCGCAAATACGTCTATCTTGACACAAAATTGCTTGTGGAACAAGAATAAGGAAGACATATTAACTGAAAACTATGTTGAGATATACAATTTCCAATCAATCATCTGCTTTAAACAATTACATTTTATTTATGCAGGGTACCATTCATGGTAGTGCAGGCATGCGCAGTGTTGTCTAGAAGTGGTGCATTAGTTTTTGTACTTTTCCATATGAATTATTGATCAGAACAGGTTGATAGATGAGAGAAACCATCTCGGACATAAGTGAGAAAGACAACAAAAAAGCACCTTTAAGAGCGCAGGTTCAGTAGATCATCAGACTTTCACACACGAGACGAGCGATCAATCTCCTGTATTTTGGTTTGTTTGTCTTGTTTTGTTTTGTTTTGTTTTGGTTAACTAGGCAACACGGTGGTCTAGGAGAAGGTCCCAAGTTTGAATTCTAGGCAGACTCAGTCCCTTTCTGTGTGGAGTTTGTATGATCTAGCTATGTCTGGGTAGATCCTCTAGATTCTAGATTGGATAGATTCTCTGCTTTCTTTTCTTCCTCCACAGTACAAAAACATGCATGTTTGGGCCACTTGGAGATTTTAAACACAGCTCCGTCCTATGTATGTGTATGTAATGAAACTGAAACCATTAAGATATACAGAGCAGGTAAGGTGATGGATGGATGCATGGGACATGACCATATAAGAAAGCAATACTATTACGCACATATCCACAATATAATACATGCAGTTCAATGAACCACAGTGAAATGTACTGCACACTGTTTGAATGTTGTTGTGGCCTTGGACTTTGTTATAAAACATGCAACATTGCCACATGTAAGCATTTGTAATGTTCCTCTTATTGAATTAGTCAGGTTTCTTTGTCAGTTTGCACAACGGCTTGTATTATGAAGTTGTGTTATGTGGCAGCCATGTTTTTGTTTTCCTTTTTTTTTCTGACCTTCTACTGAATTGTAGTGCATCAGCTCCACCTCTGCTGCCTCTTCTTTTCCCTGCGGTTCTTCAAGAAAATATGTTTTCACAGTAGCTTTCCAGATTTACCAATTTGTTTATTCTTTTGCAAATGTATAGGGATTATATCCACAGTATGATGCAATGCGATAGATGGGCAGATAAAACAGAGACTGCGTGCTGAACAATTGATGCCGGGGCACCGAGGAGCATGTCGCCACCGCTGCGTTTCACGTCATCTCCTGCCGCCTTGCACAATGCATGGCTCTCCACAGGAATCCACCGCCATGTCTCACCATGCCGTATTCGCCTGACATAACACAGCATGGGAATTTTAGCGTGTGCATCAAACTGAGAGGCCCACTTTTAAAACAGGGCTTCTGTGAAGCAGCAGCCCAGCTGCCCAAAGGATGCGCATGCATTATTCATGTTCATTTACACAACCTCCCATCTCGTTATCATGGCTTCATCACACTTTCTGCACTTCTTGCTGTGCCACAAAGGAATGCAGTACTGAATGTATACAAAAATGGTAGACAGACCAGTCCATACAAGCCCAAAATGTTTCTTCGCAATCAGCAATTTGGTGTAATTTAACCAGTGCAGGAATAAGCTGTGTCAAATTTCCAGTGTTCTTTAATGTAACAATTTTGTCTCTGTGCCAAAAAAGAAGAATAGAAAAAAAGGGACCCAACCGCCATAGGCCTATGAGCTGATATTACATCAAATGTTCACTAGCCACTGGCTAACAAGCTTCTGGCTATCAAGCTTCTGGCAAAGGAAGAGCATCACTTTTGTTCCATTAAAGCATTGTTTCCTGTACTTTCATGATATTAGCATAGAGCAAGAACCCTTGCAAATAAAAAAAAAAGAAAAAAAGATGCAATCTTTATGAAATAATTTTAAGGGTGAATGAATTTAATCCTTTGGATTAAGTTCTATTTCTGAGTCCGTTTGACTTATTATATGTGTGACAAGAGAATAAGGGCAAGCTATGGCTGTCAGATTAATGTGTTTTATGTCAAAGTAGAGAACGAGTTGAATCACCACAGAGACTCTATTAATTACTCCATACACGGTGTGTAACTGTGTGTTTCTGTGTGCGTTCAGCCTGCAGTGATGCGTGTAAGGTATTTAGCAAAAGAACAAAAAAAAGCCTTCTGCATTGATAATTTATTACTTCAAAAAGCTATGTTTGGCTCAACGGAAGGACAGCGAGTTGCATAAATCTGCAGATAAGAGAATGAAATGGCAGCTGTATGCACAGTAACCTTTCCTTTGATGTAAACAGGTCCCCATTCCTGTTGCACAGTTGGTCACCAAAGTTTAGGCACTGAATGCAATGTGAATGTTATGTGTGGTTTCTTTGATCATCAGCAACCAAACACACAGTCAGATGATGTCTGCCTCCATGCTTCCTGGCAGAGAGAACAGACTTCTCATGTGTCATGGAAATCCTGGAGGAATAGTTACCAGTTCTCAAGTGATGGAGAACCCTAAGATAATAGAAAATGTGGAATGCCATCTCTTTGCTTCTGTCCTACCCTGTGAGTAAATGAAGACAGTTTGGGAGATTTTGCATGCATTGTAGTATGTCAGAGATTTTTTCATTGATGAATTACAAGCCATAGAGTGCACATATTTATAATTACATTGCTCAGAGCTCAAGAGGAATAATCATGAAAACAATGACACAGCTCCAAAGCATGGTTGATGGGGTAGATGTATCAAGGAAAAATCCTGGAAATTATTTTCAGAGAAGAGCGGGAACGCTTGTGTGTGCCTTCTCACACACAACATCTGCACACCTGTGGTCGCCAAGCAACATCCAGTCCACCCACCCCTCTATGCCCCTCTCCGAATCTCTGTCTGTTCGGCAGGGGAAATCACAGATCCAACCTACTCCTGCCCCCCCACCCCTACACCACCCTCCACCCACCTGCTCCACCTCCTTCTCAGCCGGTAGCAAAAGTTCCTCTCTCCCTGTCTCTCAGGGGCAGATGAAACCTTAAATGGAGGTTTAATGAAATCTCAGGGATTGTCCTGTGGCTCGATCACAGGGTCTTCCCTCGTGCCCACCACCACCCACCTTGTCAGCAGGGCAGCGGAGAGAGGAAGAGCAGTCACTAACTGTAGAGCCGGAGGACAGACAAGGGAATTAAAAATAATAAAAAAGGAGAAAAAGGACTGGAGAGGGACAAGGGTGAAGAAAAACAATAGCAGCACATGTTTCTAAAGGTCACATGTGACAGACAGAGATAGGCTCATACACGTACAAGTACAAAGACATGCATGGAGCAGCAATCAGTGGTCTTTCCAACAACCATCCCCCCATGCTGTTGATTGTTGAAATGAATATTTAATTAGCCACAAGTTAAATTAACACACTGGCGGTAGGCGGTGCTGCTGTGGATCATTGAAGCTCGGGTAATTGTAATCTTCCAGAGCAGTCAGGAACATGCAGCTATTGTGAGTGTCCTTGCATGGACTGTGTGTGTGTATGTATGTGTATGTGTGTATGTGTGTATGTGTGTGTATGTGTGTGTGTGTGTGTGTGTGAGTGAACACTTTTGTCTCCAGCTATACATAGATCAACAGGCTGGAAGCCATGAGCAGCACAGGCAGTTGTGTACTGCCAGGGTTATTGTTGATCATCGCATAAGGCACAATTAAAGCCAAAATATAATGAGTTGATAAACAAAGTTTATTTTTAAATTAAAACTCAAAATGTTTTTGCTAATGAACTGCCGCAGCTCTACTGCACATTGGCTTGTGCAGAAGTCTTAAAATAAGTCAGACTTCATTGTGAAAACTATTAAGATGATTCTGTGCAGACCTAAAATAAACACAACTCAGTCAGTTTCATTTCATTTTAATCATTTTTTGAAATACCTTTTATTTGTTAAATATGTTTGTTTCTATGTTTTAAGTGTCCCATCACGAAACCATATATCGCAATCTTGGCAAGGTTAAATGGCACAGTAACACAGTTTATACATGACTGCGTCTTAGTCTAAGAAATCTGAGCTGACGGCCATAATACATGAAACACACAGCTCACTGGACAATGATGCCGTTGACTCATAAGTTTAGCAGAAATCAGCATTGACAGTTATCCATGAAATTCAGCAAAGCTGACAGCCAAAAGAAAAGCCCATCCATCCATTATCATACCCGCTTTAAATCCAGTAGTGTTAGGATCTGCTGGTATCTATCCTCAGCGCACACATAGGGACAGGTCACCAATCACCAGGACACACAAACACGCACCTTTCACTCTCACACTCACAACTGGGGGCATCTCGAAGCTCTAATCAGCCAGTGGAAACCTGAATAGAAATCAGACACTTCTGCTGTGAGAAAAGAAAATATATGTTTCAATTCTTTTAGCATGCCTAGAGGGATACACCCTACATAATTCATTTAATGGCTAAAGAATGTTCAAAAAAAAAAAAAACATCACATGAATGTCATGTTGTCAGGCATAATGAGTGGTGCGAGCATGTGTTGACATGCAGGGTGTACTGCATACTATACTGCCTGTCACCGCAGGTAACAGAGGTGTTAAATAATACTCAACACCGGATTGTTTAAGCAAGCAACTGTAATACCTTACCCATCATTCATTTGCAATTACTGTTAATTTTGTAGGATAATTTCTCACCGTGATCTCTCTCACCTCACACAGAAGCAGTTTAACCCAGATCTGTGTATCTGAAATCCATCCAGAGTATGTTCAGTGCATCTGCAGCAAAGCTCGTTGATATGGTTTGCAACCATCAGGTTACAAAGATATTATTTATTGCTTTCATTGTTTGAAATAGCGGCTATTAAATTGCAAGCCGACTCAGTTTTGCGGTCTAAAATTCGTAGTTAAGCAGAAGATGGCGGCAGTGCCGTGATGATGTCACTCAAGTTTGGTCAGACCTACTCTAATCGCAATATATCAATATATCAATATATTAGAGATATATCTCTAATATCTCTCATATCTGTGCTTGCCCACCTGAAGAACAGAGAGAAAAACCCCTGTCTCATCACAGCACAGCGTCTGTTCCCACCCTCAGCTATATCATTATGTTTTCCATCTGCGTCCCCCTGGTGCTGGCTTTAATTAGCAGAGCCAGGAGAAAGGGATGACTTGCCTGTCAACCTCTGGAAACATTATTACTATTTGCAGCTTTGCTATTTAATCCTCTGCTGAAACGTTTCACTATAATACATATCTTAGGAGTGTGTGCACATTTGAAACATTTGTATAGGTTCATATTAACCTGGGGGCTGCAGAGTTATTGTTGTGAGCCATGGTGGGTGTGCTAGTGGGTGAACTGAGAGAAGAAGCTGTAGAGAGGCAGCTCATTGAGGTATTAACATGCTTCTCACAGAACTATGTGGATTGTTACCGTGTTTTCAGCAACCTGTAGCAGGCCAGAGACAACAGAGACAGCAGGCAATGAAAACAAATCAAAGTTTTATTTGGCCAGGTAATTTACATCTGATTACTGCTGTGATGTCCAGACTTAAGAGGATGATTTTTGAAGTTTCACCGGCTATTTTTCCGGCCGATCAGAGTGCCAGCCTCTTTTTATGCAGCCTGTATGAATGATGCCATCTGCTCATCATCATTTAAATGTTTTTGTCTCAGCCATTTATGTTCATTAGGAATGCAAGATGCCTCTGAGGCCGAGTGCTGTGCCAACCAGCATGTCCATGTCCTAGACTAACTCCTGAAGCCAAATGAACACACACACACACACACATGCAAACATGTGTAAAGATATGCAATACATCAGCAAAAATTAGGTGTACGTAAATAAATATGGTCACTGAGCATGAAAATCAACATCCAAGTAAATTGTAAGTAAAGTAAATAGTAAGGGTAATACTAAAAAGAAACTGCAATAAAAAGTAAAGCTAGTTCATCCCCAATGTGAATAAAACATTGCACCATATAATATTATACATCAAAAATGATAGTTATGTATCTGCTTTCATCTATGCCAGTGGAAATAGGGCGAAGGCAGGGAATACACCCATGACAGGTCACCTGTCCATGACACACACACACAATTAACTCTCATACTCACACTTATGGGAAATGGACCTAAACATGTATGTTTTTGGACTGTGGGAGAAACCAGAATGCCCAGAGAAAACCTATGCCACACAGGGATAACATGGAAGCTTAGCCTTTCTGTGACGAGTGTGCATGTTAACTAACAATTATAGATTTGTTTAAATAAAAAGGACAGTGATATTGGGTCATTTACTACATTTAACCTGCAGTTTGTGCACTTGTGGAATTTAAAGGATGAGCAGAGCTGCATACTGTAGCAAGTGTTTCATCGTGTAACTGCTAAAAAAAGCAATAATGGCAGGAATCTGCCTCTTGTCCTGTATTTTACTCTATCATTAGTGCATTGCTGCTAACAGAAGGGAGCTTCTACTCAGCTGGAAAATTTTTTTTTTTTTTAAATTTAGACAAATGGGGTATATAATGATATACAGTAACTGTAAATTAAAGATATAATGTGCAAAAAAGGTAAGATGGACAGTCAAAATAAGGCATGTCAACTGTTTATCCTTGTGAAGACAGAAATAAGGCAGCCAACCCCTGTGCAATTCATTGAAGCAATCTAATTATTCAGGTGCCAAATCAAGATCACCTGTTTAAACAAGAGAACCAAAATAAAACATTACACACCTGTGACACAGAAATATTAGTTTCTACAGACACAAATTAGATGACAAGTGTCTCTCTTTCTTAACCTCCCTGTCAGTCTTTGTGAGCACACCCTCTCCACTTTGCACTCCCTTTCTCTCTCTCTTTCTCACACACATACACACACACACACACACACACATACACATACAAGAAGAGATGATCACAAAACATCTGTGGTTCTGGAGTTTGGGTTCGAGCTGCTTGTTTAAGATGTGGAGCGGCATAATGTCAGTGAGATCAGTTGCAGGGATAGATTTCATTTAGATAAAGCCTCTCCACTGGCTGCTGAAGTAAATGTATTTCAGGTGATAAAAAGAGCAAATCTTGTTCACAAAGTCTGCTTTGCCGCAGAATTTGAATGAAAATAGGGTGCAGTCGGGAGTACTGAGGACGGTATGTGTTTGTCCCCTTGTGTGCTTCGGTGTGTTTTCTTCTTTCACCCTCTGTGCATTTGTGTATCTGCGTGCTTTTCAGAGAATGCTCTTTGATGGAAGGCTGCCCATGGATGAAAAAATACTCTTACTCAATTTCTGTCTCAGTGACTCTTGTCTTCATTCGGTGTACGGCAGTGCAGCTTTTCCTTCCGCTCCACACACAGCAACATGAAATGGCCCCACACTGACTCTCTCCCCACAAAACCTCAGCCAGGAAACTTTCTAATCCAACTTTTCTTTTTGGACTTCCCTGTCATCTTTGTTTGTAAATGTGTTTTTTTTTGGTTTTTGATTTTTGTCATTTTGAAACTGTAGTTCATTTCCAGGCAGGATGACAGGGTCAGACCATTGGGGCCTATAAATAAGATATTTCATTGCTGGTCTCATTCAGGGATTCATGTTAGCTTTCTGAGTTTGCATCCTGACCAACTCTTTCCACTGTACTGTCCTGTACAACTTTGCTATCCAAACAGGAATGCTCTCATGTTCTACATGCAAAATTGTTTTTTTAAACTCTTGGTGCTTAGCAAGCGCTGAATAAGACCAAATGCGTACAGCACGTAACTAAGCCTGTTGTATCTCACAGCATGAAGGTGCCTAGTACACATCCTGATCATATGGAGGGCTGTTCTGTGCACAGCTTACACTGTGTTTATTCTCCCAGTGTCTATATTGGTTTTCTCCAGTCAGTTTCCTCCCACAGTTCAAACATGCATGTTTAGATCAATTTGAGACTCTAATCACTTTTAGGTATTAGTAAATATCTCTGTGTGTATGTGTGTGTCCTGTGATGGACTCGTGGAATCTCCAGGGTCCAGCAGACAACCAGCCTGATCTCCTCCCTGTGACAATACTAAATATAAATCAAGTGAGATAATGCACGGATGGATACTTTGTATACAGAGTTATATATGTGTCTTCATATGCTATCATGAGTGTTTAGATACTAAGTTATCTATTTATTTGCTTTCATTTATTACTTGTTATTACTTGTTTTTGATAAATCTTGCACCAATAAAGACGACAGTCCACATTCCACAGACTTGCAGGAGAGTGAGAAAAAAAAAAAACTCTGCAAATGAACTGTGTGCATGGGAGCCTTTGGTGATTGTGTTTTCAGGAAGTTTGAGAATTAGTTAAACTAAATGAGGATCTCTAATGGTGTTAAAGAGGCTGATATTATTCAGTGATGTACCACTGAACAGAGAGTAGTGCTGTTCGCAAGTTAACACGCTCTACACTTGATCAGAATAGAGCTATGAAGTCACCGTTTGGAGTGCAGGAGAGAGTCCAGAGAGGGGAAGATGGAGTAGCAGACACTTGGGTGGAGGCAGAGGTCAAGCACTGGGAGAGAGGGATGGCAGGGGAGGGAGAGAGGGATGTAAGGGACAGCAGGGGGTGGTCTTCTGGGTCCGATTGCGGCGGTGTTGGGGGAGCGAGGGCGACAGTGCTTCACACAGCCAGAGCACTGGAGCTGAACTAACGAGATTGTAATGGCCCTCTATAAAGCACTCCACCAGGTCACTGTTCTGGGCACACACGCCAACACACACACACACACACACACACACACACACACACACAATAGACCAGATTTAACTTCAACTGTAAATACATGTGTGTCCTCAGACCTTTTAAGGAAAGTCAAGTGCATTACAGGCTAAAATTACATCAACTGTGCACCTCCACAAACTGTGAAAAAAAACAGCGCTTAGGACACTAGCCTGGTCAAACGTGATATGACAATTCTCTCATAGATAAATAAATCTCACTTAATAATTAGTGCATATGTACACAGGCATGGCTGCATGTGTCTATACTTAGAGCACATACGTTACATGTCAGAATGTAATTAAATACATGCACTCAAACACTACATATATTAATGTGACATTTTGTTAGTTTCCAGTAGTGCTACATTTCAGTGGTGCGATCATATTCTTTTAGCATTGACCTCAGTCACATATGTGCATTTTAGATGAAACATTTCTAATGCAGTCTAGACAAAATCTTGTATCTGTGAACTTGGTGACTTTGAAAAAAGATATTTTTTGATCACCGAAAAAAAATGAAACATGAGAGATAAATGTATGGTTCACTTATGTAATGATGTTGTAAAAGAAAATGCATCGATGTAGATGAAACTAACCAACAGTATATGAGATAGTTAAAATCAGCTCAGCCTTGTACATCCACTGCAGTAAAACGCAATGCACATATTAACACGGCAGTAATATTCACCTCAAAACATCATATATAATAACAAAACATTGGTATCATATTCTTTATTGCAGAATGAGTACTTTTACCTTTGAATCCAGAGGTGCCTTTTAATTATTGTACTGTCTGTGATTACTTCAGAATTCTTCTTTTAAGTTATTTTTATTGTCACATAAATCCTTACTGTAATTTTATTAAATGAATGGTCAGCTTCTGCCAGCTCTTATACTCTGTCCTGCAAACATTTGCACATGGATTGCAAAGTGACAGTAATTAAACAAAGTGCGGAGCAGCAGTTGAAAAGAACATTTATACTGCGAGTCTCCAACTTGTAATTACAGTTTCACCAAGTGACACATTAAACCAGATACAGATCAGTGTGTGCATCTGCAATATCAGATAACACTAACCTCTTGTACTCACTGAAAGCTGATGTTTGCTGGAGTGGCCAATTATGATGACAGGATGCATGTTAAACTTTACCGCAGTGTAAGCATTTAATTAGGGTGCCCTCGACGGGGCCGCCACGCTTTAGCTCTGCCAGTCTGACTAATGGTGAGAGATGAGAGCTAATGATATTAACACATTCTTATTCCCATGCAGACATACAGACACATACACTTATTCGCACGCTGCTGTCACCAAAGACTAACAGCACAACACACTGCAGATCCGGTCTGATTCAATTAGAGAACGAGGCAAAACCAGCAATATGAAGGTGTGACGACATGTTAAACAGGAGTGGAGCTGACCGGCTGCAGCACTGTGCAGAACCAGTGAGCAGGGGGAGACACCCAGTGTCATGACCTTGCTGGCTTCCCACTGCTTTGACACATGTCCACCAGCTTTGAGATCATTGACAAAGCACTGAGATAGAAGTGAAGTTGCAGGATCTAATAACCGGATCAAATAACCGGATAAAGGCAGGCACACTCCGATTGCTCAGATGTTTCCCTTTTATTTCAATTTAAAAGTTAACAGCAAGCAGAACTACGCTTTGTATGTCTATCCAAGGGGCAAGTATTTGTGTTGCTTGTGAGGGCCACGCCATGTGGTCATGCTGTCAGCTTGATTAACTCACGACTCCAAACCTTAAAAGGCTGGAGATGTTACTTGTCTTATAATGGAGTCTCTGTGCTGCTCTAAAAGGCTGATAGATAAATAAATAAACTCATGGGTAGCACATAAGACGTGGAATTTATTACCTGTCCAGCTAATTAAATGGCTAAAGATATATAGACACAGGATGGAGTGAGATGAGAGTGGGATGAGGGGCCGAGTGGAGGAAAAAAAAAACACAAGAGAAGCAAACTGCTGCGTCTGATGAATTTGCCTCCCCTCCCCATCCTTCCTGCATGCGCACACACACACACACGCACGCACACACACACACACGCACACCATCTTCACTGTGGCAAGTTGCTCAGCTGGTGATGTATGCGAGTGTGTGTTTGTGAAGGAGTGCAGATGTGCGTGATGATGCATGTCTGTTGAAAAGGTCTCAAGCATAGCGGGCACACATCCATGACTGATCAATATTCAAAGCAGCTCCAATAGGCTTTTTATAAACAGGGAGGAGGAAAAAAATATATAAATCATATTATGAAGCAATGTTCTGCCAAATGGACTTGAAATGGCTTGTTAGGCATTTTGCTGGTTATTTGCCATTTGACCAAGGCGAACGTACAAGCAGATTCCCTCGTGACAATGTCAGTTTCACTCAAAACTGTTTTTTCCAATTATGCGCAACAGTACTGAGGAACGTGTCCTGCTCATTTGCTCCTAATTCCTCTTCAAACTCTTGTTGTGACGGTGGCCAGATTGTTTTCAAGGTTACCCTCTGCTCATGATTCAATTTGCCCTACTCTTTTTTTTTCTTTTTTTTCCACTCCCACACCAATCCTGTTCCCAAATAGACACGTTAAATGCAAAAAAGGAAAAGGTGCCAAGCACCTAGATGGAGTATAGACATGTAAATTGCTAATTTGGGATGAGAAGAAAGACAATGCCACAGGGCTCAGCTGGTGAAAAAGCCAATCCTACTTCCATTAGGCCTCCCTGCTCGCTGCTGCAGCGAAGTGGCTGTCCTATCATGGCACTCCTATCAGTGACTAATTTAAAATGAGGCATTACACTCAACTGGTTACCAGCTTAAATGAGACCAGAAGGCTTCGTCTTGTGCTAATTTATCTTTGATGTCTCTCTTTCTTCTTCTCAGTTGGCCGCAACCTTTTGATAACCTTTTTTTTTTTAACTCTGTCGCGCATCAGCCAAATAGCAGATGACTGGGGTCCAAAAGATTGCACGCTCTCTCCGTAGATGAGTGCATGCTTGGTGAGCTCCCGGGCCAGCCTAGTGGGAGACGCAGCTCTGCTATGTCACGAACTGTTTTCAAGAGGGTGGAGAGCGACCGCAGGATCAGCTCTGACGTGGATGCTGACTGACCCAAACAAAGCTGAGTGAGGAGCAGCAAGAAAAGGAAGAAAAAAAAAGATAAAAAGTGTGTGTGTGAGTGTGTGTGTGTGTGTATATATATATGCACATATATGTATGTATGTCCAGATTTTCCCCACATAAAGTTATCCCACTGTGATGAATATCATCAGAGCTGCTCTCTGTCTGTCTCCCTCTTTCATCTCAGCTGAGGGAGGGCGAACAGAGTGAGTGAGAGCGAGAGAGAGAGAGAGATGCAGTGGGATGCGTGCAAGATGAAATGATGTCGACCTGGGACAGCTCTGATATTTCAGCTGAAGCCACCTATAGAAACAGACATAATACTAGACTTGCACTTGATCAAGGCTTTCAGGTGCGCCATGAAAATGTAGCTGTGAGGAGGTGTGAGGATGAAGCTATGAAGTTCTCATCTCCATCTTTCCATTAATAAAAGGACCTGTGTATGTAAATGATCTTTACATAACAGTACAGTACGGTTGTTGCATTTCCTTTATTATTAAAGCCTTCAAATGAATCATATGGGAGCTGATAACACTCACAGCAGAGGCTTTCTTCATAAGTGACCTAAAACAAGCAAAAGGACTAATGAAAATTAAGATGTCAAAACAAATGGGTCAGCTGCAATGTTCCAATATTGTCTTGGAACAGCAAGACAGACAAGTCAATCATGATGACAGATCAGTGACTCCTGCTACACTCAGGAGATCCATCCATCCATCCATCCATCTTCTTCCGCTTATCCGGGGCCAGGTCGCGGGGGGAGCAGTCTAAGCAGGGACGCCCAGACCTCCCTCTCCCTGGACACTTCCTCCAGCTCTTCCGGGAGGATCCCGAGGCGTTCCCAGGCCAGCCGGGTGACATAGTCACTCCAGCGTGCCCTGGGTCTTCCCCTGGGTCTCCTCCCGGATGGACATGCCCGGAACACCTCCCTAGGGAGGCGTCCAGGAGGCATCCGATTCAGATGCCCGAGCCACCTCGGCTGGCTCACTCGATGTGGAGGAGCAGCGGCTCTACTCCGAGCTCCTCCCGGGTGACAGAGCTCCTCACCCTATCTCTAAGGGAGCGCCCCGCCACTCTGCGGAGGAAACCCATTTCAGCCGCTTCTATCCGGGATCTCATTCTTTCGGTCATGACCCAGAGTTCATGACCATAGGTGAGGGTAGGAACGTAGATCGACCGGTAAATCGAGAGCTTCGCCTTTTGGCTCAGCTCCTTCTTCACCACGACGGACCGATACAGTGACCGCATTACTGCAGCCGCTGCACCGATCCGCCTGTCGACCTCTCGCTCCATCCTTCCCTCACTCGTGAACAAGACCCCAAGATACTTGAACTCCTCTACCTGAGGCAGGGGCTCTCCACCGACCTGAAGAGGGCATTCCATCTTTCTCCGGTCGAGAACCATGGCCTCGGACTTGGAGGTGCTGATTCTCATCCCAGCTGCTTCACACTCGGCTGCAAACCGCCCCAGTGCATGCTGGAGGTCCTGGCTCGAGGGAGCCAATAAGACAACATCATCTGCAAAGAGCAGAGATGAGATCCCATGACTCCCGAACTGGACCATCTCTGGCCCCCTGCTGCGCCTAGAAATTCTGTCCATAAAGGTAATGAACAGAACCGGTGACAAAGGGCAGCCCTGTCGGAGGCCTACATGCACCGGGAACAGGCCTGACTTACTGCCGGCCATGCGAACCGAGCTACTGCACCGGTCATACAGTGACCGCACGGCCCTCAGTAGAGAGCCCTGGACCCCGTACTCCCGGAGTACCCCCCACAGGACACCACGAGGGACACGGTCGAAAGCCTTCTCCAAGTCCACAAAACACATGTGGACTGGATGGGCAAACTCCCATGAACCCTCGAGCACCCTGTGGAGAGTATAGAGCTGGTCCAGTGTTCCACGGCCGGGACGGAAACCGCATTGTTCCTCCTGGATCCGAGGTTCGACTATTGGCCGAACTCTCCTCTCTAGCACCCTGGAATAGACTTTCCCCGGGAGGCTGAGGAGTGTGATCCCCCGGTAGTTGGAACACACCCTCCGGTCCCCCTTTTTAAAAAGAGGGACCACCACTCCAGTTTGCCACTCCAGGGGCACTGTTCCCGACTGCCACGCGATGTTGCAGAGGCGTGTCAGCCAGGACAGCCCTACAACATCCAGTGACTTGAGATACTCAGGGCGGATCTCATCCACCCCCGGAGCCTTGCCACTGGGCAGTTTGCGAACTACCTCAGTGACTTCGACTTGGGTGATGAATGAGTCAACCTCTGGGTCCTCAGCCTCTGTTTCTTCTAGAGAAGGCGTGACGGTGGGATTGAGGAGATCCTCGAAGTATTCCTTCCACCGGCCAATGATGTCCCCAGTCGAGGTCAAGAGCTCCCCACTTCCACTGTAAACAGTATTGGTGGGGCACTGCTTCCCCCTCCTGAGGCGCCGGACGGTTTGCCAGAACTTCTTCGAGGCCGACCGATAGTCCTTCTCCATGGCCTCCCCGAACTTTTCCCAGGCCCGGGTTTTTGCTTCTGCAACTGCTCGCGCTGCCATCCGCTTGGCCCGTCGGTACCCGTCAGCTGTCTCAGGAGTCCCCCGAGCCAACCAGGCTCGGTAGGACTCCTTCTTCAGCTCGACGGCATCCTTTACTTCCGGTGTCCACCACCGAGTTCTGGGATTGCCGCCGCGACAGGCACCGGAGGTCTTACGGCCATAACTTTGAACAGCCGCATCCACAATGGAGGTGGAGAACATGGTCCACTCGTGCTCCACTTCTCCAGCCTCCCTCGGGATCAGGTCAATGCTCTCCCGAATGTGGGAGTTGAAGACCTCCCTGACAGGAGATTCTGCCAGGCGTTCCCAGCAGACCCTCACGATGCGCTTGGGTCTGCCAAGTCTGTCCAGCTTCCTCCCTGGCCAGCGAACCCAACTCACCACCAGGTGGTGGTCGGTTGACAGCTCAGCCCCTCTCTTTACCCGAGTGTCCAACACATACGGCCGGAGGTCAGATGATACGGCTACAAAGTCGATCATTGATCTCCGGCCTAGGGTGTCCTGGTGCCATGTGCACTGATGGACGCCCTTATGCTTGAACATGGTGTTTGTTATGGACAAACTGTTACTGGCACAGAAGTCCAGTAACAGAACGCCGCTCGGGTTCAGATCGGGGAGGCCGTTCCTCCCGATCACGCCCCTCCAGGTTTCGCTGTCATTACCGACGTGAGCATTGAAGTCTCCCAGCAGGACGATGGAGTCTCCGGTTGGGGCACTTTCCAGTCCTCCTCCCAGGGACTCCAGGAAGCCCGGATATTTTGTACTGCTGTTCGGCCCGTAAGCCGAAACAACAGTCAAGGTTCGGCCCCCCACCCGAAGGCAGAGGGACGCGACCCTTTCGTTCAGCGGGGAGAACTCCAACACATGGCGGCTGAGCTGGGGGGCTATAAGCAAGCCCACACCAGCTTGCCGCCTTTCACCGTGGGTAACTCCAGAGTAGTAGAGAGTCCAACCTCTCTCGAGGAGTTGGGTTCCAGAGCCCATACTATGTGTGGAGGTGAGCCCGACTATCTCTAGCCGGTACCGCTCCACCTCCCTCACAAGCTCAGGCTCCTTCCCCCCCAGCGAGGTAACATTCCATGTACCTAGAGCCAGATTTGTCGCCCTGGGATTGGTCCGTCGGGGGCCCTGCCCACGACTGCTCCCCAGTTCGCTTTGCACCCGACCCCAGTCATTCGCCCTGCAGGTGGTGGGTCCACGGGGCGGCGGAGAGGATGGAGACGCCACGTAACCTCTTCGGGCTGTGCCCGGCCGGGCCCCGTGGCAGACCCGGCCACCAGGCGCTCGCTGTCGGGCCCTCCGTCCGGGCCTGGCTCCGGACGTGGGCCCCGGGCTTCCTCCGGGCAGGGTCTCGTCTCGCTCCTTTCTTGATTCACTTCTTCTTCTTCTTGACTCAGGAGATCATTTATCTAAATTTTTTATTACAATATATTGCCAGGCTTTTAATCAGATGAAAGACAAGTTCCATGCGGCATGCCTAATCTGGATTCAACAAACATATCTTGTGCATTACTTAAGTTGGTTTACTGGTTGAAGAAAGCTTTTACTCATCTCCATTTAGTGTCGCCATGAATGGTGCTTGGTTTTTATTTTGTTTTATTTTATTCTATTTTATTTTGTTTTGTTTTAATTTATTATCTGTTTGTTTGTTTGTTTGTTTATAATAGTCATGTGGTACAATTGTGTGACTCGTAGTGATGTCTTCATGTGATTTTTCTTTCATGGAAAAATACAAAGTCCAACCTTGTTGCTGTGAGGTGACAACACTATCCACTCAACCACTCAGGGCTTATCTATTTGCAGTTTGCATGTTCTCCCTGTGTGTGCATTTGTTATCCATGGGTTTTTCCCCCACTGTCCAAAAACATGCTTGTTTGGGTCAGTTGGAGACTCGAAATAGCTCCTTGACGTGAATGTAGAAGTGTGTGTGTAATTAGGTGAGGCTTAGAGTCTGCGGTCATGCTTCGTTTTCTCACTTCTCAATTTACAAATAATATAAATTAGTCATAACTATCATACTCGCCTTTGCCATTACTCGTTAACTGCTCTTTAATTGACATCATAGAGATGCCCCTATGCCCCTTTTTGCCAGCTTGTGTGCAGTCACTGAGAGATATGACGGAAGTTGATGACTTCCATATCAATTAGCAACCAAACATGCGTTGCATTGTATGGCAGCTCTTTAAGCATTGTTGGCTGCGCCATCATGTCTAGCAGGCTCAGTAAATTGCCTGGGTAAATTTGGCAGGCATGGCTATGTTTCATTGGTCTTATTCAAACAGTTAATGGGCCATGCCCAGAGGGTTTGAACAGAGGGTGGCAGAGGAGAGTGACAGTGAAATGAGGGTAAAAAGAGCACAGCTTCTCCCCTGACCTTCAACTTGAGGCAGGCACAAACAGAAGCCCACACTAATTCACTCTCAATCAATTAAGCTATCAATAATCACAGTATCATATCTGTCATTATCACTCAAATTGGTTTGTACTATTTGCTCTGACCACTATGTCACAAGGGTACTGGCCTTTTAAGTGTGAGGCTAAGCTAACAAGCTGTAATGTAATTGCACAGAAAACAATGGCAGCTCAAGCTAACCTCCAATGCCAAGTGTATTGACAGGCTTCCACTGCACTGATTTATATTGACTGCTCAAGCTTAACCTAATTTAAGCTTAAATTAAACTGCCATAATGTGCACCATTGATGCAAATACATTGGCAGCATTAATACCTGAAGGTATTTTGGGAATGTGAATTAAGAGGATTTTAGTGTGTTTACCTCCTAAGTGTTCATATTCCATTTAATCACTTCAAGGGATCTGTTTCCCAGTGAATGATGAATGAGCAAATGCACTGCCATTATGTGACCTCGGGTGACAAATACCTACTATTCAATTTCTACCACCTTATAATTAAATGTGCAACACAGAATTAAATCCTAGAGCATTAGATACACACAAATACAACAGTTGTATGTTCATTATATTCCCTTTAACTAACCATTTTGTCACAAGTGCCTGCTGGTGCCTGTTGCTTTGTTTCTGTGGTGATGTCATTCCCTGGCTAAGGTGAAGTCCATGTTTCCCACAAGCACACCACACACAGAAATAATCAATCTGAAAGATAAACTGGGAGAGAATCCCTATCTAATCTGCCAGGTTCAATGGCTCCATCAGGACAAGAGTTCATTAGGGAATATGAACTAAACAGCAGCTTAACAGGGAGGGAGATCTGATCAGAGCTGTTATAATGTGAGTGCTCATAAAGGAGGTACAGATTAATCCACATACCACGACAAAATTTAGCTCCAAAAAAGGGTCTGCATTTCCAAACAATGGCGAATGTTAACAGTACTTTAAGCAGTGGATAAGGGATAAGGGTCAGATTTGAGGCTTTATGTCAATATTCAGTTGTGAAAATCTGGACAATTTTGCAACAGCGTTTTCATGTGTCCTTACAGTACACTGATTGTCCACTGATGACATGCACTTGGTGCATCATCCTATGTTCACTCTTTTTTTTTTTTGCCCTTGTGCTCAATTCAACAATAATGGATCCTCCCTCATGATAGTTCTTTTCTGTAAGACAGATGGAAGGAATTTATCCAAAGCTCTGTCATATGACTGCAAGATCATTAAAATTCAATTAAATGGGAGTAACAAAATGCAAACGACACCAATCTGTTTTCAATGAGGTCCTCTGCATTTTGAGAAATGCAGACAGAAAAGTTATTAGGCTGTAGTTGTTTGAAAGTCACATAGTTTGTAAGGATTTATTAATTCTGTGTGTATAGAAAAGCAAAAATAGAGATTGCTTTGCTCAAATGAGGAGAATGATAGTTTTTAATTCTCATACTGCACTTCATTAGAATGGCCCAAGACTAAAATTTGCATAATACTGCAAACTCTCAAAACTCTTAGGAAGACTACTGTGGAGACACTTTGCAAGAAGCCAGAGTATGCATGACATTATTTGAAAGAATCGCTCTTTCATGTCAACAGCAATTGAATTATATAGTGTCTTCAGTCACACTAGTTACTGGCTGAGCCTGAGAGTTACTGGAAGAATCTTGTCATGCAATGAAAACACCGACCTGCATTTGATACACATGTACTGTACAGCTAGTTTCAGTCATTAGGTCATGACAAAATATCTACAAAACCAAAACTGATGATGGTGAAAATCCATCTCGAGGGAGCAGCTGGCAGCTGTAACAAACGCACTGGGTTTCAACAGCAGTGGAGACACCACACGATGATCTTTTGGTGACACTGGAGGAGTCAGGGGATCAGTACAAGTCAGTACAATGAGTTTATATGGGAAATGTGTTGATGTTCCGAAATCCCTCATAGGAATAGTTTTACATATATTTCACTCTAGTCTAAGACTGAAAGGCTTACGTCCCAAAAACCCCAGGGGCTAGTGGGCCGAGGAAAAAAGTAAGTGCCTGGAAGTTTGTTCACTGCAAGCTCATAGCTTTTTGTCAGCTATGCCATTTTTCTCACAGGAAATCAGGTTTGATACTTCTTTGATGCCAGTACCTTGGACACCTTCATATTTCATCTGCTGATCCAAAGCTCTTCGAACTGCGGTATTGAGACACAGGTGTTATTGCTCTCTTTATCACAGTGTGGTACATTAACATCCATCCAGATCTATTATTATCCACACTCACATATCAGCCGCATCCCTTTCCAGAAGCTTACATCTGTCCACTACTTGGATTCGTGGTTATACAAAGGTTTCATGATATAAATATGGGTGATGAGCTCAAATGACAGACTTTCCATCCATCCATTTTCAGTACTGCTTTGTACTGTTTAAAGGCAGGGAATACACCTTGAGTAGGTCAACAGTCTACCACAAGACACATACATTGCAGCATTCACTGTCACACTCAAACCGAGGGGCAATTTTTAGAGGCTCCATTCCAGCTAAACATGTGTGTTTTTGGATTCTGGCAGGAAACTAGAGAAAACACACGCAGACACATCGAGAACATGGCCTAACCTTCTTGCTGTGAGGCAAAAGCACTAACAGTTCAACCACTGTGACCCCAAATTGTTTTTCCGTGAAAGACAAATTGCTTTCATCACCCATTCATCTTAGAAACACGTCACTATGAGTCACAGAATTTTAACCCATAACAAGACAGCATTTAGTCAGTCAGGCCACAATGACCACAACAAAAGCTCTTTGTAGTATCTGCAAATTTAGTAACAAATGAGAGACTTTTGTTGTATCCAGACTGGACATGTTGCACATTACTTAACTTTTCTTTCATCTGAGTCCAAGTCTGACAAATAGCAAATGTGAACTGTTAAAAATATTTGTGCAGCGAGCTTAACCCATAACCTCTTGGATCTGACTCATTTTTTTCAGTCATAATAGATTTGATGGTTGACTGGTTGTCCTTGGTTGCCCTCCTGTTAAATCCACCATTCGATATCAGGCCCAAAAAACAGTTTGTCTTGTGGCCCTGATTTTTCTATACTAATCGACATACTGCTCTCCATTTTTTTACATTTGAGACCAGCCAGAAACAAAGGTAGACCGGTGAAGATTTGGCGGCTGAGATGCATCGAAGACCATTTCTACACGCAGCTCTGATAGATCTGTGCAGGCTGCAACTTTAAGTGCAGCAGATTTGTCGACGAGCTGCACTTCAGAACAGTTAATCTGTCCTTCAGTTGGATGTAGAATGAATGAAAAAAATATATGATGGAGTGGTTATCTATATAGTGGTTTTCTATATATTATGTAAACCTTGGAAGGGTTTGAGCAGAGGTGCTTGAGAGGGAAAGGAGACGTTGCCTGAAGTGCAGAGAGAGAGAGAAAAAAAAGTCTGTTACTAGGATTTAGGGTTAAGGGGCTTTAAATGACCTGCTTGCTGTTGACCGGGCATCTCATTACAGATGTTTCCTCATTGCATCTTATCCTTCCCTTTTCTCTCACTTCCTTCTGCACTACCGTTTGCTCTCTGTTTGCCTCTAATGGCTTTTGCATGGACGGACAACAGACCTCCTATTGTCATGCTTGTTAAGCCCATTAAGGCCGATAATCACCTGCTGCTCTTCAGGTGCTCGCCTGTCTGCAAATACTGGTCTAAGAGGGAGAGAGTGTGTGGCTGCAGACACACAGACATACACTCTCACACATGCACACACCAGCAATGTCTTTCTATTTAAATAGTCTGCTGGAGGTCTCCAAACATTAAAAACTCAATTTTTTAGTGTCTACAATACTCGTGAAAATTCCCTGTCTTTGCAGCTTTGGTCTTGTTAACCAAAGTTAAACAAATAAGTTATAGAGTAAGATTAAAGTTTGTTAAAGCAGGGATTGTGCATGTGCAAAGGTGATGGTTGCTGCCTGGCTTTCTCACCATCATTTTATCATCCAGCTCCCTACAAAGAAGCAAATGAATAGATTTCTGAAAATGACAGAATATTAATTTAACCCTTTCATCCTGTGTGACTGATTGATAGTTGACTTATCACTTCCCAGTTGGTGACACTGTAAGTCCTGGTTTGCATGAACCTGGAATGCAGTCACGCCAGCTGCACCGACTAAGAATACATACACCTGACCTTATTTCCAATTAACTTCGGGTGCATTCAGAGCTTGGAGCCAACAGATAAGATACAACAAACATGTAGGAAGATATATTTAAAGGGAAAAAAATATTTCTAATCATTCCCTGGAGTGGGAGATAGCCTGCTTCTCATCCCACTAACTATCCCCACTATTCAATTTGTCCTTGTTTTGTTTGGCCAATAACATAATGTGATGGGGATTTTTTTCCCCTACCCGATCCCTGTGCCCCACAGTTTAATTAGAAATTGTGCCGTGGACACTCTTGAATCCTGTGCATTGTTGTTCCTTGTCTATAATTGCCTTTGCAGGTGTTTCCAGTGTCCCCAGAAAGTAGAGGAGGAATGTAGGGGCCATGTTCATTATCCCAACACACTTTGCCACTGTTTACAACGGCTCGCCTGCACCTGTGCTGTTACTTAGTGATAAGTGACTCAAGAGCATTAGTTGTAATAATGAGCTGTTTCCTCGCTTTACTCTCTGTTCTCCTGCGTTCTTTGTCTTTTGCCTCGGCCTTGATATTGTTTACTCTATAGCCTAAAGCCAGAGCATCGGGTTGCTTGGTTTGACACACCGTACGTACAACAGTTCAGTAAAATAATCAGTAAAATAATTGCACAACAGCTTGAAAGATAGCGTTTATCATGGGGGTGATAACAAATTTTCCGTAAAACCTTAATTAAAGCTCATTAAAGCACAGTATGTGTTTGAATGCAATGTGAAATGAGGTTCAGATTAAATCACCTTATTTTCAAACGGCTCTGACTGTCAAGAGAAGGACTGGGAGATCAGTGCATTTGATCAGTTCCAGCTTTTCCATTTATGTACTCTGGGATTTTTTTCTCCCACTGAGCTTACATGAGATTCTATTAGAGAGCCTTTTGAGCACAGCCCCCATTATAAATCTAAACTGAGAGATGGGAGATTAGTCCAAGGGGGGCTTAATGGATGCCTGCTGCCCAGCATGTTTTCAGCTTTGTTCTTGTCTGTCCCTCAGGTGTGTGTACTCTAATGTTCACACTTTGCATTTGCAGATACATTTCTTTTGAAACTCTTTAAATATGTGATTCTGTGCATGTGTGTAGGTGTGTTTTAAATGCATGTTTATGAGACCACATTGCCCTCAAGGAAACATACAAATAATACGATATGTATACAGTATAATTCTAAAAGAAAAGACTATTTACGTGCAGATTTCATTCTGTGAATTCATTCACAACATGGAGCAAAACTTGTTTGTTTTGGCTCTGTTGTGTGTCTTTATCCCTTTTAGTGAACAAGATATCACATACTATGTGATTTTCAGGTTGTGTTTTTATTTTGAAAGAAATTTTACCAAACCAAAGTTTGTGCACCTGACCAAGGCACCCCATCCCTGTTGCTGCCCTAGTGCCTCAAGATAGCCCCATTGTGGAACTGATTTTGAACCCTATTTCCCAGGTTCAGCCCCATACCTGATGTGGCCCTGAGCAAGGTACATCACCCTGATTGCTCACATATTTCTGCAGCACATCACGTTTCCCCATTGTGGGACAATTTATCTTCCATTCCTGGTTTGACCGTAATTTTATCGGCTCAGCCCGCACAACTGGATAACTGATACACATGTAGACGTGTGGCATTGATATTTACTTATGTGAACACAGTGTGTGTTGCACATGACATCATGTCACAAGATTTTCACACAGTCTTTCACGCAGTCTGATAGCAAACAATCGGAACAGAGGCAAAGACCTGCAGTGTGTACATGAGTATGGATTGAATTTAGATGTGGTCTATGGACTAACTGTTGGTTGTCTCGTGTTGTCATTGCTGCATGTTTCAGTGAAATATCACACACCAGGGATCAAACACCACAGGGAATGTGGATTTGTGTGCATCAAAGACAGTGATGTGAAGCGTGTGGTGTGAGATGAGAGACAAAGAGGCACTTCCTTTGATTTAATGAAAGGGAGGAGGAAAATAAAAGCGAGAAAGGAGGAACCTTGACAAAATCGTGGCACTTAGAGAAAAAAAAACAATAACTGATGAAGACAGAGAAAATTGAAGGTCAGAGCTTCATTTAGACTTCAATCTGCCTCATCGAAAAGGATGTAGTCGCTGCAATTACATGACCCATAGAGTGGGCTCCAAAATCCCTGGCATTCTTGATACTCCAGTTCAGAAACCTGAGCACTGAGAAAGGTGAGCATCATTAAAATGGTAATTGTTCTGAGCAGAATTTGATTTTGATATGTACTCTCTCATTCTCTAATCAAATGGCCTATGATTGCAGGCTTCCACCTCTTTTACAGACCTTTGACTTTGGCATGTTCCAGTAATTTCTAAGTAGCTCATATGAAGGGGAATCACACCCGGTCACACCTGCCTCAAACAGCGCTTGTTCTACTTTTGCCCTGTAATGTTAGAATTATTGTGCCAATACAGACTGAGTTTAGTAATTTAAACCTAATAAAATGCCATTGATTTAGTAAACCCAAGTATTGACCTGTTGTCTTATTTCAGACACTTTTATTGATTCAGCCATTGCTAATCAGCTGACAACAGACTCAGTCAGACTCAGTGTCCCAGACTGTTTTCTTTCCATTCAGAAACTTGATGAATTATTTGGTTTGTCAAATCCACAATGTCTTCTATTGAGCCTGGTAAACACTGCTCAGATTATTTTTTGACAATTTATTTATTTTGTGATGGAAATTGTTCATAAACCTTGATCTATATAACATGATAATAAAGAAGTGGAAGGATACGTTAACCATTAAATCTATCTGGATATTTAAAAATTTTCATCTTTTTTTTTTGATTAGCCCACTTGTACTTGTTTTCCTACTGAAGCAGTAGGTCCATTAGACAGTCCAGTCATAGATACTTCAAGAAGTTGTTGCGGCCGGTCATCTGATGTTGCAAAGTGGAGGGAGCCGTTTTAAGAGTTTAGCAGCATATGGTATATGTAGCATATGGACATGATTTTTGTATGTTATACATTTACAAAGGAGGAGTGATACTGTAAAAATCAAGGAAGAATTTCACATGAAATTACATTTACTTTGTTTTTCAAGAGGATTTTGTAAACCGTGAGTTCCCGTGTGTTTACAAGAGAACATTAAGTCTCTCCCACAACGCGCCATGAAAAACAAACTTTGATATCATCAAAATACTGAGTGAACACCTTTGACAATAGCTAGGACTGAGCTCTTCCAGGGAATATAGGGAATATGACATGTTTTCTTTTATTTCTAAAAACTTAAAACACTTTAAAGTTAGGTAACTCCTTACATGCAGGACAGCTCACTTCAGGGTTGCTCAGCTTTGAATGCTAAACTTTAATTAATACACATCAAAGAATGGATGATTTTATAAAAAGTAAATCGCAGCATTTCTTTTGAAAGAGGACCCAGCGCGACAATTTCCATTCATTAAACACACAGAATCATAGTACTTAGTGACTCCAAAACACCCACACATTTCAGGATGTTCCAGTACACTCTCCTGTGCAGCTGCCCTCTGAGGAACATGAATCATGAGCGTGTAACACTCTGGGTTTTGTCAAATCTCAGATGAATTGTGCTCTGTTGTGTTATTGTAATTCATGCACTCTGTTACATAAAGTGCTCTCCAAACTGCACCGTAGCAATTTAAACACCCAGCTCAAACATCCCTTTAGGATTTCGGGACACGCATGAAATGGCTTCATGCTTCCTCTCATTTGAATCAATCAGAGATGACCTTATGCTGCTACAGAGGAGTGAGCGAAGCCTTGATTAGGAGTGCCTATGCTTGTTAGCCACAATGTCTGTCTGCTATTCTGCTTCCCACACATCCTAATCAGACTTGAACATGCTGACATGCACACACACCAACGTGCACCTCTCCACGGCTGATTATTATTATGCATGACAACATCCACAGCTCACCAATCAATGTGAAACTTCCCCTCGCTCATGTTTGCTGTCAATATTAGCTGTGAATAAGTTCTGTTCCCTTTGTATTTCTGTAAATAAAATTCGGATCTTTAGTGTTGTGTTTGTAAATTGTGGTGAACAAATTACCACATATGAATCTTAAATCAAATAAAGTTTGCTTCATGCACATCAAGTGAATTCTTACATAACACACTTTTTATTTACTTGTTCATTGCTCATTTTCAGTTACTTATTCAGCTCTGGGTGGAGGGGGCTGCTTAACAAACAGGCATCCACCATTTGCACAATTTATTCATCACTTTCTAAATAAAACAATTACTCATTTAACTGAGAAGACATTTGTTGCAGCCCCATGTGCAGTCTGTACAAGTTGCAGGGAAAAAAAAGGCATCATCAGTTTCAGCCTTTCTTTCATTTGGTGTGGTCTGAACAACACAGGATATGATACATGACCATATTGCATATAGGGGAAAAAAAAATTGTATACAGGGAATGAAGAATTGAATAAAAGCCAGTGATCCTTTCAATCAACATCATAACACAAAGATAGTCATGACTTTTTGGATGAGTAAAGACGAAAACATCAAGACATGGTGTTTCTGTCTAGGTCTGTAAAGTAATTTGAACAGCCGAAAAGAAAAATGAACTGAGCGTTCTAACCTGCCGTGTGAACATAGTCCATGAGTCAGTGGTATGTATGTCCTCCGTTGTAACTGCTGTGTATTGTTTAAGCTATTAATTAAGCTATTAACACATAGCTGTGATCCTATTGAGCTACTGGTGTGTCTCCAGGTGCTTGTTATTTATAAGAATGGATTTTTACTGTTCTTTTCTTTTATTATATTCTCCTTGAAACACATTTATTTTAAAAGATACAAACAGCCATGTCTAACCTACCTGTCTTCCTGCTGAGAAACAGTATGTTTGTCAGTAAGGACACTTGAATGTTGTCGGTACCGTTTGCCCAAAAAAAAAAATCACAAAACACAATTTTAGACGAAACAAATGCTCCTTCCAGCTAGGACACTCAAGGAAATGTCAGTCAGGAACAATCTGAATACGCCCATGCAATCTAGACAAGGATCTAATCATTCACAATAAGTGAACACCAGGTTGGGTGTAAAATTGGAGTTTAATGATAATTGTGTTTGATTATGCATGATTCATGAGTGCCCGTGTGTGTGTATGTGTGTGTGTATGTGAGCGCGCCCGTGTCTGTGTGTGCATTTTCTTCAGTGAAGTCATTAAGCAGTGAACTTTATTCAAAATTTGATCTTTTTTTCTGAGATGTTTTTCATACAATATAATTACAACTTCTAAAATTGCACACACAGTTCCTTGCAGTGCAGATTGTTATGATGGAGTCCTGAAATTGACTTGGGTGTCTGTTCTTTTCTCAGCAAGTCATCATCCATCACTTAGAAGAATTCAAAGAAAGAAAAGCACAGAGATCAACAAAATATCAGAGAGTATAGTAAAGAATATAGATTCTCTAGAATGCTGGGACCATGAAAGTAATGGAAACTGTGAGAGGGGTGAGAGAAAGCAGATGAAAAACAGCATTTCACTGTCTCCCTAGTACCCTGGCTTCAGGAAGCAAATGTATTTAAAAAAATAAATAAATATGCTTTGGCTGGAGCTGCCTCTTTTGTAAGTCTCAGGACAAAAACAAAGTGAGCTGCAGATTGATGTATGAGGGACAGGAAAGTGTCTGGCTATGTAAGTATATATAAGTTTAAGATTGCCCTGAGTCCTCCTATCCACTCTCAAAATTGTATAAACACTATGGCAATGAGAGCTGAGGGACAAGAGGGGACAGAAAACATATAGCAATAAAAACGTGAAAGGGGTTAAAAAAAAAAGCGAATACAGGGAAAAAGGTACCCAGACATCAAATCATGGGCGGATTGAGAAACAGATTTGGGAATTCACACCTTAGTGTCTGTGGCAAAAACAAGTGACGAATCAAAACAGCACACTGATTAAAGTGTCATAAATCAGGGGGATGCAGTAGAGGAGGCAGAGTGGCTAAAAAGGAGAGGGGGTAAAAAATAGAAGAAAGATTAAAGGAGGAGGCTGTGGGCTTTTATCTCACAGCTGAGCCACAATCGTCTCCTCTGGGTGGGTGGAGGGGGGTTACGTGCTAACCAGCAGAGCTGGGGGGCACACACAGAAGAGAGGGTGAAGAATAAAGGGATGAAAAGGAAAAGTGCTGACTTAATACTGTGCTTTGTTTCTGTAGTGTTTCGCATGCGTCTTGCAAAGTGTTTCCATTTTCTTTACACATGTTTTACATTTGTGCTTCCCACTGTTCCTCACCTCAATCTGACTCCTTTCTTGCCTTAAACTTAAAAAACATTTCCCACTTCTCATAGTGAAGTTATTGCACATTTGCGATATTGCTCTCTTAAACTTAAAGGCCAGCAAAACTTCAAATCCAAAATGGATCTCTAAATTTTTCGTGCTCTAATGTATGAATATATTCTAGAGCAAATAATATGATATGATATCATGATATCAGGATGGGTAAGTGGATTGCATTGTTGATTGACCAAGGTTCAAATCCCAGTAGGAGGGAGGGTCTTTGTGTGTGGATTTTCCACGTACTCCACCTTATTCTCTCAGTCCAAATACATGCATGTTCAGGTTGATTGGAGACACATTGTTGTTCCTGTGCTGGTGTTCCAGGCAGGGATTTTTTTTTCCACCAACAAAGAAATGGCTATGACCTCAAGGAACTGGTTTCAGAGTAGCTCCGCTTAATTACTGGACCATTAGTAAGGAGTCACAGTTATTGAGACCAACAAAAATAACAAGTCCAGTATTATAAAACAGCAAGGAACAAAGCAGGAACAAGAACTTGCTGGAACTTGTCAAGGAATAATTGTGACATATCTGACATATACAGAAATTATGTATACATAATGATCAGTCTCTGAAGCAGTGAAAAAGCAACTGGCGCTCAACTGGCTCACAAGTCAAACCAGCTCAGAACTAGCACTTCAACCGTTTTGAGGTACAGGTGTGAGGGTGACAGCTACCTGCCCAGAGTGTATTTCCTGCCATTATCCTAGATGTGTGGGAGAAAAGCTAGGAGAGACCCTGATGACACCACAGATAGAGTACAAAGCGGATTAGATAATATGGATAGAGAGAAATTTCTGTGATTCTGATTTCTGTGAAATTCCGCAATTTCAACATTGCCCGGTTCATTGTCCATTGTAAGTAGGTAATTTATGGAGTCATTACTACTTGATATTTTCAACTATCACATTCAATATCTCAGAGAATCAGCTTGTGTGGTTTTGTGAAATAAAAGTGTCCATGCGGGCAACAGTATTGAACTGCTGTATGAAAGTCACCTTTGTCAGCACCACCCCCGTCAAAACATATTGGAAAACCTTGAAACTTTGCAAAGTTTAGCAGAGACTAGTGTGTTAATGCTACTTCCTCGAGGCTGATGGAGAATTAAATCTACCTTTTTTGTTCCTGGAATGCCGTCCACACTTTTGTTTCCTTCTCTTTTGAGACTGTGTCCACACAGTGAGTGACAGTGAGGCAGCTACTGCTTGAGAGACCCAAAGAGCTCAGGCTAGTGTGTCGGATGCTTCACTGATCCGGGTCGAAGCTTTTATTTCTGCATCCCCTCAATGGACAGCCACTCTGTCTGTCAGGCCAGCCTTGGCAGCGCTGACCCTACATGGCATCCTGCACCTGAACTAGCAGAGGTGACCATACATTTGCAACTGTGTCTGCTTTATTCTGCCTTTGTCCTTTAACTTTGCAATTTAGTGTCGTTCCAAAGATTTGCCTGCTCTTTAGACATTTAAAATAGGTTATGGAAAAATCCAAAGCTGTTATTACTTGTTATCCGTGAGACATGTGGTGAATATGAGATCAAGGTGCCACTGCAATTACCTCTGTCTGCTCCAATGGGACGGAAGGAGTTTTACACAGTTACAGCAGGCTCCGAGCTCAGCCTTAGGCATCAGTCAGAGCTCGGAGGGAAATTTAATGAAACGAGAAGACTCAGAATAGTGTCTGTTTAGAGTGGCTGTTTAAAACAACTTCCGATTGGCCAACCTCTATGCACACAGTTGTCAGACTGAATCAACCCCAGAATACAAGGTAGATTGTCATCTAAATGGCATTTGATCTCCATTGCTCTGTAAGTGTTGATTCGTTGCATTGTATTCACAAAATTTTCTTTGGGGGGATTATGTGCATATTACGAGACTAACACATCTCCTCTACCCTTAATGATTTTCTTTAGTCTCTTTCTTTTTCTGCAAATAAATCTTCCATGGTGCATGTTTCAAACATTGAGGAAAAAGCCTGGGATAAAGATGTATTAGTTTTACGTGATGCATTTCAGTGGCTGCACACAAGAGTGGTTTCCACCTCTAATCATTTACCTTCATTGTGAGATGGCTCATCAATAGCTGGCTGTGAAAGAGACATTGTTGTTTCACCACCCACAAATCATTAATTCATCATATCATTGATGTTCTGACAGAGAGGGCTTTGTCAGAGGGGGAGACTGAAGATGTAATGTATTATTGGACTTTTGGGGAACCACTTTTCAAAATATTGCACAGGCTGTTTGTCTGGAATGTCTAAGTTTTCTTATCTCTGGATTGAACACAATCCAAGGTCAAAATCGACATCCACATCATAGATGAGGGTATTTCTTTCTAATTCTTGTTTGAGCCTATCCTTGTGCTCTGTGACACAAAACTGAATGTTGTTGGGTTAAGGACAAAACAAAAGTCATTTAAAAATCTTGTCTTGGCCTTTGCCAAACAGGTATTAACATTTTTTGTTGTGTTTATAAGAGACATAAATCAACTTTCAAAATGAATTTAAGCTGAATATAATAAATCATTGCAGCCCTAGATGTAGTCTGACAGTAGCAGAGATATGCCAGGCCATTATCAAACTTGAGTTGAGTCAGGATCATAAAAGACTCACCTGACCTTTATAGGTACACTACTTCCAGTATCAGTAATTAACACTGGATGTAAACTGCTCTCTGTAGAATTCCTCAGAATTTCTCAGATCTGTGTACTAGAAAAAGAAAATAATGAGTTCATACTATACACAAGCTTGTTTTTCTGCAGGGGTGTGTTTATATGTATGCATGAGTACTGTATGTGCAGAGTACTTACATTTGTATGATTTCATCCATGTCCGAGCTTGTTAATGGAGGCTCTTAGAGCTGCTTTTATCACATCAGTTATTTATACCTCACCACTGCTTTGCAGCCTGCTTTCATGCCACAGAAAAGTGACCAATGGGCTATCTCCATATCTGCATGTACATGTATCTAACATCCAGCAGACTGAGTGTATTGTAGGATTTGGGCATCCCACGACATCCCTTCATCTTTCTCTCTCGTCTCCCACTTCATTACCCTGCTCTCACCCTCCTCACCTCCCGTCCATCCTCCCACTCCTGTTTGACCTTCCATCTCCAAAGCCCCCTGTCCTCGGGCTGTGGCTGGAGAGAGCTGTCCTTATCTCTGATGACAGTGGGCCTGATGCCAGCCAGGCCACCACTTTGCCCCCAGCCAGCGCAGCTCTCAAGAGGAACAAAGGGTCGGGGATCAGGGGAGGTGTCACAGACTGACCCTCTTTGCCAAAACAAACCATAGAAACATTTTAAACAGTGTTCCCTCCATGGCTGGGAAGAAGCATTTGAAGTCCAGCACAACTCAAACACTAGCCACTATTTTTACTTGATAGTAGCCACTGGTCAAAAGACCATACAGTAAATATGGACATTTAGATCCACAATGTACACTATGTTCTGGTCATGTTTTCCCAGGAGGAAAATGGATCAAGAGAGAAGAAGGGAAAAAAAGGCCTACCAGTTAAAAATCACAGTTTTTAGGGCACATAGGGGCTATGCAAGTTTCAATTTCACACTCTCCTCTCCTGGCCATTTGCTCAGTCTCTCCCTCTCCTTCCTGCCTCTCTCCCCTTCTCTCTTACTCAGTAATCCTCCGAGGCAGTGCTGACAGTGGAGGTATGATAGAGGAGGGCCTGCCGGAGCAGAGAGGGAAATGATCTGCTAATGGTACGCTCGCTCCCATAGGACACCTGCTTACACTCCACAGCCCTGCTGCTCATTCAGGCTGTGTGTGTGCATGTGTGTGTGTGTGAGAGAGAGAGAGAGAGTGAGAGATAGTATGAGCCATACCCTCATCCCTGTGTGCCTTTTCTCAATCAGTGTAGTGCACTTTCATTTCCCTGCAAGTTCTTGTCTGCATATACCTTCCAATTCAACTTTTCTTATGAAATGTTTTTTAATGTTTTTTTTTTAAGCTGTCATTGTTTCTTTTCCACTCCTCTCTGTAATTCCTACTTCTAATGAGTGCATATTCCAACAGAAAAAAAATTTCACATCATGCCAACCCCGATTAAATCAATCCACACTTAATCGTTACACCCATGGCGGTAAGAAAGCACGCAGTAATTACAATACCCGCACTTTGCAGTGGCCTTGCTGGAAAAATTCCACCCCCTCTCACTTGAACAATCAACAATCAGCAGATTTTACATTGCAGTAAAACTTTATGAACATGACACGATCAGTGTCCTCTGCTAATGACTGTTTCACGCTTTCGCTCCTGTCGCCCATTCTTTTCTCACTAACCCTGCATGTGATGTCCCTATGCACCGATCTTGTAAGTTCTCCTTTTAAGTCAGCCCTTTGTAAAGCTTCATTTTAATAGGCTGAAAAGAAACCAATTGCTAGCACCCTCCCATGAACTCCCACAGCAACAACCCATGCATTCAATCATGTATATGCATCACGTTGTCTTGTGCACACACACAGTGTGGAAAATGTTAATATGTATCGTGTAACCCGGCAGATAACTATTCCATGAACACCCAGGAGATGATCTCATATTTATTGGTGTAATCATGAAATTGAATCTATTAGAGTAATATACATTCTAATGGAATGTTATAGCTGTAATCAGATGTCTTCAGGAACCAATGAAGGAAAATGAGCATTGTTAATTGGTGTTTCACACTGTGGCAATGGGCCACACGGGATGAAAGTGGCACCATGCGCCGTCCATACCTACCATGAAATTGCTGTGAATTTGTACATGTGAGCCGGACCACGTTTCTTTATGCTGTTCCAAAACTGCCTCCTGGCACTGGAGCTACCTGGCCACCCGCTGAGAGAGAAGTGTCCTCTACAGAGACCTGATCTGGGCTTTGGCTTCCTCCCAGATAGTCAAGGAGACGTGTGTGTGTGTGTGCGGTTGGAGGTGGGATCAAGAGCCTCTCTGCCCAGTGAAGGGGCTCCATATGTGGGGAGACGAGTGAAACGTCTCGTAGATCAGCCGCCATCTGGGAAAGGGGACAATATGCCAGGAGTTTCATGCAGGGAGAGAAAGAGAGGGAGAGAGATAGGGAATGAAACGCAACACTGAAATAGATGGCTCGAAGGGCTGACAGAGTGAAGGATGAAGAGCAGGACAGGAGTAAGAATTCATGTGGGGAAAGATGGATTGATAGGAGGGCTGACAGAAAGTAAAGCAACTGATTTAGAGGGATGTTGTTTTCATCTGCTCTCTTGGCCAAACAAGCAGCATTTAAGCTTTCCTCCCAAGGTTGAGCCTTGTGTTCCTTGTGTCTGCCTGGTGACATGGGAATGCTGTGTGAATGTGTGTGTGTGTGAGTGTGCATGGAGGGACCTGTGTGTAAAAGGGGTGTAAAATGGTCAAACCAATTCTTCTCAACAAAGAGAACTTTACCCTCTGTCTCTCTGTCCCAACCCCAATCACAGTACTATTCCCTCTGCACATGCCTTACTGGCATCACCAGATACTGTCTGTGGGTTTCTGTATTCCTGTGCTATCTGTCATAACACACGTTTGTATGCAAATTTAACCTGTATTTCAGTGTAAGTTGTTGAAGCGATGTCTATATAACAAGGTACAATGAAATTCTGCCTTTAAAGATACATTTCACAACCCCAACGGTTTAGTCATGTAAATACTGTCACTTTGGTTCAGTTTGTTCAGGTGCCAAGATACCTGCAGACCTCACTGTGAACCATTTACAATAGAGCTACTTTCTGCTGATCAAATATTAAGGTAACACTCCATGAATTGTGTAGAACATGTTCAGTGGAAATGGAAAAGGCTTAGTGGAACACAAGCCCTTTTTTTAAAAAAACTGTGTTTGGACACTGTCTTGTTTGATTTTCTGTCTTATTTATGTATGTGTTTTACTCCAATATCCCAGAGAGATGATGATGACAGAATGATACTTTCGAGCCATTTCTGAGCAGTTGCAAAGTAGCAGAATTGTTCTATTCCCCCAACTAATGTGACAGCCATGTATTTGTTGGTCAGAAAATGCAGTTCTTTTCAGAGTACTTTTACTTACACAACATAGTGAAGAAACTTTGTCTGAGACAGAAATGTTGGAGAAAGGCAAGAGTGCTTACTTTTGAAAGTAAACTTCAGACTTAAATTTAGTTTTTCAACATAATTCTTCTCTTAATTCAATATTTATAGCTACTTGTAGTCTAAAATTTTTATTGTTATGTTTTGGCAGTAACTGCCAGTAGTTTGAGAGAAATCTGCTAGTTCTGTAGTAAGCCATATATTATTTCCATTAAAAAAAAAAAATCTCAGATGATTTGCAGCAGAAAGCCATTGTTCTTGTTTTGACTAAAGTCAAAGGAGTGCATTTAATTTTTGAAGCCAGATCACATTTGGAGTGCATCCAACATAACTCTAAAAAGCTGCTGACACTTACTTATTTTAGGACTTATGCCTAGTTTGTGCTTTGTTATTATTTTTTTTCTGTTTGTTTGTTTTGTTTACCATTCCTGCAGTGTTAAAGTAGTAGGAGAAGTTTTTGTGACAGAAAAATCAAAATACTGTGCTGTAATTGATGGGCAGTGTTTTGTAGTCTGCAATTACCACAGTCAAGGTTGCCTCTATTCTCCAGCACCATTTTTGAGGCATGTGAAAGAGGGTCAACATCTTGCAGTTTTGCTAGATGCAGATTGTCAGCAATTGACAACCTAGAGGAGGGAGCGTCCAACTCCTCTGTCATACATTTGTCATGGGTAAGTATTTCGGAGAGCGCAAATAAAGCACTCAACCAGGATTCTTGGAACAGATGTACAATACTGTAGCACAGACGATGGCAAAATGAATCCTGATCCAGGTGGGTGTGGCAGATTATGGTTTGTGTCGGGCTTGTTAGCCGAGTACAGTTAGAGGGGGGAGCACGGCAGAAAGAGATTCAGGCAGGGGTCAGAGTCGCGAGCTGGGAGCAGTCAAAAGAGCGAGTGTGGCAGAAAATGGCTGGAGGATTTGGGCTGGAGAGATGGGAACAGTTCAGAGGTGAAGGTGGTAGGACGACTGGTGACAGAGGGAAACTCATGTTTGGTGTGGCTCTGGCTGTGGATCAATGCACAAGAAGTAGGGTTGAGGATCCCAACTGGGTGAGAGTGGTGCAGACATAGAGGGTCAGAGCTGGAGCATGCAGAAGCCACCAAGCTGCAGACAGGCAATTAACCAAAACGGCAGGCAAAACTCGAGGTTGAGGACAGAAGGCAAAGAGGCAAGGCAAAGGGGAGAGCAGAGCAAGTAAGCAACAGTGAGTCAACCCAGAAACAAGTACTGGAGAGAGGAGCTTGGTTGGAAAGACAGTCAAGGATGTCAGGATGAAAGGCAGGAATGGAGACAATCTGGCGATGAGTGTGTCAGTGTGAACTGTATATATACATACATATAATAGGAGGTGATTAGTGGGTGAGAGTTATTCAGCTGATGGGGTGGCTAAACAAAGAGAGAAATTTCCACTGCATGTGACGTGCTGGGACAGAAGGGGTGTGGCTATGAGCAGAGCAGGAGAGCAGGAGAGCATTGATTAAACTTTGAGTGCTGGTGCAAACAATTATTATAAGAAAACATGCTCCTTAGTCCCATGTGGTTAAATGTACTTTTCCTGTTATTTATTTAATTTATTTATTTATTCTCTGGTTCAGTTCTCATATTAAAAGTGTTAAAACATGCTCAAAACAGTAAAAAAGGCTTTGTGAGGCCAGGTTTGATTGGGATTTATACTTTTGACAGAAAAAATTCCTGTCAAAAAATAAAAAGAACACATGGTTGTTCAGTAGTTAACTAATACTGTAGCAAGTCTTTTCAGTGGCATACAACAAAGAGATAAAAACTTAAAAGCCACGTGAGACTAAAAATACAGGACAATGGAAAAATAAAATATGCAATGACTTTATGAAAAGAACATAAGAATAGTGTAGAAATAAAGGAATACTTTCCTTTTTAAAGTTGCATGAAGGTTTGATGCTTCAATTCTATCCCAGGATAATGAAAATAAAAAAAGAGAGAGAGACTGTTAAATGCTAATAGACATTTACTGTTTGTCACTGTTTTATTACCTGAAAGTGAAGATGTGTAATTTCAGGCTTTTGTGTGACTTCAAATGTGTGTTTCTGAATGCAACATTTTAATACTTTGTTATCGTGCTCTGGATAGCAACTTGATAGAGTAATGTTATCATGTTTTGTAACCATTGAAGTGTGAAGTGGTCTCTATCCCCTGATTATGACCTGGTATTATTATTATTTTTGTTTTTGTCTGTGACTTCTTTAGCACCCTCAGACTTCTCCTCAGGAATAACATTGATTCCTTTATTGCTGATATTCTGTAAAAATTTGACTTGCACTGCTTTTACTTTTCAAATCATAGATGAACATGGTAAATAGGACCAAAATGCAAGGTAAGTGTGTGTGTGTGTGTGTGTGTGTGTGTGTGTGTGTGTGTGTGTGTGTGCGTGTGTGTGTGTGTGTGTGTGTGTGTGTGTGTGTGTGTGTGTGCATGCACGCACTGTGATGGACTGGTGTCCTATCCAGAAAGTATTCCCTGTCTTCACCAATGGTTGCTCAAACATGCTGTGGTTGCTCAAACATCCCAACTGTTTTTAACATCGTAACTTTAGACCACCTCTCCCTTTTGTTTGTTCTACTAAGGGTCCCACTTGTTATTTTTGGGTAATTAATTTAGACCCTGTGTGCCTTGTTTGTTGCAGCACTGTAGCATTGATTCATGTTTACACCTAAGCGGTACAATTAACGGATCAATACAAAGTGGAGAAATGGGGAGCTCTTCAGTCAGCCTTTGTTGGACATAAATGAAAGCCAATCCACACATGTAAAGAGCAAGCACACACACAAAACATCGACATTGCCTCCCAACTACTACATAGAGTACGGAAATGTGAATGAGCAATGACTGTGAGGTAGTCAGGGAATGGGAATGAAGACAAAGGAATAGAATATATTTATTTGCTAATCCATGTTATGAAAAATGTAATATACTGTTACTTTTCCTTTGATGATTTAAGGTGACCTTTACATAACGTGTGATAACATTTACACTAATCGCTGTAATTTATTCTACCATTACTGCTTCTTTCATATGCATGTGTATCAAATGCACATCGGATTAAGGAGATTACAAAGTTTCTTTTAAGAATATCTCAAACCAGCATCAAACAGTTGCTGTCAAAGTGTTGCTGCTGTAAAGTGATGCGGGAAAAAGACTTTGAAGCCCCGATGTTGCATCTCCGCCTGACAGAGGGCACAGCCAGGGAATTCATCGCAGGGCATACACATAGACACACCGCTCACCCTCACACCCACATCTAGGGACAATTCAATCCGCCTAAATACGCATGATTTGGGACTAAGCGAGGAAGCTGGTGTATCTTCAGAAAACCCAACAAAGACATGGGGACAACATGTAACTCATTAAGGCACTTGGTCCGACTGGTATTGAAAATGCTGGTCACAGTGATGCCATTTTGTGCTCTACCATGAAGCAGCCCAAATTATTGCAACAATAGGGCTGGTAACATACTGAGTGTTGGGAAATTGGTAACATCAAGGCATGCTGTATCCTGCTCTGTGATCACATGTTTGGTGAAACTACCATCTACTGCAGTGTTGGTCAGGTATGATGGATCTGAGGTAGGCAGGGGGGCTGATTGCTGTGAAGCCACCCCCCCCACACACCCCACCCACCCCACCCCACCCCGCCACACACACACACACACACACACACACACACACACACACACACACACACACACACACACACACACCCTTCCTCAGGGAGAAAGAGGTGGAAGGTCTCAGTTCTGTAATCACGTGGTGATAGATGTGTACAGGATTTTAGGGCTTTTTAATGAGGGAGTATAAAAGGTCAGTGTGATTGTGAGTGGGTCCACACAAGCATGTCTGCAGAAGTGCAGTAATGCAGTTAAGTTGGTAAGGAGATGGCGAGTAAGCACGTTTTGTACCCCTGCAAACACCCTTGTAACTGCAGTGAGTTTGTATCTACAGTAGACTTCCCAACTTGAAAAAACAGAAGCAACCTGGGACCTTCTTTTGATCTGAAAAATCTATATATCTAAATATTGTAATAAAAATAAAAAAAGGTAATGGAAACACCTAAATGTTGAATGACCTCACAAATGTCAAAAAGACATTTTCGCCCTCTCATGAGGTGGCTTTTCAGATGTGTTGATAGAAAACTTTTCTAGTTTCTAGTGTTTACTTGACCCTTGGAAACATCAGCCATGTTGAAGATAAGATAAGACAAGGTAATTCTCTACTAGTTCCACATTGAGGGAATTTCTCAAAAGTGTACAGCTAGAAGTATAGGAATAAATGTATGCATATGCAATATCTCCAAATGGAAACTCTCTCTCTTTTGTATGTGTGTGTGTATGTGTGTGTTTGTGTGTGTGTATGTGTGCTGTGTTGGAACACTTCCACAAGCTACAGCAGGCAGCTGCTTATGCAAGGAATCATCTCCATACCGTAGAACAGTCGGGCAGGCCACCGTCCAACAGAGAAGGATTGGGAGGATTTAAACTCTGTGAAGGTGAGGCACTCAAACACACATTTCTCACACACTCTCAAACACACATTAAAACGAACACACTCCAAAGAGAAAGAAGAAAGGATGATGGCAAAGCAATTGAGGTGGAGGAAGAGGATTTTGCCTCCGTCCTCTTCCTCCTTTAAAGAGCTCTATCTCGGCAAACCACATTTGTTTTATTAATTTAATGTCACATCAGGAGGAGTCTTCCAGGCGGCAGACTCACAAACTCACTTCCCAGAACTTTTTTTTTCTCTCTCTCTCTCTGTGCAAAAGACTAACAGAACAAAGCATCATCATGTAATAACAAGGCAGGCAGAGAAAAAAAAAGACAGACAAAGAGAGGAGGGGCATTGGGGGATAAAAGTAGCTTCCCTCCTCCGATTAAATTGCCCTTTAGATAAAAGTAAATCTCATAAAAGGCAGTGCAGAAAAGGGGAAATTATTAATGATTCTTCCCTCTAATGTGATTTTTAGCCTTAATATCAGACATGAATAATAGGAAAATTAAGGGGAAAAAATGTGCATGTTTTAGTGTTTGGGGAACTTAATCTCTTTAAAACAGCTTTATTTCTACTGAACCTAAAACAAGCTCTTAATGGAAAAATATCTCTGCATCCAATGGGAGTTGAAGCAAGACTTGTATAAAGTCCAAACCTCATGTTTTTTCTTAACATATAGGTTTACCATCGACAAAGACATGCAGCAAAATTTTGAAGTGCAGCAGGGCTCAATTACATTCCCCTTCTCCTCAACATTTGTCGTCCTACGTGTGTACCCATGCACACAAATGAAATCAAAAGAAACCAAAGAGTCCAATTAGAGTAGATGTGGTGGACGATGAAGGTAAAAATATACATGTATATGTGTTGGCTTTGATTTGTGAATCAGCCTTAACAAAGCAAAGCAATTGAGCTATTTCAATCTCTTTACCATTAGTGTGCAAAAGCTTTACCCATTTGTTATAGTTGACAATATGCTTCATCCATTTGAAAAATGCATTAACCTTATTTAATCACAATAATTTCAATATATGTAAAGTGGTATGCAAATATACAGGCTTCTAGTGGTTGGGTACAGTAATCATGTCTCTTTTGATACATAAAATATAGAATATCATCCTATTGTGTTCATCGTTAATTCCCTCTTATTGCTGAAAGTAATTGTAATCTCTTCTCTGAAAAGCTGAAAAACAAAAAATTTGACTACAGAAACATTGTGATCTTTAATTACAGGTGGTGCTCTCAATGCTCATGTTGGTTTGCCCTGTTATTTTTCAGTCTGAAGGATGATCCTCTCCCACTCACTTGCACTTACTCTGAAAATCACTTGCATTTTAGAAAATGTTATTTAATGGGTTATTTGAGACTGGAGTGCATATCAGGAAAAGAGACCTGGGTATCGATTTGTTGCTCTGTTAGAGTACTGGTTATGTTCACCTCACTCGCATGTTTCTCATTAAAAATGTAATTCTGAAAATGCTAATGTGAGTACATTTTAATGCTTTTAAAATCACATAGGCAGATAAAAGACAGGCGATCACTTGCCATTCAGTGCATGCAGTGGTAATTACCAAATCATTATAGCTATTAAAGGGCAAAATAATCATGTAAACATACAGTAGAGACATATAAAAGGATATACATAGGAATATATACAATAAGCTTTGTAAATTAGCTTTTAAAAAATTTGAGCTTTTATCATGTTTACTGATGCATAGGGCTTGGTAGACAGCACATAGGGGAAATAAACATGACATGGTGCTCCAAACAGCTGAAGTTGCAAAGTTGCTTTCAAATGTATGGAAAAGAATGACAGCATTTAAGACAATGGTTACTGCTTACTATCACCTAGGGTTGATTAGAGTCACTTACCAAAATAGTGTAAAATGTGTATACTAGTACTGTGGGGGTGTGTCTGAGTATTTGGGCAAAACCCACAGTGGGATTCAAACCAGCAACATTCATTGCTGAGGGTGGCCGCACTATTCACAACTGTGCCATTCCATCTCTTACACTGGAAAGCTCTGCTTGTTTTAACAATTAAACCTAATTTGATCTTTCTCTCAATAATGTTTCTCTCTTTGTCTTTCAATGCAAATCAGAACTAATGCTGATGAAAACAAATAACAAAGACATCTGCTTGTAGGACAGCTATATGGGAGGGACCATAATCTTCTGGAAATAGAGGGCACTACCTTGCACTATCTTGCGTTTGTGGGACCTCGCCAATCAACATGTAGCTATAATTTTTCATCAGCAATACTTTCATCCAACTGCTGTTCCTCTGCTGTAGACTGTTGATTGCCCACTTTTGCATGTTCATCAGCATATAAATGCTGTGTTTAGCCTCATCATGCTCACCCTACAGAGCATCCCTCACATTACTGCTCATAGAGGAGGGGCATAATAGTCCTGTACTGTTCTTTGTACCCAAGGATGATTACATAGAACCATTTCAGTAACTCAATATGTCTGACTGCTCTGACTTTTCGCTTTGTCGAGTATTAGGTTCACATTCATCGGGTGATGTGACCTATTTTGGAGAATTGTGACATTGAATTCATTCAAGACTCCAGGAAACGTTAAAGCATTTTTCTTTCTTTATTAAATATGAGGCAGTGATATATCTCTTTTAAATCACTGTCATTAAAGCTCCACTTTGGTAATAAAGATGACCAGTGTAAAATTGTCATTCTCTAAGAACACTGCAGTCCCCCCTCTCCCCCTGTGTGATGTTGTTTTTCCACTATTATCCTTCCATTGGTGTTGCTGAGCCCAAGAGAGCACTGTTTGATGTCGAAATTGGTATCTTTCCACAGAGGTGGGAAGTAGGAAATGAGATTTGTGGCCTCCCGAAGGAATCACCCTGATTGGGGCAGCAAGTTAGCTTCAACTTTGCTCTGCATTCTTGACACTGCCTGGTATTTTTAATATCAATATTTCCTCATCTAATTCATGGCAGCAAAGACTTTAAAGGACATCCAATACCGCCAGAAAACCAGAGGAGAGTAGAAAGCCTGGCCAGTGGCATGTGACATGATTCCACTGAGCTTTAGTGACATTTACTGAAACACATTTAGTCACACACTTTTCTCTTTTTAATGTGGGTTTTACCTCAAATTCCCTGCCATGGATACATGCAAATGTCATGAATGCCACTGCCATACCTGTGTATCTGACTGATTTCAATACATTATTTTACAATCAATGTAAAAATAAATAAATACATAAAAAATAGTCATCTCTACACATACACTCTTTCTCACATTCTTTGCCTTACTTATATTTGAAGCGTTTTTGACAAGGAGAGTCTTTACATTCTGGTGCACCCCTGCCTCACTCAACAAAATATCCCAAGAAATAATGGATGGATGAACGAAACAATGACAGGCATAAAAAGAGTAATAAAAAGTAGGAGATATCCAGCGGCGAGCAAAAGCATCTGATTGCAAAGTAATGAAAAATGACTGATGAAAATGCATCAGTGATGAATGATGATTCCCTTGGTATTTCTGAGATCTAGACAACTCCTGCAACTGAGCCAGAAATATTTTTCAAAGCAATAGATTATCATGGATTGGTGAACTTGCATTTTGATTGAGTCGCTTTTCTACAACTAAAAACATACAAAACGCAACAGATCTTTTCCTGCCCTTGACCCCAGCATACCCCTGGGGTCAGTGTTCCATTCAAAGATTTAAGGATCAGATGTATCATTAGGACAAGTTTGACTGCAGGATCCTTTTTTATTCATCCCAACTTCATTATAAACATCATATTATATTTATTATATATCATTATATTGTATACTAGCCATATGCTAATAAGGTTTGACAGGAATCAAAGTTGTGTGTTTCTGAGTGTTTGTGTTCAGTTCAGCCTCTGACTGAACTCTGCGCTCACCAGAGACTCTCTTTTATTTATTTTTATTTTTTTGTTTTGCCTCCAGACTTTCTTCACCTCTCCGCCCGCCCAACCCCTTCTATCTCTGTATGTTCAGGCAGTAAAGAACATTTCTCCACTAGTCAGCAGTCAGTGTGGACGTACAGAGACTAATTACAGTGTGTTGTAACACTCAACAAAGGAGGTTGGCACCTCTGCAGCTCAAGGCTTTTAATTTCTGTTGGGCTTTAATCTGTCCTAAAGGTCTGTATTTATTTTCCAAAGCTTCAGTTTATCCAGCATTTTATTATTTTCATTTCTTTACTTATATGTGGAAAAGAAGCTGGCAAGAAAAGCAACTGACAGCAGCATAAATTCCCCCTGCTTCACCCTCCCCAAAAAGTATTTATGTGGAGCGCAGTCAAGTGAGTTACCATTCTTCAATTGCAGCTAAAGCAATAGAGGCTTAAGCTCCAGTCTTGCTATTGCATTCCCTGCGATTAATGACTGTTTCCTAATTAACACCCATCCGGGCAACACAATTAAAAATAACTTCAAAGAAAAACGTAAGCTCTAAAAATACTAAGCAGAACAGGAACTGAAATAAACCACTCTCTGTCTCCAAATGAGATAACACACACACACACACACACACACGCTCAACCACACATCCACAATTTCCATGTGGCTCTATCACCACAGCTATGAGTATTGTTTCGGAAGATTAGCATTGTTAGGCCTGTGTATTTACAGTCCCATTATTTCCAATATTTTTGCTCCATCCAAGGGTAACATGTTTTTAACCTTTTGTGACCAGTTAGATATTTCTCTTTGTCTTCATCACTATCTATAGGATACTGCGTAACCAGCTGAATTGTTTACAGCAAACAATAAACAACTTGAGTGCAATCCAGCTCATTATGATTCATCTCCCCTAACAAGTGAGCTGAAAGTTATTGTTGGGGAAATTATAAACAAGCCTTCCTCTCGTTGCATCACATCTGTCCTGGCCAATGCCTGATTGCTTTGTGGGCACTGTTTAATTGCCAATTAGGAGAAGACCAGGACAGCAATCACAATAGGTGCATGTGTGTTTGTGTTGTTATTTCAGAATGTGTAGGAGCTATCTCAAGGTAAATTAGAGGTCCTTGAAGTATTGTGAAAAATGCATGTTGCACTTTACATTAAATAAAATGCTTTAATGTTAATACAAACAGAGAAAGAAGTAAAGATATAGTAAAAGGTCATTTCAGAGGCTGCCACATGAGTCATGATGAATTTCACTGAGTGTATTTGTAATTCTGATACTGGCATTAAACATGTATGTTTTTTTCAACTAAAGGGTTTCCAATCATTTTGTTTTAATAAATAAATAGATAAATGGATAAAATCCAAGTTCAAATAGATGAGAGGTCTGTTATCATATGTGTAAATCCTTTTTGCCAGCTCTCCATTACTTGTTAGAATTTTGTATCATAACCATTCCATACAATTATGCAGCAAATTTATTCTATGTATTTTTTTACATCACTCCGTCTTTTGTATTTAAGAATTTAATTCCTCAAACACGCTGCTCAACAATCAGAAGTTTCTCATCTTCTCTCTGCCAGAGGTGGGTTCAGGTTGAGGGTTATCTGCCTCTACTGGCTGCCAGCCTGTGGGTTCAGCAGGTGAGAGGAGTGAATGTGTCCCTTGAGGTGAACGAATTGCTCAGGAGATTTCAGGAGTTATTATATAATTTGCTTTCAGAAACTGTAGACATTTCTGTGACGCTGTGCTTTCATATTCATTTTTGTGTCAAGGAGAGATGTGCTCACCATCCTACGCTATTTAAACACATCTTTATTCTACTTGTTAGCTTTGGTTTGCTGTGCTGTGTGTAGAAACAGCTGTGAGTGGCTGCTGTTGTACATTTTGCATCTGATAGTAGGAGGACCATCTCTCTATTAACCTCTGGGTCTTCAGTCCACTGCTGATGAGATGGGAGTATGAATAATTCACCATGACTCAAATTGCAAACAGATTGACACGTTGCACTGGTCCAGTTGTTTTGGAAAACACAAATATACTGTATGTGTGTCCTCTTGTTTTCAAGAATTTCATCATTAGTGTTTTATCTGTTTTGATTGTAACTCTGCATCAGACAGATACAGATGTATTATACATTATATACAGTATTATATAATATATCATACATTATTGAACGCCATCTCTACATATCAGACATGACATGACAATGATTGAATGAGGCATTTAGCCACATTTCACACCAGGTCAAAATGGGTGCAATGACAGATTTTCCTCAGATTTGTTGGTTTGATTGGATCTTACACACAACAAACTGCACTGACATTTGGCAAGGACAATTGATTATTCAATAGCTTCTGTCAGGCCGTGATGGATTTCATCTGAAAGGCCAAGACGGTGCATTATCTGCACCTCTGTGCATGTTGTACTCACTTTTGGTGGTGAATGAGTGTAGTTCATATTTTAAGTCCTCTGGGATGGGATGGGGGTGGCCGGTTCTCTGCAATCGGTGGTGTTTGCATTGTATTTATTGACCTTCTGTATGTTCTAGACTCTTCTCTTCTTCTTCCAACGCACTGAAGATCAATAATCATGATTAAACTACAATGTTTCCCTTGGATGATATGACCCATAGTTCTCCTGTGGCCTCATAACATGTCTTGATGTATTTTCCAACTGTGGGGGGAAAAAAGAGGAATGGTTTGTTTAAAATCATAGTCATTGATCATTTACTGTAGCTCCTCTACATTTCTTAAACCTTCAAATATTACTTACCCGCTTTGATACTCAATGCTGTTGTGCACATATCTGCCTGCACAGGTAACTGACACATTTTTTCCTGTCATACTCAATACCTATGAGCCAGGTTTTGGGAGAACATACAAATTCATAAAAATACCCTGACCCGATGTTAACTAGCAACCTAACTGTGATCCAACAGCTCTAGCGACACAGCTACTGTACTACATGTCTTAAAATTCAATTCATTCACAATTCATGCTCAGGTCAATAGTGGCAGAGAGACACAGAGCAGTGACGCTGTGCCACTGTTTGTGTACACAATATTGCTTTGCCACTGCTCAATGTTTAATTCAGTTTGTTTAAGCTCTTATACAAATTTTCTGAGTGTGTGTCCCACTTTTTATCATTAGCTTCCAAATGCTGAAGTTGCCACACCACACATTAATTATCGCACACTGGCAAATACCCCCACAGAACGCCGTCATTAAACATCCTTTGAAATGTAAACAACTCTTAAGAGAACTTGGTGTCCTCACTAAGTGTTTATTGTCTTTAAGCAAAGTCCTCATTTCATGTTGGGGTTGGCCCTGGCTACTAGAGCATATGTACTCTTCATCCACATGTCTAATTTAGTCACAGTTAATAATAATGCATGTAAAAATGTTTGTGTTTGTACGTATGCTGGTGATGAGGATTTTATGTATAGATGTAAATATAGTCAGGTCTTCCAGGCTACTGCAGATTACTGTGACCATTTTGATGTTCAAGCTGTAATTACGTTTGCCCCATTTCCCCCCAATCACTTCACTTGATTCTCATGACTGCAGCACTTTGAAAACTCAAATAAACTCCAGCAGCATTTTATGATGAATGCCCCCCCCCCCACTCTCGTCCACATACAGTATACCTCCGTCGCACTATTCATTTGCCCCCATGCTCGCTGAATAAAGAAATCTCTGCATGTGCATTTCAAAGGCTTCAGCATTATAACAGGAAGCGTCAGTCTCAGATGAAAGCATCACTGTTGATTCAAACATCCAGCAGCATCCCTCTCCCTATCCGCGCGCTCCTTCGATGATGACATATGTTCTAATCATTGGGTCATGTCTCTCGGCAACATCAAAAGTCCCACATCGAGATGCAGAAATTCTCTAAGAAGCAGAGAAGGAAGAAGGGAAACAGACTTCCTGGATTGGTTATGTCACGGAGGAGAAGAAAACGTTTGACACTTCCTTCCATGCTCTCCCAGTTTGGAAGCCCTGTGGGATACAACCAGGACTGTGTAGCTGCTCTCTACCTCTGATTAGGGGACGTCCACTGGGACTGGAGCAAGCACAGGACTGGGTTTTATTTATATATTTATGCACATATGGAAGTCATAAGGGAGGCAAGGCAGAGTGTCAGGAGCGTAGGTCCCGGGTTAGTAAGCTGTTCTTTCTTTTTTTTTTTATATTAATAGATTGTTGAGCTCTGAGCAACCTGACCTACTTTAAGCCCGTTGAATGAGCTTTGTTACTCTATATGGCACGTGTGTGTTGACTGAATGGACAAATACTATTAAACATCCACTGAATTTTCCTGGTGTTGACAAATGTGCAGCATAAATGAATAAGATGACTCTCTCAATTAGTTATTTATTTTTTTCTTATCTTACCATGTGAGATAATGCACTGATGCAATATGCATTTCAAAAACGCACACTGTGCCAGGACATTTAAATCACTTGTTTTTTTTTATATTCTTTTCTTATTTTCGCTCATTTTAAGATTGTTTATGATTATTTTCTTTTTTTCTCAGCTTTCTCTCTCTGCTATTTTAGCCTGATAAATTTTGACAGGCGACAGGAGCTGGTGAATATCCCAGTTTTGAAACATAACTTCTCTGTGTGCACTCTGTGTGGACTGCATTATGTGGGTTGAACCAATGAATTGAATTAAAGGGTTCCACAATATATATCTTCTCAACATATTGTAATAACTGTAGTTTATATGACCTGACTTTTGCTATGCAGCTTATTAAAACATCTACCAGCAAGTTATAAGACTTGAAATAGCATAAGCCTAGTGATTTCACACTGTCATTTTATAATAATGTATCACGGTTGTTGCAATGCAGTTGCAGCACAGTGACGCTTAAGGTCATCCATTTTAAATATATTTATGCCTGTTGGCTATTATATCAACCCAGATTCTGTAGATATAGAGTGCACTGGTGCTGAGGAATGGCATGAAGGTAGGAATGCAAATGATGCGTTATTATTTATGCTCCTTACATGACTCTGCTCAGCGTGAGGCGCACTGACCTCTTTAACCACTAGCATACTAATTCAGGTAGCCAAATTACGTACTGTACTGTCGTGAAAAGTGGCTTTTCCCATGTGACACCATAAGGCTGCTGTCACTGTCAACTATTGCTTTAGGTAACTACACATAATAGACTAATGTTTTCTTTTTTATGTTGGTGACTTCTTCTATGTAGTTTCCAGCAATTTGATGTTCTCGCATCTTAATTTTGTTTAGCCGTGTACACAATAGGTGCATTGAATGAATGGGTAGGACAGGCTCCAACGTTACAAAATGAAAGGGGGAACAGCAGATTGATCTCTCTCTGTCTGCCACACACACACACACAAATGCACCACACAGAGTTGCACCCACCTGTTAAAGCCACTGCCAGCCTGCACTGCAGGAACAGGAGCACATAAACACAACCACACATGCAGCCGCTCACACACACCGTCTTGGCCACAGTGCACCTGATCACAGCCCACACATGGAGAAAACATACACATAGTTCCACTTGCCAAAAGAATCACAGCGTGCTGTGTGCGAGCGCCGGATGACTAAGGTGGGGGGAAAAAAGGAAGTCAAAGCCTTTTAGAGAGCAGAAAGGAAGAGAGGCGATACGCTCGGCTCGGTCTTTGTTGTCTGCTGAGCAAAGTAAACTGCACTGTGGTTGCAGCACTGTTTTATACTTTAACACATTCCAACAACTGTGGCTCCCAGTAGAGCCTGCTCTCTTTTGTAAACTCTTTCACATCTGAACGTTCACCTGCTGCACTGTGTTTTGTTTCCAGGTAGGAGACTGTAAATATAGACAAGGTGCATCTTGGAAAGACCTTTCTTTGTACTCTCTTCACAAGTTCGCCGTACTTCTCCATACCTCTCCACTAGTGTACCCTCACATTCCACTCCAGTTGTATTTGAGGGTTCATTCCATCTGTTGATAATCCGCTGCTACCCATTCACCTTTTCGCTTTCTATAAGGTTCAACCATTGTGGCACTGCATGCTCAGCTTTGAGCAAGGCCCCAATGGTAACCCTGTGACCTTTTCTGGTGACTTGCACACACATGCTCACTACGACACTCAATGCTAGTACACACACTAGCATATGTGTGTCAGGTCTTCTTATAGGTTACGGTCCAGTCATAATGGCATAAGGGTAAATCTCCTCCAGGAAAGCACAGTCTAATATGGATATACACACACCCACATGCATGCACACAGATGCACAAAGCCATATTGTGTAAAAAACTCTGAGGACGTTTTTGCATCATTGCATCTCGTCCCTGAGGGAGAACAGTCCCTCTGTGATTACGGGGGCCACAGCAAGCATTGTTCTCTATGAAAATCAGAGTTCATTAATAGATTGTGCTACAGCGCAAAAAGCTGTCAAAGCCGGTGGGTGAAAATTGTTCATTGTCCAGTTAAACCAGTCAAAGCCCATTTTCAAGAGTTGATCCTATTTCCTCATAATTGTGGTGTAGAGTTTGTGTTGTGTGAGCATTTCCATTTATTCTCACAATCCATGTGTAAGTGTGTAACAGCGTAAAGATGTAGTTCACTTTTTAGAATCTCATATTTGCTTTCATTCCGGAAATAGATGCTGAGAGAAACATACATACCCAAAAGACTGATTAATATTGCTCACTGCATACTGGCATGATGGCCAGTTTGTCTTCTGCTTAGATACTCACAGAATGTTGGTGACATGTACATTTGTTTGCCATGGAACAACAAGCTGCTACAGTCCCATCCCTTCCACCTATCAATCTATCCATCTGAAAAGGTGCACTCTTCCATATCTTGAGTATGAGGAAAAGTCACATGCATGGCTGTGTTTGTATGAGTTCACAAGAAATAAACTAGTTTGAGTCATTCATCAAACCATCTCACCCACCCCACTCCTCCAGTTTGGACGCTGTGTTGAAAGTTTATATTGCTTGGATGAAAAGTTCCAAAACCACCTATTATTTTACAGTGGTGGAAATTATAAAGACGGATGTGTTCTTCTTTAACATGTGTAAATTTAGTTCAGCTAAAGGACTCCGTCCATGAGGTGAAACAAGTGAAACATCTGAGTGAGTGAGCCCAGAGTAGTAGAACACTATGTTTTACATAGATAGGAGAGGGACAATAGTTTACATGAATTGCTGGCTCTGTATACACATTTAACCTGTCTAGTTCAGCACATCATATAGAGGTCAGAGATGGAATTTGGTTATGCAATTATGCAATTGCAAATATGTGTGTGGAACAAGCAGAGTCCCCACTCACCCACTTGGAGGTCCGTCGGAGTCTGTCCAGTGATTTACCATCTTTGCACTGTGAGCACTGGAGATACACACACCACACTCACTCACACTCACAATTGAGAATGTCCAATCAACTGTAATGATTTTTTTCTTCTTTTTTTTTAAGAGAGTAGAAAAAAGCAAGACATGGGAATAACTACACCAGGAAAAGCCGGTCTTCCAGCCAGTCACCCCTTCTCAAATACCGTATTTGACTTGTCAATTTATTTTAACCTTGGGGTATCAAAGAAAGAAAGGTAATGCATTTGCACTGTTATCATGGTGAGAAGAGGGTACCTGATTGATCTCCTGCTGATTCACTGTCATGAGACATCCGTTTTGCTGCAGGTAGTGAATAAAAATGTGATTGTAGAGGCACTTTACATCCGATACTTTGATGCAGACACATAATTAGACTGACTGTGATGGATGCACCATGACTGTTCTACTCTACTCTCCTAAGTACAAAGTGTCTCAGCCAGGGCTGTTCATCAGGCACACCTGAGAAGGGGCTTAGGACTAATAGCACTGTGTCACACAGCAAAGATTTACAGGGACCTTTGAGCTAACTTGTAGGGAACTATTATGCAAATTTTGCACATTATCTTTCCTTTCCTGTCTTCTCCATCACTAAAAACTGCCACTAATTTGCTCCGCCTGCTGTGTGGGCTACATACAGACAGGAAGGAGACAAACAAATGCAAGCAAACAGGCAGACATAAGTAACTCCATGTTTTTTTCCCCCCTCTATCTGTCTCTTTCCTTTTCTTTCTGTTTGTCTTGCCGGGTCTTTCATCCTCACACGCAGAGACACTTTGTCAGACTGATGTATGCTCACGCAAAATGCGGCATAAACAAAAAAGACAGAGAGCAAACAAGGAGACAACTGAAAGACGCTCTCTCTGCGTTTTCGTGCAAACACGTCTGCATGGACGGATACAGCATGCACACATGAACACAGCTGCACACTCATGGAAGCATACAGGAGCAAATAATCATATAGCGGTGAGTAATCAGGTCTGCAGCCCTAATTACACTCACATTTGGCGTATAGTCACCCATGCTTAGCCAACCACACCAGAATAAACAAGTCCCCCGGTGTCACATCCGGGCAGTAACGTTGGAGACACTCGAGCGTGGACAGAGGGCAAGCACTGAGAGGTGTTGCTGGAAAAGTGTGAATCCAATCTGTATGTCTGCATCAGGCTGAAAAGGTCAACAATGTAATTGCTTTGCCACATGCTCAAATTTCAGGCCTTCCATCAAAACATTTTCCACCTTGAAATCCACCTACTCACTTTTTCTCCTTCTCAGCAATGGAGGACTCTGAGGCAACAAAGGGTGGCTGGGAGACATTTCAGGCAAGCAGCATCAAAAAAGCTTTTCCCTCTATTGCAAATGACAATACAGCCGCGTTTTGCATCGTGATTACTCCTTCACTCAGCTGAGAGTTTCTGTTTGAATGGAGGCGTTTTGTTCACTGATTAACTAGCTTGCTTGTCTCGGTTGTGACTTCATTGCTTGTTACAGGTCAGTGAAGCGCATGCAGACAGCAAGGGGTGGGAGGTTGAAGCAACGCCAGAGGCTTGTGTAGGCCGAGTCGATTCTCGTTGGCACGTTTGCATGGCTGGTGATGGCTGGTAAAGGTCATTAGGTCACGTGTCATAGACAGCAGCTGTCAGATCATTAATGGTCACATTACCGTAGGTGCGAGACTAACATTTATTTCTGAATATGTGAAAAATATTGATCGATGTCCAAAGCATTGTTTTGAAATTTGTTGGACTGTCCACCCGTTCGTTATATTTACAATTTTATAACCAAGGGTTTTGCAGAGTTTTGCTGGGGTCGATCTCAAGCACACATGTAAATGTAGGGATCACACCCTGGATGGGTCACCAGTCCATCTCAGGATATACAGTCACACACATGCCATCCAGTCGTTGCCAGGCATTGCTGACATTGCTATTGATGTATATTGGAGATTGATGGGGACAGACGTTTCAGATCAGTTTCAGTTTTTGTCAGATGTTCTTAAACTGTCAGTTGTGTTGGCTAAACTTGAATGGATGACAACAAAAGACAGCTGGCTCACTCGAGTATACTTTTGCTAAGGAGTACAGATGTTGTTTTTTTTCTTGTTCTTTTTTGAGAGTTTTATGATGTGATTAAAATAATTCGGTGCCTACAATCCTTCAAGGTAAGATCAACAGTCTGGTTTTCAGCTGATCAGAGCTGAAGTCTCAATTTTGTTGTGGAGAGACCAGACCGAAATTGATTTGATATTTAGTGGTTTGGTTGAAAGCACAGCTTGATTTTGGAGGGTGCAGGATGTGGATAGAACAAAAAGCTGAACCCTGGGGCAGTCAGAAGGAGAGGTTGTTTATTAGAACAAGAGTTAGGGAGGCATTTGACAAGAAACCTCACTGCAGTGATGAGAGTTACAGAGATGAGTGAGCAGCCACAACACACTCAGAGTGAATTACATTATTTGGCAGGAAAATTAATACAAGATATGACTGCCAGGCATTTCTAACACAGAGAAGCCCGCATAGATTAGACTGACATCCCCTCCTAGATTTGGCCCAATTTAAGCTGTTTGACTCAGTGCATTAATTTAACACAAAACGTTAGAGCCTTTTACAACATCTGAGTTGCATCCTGAACAGTCTGGCGCTTGTACTTGGGCTAGAACCATTGACAAAATATGGCTTGGATATCATTGTAATCTAATCTTAAAGGCTCGATTGGACACAGCATCCGGGCATACAGTGGTAAGACAAGAACATATGTCATCCTGACTAATCATCATTAAGCTCAGTTAAACTGGTGAGTAAATTAAAGTGATGAACATTGGGCCAAACATCACAAAATTAATTTCATGTTGGTGACAACAAGTTATGAGTTCGTATTAGGTGATGTTTTTCAGGGGAGCCACATACCTGCTTCTGCTTATTATGCTCTTTTTTTTTTTCTTTGCTGTTGGCACTGCTCCTCAGTCATTGCTCTGCATGAATTCTCCTTTGCTTTCAGCAACATCCGAGCTTCTACCTGTGAACATTGTCCCAGTGGGAGATTCATGCGCTTCTCCTGTCGTACTCAAAATTCCCATCTCTGTGCTTTTACACAATCAGATAAGCATTTTGAAATATCCGTTGTTATACCATGTGGTAAAACACAAGTCACTGTCCAGTGATTGTGTGAGTGGGCTGTGGCTCCGTTAAAATTTGTTTATCTACTTGATGGACTGCATCCCAACAAAACCATCAAGGGCAAGGAAACATTAGAATGACCATTGCATTGGCAGCGGCAGTCATTATCACATACCTACAATGTTCTTGCTTGTGTATATCCATTCCTAGGGATACCACCTACTGAGAGGAAATGCAAAAAAAGAAAAAAAAAAGTGCAGAAAGGAGCACAAAAAAGACTGTAGATGAACCTTGATAAATTTTGTAACAACACACCAGTCTTGACTTGCCTCACACAGCTCCTGGTAATTGTACGTAGAGGCATAGGTTTGAAGTATCATCAATAGAGAAATTTTTATTAGTTTTAAGCCCTTTTCTGACACCTGTGTAGTCTCTTCTATATTCACAGCAGGGAGACTGTTCTATAGAGGGTGAGCACAGGCTACAGAGAGCTCTGCTACCCACAGTTCTCTTATTCACTGCTGCGATGGATGAAAAGCCAACATCTCATGTTGCTGAGGTTGCTTGGTGGTGATGGTGTGTGTATGCATTGAAGATCAAATGTGGAGAGTGGGAGGCTGTTGGTCTTTGTCGTATGTTAATAGAAGTACCTTGAAGTCACATGAATAGGGGACAGTTAATGAAGGATGTGGTGGGTTTTATTCTTAGGGAGAAAAATGCATTGCAATCCATCATCCTGGCAGGTGAAAACCACCACAGATCCAGATTTCCAAGAAACAGCATCTTTGTATAGCAGTGTGAAAAAAATGATGTTTAAGGATGTTTAAAGTTTCACATCTCTATTTTCTTTGTGATTTTAACTTCAATCACAAGAGGAGAGTGTGTGAGTGTTTTACAAATCTATTAAACATCCGACCGAAGTGGTACTTCAGTGTATATGAAGTGTCTTTCTTCTGCTATAGCCACGCTACATATTATACTGTATGCTGCAAATGCAAGCTAATAGATGCATATCCATATCTCCATTAACCCTAGAAATGCACAAAACTTAAATACAGCAAAAAACAGCATATTGCCGAGTCACCTTGCAAATATTATGAAGCAATATCATGAAGACCTTTCTCAGTGAATTTGGAAGATCATTGCAAAAGTGTTATGGAAACACTAGGCATTTACAAGTCACCTGACATGATGTAGAGCTCACTTTTTTTTCAAACGTTGCTTCAATTAAAATATGATAATGAACTTTTTCTAAGTCTAAATAAGTATCTAACAAAAGCAAGTAAATGCAAAATGTTTTGGATGTCCATCTTTCACAAAGATGTGATGCTACTAGAAGACTTTATAGGAGTTATGGCTCATGTCCAAAAATGGAATTCAATGGAAACATCTACATGTTGCAATTGTACTTGATCAGCATTTCAGAAATATTGCTTTTATTATTTCATTTTACTGTAATCTAAATCTAAATCTAATCTAAGTCGTATATGTCAGCCAGATGTGTAAAAATGCCATATATTACTATTATGTGATCACTTAAACTTTAACGGTATTGATGTGAACATATTGTTTTCAGCTTGTTGCACCTTACCTTGGAGTCACACAAAAAGCAATTCCAGGTTTCTTGAATACCAACAAAGCCTGCAATAGGTTTGACCTTATTAAAAGACCTGCTCGGGTCAAGCAGTAATAATGCATATGGATTGTAGCAGGATCAATAACTAGCAGCTGACTCTCAAAAAGGTGAGATGTTGGTATACGAAATCCACGCCAGAGTATTTGAATAAATGCAGAACTTGGCTCAAAGGATGATTGTGAGCATGTCTGCAACACAGCTGTGAGTGAAGCGGCACTCTGGGCAGCTCGTGGCAAGGGCTAATGAAATTAGAGCTGGTTGTCAGGCGGGCGCTGACATTGCAAGCTGCTGCTATTAAAGCAGCGCTGCAAGAGATTGAGTTTTTTGCTTGAGGCACGGCTGATTGACAGACATATCTACCAGCACAACCAGGATGTGCACCGTCCTTACACTCTGAGATAATAGGACCCATTGCTTGCCATTATTGGTCATGTGCTGTTTGTTTGGGAACAATGCTGATATGGAAATGAGAACAGTCTGCGGCGTGAGCTTGGCCATGACTAAGCTAAGCTTCGTGAGTTTTGCTGGCCTGATGGAGACACAGAGCTGGCTAGTCTAGTGCGGCCATGGGCATCTATTATTCAAGACATAATTATGCAGTGGGCCGCTTTGTCAGCCAGTCAATCAGAACCCAGCATTTCATTAGGCTGCCTGTCATTGCACTGCATGCCGTAGGCATGCCTCTGACACACATTTACCTTGCGGAGATCACAAACAGACAGACGTGAATACACACACACACATTCTGCAATGTATCATTTCTGAAACAAGAAAAGAAAAAGTGGCCGGATGACAATTGCTCACTTGTCTCATTTTTCTACTCTTTCCTGCCCCCATATGCCCCCACTGAGACTCAATTTAAATGTCAAATGAGACAGATTGGATTATGGTAGAGTGACGGGAGGGGGCAAAGAGGCGAGAAGCCCTTAAATACACTACAGCCAAAGACACTGAAGCTTTACTGTGTAGAACAAGTCACATTGCTTTCCTGGAAGGAGGAAAAAAACAGTGCCAGAATAACGCCATTGACTCCCTGTGTGTGTGTGTGTGTGTGTGTGTGTGTGTGTGTGTGTGTGTGTATATATATATATATAGAGAGAGAGAGTAGAAATAGTGTGCACATGGCTCTCTGGCGTGGCAGGTAGCATGTGGCAGGTAGCACTGTCACCTTACAGAAAGTCAGACCAACATGTGTGCTTTTGATTTTGTGTGCAGAGTTGGCATGTTCTCACTGTGTCCAAATTGTTTTCCTCTGGGTACTCAGGTATTCTCTAACTGTGCACAAACATGCCTTAGGTGTAACAGTGAGAATGAATGATGTGTGATTGTGTTCTGTAATGGATATGCAGCCTGTTCTGAGTGTATTTTCTGCCTCTCACCCCAAATGGGCTCCAGCAGACGGCTGCGTCACGGGGGTCTAAAACAAGCCAAGAAAATTGATGGCTGGAAGATCCTACATACCGATACTCATTCATTATTGCTAGTTATCCCCAACAGATGTGATAATAATTGATACTGTGTTCATCCCTTGGGGATCATTCATCCCTGGGAAGATTCCCTTGAGTAAATCCAGGTGCTTCAGCTGCCAGGGAATCCAGTGGGTGAGATGTGGTCTTGGGTTGAAGGTTGAGATCCTTAGCTTAAGCCACAGCTGACCACAGGTATAATGAAGTACCTCCTCGTTAGCAACAGGGTTCTGATTTTAGCAAAAGTCAGATGAAGAAGATAACAGGAGTAGTGGAGGTTCATCGCATCAGGATCCCATGCTATAGTGTTTTTTTTTTCATAAAATGACTGAATGTCAGCAGCATATGAGACACTATTGAGGGTGCTGACAGCATGTTAAAGAATCAAAGGACCCTGACAGAGGAGCGACATGGTGACTCAGTGTTCTGCAACCCGGGTGTCACCCAAACCATTGCTCCAGTGGTGTTGAAATGTTTTATTGATGGAATTATTCATTCAATTATGCAGTCTTGACAGTGAGCTAATTATCTAAAAATTTGAACAAGCAATGAAACTTGACACTAGACACAAAAAGCAGAGTTGCACCGCCCTAACCCTGTGATGACAAGGCTGCCCTGCTCTGTGTGCTTTGTAGCCACAACCGAGCAGGATGTCCCATGCGGTGCAGTTGCACATTTGTACGGCTGGAATAAAACAATAAATAATTGATTATCTCCAATATGTCAACCTAAAAATAAACAATAGTGCTAAACAATGTTGCATGAATCTTAGTGGGATACATTCCATCCCAGGAGACATGAGGAAGAATGAATTGTCAAAAAATAAAATTACAAAAAAAAAAAGCTGGCTGAAGCTATACTGCATCATTCTGTCTTTTGTGGAAATGCCAAGGGAGGATGGTGAGACTGAAAGAGGAGAGGAGAGGCAGTCAAAGGGTCAGAGTCATGATGGGAGGAGGACAATAAGAGAAAGACGAGCAAGAATTTCGGACATCTGGTAAACCAAGATAGGATTGGCTGGAAAAAAAAAAATGATGCAACACTATGCAAGAGGTGAGGGGGTTAGAGGTTTTGAAGAAGTTACATGACTTCCCAACAGGGCGTCAGGAAACAGTAGGATGAACACAGAGAGCATGAACTCCTGCTGCAGCTCCTGCAGTTTTCATGCATTTGAGGGTAAGAGGGATGTCATAAATATGCATGTCCGCATCATGTACAAGCATTGCAGTTTTGTGCGGCTGAATATTTACACTCCTTCATGACCGAGGCGTCTCATTACCAAATGCAACGGGTGGTGTAGATAGGAGGAGGAGGAGACAGGAGTTCATACTGTAGACCTCAGGATCAAAGCTATCCACGTGTACTTAAAAAAAAAAAAAAACTGCTCCACTCCAGAGAGGAGCTAGCGCACAGTAATGATGTTGACTCAAATCTGATCCATGTGTACACTTGCTACTCACTTGGCGTGCCCAGAGAGGGAGGTTTGCGTTTGTGGATGTTTCATTTCGAGGAGGAGTGTGCATAATAAGCTAAGTGACAGGGGACCGCAGTGAGAACTACAGCACGCTACGGCCGTCAGAAAATGTTTGAATAATGTTGACTAATTGGCGCCCAATATGTTTGGGAGCAAACATGAGCAAAGAGAGCAGTTAGCTTTTACTTAACAATGGTTCAGACGGTCACAAAGCATTCCCAACGGTCCTGCTAGGGTTAAGAACTAAAGCAGATCAATTAGAACTTCTTTTTTTTTATCTTAAATTGTCATTTGTCTGTTAAAATGTCCACTCACTTCACATAAAGGCATTTTATTCATGATAGTGCCACATCAGTGAGCCTCCAGCTACCACCCCCACCTCCCTCTGCATTGTGAGAGCTGCAAAACTGAAAGTGAACAATGAATTATAAATCATTGCATGTTTAACAGTTATTTAAATTGTCAACAGATTTATTTAATCAGTGGAAGACGACGCCAACAACACATGAACTGGATGCCTGCAGGTATGTGTGGATGCTAATCATGAGTGTATTTAGAAATGGGGAGAAGCAGCTTCATTAGTCGAGATGTTTAACAAACGGAGCGGGAGAGGAGGACGAGGAGGAGTAGGAGGAAGAGGAGGAGGAGGGAGCGTGGTGGGCAAAGCACAGGAGACGAAAGTGGAAAGAAACGAGGTGCTGAAGGTGTGGGAGTGATAAGGCGGAAATGGGAAGCAAGATTGAATATCTTGACAGATTTTGATGACAAAATTTAATGTTGTATGAAAAGGGAGAGATTAGATTTTAGGAATTCATGAAAAAAAATCTGTTTAAACAGAGATGATGGTCTGAGCCTGAGCCGAGAGATGAAAACACCATCTTCAATAATATAACATGCAAGAGCAATCACTCAGGAACATTAATGGACACTCTTGGCATCTACAAACAAGGCAACTGAATACAGAGAGAACACCTGAGCCTTCCTATTTATTTCAGTAAATGGGGAGTAATCTTATCAGTGGTTGATCCCAGTGCCCAATAGCTGACATGTCAGTGTATCTTTGTGCCAGATACTGACCCTCACACTGCCCCTGAATGCTGTGTCAGTAGTGCATGAATGTGTGTTAAGGGTTAAAGCTACTTGATTGAGCAGAGGGACTCTGCCACCAGTGTATAAATGAGAGTGAATGGGTGAATGGGTGCCTGTGTGGACTCGGCTATGAAAGAACCAAGCCATTCATTTCCTTCTACATTAAAGTCATTCCATTCTGCATCGCAATTCTACCTTTGCTGTAACAATAGCAGCAATCTTTACCTGTGTTAGGGATAGACTGATTTATTCTGATCTACGCTAGCCCCTCTGCTTGAACTATAAATATTTTAATGAACATTACAACCAGTACCTTTTTTTGTTTGTTTGTTTTGTTTTTTGTGGATTTCAGTCATATCTAGGTTTTACGACTGGTAGCATTATAATAAGCCAAGAGAAGCGCCCTTCTTGTTTGAAAGGACCCTTTGAACTAGTGTAATACTTAATCAGTCGTTCATATCAAAAAGACATATCAAAAAGAATAGGGCAATAAATGTACAGAGAGAAAACGTGCAGAAACATGCAGAACACCTTCAATTTTCCCTGTAATTAGTGGTCATGAGAGAGTAATCGAATCTGTTGGCATTCAGCATACAGTAGCACAAGTCAAACCGATGAAAGACCTTGAATGTTAGCTCAGTTATATTACTTGAAAGGATGTAAAGATAATATAAATTCTTAGCAGGAAAGAAAAAAGTCAATCGTTAATATCAATCAAGCGGCTTAAAATAAACCTTGTATACTGTGCTTGTTATATATGAGAGAAAACAATGTAATTGTCTGGCCTAACTACTTCATATGTAGCCACAACCTTCTGAAAATTGATTCAAGCCCCCATTGTTCATTCATTTTTCCGACCTGGTTTGTATACAAGCATTGTTTTGACTGTAAGAAGAAACATGAGATAAAAGCCATACAGACATGTTCCTCGGTCCACCCCAGGAGTCAAACCCTGACCCTCCTTGCTGTGCTGCCCCCACATTTTAATCTTCAGAAATTTATCTCAGACGACTGATTTTGCCCTTGGTTTGGATGAACAGGCAGATTTGGTTCTGCCAAGAACCTGAAGCGTCTCAAGAACAAATCAATTTTTAGGCATAAAATCTTCTTTTATGGTTAATGTCACCTTGTTTTTCTAAAAGTGCTGTAAAAAAACAACCTGCTTCAGCTGCCACATTACATTTTATGCATTTGTTAGTTTGTCTGTTCTATCTTGAAAAGTTATTACTTTTTTCCTGCATTTTATTATTTTTTTTGTGGTGTAGAAATGTAATAAGGAAAAGAATGCCAGAGCGAATATAATCAGCAGGACATGAATGACAGAGAAACAGCACTGAGTCAGCTGAAAGGACAAGAGCCTTGACAGCCTCTCCACCTGAGAATGCTTTTGATCTCATGTGTCACAAGATGATGCACAGTTGACAATTACCACTCTACTGCAGCATGCACTTACACACACGCACAAAAAAATAAAATAAAATAAATAAATAAATAAAAATAACCACTCTCACTATTCCTAGCCCTCATATGCTTGGCTGCACACATAAAAATAAGCGTCCTGCCATTCATTGTGCCTTTTGCCAAGACCACTTGGACCAGCCTCCGACCTGTTGAACACAAAGCCCAGATAAGATGGATTTAGGTGTCCTGTCTCGCTTTGTATTTCCCAAGCAAAATGTCAACAATACAAGGTGTCCTAGGGAGTGGCTCAAGCTAAATACCTCTCCTCTATCAGTCTGTTTGGCCTCTGATCCCCTTTGATGCCACGTCTTTCCATTAAAACTCTGAAAGGATCTGGGCCTCTTATCTCCTGTCTGCTGCACTACAGCCGTGCCATTGCCAGTGATGAACTACACACCACCCGTCTTGTCTTGAGGTGTGTATGTCTACCAGTTATACGTATTTGTAGACATAACAGTGTGTGTGTGCGCGCGCATGTGCGTGCATGCACACAAGTGTGTAAATACGTGTACGAGTGTAGGTAAGTGGCTGTTCGCAGTCCTCCTGGCATTGTGCGGCACACCTTGAGTGACATGTGGTATTAAAAGTGTCAGTGTTGGGTGACAAGGCTGTGATAAGGAGCCAGTGAGAGTCATCCTCATTAAACATCAATCCAGCTTGGCTTACAGGCTTGTTGCCCTGGGCGACATGCTGCATTGTGACACATGGAACAGCGACTAATGCAAAAGAAGGTGGCAGAAAAAAAGACGAAGAAGGAGCAGATGCTCTTGCGCTGTTCTAGAAATTGTCTCCTCTCTCTGTCACCCTGAGGTAATTTGATATCTTGTTGTGTGTACAGCCGACATACACCGAAGCCTCTACCTTCTAGAGTAAACATACAAGCAGATTAAGTGTAGTTAGAGGTGCATGTGTTTGATTATGGCGTGTCCTGAATTAAAGTCTAGTCATCTGTTAAGTATTATAGGATTAAAATAGTTTTGCTACCAACTGCAGATGGTGCTGAGAGGGATTTGCTCATTGCTTTTCTATCTCTCAGTTTCTCTCATTCACTCGGTCCCATCAAAACGCACACAGTGGCAGGGAGAGTGGTATATCAGTGCTCAAACCATTCCAACGTGTCTGTGTGCTTATCAGTCGTCCTCAGAGCATTGAATAGACGCACTCTGACTAGGGATTTTTTTTCTTTTTTTTTCACTTACAGTGCTAACTGCAAAAACCTGCATTGTGTCAGGCTATTGAAAACAAATGCATGGATTCAGCAGCTTTCCAGCTACAGGTGTGTAAGGCAGCGTGTGTGTCTATAAAGGCTACACAGCATCACAGCATAATACCCTTTTTTTCCCCATTCAAGTCTGCTTGCATATATGTTTTCACACTTTGCCTGATGTGAGACACAAAATCCTGTAATTCATCATGCACAGTGAATATAAAAAAGCTTGGTTGGGTCAGGTGTGCGTGTAGCAAATATGTTGAACAAATATAATAAGCTCACGTTCAACAGCAATACCAGCTGCTGATTTCTTTTTATCCTCTTTCTATTACCATTGATTCATATTCACTCAAAGACTCCACTGACGGATCACACAACTGTTTACTCCACGAGTCCTTGTGCAAGGTGAGTGTGAAGCATGGTTCGGTTCTGTTGGTCACAATAACAAGGATGATAAAATATGAAGTTGGTGGGAAGCTTCACTACAAAAAAACTTCACTATAAAAACTTTGAGAAGAACTTAACAGCTTATTTAACCAACTTTATAGTAAATAAACCCAAAAATGATTTATATATATATATATATATATATATATATATATATATATATATATATATGTGTGTGTGTGTGTGTGTATATATATATATATATATATATATATATATATATATGTGTGTGTGTGTGTGTGTGTATATATATATATATATATATATATATATATATATGTATATGTATATATATACTGGATTGGACTAAAAGACCAATTAAAAAATAAAAAACAAAAAATATTGGATGCACATATTAGTGTGACTAACAGCAGATACATCTTAAGGGTAATTGTTTTATTTTTTTCTATGGAAGAAAATATAAAAGTTTGGTCTTGTAAACTGTCTCAAGATATCGATCGTGTAAAATGAGGTGGTCTGGCTGAATCTAAACCAAATTGAAACCCTTTTTTTTCCATATGCTCATTTCGTCAGGTGCAAAAACAATCAGTTTGGGCTCTACTAGCTTGTCAAAAAGCGTATAATGCGCTTACCTATTGAGCAGGGGGATGCAGAATCATCAGGCGTGTCAATTCTCAGAGGGATAGAAATAGTGGGATCTCAAAAACTAATCAGCCCAACAAACCGGTCTACAACCTCCAGGCACTCATCTTTGGAGACAAAGAACTGGGTTGTCTCCAGTGACACTGCTGTTTGCTCATCTCCAAGGATCCTGCAGCATCATTGTATTTTCCCCTGCAGTTGTTCACGCCCACAACTCCTGCAAGTTCAAATGGATCTTTCCTCTGAACCTTTCTGCAGCCAATGGTATCATTTAGTATAGAGAGTTGTGCCAGTTATCATCAGGTTTTGGAGCCCAATTGCCTCCGCTCAGAGGCCATGATGAATCACTGGCCAAGGCGATGGCACCAGGGTGGGTTTAGTACTGTGGTTGGATGATTTGCATGAGGAAAACCGGTGGGGTTTGGCTTTAAAAGATAAGGGTCAGTGGGATAATGGGGAGATTTATTCCTTTCTTTTAATCAATGTGGTGTCCTGAGGCCTTGTACAATGCTCTTGTCAAAGAGTTATAGGGAGTGCTTTGCCTAATGTAGTCCACTGGTGCTGAACATTTCGCTGACAATCAGCAGTATTGGATCAGTGCTGGATACACTCGACCCCATCTGGGCAAATATGTGTTACCATGGATTCCTGAACCCATGTCTCACTGTTACACTGTCGACACATTAGTGATTATCCAGATTCCAGAACATCAAGTGGTAGGAACCATGATAAAAATCAACAAATTACAAAAGTGTCATATCCTCTTGTCGAGAACTTCTTAGTATCAGATACATGTAAAAAATATAAAAAGAGCTAGAGAACGATCACACATCAAAACTTGTATCTGATCAGCACCTTTTGAGGTCCCTAATCATTAGACTGAAGGTTTGTTTTTCAGTTGCTGTGCAGCTATATATGTCTTAATTTTTTTTTTTTTTTTCAAATGATTAAGTAGACTTAATGATTTTGTCTTGAAAGGTGGGTTCCAAAGTTCATCCTTTACCACGCAAACAGCAGTTGGTCTAAAGTCTGTCTCAGAGTCATTCTGAGGCAAGAAGACTTTTTTTTTTCTTTTTCACTCCTGAAATGATGTAAAATATTCAGAAACATGCACTGTGCCATCTGTCACACAGGCAGGGTGAATGTAAACTACTGTAGCCTTACCAGTACTGTTATTCATATCCAGAGTCAGTGTTAGTTACATTTATGCTGCTATAATAATTAATAATGAGTAAAATATTCCATCACTGTTTCCCTCTTTAAACAGGCTAAAACTGCAAATGTAACTTTCTAAATAGTACTGTTCAGTTGTCCTTCTATGGGCCGCGGGATACCTGGAATGTTGACATGAAAGCATCATTGACTGACTGCAAATGTCAGCTATGTCAGCAGGCTTAAGCCTTCAGCCTGAGAGAGCTTACTAGCCTTACTTCAATCAATAGCAGGTTCTGCAGCAACCCAACGTTGAAATATTAATAGGCATGACAACTTCACTCCTCCCCCCAGCTTGCAACACAAGATTGGTCTATACAACACATTATGTAAAATAAAAATAAGGAACCACTTGCAGATGTAAAATGCTCCTTGTGAAATGACTGTTTTACATCCCATTCAATACCAGGTGTACCATGGCATTGAAAAGCGTTGCCAGGTGACAATAAATCCAGTTGCCTTCACAAATTTTCACTACCCAAAGATTTAGTGTCTCCATATTTCAGGATAATCATTTTCCATGATGAGTAGATCAAAATGGTTTGTGCCATTCACATGTCTCAGTGAAACAGTTTGTAATTTATGTTTGCAATATGTCATGCATTTTGGAGCTTGCTCCATTCAATAACATCAATTTAATGTCCCTGTGCTGCTGATGTCATATGCTTGTGACATGCTGCATAAGCTTTGCATTGATTCTACCTTGGAATGTGTTTGGAATGTATATATGCATGTGCATTTGTATTTTTTTCCTGGTCCACGTTAGAATGTAACCCACATCTAGCCACTCGTTTACAAGCCACGTTTCTCCATCTGGGAAAGTCAGATTGCATTATTATGTGAAATGTGAGCATACAAAGATGTGTAAATATTCAATGATAATTGTATTTTTAAAGTAAGGTAATGTGTGCCCCTCTTTTCTGGATACTACCATACTAATGGAAAGTAACACACTGTAGTACCTTCTCTTCCCAGACCAACAAACCAAAAAGTGTTGATCAAACAATGGCTAATATGTCTAAACTAGGTATCATTTCACTGTTGTGTCCATCACAACCAATCATATTTGTAATCTTGCAGGAAATGTGCAAGACATTGCAAAGCCTATGTCTGCAAAAAAGTTCCATCTTAAAAGAAAAACCGTTGCTATGGATATCATCCTCTCAAAAACAATTTGTGAGACATGGTTTAAAACTCCCACTTCTTTTGAACCACTGTGAGATGGATCTAATATAAAATAGAATGTAAAGGTACTTGGATATCATAGGTAATAGGGTACAGTTCATTATGTAGGCATTGTTTTCCTGTGGCATCAATTGAGCTAGCACCACCAATTGCACCCCCCAACCCCCTCCAACCCGCCTCAACTCCTCATTTGATGGTCCCTGTAGTCTGCCATTCTGGATCACTATGGACTCGGAATTGATTTTAATCAGGCCTGTCACTGGATCAATGGAAGTTTATTACCCCCAGAAGGAGCCTTGGCAATGAAGCGCTGCCCCCTGGGAAGTGTAGTTTCAGCAGCCTTCAACATCCAACCTACAAACACCCCTTGGGGAGTATCTAGTGCGGGAATTGCTGTTTTTATTGTGCGTAGTAAATCTCATTGTTATTATTCTTATGAAATGTGATGGTATGGCCAACATTGGTGTCATGAAACAAAATTGAAAGAACTGCCATTGCACGTATAGCAAAGATATGTATGGTTTCAAAACATTAGCTGAGGGCACATTTGCCGTTTGTCAAAGCACAAAGCATTGTGGCAAGGAGTGGAAAGACAAAAGAGAAATGAGCAACAGAGCAGGGTTGCTTATGTATGCTCACAGTCCCGTCAGCATGATGAAATGCTCAGCTCCTCATCTAATGTCTGGTATTTGCGTGCAGCAGGCGTTCTTTTGACAAATAACCAAGCGGCTGCTTTTACAGCACAGTGAGGTATATTAGGGCCATTTAGAGAGACCGCTGGAGCCCACTCCCCGCTGCTCACAGTGTACTGTGGTTTCCAGTTGCCCAGGTGACTAGTACATGGCTGTGATTAATTGCACTTAGTTAATAAGCCCTAACTGTAAAAACTGTCTGCTGGAGCAATTTCAGCATACTGTACGTGTATGCGTGCATTGGTGGCGGCATTGTATTTGGACATGCATATACACATGCTCCTTTGCCGGGCTTTTGTGTCCCCATGCCACTGCACGTGATCATATTCACCTGGGGGTTAAACAATTACAAACAAGAGGGGTCTTTCTCCAATATTGTCCTCATTTCTCACTGTCCCTAACTCTAGTATTTGTCCAATGATGTATGAGGTGAACCTAATACTGTTCTCACCAACCCAATGTCCTGATTACAAACAATTATTCATTGTTACTTACAGTAATAAAAGGGTAATGGGGCCTCATTTATCTATGAGCTTGCTCTCCCATTTGCTCCCACAGGGATGTTGCCAGTGGGATGAGTGGCATGTGAGGGGTGGCAGTTGGTGGGTAGGGGGTACAAGCCTGGGTGAGCAGGATGGTCAGTGCCAATGCCTTTGCTTGCTTCATGTGCTTCTTTGATTTAAGTCTGTTTGACTGTCACATAAAAAGCATCACATTACCCTTTAGTAAATGGTCCTGATGATAAATCTTAACAGCAATTTATGCCGCTGCTTCAAAGGAAACTAAGTGACAAGTCATAAAACATATGAGTTTATCAATAGAGTTAAATCTCATGCTTGCCAGGCTCTGATTGGATGCTTTGAATTACTTTGATTTGATGAAAGGAGGCCTGAAGTGTGTGGAATCAAATTATGGACTATAATGAAGAAGGTGATGTTAAATTATCTGCTGCAAGGTTCAGGCTTTCATATTACATCCTAGTGATGACGCTGTAGAAACATGATTAGCACACGTCAGGGTGTCACCGTTTGATGTGCAGTGTCAGGGAATGAATAGAGAGAAACAAGGAGCGGAAGGTGGCCAGAGAGGTCTTTATCATCTTAACACATGATGTATGATGGCCTCCCTTTGCTGACTCAAACTGAAATGCTAAATTTTCTCATCACATCAACCTATTTGCCATTCCCACGCTCTTCCTCCCACATGCCAGCCGCGCGCACACACACACACACACTCACACACACTCACACACACACGCACACACACACACACGCGCAAACACACACGTGTGCATGCATAAATGCTTGATTCCTGGACTGCCCTGCAAAAGGGTGGCAGTGTTTCCATGACGCTCCTGCGGTCAGTCATCAAGGACAGCTCGTTGATATTCCGCTCGCCTCCTTCTTTTCTCCCTCACTTTGCCTCGATCCTCGCAACCCTCTTCCCCTCCCTGGCCGGGGTGAAGCAGCCTGCTTTTGTTAACAACATTACATAAGTGCCTGTAGAGGAGAGAGTGGGAGTGAGAGAGAGATAGAGAGGGCACGGGCGGGGGGGGGGGGGGTGAAAAAGAAAAAAAAAAACTCATGTATATATTACATCAATAATCCTTTGTAAATCACTTACTGTGCATCTTTGTAAAACAGGGATGGAATGAAAACCCTTCTTGCCCCCACCTTCGCTATGCAAACAAATCACACGCATATACATTCCACCACTACACCAATGATGATTGCCAGGAAGCACTTAGCATTTTCACTGACCTCAGTGTTTATTGTAAGGATGGAAGTGAGGATTATAGAAAATGTACAAAGGACTGCAGATGGAGGGGAAAGAGGGTGTGGAGCATAGATCGGATGGTGGATACTTAAGTAATTTGTGAAGGCAGACTCATTGAGTGAAAGACCTTTGATTGACTGCTCGTCCAGCGCGTCAAGGACAGGTTGAAGTGCATGTAGAGGTGGGGGTTGGGTGGGAGCTTATTTGTATGGGTTGGCGGTTAGGTGGTGGTGGTGGGGGGAGTAATGCGATAAGTGGGCCGTTTGGCTCAGTCGCGTTCCACGCAAAGACACGTGTTTCATTCTGCTTCATTTAGCACGGCCGAGGGCTGACTCTGTGACTCCACTTCTGTGAAATGCACACTGATATATTCTGAACTACGGCGCTCCCCCGCTTCCATGTGTTCACATGAATACACTCATCAGCGCCAATGGCATAAATATCCATCAATATAACACTGTATAGGCCTCAAATGTTGCACTGGTTTGCGTCTGACACCCACAAACGCATGCACGCACCCAGCTGCACCTGCCTTTGACTGGCCCATTAAACATGTTGAGAGGGAGGAAAGTCGGGGGCAGTGGAGTGTCTCTTATTCCAACAATCAATCATACATTAGCCAGATAGCATATCCAACTGAGCGAGCTGCCAAGCAGACAGGGAGACGAAGAAGGAAGAAATCTCTGCCTAACACCAGGGGCCAGATCAGTACATCCGAGTCTGGACAAGTTTGCGGCCAATAATCTGTGTGCATGCAGCTGAGGAAACAGGGAAACTCTTTATTTCAGACCTCCAAAGCTGTGAGTACACACAGATCTGTTTTGTAAATGTAAACTACTCTGAAATCATTTGCACGTCCACAAGGCTGATCCTCAAGTCTCTGGGCCTGTTACAGAAAACAATGAGTGTCAGAATGTTCCAGCATCAGCAGAGCAACTGTGCCTATTCATAGCACCCACGCTGTCACTAATTCATCGCATGCGGCCATAAACCATGATTAAATGTGATATCTCAGTCATGATCATGATCAAATGTCAGAGAAAGCAATCAATTATAATCCATTTATAGTAGCCACAGTATGCAGCGAGGCTCAGAACCCAGATGCATAAGATGACAGTGATTCAGGGTAGAAAACATGAATTGCTACCTAAATGAGCCGAGGAGAAATGTGGGACTTTAAGTAAATCATGTATGTGCCAAGCTCCAACCCTTCGTGATGTCACCCATCCGTTTGTGAAGGGCCGTTTATGAAGCCAGGAGTTTGACTCACAGACAGCTGCCACCTTGACACTGGAGCCAGCAGAAACCATAGAGCGGGGGTGGAGGGGAATGAGTGAAGGATATAACTTAACATGTCTGTCATTGTCAACACACCCACTTATTCATATGATCCATACTGTCTATTGGAGAATAACCTGATCATACGAACAAGGAAAAAACGTCTATTCGTCTGATTAACGTCAACCAAATGGATGTGCCCATATTCATTAATTTCTTTAAAGTCTAATATCTTAGTAATCGTGAGATTATTTGCAAATTGACCACCAGATTGCACACTGGCACAAGAAACTTTACCTGTTAAAATCAGTGTGAGTTGTAAAAGAAAATAAATAAATAAATAATTGAGTGAGTACTAGTAAAATTACGTTTTTTTCAATGGGTGTGTATTGGAGAAAGTTCACTTATGTGTTGGCCTCATTTTTCACACCGGTAGACTACGTTCATCGCATATATTAGGTCTATGATACAGTATATGCACAGTGAAAACGGTCTATTTAACTATCATCCGCTATTATATTATGTAAGTTCACTCATTGCCTTTCCCTGTCTCGGGTCAGTGTGAGTCACAGTGAATAATCACAGTGTTTGTGGAGGTCTGCACATTTTCATTGCTCGATCTGTTTTTACCATCTGTTTAGTTAACATCAGGGGAAAGTTGTGTTCACTTTACGCATTGTAATCAATTAAACATATGGCAACAGTTGGACAGATGAAAACAACTCTTCAACAAAAAAACTCTTAAAAGCTGGATTATGATTTGAAAGCTGTGGACATCACAGGCAGTCCTGTTCATATTTATTTTGTTGGCTGCTGGGGGTGAGGCAGACGTGTTGAAGGAAGAGGGAGTGAAATCATATGCTTGCTGGTCTCCAATTGGAGACACTGAATGGCTTTGATTCCAAGCACTTTCATTGAATCAAACTGTGGCAACGGTAATGTGAAATTACCAACAAGACTGTTCACTGTAATCAAAGATCAAAAGACTGTAAAAGACACTACTCGTCTTTAATGCTCTTCTGGTCCTGTGCTGCCAGAATAGGAGCATCAAAACACCAATTCTTAAAGGTCATTTGAATATATGCTTACTGTTTTATGATTACATCCCCCCCCCCCCCCACACATAAACAGTTAAAAGTGTTTGCACCCTGTAAAACTTGTCTGTGTACCTTTGACCTTATGCTTCTTACAAAATCATCATGCGGTTACAACTCCACTACCTGAGTAACATCAAACAATGCTCCCGCCTCCAGCTGCTTTCTCCATATTGACTGCAAACAGAGAACAGGAGAGCGGAGGACAAAGTCTCTTTGAGGTGTGTTTGTTTTCCTGTTGTGCTGTTTCAGGGCATCGCTCTATGCTTAGTGCTTGATTGGTCAGTCCACCACTTCGGCCCAGACTGACATGTCTCAACAGTTATTAGCTGGATTGCACAGTGGCCATAGTGGATGCCGACTTTTGTACAGTGCCTTCAGTTCTAGTTTCACTGGCATGCTTTACACTGTTTGCTAACCACAAATCCACTGTGCCTAAAAAAAAAAAGCACAGTCCTTCCAACAGAGTCCTGCCACACCATTTGGACACAACAATGGATGGATGGATGTTTTCATTTCAGTCTGATTCATTGGTATAAAGTTAGTGTAGTTATCTATGATGACTTTTCATCCAGAGGCACTGGCAAATTCAATGCAGCACCATGTATCTTGATGCAGTTCAATCAACCATAGCTTGATCAATGTTTGCTTACTATTGTTAAAACCTGTTAATCTAATGAGAGTCCTGTCAGGGTTTGCTCAGTATCCAGTGTACAGACCGAAGTAAGTTGATCAACACAGCAAACAAAATGAAAAATAGACTGCAAAGGCGATTTGGCTGCTGCCTGTGCTGCTAATATGGAGCTCAGAGCACCTTGAACTGCATTTTTGGTTTCTTCTGGCATGCCTGTAGAGCACAGATATGAAGTGTGTGTTTTTGACAAATACCAGTTATTGTATTTCTTTCATGTGAACACTCGAGCTGAGAATATTAGCAAAGCAAAACATTGTTCTTGTTAACAGTGGCCGCCTGAATGGTGCTTTTGTATTAAGAAAAGAAGGACAAATTAACTTTAGATGAGCAGTTCTGTTGTATGACAAAATGATACAGTTGATCTGAAGAAAACAAAAAAAGAAATCTCACATTCATTTTGGATCTTTGGTTAAAAATGAGGGCCTAACATGACATTGTTTCATGTTTTGTATTATGATTATTAAGTCCATAGACTGAAATAGGAATTGAGTAAAAGTTAAAGGAAAGTTTAAGAACAACCTCCTTCAATAGCCTGGCACAGACTCCTTGAGTTGTTGAAGCTGTATTGTAAGGTTGAGGCCATGCCCTTCACAGTGATAATGCTAAGAAGAGTGAATATTTATGGCCATTAACTCTGGCTGAGTGGACCTTAAGGAAACCATTGCAGGAAAACCTAACCATGGCCCCATTTCTTTTTTTCTTTCTTTCTTTTTTTGTTATAATTTAGTTTGCTCAGCTGTTTCTCTCATATTGCCGCTGTGTGTACATATCAGCAGAAAAACTGCAGTCAGCTCCACAGACAGCAACACATGCTTTTCTGTTCTCTGGCATTTGTGAGGATTAAAAATACATGAATCTCCTCTTTTTTCAGCAAATAATAAAAAAAGTTGCCCCTGCTGCGTCAGCGGCCTTCAGCTAGGCTAATGAATACATGATGTGAAGTCATAAAACTCCACTTACTGTCACAAAACAGATGTCGTTATCACATCAACAGGTAAACAAATTGTGAGGGAAACAGGTGGAGTTCTGGTCATGGAAAGCCCGAATTGCAGAGTTTATGGAAAAAAGATGAGGAAATGAAAATCTTAAATATGATCGAGTTCATCAAGTGCAGAAACTTAGGAAGTAACTTACAAACTAGTCAAGCCAAACTAAATCAGCCTCGGGAAGTCATGACATGGGTGACTAATCTACCATATGCAAAGGTATATAGTGGTGGAATCCCATCTGCACATCATAACTGAACAAGTGATGCATAATGGTGCAGGTCCGGTGATTGTCATGTCAGTGAACACACTGGGATTAGTGCCTGGCCTTGCCTCTAGGTTTAGGGTGCTTTTAGGTGTGTTTTGGGCCTCCTTCTGGTTTGAGCTTAAAATAAAGAGAATAAAAAAATGTAAAACAAACAAACAAACAAAATTAATATCAAAATAAACAACAGAATGGAACCTGTAATTGAAAACACTCCCCAAGAATGCCACTTTTAAAGCTTTTATTCTTCAAAACATTTGTATTCTGACAATGATGGCTTTGAGATTATTATTATTATTGTTATTATTATTAATAATATTAATATTATCATTATTATTGTTGTTGTTGTTGTTTTTTTTATGACTGTTTCCTTTCCTTGTGGTCATTAAGTTTCTTTGTGTAAAAGGAACAAATGTTCTTATTCCAAGGAGATAAAGTATAAGGTCCAGGGCTAGGGTTTTCCTTGTGTTCTTGCAGTCCAGAAACATGCATGGTTAGTTTAATTAGAGACCCTAAAATTGCCCAAGGTGCAAGAGTGAATGTGAATGATGTTTGTGCTCTGTGATAGACCTGGGACCTAGCCACAGTCTATTCCCACCCTTAGATAGGCTCCATCAGACCACTGTTGAGGTTCAAACTGATGAATTTGAGCTGACAGACAAGGTACGTTCATGCCAGTGAATTCATAGAGTCATCACATCCACGTTACCCAGTCATTAGTTTAAGAGCTGCTGCGTACATTTTCAGAAGACAGGAAGACAGAAAGGCTTAAAACTGCTTTTCAGTAAAAAAAAAAAAAATATATATATATATATATATATATATATATATATATATATATGAAAAATATATATAAAAGAAGGCATATTGTAAATATTTAATTTTTACTGCAGTCAAGCACCATGTAATAGCGCTGTTTGGACAGGTCTTCTCCTTCGTTTTCCTCCTTTCAGTGAGGTCATGAGGGTCCTCTTTCCTTGGCGTCTGGCTGCTGTCCTCATCGAGCACATCCGTCTGACCAGCAAAATCACACGACATATATTTTTTTTAATAATGCATGACCCACTGAACACTAAGCATGAATCGCATTCAGTGTGTGCAGTATGTTTTTCTTTCTGTGTCACTGAGCACATGCTGTGACTCTTTCTGAGCCTGGCTATTAAAAGATACCACATGTATGAATTATGGATGGACTGTTAGAGACTAAATCTGAGCCAGAAAAGGAGTTTCTTTTAGGAACAGTGCATGTAGCTGGGCGGTTGTGTTCTTTATAAAAGCAAATTGTCCCTTTGGCATTGCATATGATAATTACTTACAGTATATGTAATACTGTTTGTAACCATCTGTATCCAGGATATCCAGGATTTCCAGCATATCCAGGATTATACACATCGTATTTGTGCAGATGATTACTCTGAAAAAACATTGCAGTGTACTACATGTGTAGACTTATTGATAAAGGCTTCCACTTGTCTATCTCTCTTCTCTCCTTATTCCCCTCTCACACACAATCACACACAGCCTTGGGACTAAGGGCCACGGCCTTTACCTTTTAGTGTTTGCAGTGCTTATTGGAGCGTGCCGTCTATGCCATGGCCCAGCTCTCAACAATGGCCTCAGCAAAGATCCCATTTAGTTAAGAGCCCATGGAAGACCTGTCTTGAGGCAAAACAGAGAGTAGTGCAGAGGGAAGGATGAGCCAAGAAGAGGGAGGGAGAGAGGGAGCAGTAGAGCAAAGTGTATGCGTAGGTGAAGCCTTATGGTCAGTAAAGTGGCCAAATCTGCATCACTCTTTCAACTCTGATCCTAAACCTCATTCCTCTGTAAGTAGACCACTTCCAGACCACCAAAAAGGAACACACTTTGCAGGACTTAAAGCCTAAAGTATAAAAACTGAAAAATGATCCCTAAACCAAAATGCAAAATACAACTAGCATCATCTGTCTATTTGTGATACTTTTGCCTTTCCTTGCCATTTCCTGAGGTTTTGTATTTGTAAGGAATTTCTCATATAAATGCATTATCCACACACAATTTTTGAGGAATTTTCTTTTGGCATTTTTGCAGATAGGTTCACTCAAGGTTTTTCTGCTACAAATGTCACAGAGCCATATAGCTAATTTGATTAAGTATGTTACTGATAAGACTTAAAGCAAAGGGAAAGTTTGCAAATTAACAACACCACTTACCAATCCAGCATTTTTTTAATCTACATTCATGGTCCAACTTTCTCCATCCCAGTAGACCTAGCCATCTCACCCTCATCCTGATTCCCTTTCGGAATTGTCAAAATGATGGAAATAGCAGTGATTCCTCAGCGAGTGTAGCTCTGTAATGGTGATGGGTGTTTTCTGCCGGCATGAAATTGCTAACTCATCCCCTGCAGTGTAGGATCAACCGTCATCACTACTGTCACACCAGGTTTTATTCATTGCCTCGTGCTGCCCACCTCGCTGAGATGGAGTGCAAAGAAGCCTCGTATTTCATGTAGCGTAAACGCTCAATTAGGATCACGTCTGGCAAGGAGAGCGGTCACAGGTAGATACAGAATGATGCAAAAGTCACTGGGTCGACTCAGGTGAGTTTTTCTCTTTGATTAGTGCTATAAAGGAGTGTTCAGTTCCATGTACACTATTAAATGTCATACAGATGATATATACTGTTCTGTATGTACTGCACTGTAAATAAATAATTGAAAAATATCTATAACAGTATAAGCAAAGCTGAAGAATCAGAAGAACTTGATGCATGGCAAAAACTGTGTCTTTCATAAGCTTTAACCAGCACGTGGGACACCACAAAGCAAAGCCTCCCAGCCAAGAGCAAGGTAGACTTAAATCATAGCTTCTTCTTTTTTTTCTTTTTCTTTTTTTTTTTTACTGAACCTGTTTGGCCTACAGTCAGTCATGATGAATGGGGCAAGAAAGGACGGTCTGCTGTGGGCTTCAGCTGCTCTTAAATGTATGTGCAGGGGGCTGGAGAGATGGGATGAATGTAACAGACAGAGAGATGAGATGGAGGGACCAGGGGAGATATACGAGAAGAAGGGAGAGGTGATAGATGCCTCCGAAGAAGAGCAGGAGGGAAGGGATAGACGGGCTGAGATGACCGCAGAGAAGCTATGCTCTGGGTGGGCTGAACGGGTGTATGTGTGTGTGCGTGTGTGTGTGGTGTTGGGGGGGCGGGTGGGGAGGAAGAATTCATGGTCAGTCTGTGATCCGTCACTGTCAGATAACGGAAAGGATATTCTCCCTCAGATAATCCTGAAATGTTGCACCACAGCTGAAGGAAAGGATGGTTGTGTGCAGGTACTGTATGTGGTAAAGCACAGACATGTCTCAACATGTTACCCTGCATGAGTGTGATTTATGGCATGGAGGAAATGGACCCTGGTTGCTCTTTGATGAGCCTGACTTTGTTGATTCACCATCAGGAGTGCTGCAAACCCTGCGTGTTCTCAGGAAAAAAAAAAAAAAAAGAAATCAAGCACTGATGGAGGTTAAAGTACAGAATGGGCGGAAAAGTTCCATAAAGGCTGTAAGTGTAAAGTTTTCTGGTATGTTACAGTTTAAACATAAGACATCTATCTACCTCACAGTACAATACCATTGTTTCCCTTTAACAGTTTGTTGTTGTTTTTTTTCCCCCCAGTAAGCCCCTACAGTAATTCTTTTTTTTCACAGAGGCCAAGCTAGTTTATCCTCTACAGATATAGGGACAGGTATGATTTTCTTACCTTATCAGTGTTTATCTGGGTGAATAAATTGTTTGTACGTGTCTGCATTTGCAAACTAGATGGCTCCCTGAGCAATGAAAGCAGTTAGCATTTGAACTGAAGATGAATGCAGGTAGGGAAAAGAAAAAAATAATATGTTTGAGAGTGAATTAGTTAAAAGCAGGCGAGAGGTATAGTGGTACAGTATTAATTTTGAGTGGACTTGGTAACAACACCAATTTGTAAAATGCAGATCACTGTGTTTGTGTGTGTAGAGGAGAGGAGAGGAGAGGAGAGGAGAGGAGAGGAGAGGAGAGGAGAGGAGAGGAGAGGAGAGGAGAGGAGAGGAGAGGAGAGGAGAGGAGAGGAGAGGAGAGGAGAGGGCAGAAAACTAAAATATGAGAAAGAGGAAGTGGTATTAGGAGAGAGGAGGAATGGATGGATGGGGGAGCCAGAAGGGAGTTTTACACTATCATAATTGTCACATTTGATCAGGGAGGAACTCTAGTTAGCTTCATGGACCACTGCGTTTTCCAAGCTCACACTCCATTGTGGATTCAGTAGGCTGAGCATGGCACACACACACACACACACACACACACACACACACACACACACAGACGCACACACAAATGCTCAGACAAAAGCACATTCACATCCAATTTTAGTTTTTTGCATCCATGTCCAAGCACACAAAACCCAAACATGTGCACACATGCAAATTCACATAAATGAAAAAAATGTAAGCCACTGAAAGGAAAGTTCTGTTGCAGTTTTTTAGAATGTTTTATTTAGGTGTTTTTGTGCTTGGATTTACCTCAATATTCCCAAAGTGCAAAACTCTGTCATCATTTGAAATATAAGCGGAGAAGAGACGTATTAACACAGAGTGGAGCGGATTACCAAAGTATATCTCGGGAAAAGTGTGAATGGAAAAGTGGCAGAGAGGAAACGATATGACGCCTGTGCTATTTTTGATCAGAGTAACACTGGCAAACTTCAAAGCGATTACTGCAAACAGGAGCCAGAATGGAGAGAATAAGTCTTATATGGCTGTAATATGTGTGGACAATCAAACATTTGATGGTTCACATTCTACCAGGAGGAACTGCAGGAGAAATATGACTCTAGTGAAATACCATTACAAATAAAAAAATCACAGTTTATAATGTTTAGCTAGCTGTCACATTAACTGAATTGGGCTCTCTTTTCCCCGAAAGTAGCTTGAGTGGAAACGGAGGAAAGTAAAAAAAAAAAAATCAATAGTATGATGAACCCAAAAGCTGTATGCTTACTTCCCCTGTTTCTGGGGAAACAAATCAAACAGAAGCCATTTAGTCTTGACGAAATTAATCAAAGGGCGGGGGGAGGGAGCAACGGCAATACAATTTCCAGAAGATGCAGGCATTTTTAAAATTACAGACGGGAAAAGTAGAAAATTACACCCGTTTTGATTATGGGGCCCAGTAGTGCAATTGGGGGTATCTGCACGCCTTACAGCTTTTTCATTTAATGTAGGTATTAAGGCTGCACACACGCACAAACACACACACACACAAAATAGACTATAGGTATGCACACATTACGTCTTAATAGCTGTCACTAAAGAAAGTGCTTATTGTCCTCCCTAACTCACAGTTTCTTCAATCATAAAAAGCAAAATAGAGGATAGGTATTTTTATTGCCAACAACAAACAAGGAAAGTGGCAATAAAATGTGTTCATTCGCACAAATTCCGGTCCAAGCGTCCATGAACATGCAGGCATACAGTGCATACAGCAAAGTGATGATTCTCACACTCCATCATGGTCTGATTAGCTCTGATGTTGTAATCCTGCTTTGAAGATGTCTTCTGCTGGTGCCTTTTGAAAGCTGTGTACAGGAACACTCCCTCTGGCCACAACAGATGTCTCTTAATCAGGTCAAGGGGCCCCATTGACATGTGCTGATGTGGACATAGATGGTATAAGATACACACAGATAACACACATACACACAGAGAAAACACACACATATATGTATATATATATATATATATATATATATATATGTGTGTGTGTGTGTGTGCGTCTATATATATTTATATATATATATATATATATATATATATACATAGACACACACATATATAAAGATTGACCTCTCTGCATGGGGTACGGGTTGGCTATGGTACAGTTTAGTTGCTGCTACTGCCAAGGGTTATGCTGATAGCTGTGAATATTTGAATTTGTGAAAAATAAAAAGCTGCTCATTTACTGAACTCATTTAGTTTAATAAGGGAATGGTTAAAAAAAAAAAATGGCCCTCTCATATTCGTGATTACTGGACCTTGGGAACATTGCCCTCCAAAATCTTAAGAAATGTTGGACTCCAGGCCATCGTCCTGGAGACGTGGCAGCCCGTGCAAGAGAGCTTTCATTTTAAAAATGATGTGAAAAAACCTGGCCAGGATTATTGATATCTGATAGAAGTTAGCTCCAATAGATGTAGAACAATGGTTTGTGTGTTCCACTTTGTCTGCACAGGAAAAATTAATTCTAAAATGTAATTTACATTTCTCTTGGCACGGTGGATTGGTGAACGGTGTTGTCACCTCACAGCAAAAAAGTCCCTGGTTCCAATCTAGACAAATGATAATGACAAATGATTCCCTTCTGCAGTTAAAAGATTGGTTCCTTAATCACTGGATGTTCATGTATAAATGAGATATAAGGTTTTTATGTTTTGAATCGTGATGATTATGTTGGTGAATAGTGCCTTGCTTACCAGCTAGAAGTCCTCTAGTTCATATTATGGTCAGACAGATGACCCCAAAGTCCATAAACATGCATGTTCAGGCCAATTTGAGAATCTAAATTCTGTAAGTGTGAGAGTGAGTGATGTGTGCACATATAAAAGTGTGTCAGCTCCAAAGAGACACTGATAGAGCTCTCCATGGTTCTGAGATCTTTCAAGAGCTTTTGTACCTGTGAGTTTTACTTGCATGCTCCTTTAGCATTTTGCCTGTGTGTGTGTGAGTGTGTATGTATGTGTGTATGTGTGCATGTGTGCGTATGTGTAGGTGTAGGTGTGTTTGTGTGTGCGTCACTTAAGGCATGATCTCGATGCTTTGATGAGCTCTCCATGGTGCTAAAATTGCAGCAAACTTGGCACACTTCACAATCCTTTCCATAATCCAACTTCCATTTTGTCATCCTTTCAGCTTCCCTGTTTATTTCCAGCAGTAAGGTCGTCACGGACAGGTATAACCAGACAGGATAGGAGGACTAATACATTCCCACGGTCCAATACCAGTTAGTTTGTTGTCTCAGGGTAACAAGGACAGTGGAGTCTGATACAATCTGTGTCAATCTCAAGCTTGGGTTTTCTACCAGAGGCCTGGGACTTGAGGGTTCTGCACAGTATCATAGCTGTTCCGAGGACTGCACTCTTCTGGACTGAGGCTTCAGATGTTGTTCCTGGGATCTGTTGGAGCCACTCATCCAGTTTGGGTTGACTGCCCCAAGTGCTCCTACTACGACAGGGACCACGCTAGCCTTGACATTCCAGGTCTGAGTGAAATATACACTGGTGACCAAGATGTAAGCTTCAGAGGCCCCCATGACACAGACCAGACCGCATCTGGCATCTAGGCGCAAATTTGCTTTGTTTGCTGCAGTGTAGAGATCTTGAAGCACCTGTCAACTTACCCCCATTATACAGCACAGCAACAACATTTATACTTGGTATGTGATTTTTCTTCCTCTGCTAGGAATGTTGCAAAAGGTTGTGTCTGTGGTGCCAGTTGATGTATGAAGATGTGTGAGCATCACATCTGAGTGATGTTTGCACACTGTCCTGGACATTTAGTATGGAAGGGAGGTGTCTCTCCCTCCACACGTCTGAGCATTATCTGCAGCATGTATTCTGCCGGAGTAGTTCACCTCATCCCGTTTCCAATTAGTCATGGGAAATGATAAATTGTGAAGTGAGATTCCTATCACTCAGTAAGTGAATTAAAGATGGTGAGGGGAGAATTTTCCATCAATAAATGTAGCTGCCGACTTCTTGGTGATGGCATGTTCTAATGCTAATAAATGAGCATGATTATCACCAACATAGACAGTCTCCCTTTTGATCTGCTTTGTGCTTTCATTTGGACCAATTTGGGAGGCCACAAATTTGATTCTTGCAGATTCCTCTCGGGCAAACAGTAAAATCTTCACAGAAAGTCCCTTACGAGAACACAGAGCAGCAGAAAAATTATCAGTGGCAGATCTCCTGACAATGGTACATCCAGGAAAAAGCCCCAGGTTTTTTTTTGGTAGACCTCAGCAGAGTGAAAACACAAAAATAGCTACTATTGCAGATAGTACGGGGTATGACATGGAAGTCTTGCAGCAAGTAAACTGGCATACAGCACTGTCACCTCAGCACAGTGGTTCCTGGTTCAAATCCCGGTCAGACCAAGGTCTTTTCTGTGTGGAGTTTACATGTTCTCCCAAGGTCTGTGTTGACAAAAACATTCATAAGTCAATTGGAGACTACAGTGCGTGTAAGAATGTGTGTGTGTTCCTTATGATGGGCTATCGACCTGTGTAGGGTGTGTTCCATGCCTTTCCCCTATGTACACTGGGATAAACACAAGCAGACGTTGATCACAAAGTGAATAAGGTAATGAGTCCACAGGAAAAAAAAACAACAAGATGGTCTATTTACATATAAATACACATAGATAAAGTCAAAGGAAGTCACAACAAGCGTAGGACTGAGGAGAAGCATTGCCTCACTTTTAAGGTTAATTAATTGGCTTGCAGTACCTACGGGGTTCAGAGTTAATTCACAGGCTCTGACATACTGTAATCTGGCACACACAGTCCCTTGATAGCTTCCATTTTCCCTATCTACTGCTGTGTTCGCTCAACCTGCCGCTGAGCAATTTTCAAATCTGGTCTCTGAGACGAAAAAGACTTTCGTCCTCAGAGTTACGGACCCTGTTTTCACACCATGTGGCTCCGGCTTTATCTGCCTTTGGCTGCAAATATGGCGTCTACCTGCAGATGAGTCTTAAACCTCAACCAGCTACAGTCATGGTGGAAAAGTAGCAGTATAATAACTTCAGCTCTCCCTGGAACTGGATGGCTGGTTATGGAGAACTGCAAACTGGTTGATGGATGTATGGAATGTTGGAAACATGTCGACACTAGAGCTGCTGCAGCTCCTCTTTCTCCATCTCCAAACCTTCAAAAGAAGCACTTGAGCTGAGTAATGTATCACCACTTAAACTCACCCATATGCAAATAAATGCAGCAAGGTGCTCCAAAACCTAATCAAATCAGCTGCCACTCAGTCTGTCACAGAAGTCTGACAACCAAAATCAGAGCCAGAAAATATATGTATGTATGTTTGACAGGCCAAAAAAAGTATATATATATATATATATATATATATATATATGTGTATATATATATATATATATATATATATATATATATATATATATATATACTTTTTTTTGGCCTGTGAACTAAACTTGAAAATGTGTTTGGTGCAGGCCAGTTCTAATGTACTTGCTTGGAAATATCCATGAGTGAAAATATAGTCAAATTCAATTGAATTTAAATTCATTTGTTCATGCCAGGTTGGTTTTTCCCATATATCCCGTATATATGCATATATACATATATATATATATATATATATATATATATATAACAAAAGAGGCTAAGAGGCTGTGGTATAGGCGTTCTTCCCTCCCTGCTGCAAATGGTTACAGATCAGCGGAAGAACCATGCAAAACACTGCTAGTCTCACTCATTTCTCCACATGTGCACTTCTTGGCTGTATTTGGAAACTGCGCTTGCTGACGTCACTACGGCTCATGGCAATGAGGGAGGAGGAAGAGGAGCGAGGGGGAGGGAGGAGAGCGTGGTGGTGGTGGGTGGGGGGGGCGTGAACGCGCCTGACGGATCCCCGGCGGAGGGCAACGGGACCGCGCATCTCTGTCCTCCGCTTGTGAAGCGACTGCAGGGGAGCCAGATGCCCGACTGCGAGCCGCTGCCTGTGGATACCTGAGCCAAATGCCAGCGCAGGAGAGAGCCACACACACGCGCAGACACACACACACCTCCCAGCCTCTGACAGGAGAGAGGACAGAACAAGGGCTGTAGACGGAGATTTTTTTTCTTTTTCTTTTTCTAAGATACATATATGTATATTTCCTCAGCTATCCCGCTCTCTGTGTTGCAATCTGCCTCCAAACGAAGAGCTCCCTTGGACTTGGAGCACCGGGCATCTGTAGAATAAACCTCGTCCTCCCACTCTGCTCCTGCTGCTGCTGCGGCGCTGCTGCCTGTCAGCGCGTCCTCCCCTCACACTGGAATATACAGCGTGCCTATATGCGCAAAAAAGACATGGAGATTATATGACGTGGATTTAATTTTTAGCATTTTTTTGCCGGACATCTACAAAACCAAGCCTCCTTCTTTTCATTTAGCCCGATTTGATTGTCTTTTTCACCTTTTTCTGTTCCTTCGTTTGATCCATGGCTACTTTATGATTTCATACCCTTCCTTGGTTTTAATTTTTGTGCTTATTTATTTCCCCCACACTTATTGTTATATATATAATATATATATTTTTTGTTGTTGTTGTCTCGGGGGGGGGGCACAGAAGTGGAATGCCTCGCAGAGAACATTTGTGCAGCACCGAGCGTGAATGAATGATAGTCTCCCCTCTCCACCTGAGACGTGCCATGGATGGGAAACTTAATTTGTATCCACGGAACCGATCGGGGAATAGCCGTCGCATCAAATAACTACTGCTGACAGCGATCAGGTAATGCATTTCATCCATTTATCTCGGCACCTCCGCGGAGATTATCACAGGACTGTGTCTTATTTTATTTATTCCAGTCATTCTGGACAGCGTCGTGGAAGGAACCGAGTGCACAAGTACCGCTTTTAATGACGCACGATGTCGGATTTAAGTCTGAGGAAGAGAAGGAGTGTATGTGTGTGTGCGTGTGTGTGTGTGTTGGGGGGGCGGGGGTTGCTCCTTGGTTTTTCACCAGCGTGATGATCTGTGGACCTGAACGGAAATACCGGTCCTCCCTGCTATACAAAGATAAAAATAAATAAATAAATAAAATAAATCGTACAAAATCTGAAATTCCTCCTGAAATGAATCGGAGCAGCTGAATTATACCGCGTTGGTTGAGCACAGGTGGAGAGCAGCAGCCTCTGTCAGCTGGGGGGTGACACACTAGAGCCGCCGGCAGACCTGGAACTTTGCGCAGTGGCCAAAAGAAACACAGACACACACACACACACACACACACACTCACGCACGCACGCACGCACGCACGTACGCACACACACACACTGCACATTGTGCGCACTTTGCTCCCCCCGACTTTATCCTCTCCAGCATCCTTTCTGCCTCGCTTTCCTTCCGCCAGCACACACACATACATACACGCCCGCACTTACGTAGGCACACACACACTTGCACGCACGCACGCACGCGCCAAAGATGGGGTTCTCTTTTCCTCTCTCGGGTTTTCCACTGATGCCATTTTGATTTTAGAGCAACATTAATAAATCAGAGTTCTCTCTCTCTCTCTCTCTCTCTCTCTCTCTCTCGCTTCTCTCTCTCTACCTTCGTCTTTGGCCTGATCCGCGTATAGTGTTAGGTTAGAAGGCCGATGTACCCCCCCACCCCCATCCCCCGTGCGCGCTGTGCGCACTGGGTGAGCTGGTGCCTGCTCCCGCTGCATGCTAAAGAGCCAGGATGTACCAGAGCCGACAGTGGAAGCATGCACTGGGGGTGGGATCGAAAGCCCCCCCAACGCTCCCCTCCACAGCCTGACTTGACTTACATCCGCACTGCTGACAGAAAGCCCTTTGAGAGCTACCTGATCACGCACTGAACTCTGCTTTATTGGTGACCGCGGCTGCCGCAGTCCCCCCCACCTCTTTCTCGCTACACCTCCTCCCAGGCCGTTCCATGTTACTCTCCCTCACTCCCTTACTTTCCCCCAGTTTTAAACCGAGACTGGGGGAACGGTGTTCCCTCTCCTCCTCCTGTTCTTCATCCTCCTCCTCCTGTCTCCCCGGCAGCGAGCAGGTGGCTCCGGTGACGCTGAACGGGAATGACAACCGGGACGCGACAACGGGAGTGCAAAAGAGCCTCTGAGCATCTCTCTCTCTCTCTCTCTCTCTCTTTCTCTTTCTCTCTCTCGTTTTCTCTACCCATCTGTTGAACATGCAGTGTGTGTCTATGAGTGTGTGTGCGCGCGCGGTCTCTCCCCCTCTCTCCGCATACACCTCCCAAAAACAAACTCCCACCGCCACCATCAAAGCCCCTTTAATAATGGAATGCAGAACACATGGTAGCAGCGACCTCCATTATTTTGTTTCCCTCTGAGGAGCGTTGTGCAAAGAAAAATCCAGCAACATTCGACTTTCTTTTTTCTTTTCCAGAGCCAAACTCTACCTCCACCTCTGCCTCTGCCGCTGCTGCTGCAGCCTGTGGCTGGACTTTGGGCAATTTAATAGGGACACTGATTCATGCAGTGGCTGTCTCTTTAGTTGTTGGCACAATTGTGGGATTCAGATTAACGGGTCTGACTTGTAGTATTACTCACAAGCCTGAGGAAAAAAAAGGCGAAGGGATCATTAAGAGAGAAACATGATAAGGACACCGGCACAGTCTGACTACAGAGTAGCTGAATACATCTTGGAGCTTCATATTATGTGCTGTACTCCTGCTTTCCACCCTGGATGTGAGCATCTAATGACCACACCATCTCTTCTTTTTATTTTATTTCTTTTTTTTTTTTTAAACATGAATCACGTTCTGATGGACTATACAGCAGTCGTCGCTTCTCAGCAAGAAGGTCCAGGTTCTGATAGTTTTTCTATGTGGAGCTTGCATCTTCTCCTCAGGTGTACATGGGTTTTTTATGGGTACTCTGGTTCCCACCCACAGACCAAAAACAGGTAAAATACATTTGAGACTCTATATTGCCCCTAGTTGTGAATGTCCATTCGTGTGTTTGCACTGTGATGGACTGTGATGGTGTGTTCCCTGCCTTTTCCCTTGTATTTTCCACTTGTATTGTGCTCTGAAGATGGGGACCATGACACCAATGGGTATGAAGTGGGTGAGGTAACTGATAGATGGATAGTCTGTCTACAGAAAGGTTATACGTTCAGATTTCCATAGTGTTGTTTGCCTGCCTCTATCCTGGATGTTAGCATCAAAAAGCTACACCACTTTTTTTCCCTACTTTTTTGATTTTGAAAATACACAGTGAACAATCAAATTTTTCTCATTCCTTGTGACCTCTGTTGGATGTCAGGGGGCCGGAGGGTCTACGTCTAGTGACCTGTATCAAATGTTGGATGTGACAGAAGGCATCTTTTTTTTCTTTTTTTTTTTTCAGCCCTGCTCAACGGAGGACAAAAGGTCGGATTAGAGGCGCTTGCTCAGTGGCAAAGTCTGGACCTCGGGAAGTCAGTACAAGCATACAGCCAGACCTCCTCACCCTGCCTACGGTCTGCAGGCTGTGGCTCTGTCTCCTGTTAATTCTGAGAACGTGGAGCAGTGACTCATGAGCCTGGAGATCATTAGCTCTCAGGGCAGCACTGGCATGATCTTTTTTAATGTGGCTTCCAGATAAAGTTCTGAGGAGTTTTTCGTACTTGGTTGTAATGAGGTTGTAATGAATGGCTCAGTCGCTGTGAGTGCCGTGCTCTGCTCCCCAATAATTACCCGTGAGAATCGCTCCTGTGTCGACCACCTCCAGGCTAAATCTATGGACTGTTTTGAAACTTATACGCTTTAATTTGGTTTTAAATATTTAACAGGCTTAATTGATGTCATACCCCACATCTCATGGTTGTCATGGAAAGTGTGGCTAACACATTTGCCCAATTTAGAAGAAATGGATTTTCTTGCTAACCTCTAGTGTTACCTAAACAAATGGTTCATATTCTGGATTGAAAAAAAAATACTGGCATGCAATTTACACATCATAACAAGTCAATGCAAAAATGAAACAAAGATCTGGAGCAAGTCGATGGACCTGCGTCCCATACCTCATAGAGGTCAAAGCACTTGGAGATTCAGAACCATGGACAGCGACAGTATGCTTCTCTGTTATACACAGACCATAGAAAAGGTGATACTGGTGAATACTTCTGGAGAACACTGAGCTCTCACTGAAAACTGTTGAGAGCACAACCTAAGGATTCTCAAAGATGACTTGGAGTTACATTTCTGTCTACTGTTGCCACTGCACCTTGCTGAATCTCCCACCCTGAATGTGATCTTATAACTTGCAGTCATTACACATGGACAGACCCAGAGGAACACCAGCAGAGAGAGTAACTCCAGTGATTAACCAACCAATGAGACTTTCCAACAAGAGCAAACTGATCAGCCGGAAACCCTCAGCCATACTGTGTCCTACAGTGATCTCCTCTTTGAAAACTTCTTGTTGTTTTAGGCTGGATTTTTTTTTTCTCATTTCCATGAGGGCCAGGATCTGAAGTGAGATGTGAGCTGCCTCATTCATGATTAATGCTCGTATTGTCGCTTTCCAACAGAGTGATTCACTGGAAGATGGAGAAGTCAAAGACAAATTGTACATAACTGCAACAGAGGAGCCGACATAGCTGAAACAATGCATCATGTAGGAGGTGAATATGCTGTTGTTTGGTTTGGTCGGGTAATACGTTTTATTTTTAGGGGTCTCATGATGTGAGAATTAGAATGTGTAAAACAGAGGGGCCCACTGGAGGATTTTTGGCTGTAATTGGTCGTGAGAAGCTTTCAAATGTTGTTGTCTCTACAATAATTGTGGAGACCATTCATTTTACATCTTGGAGTACAACATTTGAAGGATGTCTGCAGACCTTGTGGCAGTCAGACAGGGATGGGGCACATTTATTAGACAATGAAGTTATTAAAAAAAGGATAATTTTGACCAAAGTGCATGAGGAAGGTTAAACAGGACGGGGAAATGAGACAGCACATAATGACTGCGCTATCGTTGAATGATCCTCTGAGCAGCTGCTGCGAATGCAACACAAATGACAGCGTGACACATATCAACTGAAGATGTATGAAAAGCAGCCAGCTCTGTGGCAGTTTTATAAGGCCGGTAAATGTGATACTAATAACATCTTCAATATCCGCCCACTTGTCATGCACTAATGCTGCCAACGCTAAATCTCTCTCTCTCTCTCTTTCTCTCTCTTTGCACATAACTCTGATTCACTGTTATCTCTCTTTTTCTCTCTCTCTTTTTACATCTCGCTTTCAGTCAGGTATCTCTGATGGACAAATGTGTGGGGGCATCCAGTAAAATAAAATACAGTACATAAAGTGACAGCGGCATGCTAAGCTGCGTACATGTGTGTGTTTGTGCGCACATGCCCACTTGCATGCTGTTTAAATAGTGCATATGGAGAAGGGGCCAGGCGACAGCTTGGGCTTGCCTGGATCACTGCACCCTGGCTGGGCCATTGTTCCTCTGACACCCCCGCCCTTTGCATACACACACACACCACACACACAAACATACACTTCCTCCCCTTCATTGGCCTTTCCCCTAACAAGCTTCCTGCTCCCTTCTGTTGCCCTTCATCTATCCCACTGTTTTCCCATTACAAATCTTACCCCAAAATTTCTGAGATTCTAAATCACGGCCCTTGTGTGTTTAAAAGATTATACACTAGTGCACTGCTCTACCAGTGAGGTCTAGGTGGATGCATCATTTTACGCTGAGTAAGGCTATCTTCTTTGATCATTTCGGTCGGCTGAGACTGTTCAAGTAACTCGCAATGACAACAACGCCGAAGACTTTTCAGAGTCGCATCGAAATATCTGCTGTCAGCTCTGCACACATCAGCCATTACTGGCCTGGGCCACTGCTTACTGAGGGAGAGAGGGATGGAAATGACCATTAAATATGAGATTTTTTTTTAGGTTCAAAGGCGGGTTAGGATGAACAAGAAGTGGCTAAGAAGTAAAATAATATATATATATACAATTTTAAAAAAAAGAAAAGGATCTAAAGGATCTAAAGGGCTAAAGACTTGTTCAGAGGCCAGTCATTTACCTTCCCCCTCGCTTCAGTTTCATGTATATCCTGCTGTTTGGTATGCTCTGCTGTGCTCCATTTGGAGCCACTGATGCGCTTGTCACTGTGGGTGGCATTCATTTGGCGTGGCCCCGGGTGACTGTGTCAATATTTGCAATGAATGCCATTTTGGTTCGGACGGCTCTATGGGCATGACTGCACTCCAGCGAGGCTAAGGCTAACCGAAAATCAACAGGAAACAAAAACCTCCAGCCCTGCAGACTTGCTCTCAACAATTAATTAAGCATTTTGGCAAGAAAAGTGAATGAACGTGCCTCTTTGGGAATAGATAGGTTGTGGTTGCAGGAGGATGAGGGGAGAAAGAAAACAAAACAAATTAATTGCTTTGAATTGCAGGGATAATTCACGTCCCTAATTAATATTGATCGCACTAGGGATAAGAAACTGCCACAATGCAACCTCAGAGAACAGTTAATTCCATGAGTTTTTGTGTTAATAACTCTCTTTGTGCTGAAATGAACAAGGACTTTTCGCTTGGCAATTACTGTGCAATTTGAGGTTGCTTCCTAGTGCGCGTCGATCCATGTGTTTGTGTGCGTTCGCTCTTGTTTGGCGACTGACTGCGTTGTGCCCCTGCAGTGCTATTTGCCTTTTATGCAATGTTTTTTTCATAATGTATGGCCCATGGGGACAGAACAAGAAGGAGCGAGAGAGAGGAAGAGAGCAAAGGCTTGCAGATTGTATTGATTCAGAGCATCTAAATATGTTATTTTATAATACAGTGTGGGACGGCCTGCGAGGATTGCCCCAGCAAGCATGTTATCATGTGTAATTTTTCTAGAGTTCATGTTGTCCATCCAAACATTCATTATCTTAGCCACCTTATGCTGAACATTGTTGTGGGGGTCTGCTGCTGTCTATCTCCCGCACTCAGGGAGATGGCACCCTAGACAGGTTGCCAGCCCATCACACACACACACACACGCACACACACACACATACCATTCACTCTTACGCTACAGTAGTGGGAATTTAGTCTCCAACTGACCTTACCATGCATCTTTCTGGTCAGTGGAAGAAACCCAGAGGAAATCCTTGCAGACATGCAGAGAAAACATGTAAACTCTTCACTGAAAAGATTCAATTCAGTAACATTCTTGTGCTATTCACCAATCACCAAGTAAAAGTATTCATACAGACTAAAAGTCAAACCAAACCAAAAAATCAAACAAACAAACAAACAAACAAAAAATAGTATTAGGCAAAAATTAATAAATAAATGAATAGAATCACTTACATGTTGCAGGTTATTGCTATTATTATTTTGGCCAGAAATTGTGCCTGTATGAGAAGTTGTACTATAAAAAGAGAAGTTGATTGGAAAGTTGATTAAAAGGTGATTGGAGAGTCCTAAATCCTACAAAATCCTACAAATTAAAACCAGTGAAGTTTGAATTAGTAGGTCTAGATTTTCATCAGTCAACCGAACCTGCCTATAGATTTCCAGCACAACACTATTGTTGTTTCCCCCTCTTTTGCTCTCTCCTTTTACGTAATGAAAGCTGTGCAGACTCCCCATTTCCACATAATCACACGTAGACACACACACACACACACAAACACAAACAAGCACAAGCACAAACATCTATTTGCAGCTCACGCACAAGCAGGCGGCCAGTTCCACTGCTTAACTCAGCGTTCAGAGGGCGCAGACTCATCTGCCTTAGCACATTGGCCTCGTCATCAACACAGTGCCCTGCTGTGACACCCATCGGCCTCCATTACGACTCCTTACAGAGGAGGATGCTTCGTGGAATACTGCTCTGTGCCCAAGCAGATGGAAGGAGCCTGGCTTCCTTTGCAGCGTGATCTAATGGGATCTGATGTGTGCATGTGCGTGTGTCCAGTGCTGCAAGTGCATGCTTGGTAAATACAAATTCTCCCACTCCAAGTTCTTTTTAAAGGGGGGGAAACAATGAAGTAGCGTGCAAATGCATCCCATTGTTGGCTTTTATTTTGGATGGAGGAACGATAAAGGAATTAATGTTACAGCAGCAGCATTCAGAAGAAGTTGTGCTGAATGAGTCATTTGAAAGATCTTTCTTCCTTCCATTTGTTCAGTGCATGTTGTGCGGCTAGAATTGTTAGTGTCTTAGTAATATACCTGTTTCTTGACGAGATCAGACTTTTACAACAGGGAAACTTGACATTCCCAGTTGTTTTTATCTTGTCAAATACATTAATGGGTGAAGCTTACCACTTCTGACAACTCCTGGCATCTTTCCACTCATCATCAGTGAAAGCATGTATGAAAAAGTAGGAGCCAGACATTATCTTACAGAAGGGCTTTGACAACTCTCCTGGCTGTTGCTGTAAATAAAATGTGTTCCTGGAATATGCTCAGCCTGCCTCTTTCAATAAAGGTTAGGGCTGGAAAAAAAGTTCCGCCAGGCATTCAGGAAGTAACATGCTGTGATATCCTGTTTTCATGTTTCATTAGTTCCGTGTGAGCGTCCTCCATGTGTGTATGTGTATGTCAAGGCACGTGTGATTATCAACGCCTGATATGCATTTGTGTGTGAGAGAGACTGAGTGGAGTGTGTTAACTTCACCTTCTGTGCTTTTTTTTTTTTTTTGAAGAAACTGAAGTGGACAGGTGGATATACAGCCCAGAGGAATGCTGGGTAGAATCACTGTGTGGCAGGTGTGTATACTTGACAGCGCAGAGTTGCCATGGATACGATTAGCCCCATCCCAGTGATGTGTGGTGCAGTACTGTATTTTTCTGTACATTTGGAAATCCTGGAGAGTCAGTTATATCTCTCTGCATGAGTCCATGCTCAAATGGTATCAGACAGAAATGTCAAATCGTTGCACTCCAGTGTTCAGTCTGACATCATAGGTAAGAGGTTTTTCACGGAGTATCAGGATTCAGCATTCCCTATGATGTTATACCGAAGATGTTCAATCCAAAATCATTTGAAGTCAGTGCTGGATGGTGATGCCAACATAATGGTTTAATGCCTTTGTTTGATGTCAGGTACAGAACACCCTCCGAGGCATTGACTAGCTTGTCTATAGTAGTTACAACTCTTCCTTGGTTCTGGCATGTAGATTGACAACGCTTGACAATGCTTGACAACAGCATGGCATTGATAACAGATCCACCCGGGGCACTCATGACTTTGGAGGGAGTAGAATCAACTCTGCAGAATGGGTGTAGCCCAGACAGTCCAAAGACAACCTTCAGTGTCCAAGTCCTGATTACTCTGCCATGGAGGTGTTCACAGAGAGCATCAGAGAGTACGAATAAGTAAGAGAGATATTCAGAGGTTCTACAGTAATGGCTTTAGATGGCACACAGAAAGTTGCATGCAAATATTGCATCCCCACAGTGGTTAAATGTCTGCATACATTAATGGAGATGTCCTTGATACTGTTAAACTCATTTAGAGAGAACATGATATGTGAAGTTGGAGGTTTGCAATGAAAAAAAAAGAAAAAAAAAACAACCTCAAGAGGCATCATCAGCTGGTAAAACTTACCAAAATCAATGTGGCAGTAACAAGAGTTTGTGTATTTTTTTCCTTTCCTTCCATCCTTACAAAAACCTGACACCCACAACACAACATATTGGTTGGATATTTTGTATGTGTGCTTGTGTTTGTGTTTGTGTGTGTGTGTGTGTGTGTGTGTGTGTGTGTGTGTGTGTTTGTGTGTGTGTGTGTGTGTGTGTGTGTATGTGTGTGTACTATGTTTGTTGTAGCTAAATGTTGCCCGTTATCTTTGATCCTCCAAACACCAGGAGCCCAACAGTTCAATCCTCCTCCTATTTCATGCTGCATAAAGTGCCATTTGAGGCAATTACATTGCACTCTATTGTTTTTATCCAAAAAACATAACGGGCATGGCCACACGTAGTTGAGTGGTTAGTCCTGTTACGTCACAGGAAGAAACTTTGACTTCTGTTCTGCTTCTGGACCTTTCTGTCTGGAGTTTGTATATTCCCATTGTGGGTGCATGATAATAGATGATAGATGAATGGGTAACAGGACATACATTTGGCAATTCCATTTTTAAATACTCCAATACTGTGTAGTCTCTGAGAGTACCTATTGTACCAGTCCATGTCCATTGGTAGTGCTAGTCAGAATGGTGCACAGCCTGAAAGAACTACTTCAGAAGTGACATGGTGAGCAAAATAATGCACAAAAACAGGTGTAATAGCTTGTGCCAACTTCCATCTACTTCACTTCAATTTTCAGCTCGTATAGGGGCCCGGCCCTTGCAGGGTATGTGAGTGTTGCAGAGTGGAGGCAAGTGGAGCAGTGTGATTTTGTGTGAAGTAGGGATTTTTAGGATTTTTAGGGTTTTTTTTTTTTTTTTTTCCTGAAAGCCATGGTGTTGGTTCTCCCTCCAAGAGCATTTGATTTGCTTGTGTGCTTTTGGAGCCTGTGTCTCTTGGCCACTAACATCAAGCGTATGTTTTCCTACATGGCAGAACAAATGTTTGCTTTAACAACACCAAGTCTCTGTGTTTGTGGAGTGTCTCTGTGTGTGTATGTGTGTGTGCGCTCGTCTGTCAGTTCAGACTGACTGATTTTAGAATGTACAAAGAGCTTCAGCTGTTCCTCTTATTTCCCCTCGGACCATCATTTTTGGTTACTGTCTTTGTACATTCATCAAGTTTAGCATTGCAGTCTTTAGCAGCTTGGGGCAACGGCAAAATTGTGCTCAAGTTGAAAAATTTTCACCCAGACATGCCACCTGGAGTCATTCTGTACCTCTTTTCACACATTTATGTATTTTCTGTGTTTTCTTTGCTACGTTTATGTCTCAACTTGTGCTGCTATTGCAACAGAGGATGAGTGTTCACCACATTTGCTATGGATAGAGCCAGAGTGGGTTTCTCCCAGCATGAGCAGAGCACGAGCTGGGAGCTTCAAATATTAAACCAACAGCAGCTGCAAAGAGACTGAATGCGGAATGTTTTTAGCAGGGGAGACGGCTCCTTTTCCTCTGCGCTCATAAACCGTAGGATTACGTGTGCTGAATTAAATGACATATCAAGTGTAATTTATTTATGAAGGCACAATGGTGTCCTTACCCGTTTAATTTGGATTTGCTTTAGTGTCTTTTTAATGTCACTATCAGACCTTGATAATACTAACAGGCCCATTGGTTCACAGATTACATAGTGATTTTCTGAAGCACTCCAGCAAATGTGTTTATTAAGCCTCGTGGAAACGACTTACAATGTCCTTGTAGGATTTAGGCTTTAAAACTTCAAGACCAAGAAAAATCCAAACTTTGAATCATAATCTTTAATAGTAGCACCTCAACGTGGCCGAGTGACACTTTTGTTCATGATGTTAATAATTTAAAAAACTCCTGGGAATCCGAGCCAATGGATGGTCACGGAACACAATAAGGGTGGAAAAACAACAAACAACCTCTGCAAAGGAAATCGCATTAAGCCATGCAGCTTTAGAAATGAGTTACCACACGCGACTGAGATTTCTCGCTGAAGCCCGCAGAGAAATGCGGGTCGTTTGGAGTCCTTCTGCAGATGTCTGGTGTAATTTACTGGGTCCTCACAGAACCTTGTGACCAGAGGCTGTGCCATCACGTGCCCCCCCCTGCTACCTTCAGAGCAATTAGACAGGTAGATGAAATGAGAGTGTTGCAGAGGCCAGCAATGTAATTAAACCTGGAGTGAGAGGCCATGGGGCCCCCGATGAAGTAATGCCTCACTCAGCACATAGCCCCATGTGTGCTCTACATCAATATGCTTTATCTGGGCTGTGCACTGCCTATGACATGTGTGTATCATGGTAGCAGGGACGAGCACAAAAAGCTTGGTGGCAAAATATACATCTTGTTTTTGTTCATAGACATGAATCAGTGTGAAAAACGTCAACTTGAGTTTTAGGTGGAAATATTTTATGCAAACATTTTTCTTGACATCTGTGAATTCAGAGGGATATGTGGATTAGTAAGCACCCTTCACGAATAGATTAAAACATCCAAAGCATATTTGAGCAGATTTATTTATTTTTTAGTTTTTATTCAGCACTAAAGGTTATGCTGCTTGACATTTGTCAGCAGATGTAAAAAGTGAAATATATGGAGGTGTGCTACAAAATCATGAACATAAAATATAATGTACCGGTAGTATAATAAAACACATAATCTGCCACCACTTAACGTGTACAGCAGACATGTTGTGTGACCATATCGTGACATGTGGGGTTCTGTCTGACATTACAAGCATGTATACACTGTAAAAAGACTGAATTGCATCATTTGCTTGGCCTGGGTGAAGCTCTGTCACAAGCTTCTGGGCCAAACGTGTCAGTCTTCAGACAAAAGTGCATAGTTTGAGTTCATACTCAGTCTGTGTTTTTATGATCACACTCATAGTAAAATAAGTTGCTTTAGGGTCCTGCAGTGGCCTCTTATATGTCCAAGGAGTTTTCTGGCATTCACACATGGTGGTTCTTATTCTAGCCGTGATCTTTTTTTTCCCTTATTTTTTTCCTTGCACTGCATTTTTTTCTGAGTTACCCGGACTGGCACTTCCATGCAGGATTATAAAACATCTTCTTAAAGAGCAGATGGCACAGTCAGAGTTAAAAGGTTTCCATGTGTGTGGAGGATTGAAATAATGATTTACTCATTTAAGAGCCCAACTCAGTAGTGTGGCTCATAGTAATAGCCCCCTTATCAAATGATTGTAATTTAATCAGTAATGCATTCAATATACTTACTCTTTTTTTTTCTTTTTTGAGGTTGTACCTTGAAGTTTTTCTTCCATAATTCCATGGTAATTTTAGTGCATACATACAGATTATACCATTTATAATCTGTGTGAAGTTGTCACATGGTCATATTTTAATCCCGGCAGTGGAAACCACTGTATTTATCATCATATCTTCGTTTTGATGATAACTGAGAAAAGCTTGGTCTTTGCATACCAAACACAAAATAAGTCTTCAGCTATGTGGGATCATTGCGGTATACATTTCCCAAGCATCTTTCCTATTTTCTTCTTTGTCAAATTCAAACTTTTCTCCTGAGCCACACACTGCCATGCTTCCCTGCTTATCTGTGACAGCCAAACACATACAGCAACGTAAATGCACTGTCACACTGTGACACATTAAGCTATATTATAGCAGACGGTTTCCTGAGCTGTTTTTTTTTCAGCTGGGGTCCTCCTCAGCTATGCCTTTCTTCTTGCTGGCAGACATACAAGATCATTACACTATATGTTATAATTACTCATTTGTCTGTGTGTGTTCATATTTAAAAAGCACTGTCTCTTCAAAGGCTAGGAAAGAAATAAAAATGCAGAAAGAATACTGAGACATATGGGTAATGGATGCCTCCAAGTCCTTGGCATTCCCACATTAAGTGTATTATCCACTCTAAACTTGACAGTAAGACGTTTTAACCTTATTTTTTTATTCTTTATTTTTGTACATGGATATAGCTGACTTACCCATATGATCTCAGACATAATCTCCTCTCAGTGATACATTCAGAGCATTTTAGCACACTTACAGCCAGCCACTGCACATAAACATTAAAATCAGTCTTTAATACCGTATGACTTTCACTGTATGTGCTCTAGTGAAGAGAAAAATCCCTGGTGATGCTAAGATAGGTTTTGCTGCTCGCAGCCTGACAGCGTTTTAATTCCCCCTGCAGTTCCAGTATCATAGCAGCACAATCTCCTCTCGCCAGACCATCAGCACCTTTCTCCCGGACCCAATTTAGCCAGCGATCCTGAATCTAGCATGCAAGGGACCCAGGAGATTCAGAACAGTGCTCTTCGTGGAACAGCACCCTAGTACCTTCAAGCAACAGACTGCCTCGGAATGTAATTAGATGCTGCCAATCTCTTGCAATCGCTTGGGAGTGGGGCCAGTGGGTCCCTTAATGGAGATGGTTTCGGTGTACACGTATCCTTTAGAACTAGAGCAGAACTCGCTCTCAAGCCAGTGTGCTAATCATCAAAGTACCTTGTTATAGAGCCTGTTGTTAAGAACCCCCCGCCATCCAATCTCATTTTCCAAATGATGCTTTCGTAACAGCTGCGTGTTGTACAAAACAGGATACATTTGATACAAAAAAAGATAAAATTATGTAGCAGTCCCAGACCACCTACACCCAGGGAAATGACAAACCAAATGTATGTGCTTGACCTCTCTACAAATGTGTTTATCCCATTATTGAATGTGCCACTTTGAAGGAATGAATTCATACTTTACAACCATTACTCTTGCACGTTATGTTAAGAGTGATCTGTTCATTCCTCGACAGAGCTTATAGTACAAGGTATGGCAGCTGATGGTGTTTTAAACCATGACATAAATGTGGTTTAAATCCATGGAGCTTAACTCCATATGATGCAGTCTCCTCTATTTTTTGCTTTTTTCCCTGTGCTAAGTGCTACCATTATAGCTTTTTCAGGACATTCATGAAATGACAAATATACAAAATATAAATCAGTATTAAAGACATGCTGCTGAGAGATTAACCTTTAAAGCCTTAACCTATAGGATAGCTTTTAAATCATGAGTTACATCCATGTGTGGAGGCTCTGACTATGCAGAAACTGAGAAACAGACTGCACTGCATAGGTACTTGGTATGTTGTTTTTGTTTTCCCTCAAGTTAAGGTTAAATGGCTGTAAATACCTATTGAGTGAATGGGAGTGCAGGTCCAACCACAAGTCATTGTGTGAGTCTTTATATATGTGTGTGTGTATGTGTGGATTTCAGTTTGCCTACGTGAGCATTTCCGCAAGTGCCTGGCAAGGCTGCAATGAGGCTGCTTCTTTCGTGTCCACAGGCCGCATCTACACAGCTCCTCACAGTTACAGGATTAGATTAACAATGCGTGTGTGTGTGTGCGTGTGTGTATGGGTGCATGGTGTATGCGTTGACAGCCATCCAGAGTGTGAGCCACTGTCAAGAGTGGACAGCAGAAGGTGACGGCAGGAATATGAGGCTGCTGGCATTATTAACCCCTCACTGATTTGAGAGGAACAGGCAATTACAACCAGTCATGTGGCTGTCACTTTGCCAGAGGGCGACAGCACTAACACACATTTGTGCATGCACACGCACACACACAGAGTGACACAGACATACATACTGTAAGATGGACCCAGAAAAAAAGAAAAAAACAAGTTTAGCACCATCAGTTCTTCTGGGATATCGTGTCCCCATGTTACTTCAGAGTAGTAAGTAGTAAGTAGTTTCTTTCATGGTTCCTGAGGAATGGTGAACTATTTCTTCATCCAGGCTGATAGGAGTGCAATGTTGCTGTTGTTGAAGAACGTGTTCTCATGTAATGCTATCTCATCCAATTTGTGCCTTAATGGTATCTCCAGCTCACATAGGGTCGTCAGCATATACACTTACCATTCACTCTCACACTCATGCCAAGGAGCCTCCAGTCAAATATTTTTTGACTGTGACATAGAGAAAACATTGGAACTCCAGGGTTCAACAGGACTGTCAACCCTGGGTCTTCTTGCTGGGAAGCGACACCGCTAACCACTCATCTACCACGTCCTCAGTCATTACCATAACCACATCAATCAGTGTATGTCCTTACAGAAGCATGTCCAAGGTTCTACACAGTATTCAAGGCAGGTCAATTTTATTTATTTTTTTGCTTGACAAGTCATGACTAGGCTGTACAATTCAGGTGGTATTGAGTGGGACATGGCAGTCAGACAATAGTGTGATTGCAATATATAGGAACAGAATGGTGATCTCAGGGCCACCCATGAAAGATATGGATTTGGGTGGACATCAAGAAACTACCAGGTGCCAGATAATCTTCTCTCCAGCAGGGAGAAGAGGGACAGGGAAATCATTCACATACAGTTCACACAATAAACAATGGGGAAAAAGTAATTGCAGGATTCATCCCAAATTTTGTTGATGCAACACAATGGCTGCTGCATTATTATAACCGATAAATTACTGCGAAAGCAGTGGATTTAAACTACTTTCTAAACTGTTTGCCTGTTAAATTTGGCTTTTTAATTACTATCCTGAAACATGAAAACTGGATGGATAATAAATATTAGAATAAACAGAAAATCTTTATTTATTTATTTTTTTATTCATCCCCCCCTGCCCCGCAGTTAGTGAAAGAACATAAAATGATACTCTCCACAACAGGTTTGCAGCAGCCGCAAACGCCACTCACCCTCTTCATCGCTGTTATTGTCTTATAAACAGTCCACCCGCACTGGCCCTGTCCCTTTTCCACGTCCTATTTCAGAGCTCTGAGCGAAGCCGCAGCAGCTCCCAGCGCTCTATCCGATTGAATCGATACCTATTTCACTCTCACACACTTTTTCTATTCTTTCCCCTCAATCTCTACTGCGGCTCCGCCGTGATAGGATGATTGGGAGGCGATACATCCAGCGCATGTGTCTTGTCCGTGTGAGATAGATAGATTAGTGTTGGGGGGGTGGGGGGTGTAAGATCAGTGAGAGGGGCTTTGCCATGCTGCACCGCAGTATGGTGTTAGCAGATCCATCAGCTCGGCACGCTCAGCTGAGGCCGAGCTGGAGCTCACTGGACTCGCTCGCCGTGCCCTGTAACTCTTCTGCCTCGCCTTCCTTTCACGCCCCCCATTAACACCCCCAGGGGGCCAATAAGCAAGCATATTGAGATATCTTCCAGCACGTACAAATAATCAGCAACATGTCAGACATTTCCCAATGTCTTACTCCACTGGCTCTGTCTGTTAGGCGCCCATATTTTTCACAAGGGGTCTGTTCTCACCTGTCTGTTCTGTTTCCCAATCTCTGTCTTTGGTTTCCATTGTTTTCCTCAGCCACACTTGGAGCAGAGCAATGTTATTTTATTTGCATTTCCTGCAAGAGATTCATCTTTTTTGTTTTGTTTTGTTTTGTTCATTGGGCCTTTCTTCTGTCCCCCAGATGATTATGTCTTGCTCTCTCGGTGGGGAGAAGAGATGTGTTGTTTTCAGGGTGAAGAGTATCACGTATCGCGCTGCATGGTTCTGTTTATTTTGTTCTTCTTCTTCTCCTCTGGAGCAGTGGGGATCAGTCGACTGCATCTCTGGTCAGATTTCTCTGTTTTCCTCTTGCTTGTTGCCTCTTTATCCGGGGCTGTTTTGATACTGGCACAGGTCCTGTAACATTAGGGAAAATGCAAAGAGTGACAGCATTTCATTTGCAGAGCACACACACACAAAAAAACACACACACATTGCTGGCATTCCTTCATGACTCAGCCATCAGGTCAACTTGATGCAAGTGTATGTTGGGATATTTACTTTATTTACTTTGTTTTTTTCACTTTTGTTCTTTTATCAACATCTAAAGAGAAAAGACACACACACACACACACACACACACACACACACACACACACACACACAAGCATCCTTCGATACCTGTGTATATTTGTATATACGGCTGTCTATTCCTATCATTCATAGCATGTTGGTTTCTGCTTAGATCTCATCCTATGCTGTACAATCACCTGAAAGCCGTGCTTTCTCTCTGAACCTTGCTTATATTAGAGGTTTTGTTTTACTTTTCCCCCACCTTGCATATGTTTTTTTTGTTTGTTTGTTTGTTTCATTTTTTTGCAGATCTGCTGCCATGGTTACTGCCTTTTTTTCTTGGCTGTGTGTGGTTTTGAAACTCTCTTGTGAGCATGCATACACACTGTATTTGACTTTCTCTGTCACAGAGAGACATACACCTGCTTCCACGCGAAGTACACACACACACAAGCATGTGCATGCACACACACACATGCACAGACAGACACACACATGCACACACACACAAACCTTAATTATAACTGATCCATGTGTTCAGAAAAGGGAACTTCTCTTCCTTAGGGGAGGTAGAGAAACCACCAGTTCAAACAAAGAGGAATTAGGATTCGATCGAAAAAAAAAAAAAATAAGGTGGAAAATAAACAGACAAACAGGATTACAAATTGCTGTGACACTGCCCTTAAAATAACCAGCAATACCTCCTTTATACCTTGAATTAATGTGTGAGAGTAGTTAGTACTGGTCTGCATAAAAGTCCAGGTATAAATGCATTCAGAACACAATGAGGAAGGGATGTAGGCTCAGGGGAAATGCAAATTTCATAACAAACCACAGGATAGTTAGATTAGTTAGGTAAAATATTGAGTTTGGTAATAATGACAGATATTAAATATTTAAATTGTTACAAGTAGTTGATCAACAGTCAAAATAGCAAAAGAAAAAGTCAGTTCAACTAGTTGAAAGCATAGGTTAGCAGTTGTAATATTTATCAAAAGGTAAATAGCCTTGTGATTTAACCAGGGATAATGCAACAGCTGAATCAGCAGTTGTAATATGAAGGAATTTAAGGTATAATATTTCATTTGGAGCAAATAAAAAAAAAATGGTTGAAACCATCAGCTTTTACCAGTCAAATACAGACCACACTGACAATGCATTATTAAAATAACAATGACAATGTCAGGCAACATGGTGGGTCAGCCACCTCACAGCAAAAATGCATGTCCTCTGTAAGGGCTTCTCTGGGTACCCTGGTTTTGGTCCGCTGCTCCAAAACATTCATGTTTTGGTTATTTAGAGACCCTTAATTGTCCCTATGTGTGTGTGACAGTGAATGGTGTGTGTGCAACCTATTGAGGGGGTATCCCCCCACAACACAGGTAAATATAAGACAGGTAAAAATAAATCAATGTAACATTGTCCAATGTCAATAATTAGTAGTGTTGAAATGGGCTTGAGCCTATCTCAGCCTGTGTGTTACACCCGGCAGAGAACATGAAGTAGAACCATTGTCCGGATATGCAAGCTAAAATCTGTGACTCATCCAACCCCCACCCCCAAGCCCCCTTTTTCTCTTTCTTCAGCTCACTTGAGAAACCTCTCCGTCCTCCATCCTCTTCACACATAACCTAACTGAACATTTTTCATATTGCTTAGTGACTCAATGACTTTGTGGATTCAATCATCACGTATTTATGAGGAGCCCTTAAATGCACTCCAATTGTACAGGCATGGTAGTGAAAGAGATTACTTATTTTCTTTTTTTCTATCCAACTCATCCTTTCTACGTTTTTTTTTTTTTGTTGGCACTGAAACCCCCACTCCTCCCCACCCCTCATCTCATTTCCCTCCAATTTATGGTATATAACTCTAAGTTTCCTCTACAGGAACTAACGATGTGAGTGAAGGATGAACCCAATCAAGTCAGAGCTCTGATAGGCTGACGAACGTCGTCTTTACTTGATCTGGGACATTGATTGACACCCTCATATATGCAGAGTTTGAAAGCAGCCTGCATTAACAGGATTTGTAGCCTACATTCGCGGGAACAGATTGTTGCTGTCTCTCCGTACATAATGAACCATAAATGTCAGTTATGGTTATGATCAGAATTGCTGTGATGGATCTTTTTGGTCTGTTGTCAGTAAACGACACCCATCTTTTTGCTCTTAGGAGCATACTTTGCGACTCGAGATCCAATGCATCAGGGTAATAGGCCCCTACAAAGCAGAAAATGTCAATTTTATGAGATACATAGGTAATATCCATATGGCCACTAACTTTAGCAGATCTGAGGCTCTTGAAAATCATGTAGCTATGATAGTTTTTGGCAGTAGAACAACCAAGTGTGGAGAATGTATGAGTAACTTGGAGTCGGTGCAGGTATGGATTGCAGAGGGGGAATTAAGCCTTTCTGCTGTCTGTTTTTAGTGTATACACATGTGTATGTTTGTCTCAAGGAGATGAATAAAATTTCCATTGTTAGTTGACATTGGGATTAATCTGCTTAATGAAAGACCTGTGGGAAATAAAATGAAGAAAAAAAAGAAGAAGAAAAGCCTTGAAACCTATTCCTGTGCTCATTTAAAAAGCACTAACCCAGCACTTGCCCTGGGAGGATGGAATTGGAGCGGGAGCAAAGACGGATGAGAAGGGCAAGATCGTCAAAATGATTGTAGCTACTGTATCAGCAATCAGTCTTTTTTCTGACTAATGCGCTTGAATGTTTACACATCTACTGTTCAGTTATATATTTCCACATTATATTTTTGAACTGCAGTCTATATGTCTAAATGAAAGTACCTTTTTTTCTGCATGCTTTACTATTCATTCCACCCAGTAAAATCCAGGATCCTGTGATGCCAGCAAGTAATGAATTATAGCTGTAATATCTTCCACTGGCTCACAGCCAGATCTCATCTCTATACACTTTTTAAAGGTGTGTACGTGTGTGTGTGTGTGTGTGTGTGTGTGTGTGTGTGTGTGTGTGTGAGAGAGAGAGAGAGAGAGAGAGAGAGAGCCAGCCTGTGTATTGGCTGTTTAAGTAGGATGATCTGTCATCACTGTTTCTGGCAGATCGTTCCATCACATGCATCCACATTTCAGGAAGAAATGCATCGTCACGTACCTGTTGTTTCCACAGCCATGATAAGAAGTCCTCCCAATGCTGATCACATCTATCTATCTATAGCAGGCAAAGGTGAATATTCCACAACCATCTCCATATTTGAGTTTAAGTGACAGATGACAGTGTGCAAAATATGCTTTTTGCATCTGATAGGGTTTATTTTGTAATCACACTGAATATATTTACATCAGATAAGAAGCCACAGGACCAGTATGTTTGTAGTCAGTGTCTCAGTCATTCTCCGTGTCCACTTAGTTAAAAGGCCCTGACTCTTTTAGATGACTTTAATTCTTTATAACCATCATAAACCCAGGCAGGCCACAAGCAAATCATCTTGGCAACCAGGCCAGCTCTTATACAGTGTGAAATATGTGCTCGGCTGCCGCACTTTTTGGCAGATGTCTAAAATAACTAAGCCTAATTGGAGGGAAAAGGCCAATCCCACAGTGGGTACTTAAGCCGTTCGGCTTGAGACCTGCAGACATGCAGAGTATTTGGCTGAAAAGGGTCATAACGCAGCCTGTTTTCATCCGTCATACTTGTATCACTTCATTTTATGTATTTGAACAGGAGGTGTAAGATATATGTATTTAAGCATGTTCTCATGTGGAAAGCATGCTACAATGTGTGTGTCTGTGTAGAAAAAGCAACCAAGTGGATCTTACTTATGTAGGCTAATGGGGGAACAAGACAGATTCATTATGTGTTCCTTATGGATATTCTACATAGGGCTTTTAAACATGAATAAACACTGACAACAGTGTCATTTATGCTGTCAATTACATATGTGCCAGACAAGACTCCACTGGGTTAACAATTGCGCTTGAGTGACGCTCACGTGTATGGCATCGTGTATCACATAGACAGAGACCACAGGCCTCTGTTGGTGTATCATTTCCTAAGAAATAATACCTCTTATTCTGGTACCATGTGACTTTTGGTTAAACGTGTGGTGAGAATCGCATTCCCATGATTTCTCCTCTCTCTCTGGCATTTGACATCACATTTGCATGCAGGTTGTGGCTCGGCAATTAAAGCACAATTTTCCCTCTCTATGATGAAGAGTCTGGCACTGCAATCAAGGGCATGCGCACCAGTCATTGTACTGCAACAATGATAAGGAGAAGCAGAGTGTGGGAAGAACACAGTGCCTGATTTGGCTGTAGTGCTGCCTTCTGTCTGATCTTCAGCTATAAAGGCCCTAACTCCTACAACAGGCTTATAACCCCTCACTAATCCCCCTTCTGACTCATTCACTACAGTTTGAAGCTCTCTCTCTCTTTAAATCTCTTGTTTTGCTTGCACTCGTGCACTCATGCACACGTGCATGTGCATGCACGCGCACACACACACACACACACACACACACACACACACAGACACTCACACACAAATGCATACATACAGTATGCCAGCGGCTCTGAATAACAAAACCCTTCAGCTGAAATGGAAATGTCTCGCTGGACCGGTAAATTGCACTGTGAGAGATATCTTTAGCCAAATGTTCGAACACAGGCACTGACACAAGTTGACGTACAAATCCATTTTTGTGATTCTGTCTTTACTTATAAGAGTGTGTGTGCTAGGCAACCATGATCCTTAGTATTGCTATTTTTTGTTTCTTTCAGCTTGTTCTCAGTCTTGTGTCTAAGCAAGAAAGATTTTCATGGTGACAGGAAGAAGGGCATCCATAATGGAGATACAATAAGCTTGTACACACCAGACATACTGTCCTTTACATATGATATGTCACACTGGATCATCCTTCTTTCCCTCTGTCCTTGGTCAAAAATTGAATTTCTCTCCTTCTGCGGACCAAATTGAAAAGAGTTGAGTTGTGTGACGGAGGCTGTCGGGGGTGTTGAGGGGACCAAAAGTAACCACCTCCCCTCGACAGTAGGCCTTTGTGTCATTATTGAAGATTAATGTTTTCACAAGCACCGCAGGAATTAGCATTAGTGACGGTTTTAGTGTCAAACGCTTGTTTCAGAGCTGTCACTCGCGCCCGCCTCCCTAAAATGAGACGACTTAATATCATGGCACTAATAATACTACCTCATCATAGTGCCAGAATAGCAGATCGCAGTCACGGGTTTAGTTGTCGGGGCAGCAATGTATGAAAAAAAGGCACAATTCTGTCACACTGCACACCCTGATGGTATTCTTAGGAAGCTAAAGCTTCTTCTATTTCTGTCTCTTTCATATTTGATTAGAATAATTGTCCCTTGATTACCGTATTGGCCCAAATATAAACAGATCCTCTTTTGGTCAAACCTGCTTTGGGATGAAGATAAGAAGCATCTGTAGCTGGCCAGACTGTTTATTTTGACAGCTAAATAAATGTATTTTTATGTAAAAAAAGACATATATTAATAAACAAATAAATAATTTTCAAGGTTTAATTCAGTCTATACGGCATCCCTGCACCAAACATAATGCAGAGTGTTCTTCACAGGTCTGTCCACATTCAGCAGCTCCTGATGTATGGTGGCATTTTTACTGTGGCGCTGATGATGCACTCTCCATCTTCATTGCCCTGTGGAATTACATTGACCAGCCACATGTGAATGGGACAAGAACATGGTTATAGAGAGATGGATATTTACCATGCAGAACATATCACTATCCCCTCATTCGGAGCCATTGGGCTTCATACTCAAACAATATGTCACCTCTTCTTTGAGGCTAGACTCTCAGGGTATGTATATATACATGAATGATCCAATTACCTTTGTTCATCAGACAGGAGTTAAATGTCAGTGATTCTCTCTGCAATTCCCATGTCTTAGCCTCATGACACAGATGCTTGAGCCCATATAATAGTATATAGTTTCCTGTGTGGTGTGTAAGATGAGTGTGTAATAGCTTGGTGATGAGGACGGGCTTATCGCCACGATGTATGGACCATTTAGGGCCCCCATTATATTAATGAATCTGCTCTTCGCTCAGTGGGCAAAGGAGCCATTGTATTATTTATTAATTTATTTTTGACAGTTTTGTGTTTTTTACCCCATTAATACCAACTTTTTTGCACTTATCATGTTGTCAGCGTCCTTCAGCTTATTGCTCATCACCTGGCAGAGTTGATGAGTCTGTCCTTTAAGCCCTTGGTCTATGACAGGTAAAGGTAGCAGTGAAGAACAAATTTGAGAAGAGCGCTGTTGGTCTTACTGCTTTAATGGTGCTAAAAGGGCATTACCACAAAAGCAAATGTGTGTAAATGAACACTTGCAATGACAACTAGGTAGGCTAACGATTAAACAAGAATTTTGTTGTGAGTTGGCAGATAGCATTTTCTCAATGTATTAATTTTCTCTGCGCCTGGGGAAACAAAGACTGATAGATGTATTTATCTGTATCTTTATCTGTATGATAATCTGCTACATCTGCATTGACATTTTACCACTACAACTGTCTCCGTGATTTCACTTTAAACAGTTGTTTAGACTTAACTGAGTGAAAACATCAACTTGTTTGGAAACCTATGATTTGCTACAGAACATCTGAGAAGAATTCATGTAATCCTTTCTGCTTTCTGCAATCTGATTTCCAACTACTGTATATTTTTTCCAAATTCATGCCTAATCAATTTAAGTTCATTTTAATAAACATTGTACAGTAAGAGAGCATCGGTTCAACACCAGGAAGCCATTACAAAGAACTGAACTGAGCTGCAAAGACTCAGTGCTTTTGAACCTCACTTCTGCTGTTTGTTTAGAAGCTTTGGACATGGCCATGTCCACAGCCATGGACAGGCTGCGTGGGTCCACAGATTAACAGGCTCACACGCCTTTAGTCATAATTACATTGTCATTATTGCATTATTGATACTCAGATGCCCTTGCTTGTGTCTTTGCAACACAGCACCACAGTACAAACACGTACTCAGTATATCTTTAAACCTGATGCAACTATGCTACATGCTAATGAGAAGCAAGGTGGTAGCGGTCTAGTTAGTATGCAGGTGAACCTAGACCAATTGAAGGGCCTTCAACCATTGACAGTCGATGTAAGTTAACAGCTTGTCCTGACTGAATAAACAATCTAAGAAAGAGGATGGAGGCATGTGAGAGATGAGAGGGCACATGTTTGATTAGCCCCTGAAGTGAGGGATGTGCCTTTAATCCCCCCTCTAACTAATCCCCTCTACTCTTGGAGGGTCCTCACTGCCTTGGGGCGAAAAATGTTGTAAATCCCGAGTGTGCAGCCAGTGGCCACACTGCAGGGCCCTTTACATCTGTCCATCTTTGTGATTTTTCAAGGACTTTTTTTTTTTTTTTTTGCAGTCAGGATCTTTTACTACAGGTGCATCTATCAAATTAGGCCTAAAAAATAGGTTGCATATGGCCACCATTCTGTTGTCATTACCAAGTCAAAGATTGAGGCTTAGTTCAAATTGTGATTTGTGGGGATAGTCAATAGACTTATAGTCAATGGACTATCCTCACCATGGGGAAGAGATGTGCAAAATGCCCAGCAGGTAGATCCTAGGAGGTTTTCCTTGCACAGGCATCTCAACATCAATGTTAAGGAACAGTACTCATTTTCCATAGACTTGACTGCAATATTCTTGATAGTGCAATTCAAATTCATACCATGGATGTATTGGCATCTAATATGAGTATTCATTCAAATGAAAGTAATTTAGGTCATTTAAGACATTTGCTCTGGAAAATCTCTAACATTTAGACCACAGAATTATTCATTTCATCCTATCAAAAGCTATTCAAATTGCAATTATAGAATAAGGTCATAAGATGATGAACCCTGTCTTGAGTGTACACCGTTTAGAGAATAGGGAAAAAAACGAAAATGGAATAATCACAGCAAATTATGATTCTCCAAGCACAACTGGAGCTTGACACCACAGTGTGTAGCTTTATCCTGAAAACTGAGTTTTAGCTGCCTGTACCTATTATAAGCTTACATGCCAGACTCCTATCTTGTGTGGTACAATTCAATTCAGCTAAATGAACATCCCAGCTCCAGATAACATGCTCTAGTAGCCATAGCAAACTTCCAGGAAGACAGCAGCTGTCATAGAGGACCAGTCACTGCATAATGTATACCAAATGTTTCAGCGGTGGTATCAATGTGTGATCAATATGCAATAAAAACTCATTAAAATAGTCTGTGTTCTGTCATAGAAATTAATTCCGGAAGACAAATCTGCAATGTGTCATCCTGGATACGATTTCAGTCCATCCATGCAGAAACAAGTTATTTAAAGCCCAAAATTGGATATGGAGGGTGTGGGAGGGGCAGAGGGAGAGTGAAAAGAGATACAAAAACAGAGATGGAGAGAGAAATAGGGGAGGATGAAACCAACCCATCTGGAAGAGAGGAGACAGAAAGAGTCTATGACAGCGCAGCATAATGAGATTTGGTCGTCTGTGTGGCTTTCTATTCACCTGAAAGGAAATTAACATAAAAAAAAAAAAACACAGACTGTTCTCCATTCTGCTCACATCTTTTCTAACCATCATTGCTCCATATCCATGCCTCCCACTCAGCATCTGGTGGATCAATCATCGAACTGTTTATTGCAAATGGAGTTGTTGTTTTTTTTTGTTTTTTTTTTTCTATAAGTATATATATATATATATATATTAATTTTTTTAAAAACGTACCTGGTTTAAAGACAGAGAGAATGTGACTGAGATGTTTGATCTAACTTTATGCTCCACTGCAAACATGCTCCATCAGGGCATCGTTGAATGCTTTCTTTTCTTTTTTTTTTTCTTTCATCAGAAGCTATTTTGGTTAAATCCTGCTTTTGCGGTGCTGTGAGCTATCGGGAGGAAACAAATGCAGAACAAGTTTTAGCACGGGGTAATCTATGTCTCCTCTCCCTGTTTGTCAGTTAAGGGCACAAAAATACAGATGTTACCATAACAACTCAATCTATATGATAAAATGCAGCGACTAGAAAGCAGGTTTCCTCACACTCTGCAAGGGCTGATATTTTAATGGCTGACTTGCATTCTCATGCTGACAAGCAACACACACACACACACACACACCTTGTTATTTCAGGTTTTTTTTTCTTTTGCTTGTTGCAATTATCCACTAACCGTCATTTACACCTCCCTCCTTCCTCTTCCATCCATCCATCCATTATCTTAACTACTTCGTACCCACTTGTGTTGAGCTGGCACCTATCTCCAGTAAAGGCACGTCCAATTGACGTAAACATTGGTGTTAACATGTTTTTGGACTGTTAGGGAAGATGGAGTATCCAGAATCCAACCTTGGACCTTCTTGTTGTGAACCATTGGAGTTATATACCACACATCACTGCAATGTGCATTTATTTTCCAGTGCATTTGAAGAATTTGTTGATCACAATGCATTATTTTTCTCTATGGCTGGAAGCTGCATTCAGCTGTAAGGGATAGTGACAGTTTCTGATAAATGAATATATGTATTGACTTGACCTTCCTCCTTCCTTTGCCTTTTTTTCCCCTGAACTAGTCTAATTTCTCCATAAGACTGCATGACTTTGAAGATAAGGAGAAGGCACAACCACACTGAAACATATACCACATAGTTTAAGTAGTTGTTGGGTCTAGGGGTATAGGTCTTTGAATATATGCACATGCAAGACAACATGCACTTTTCTTTCATTTTGATCTTTTTTTTTCCTTCTGCCATTACAGTTTATTGATTCATATTACATTATTCCCGTTATTTTCCTACCAGCATTTGAAAGGGCTCCACTCAATTTGTCATCAATGAGGTGGATTACTCACATGAATTACTGCCTTAAAATCAATCTAAATGAGTCTCAATCATTGTTGCCTGTTAAATCACCATAAAGGTTGGCATTTACTGAATTTACCTGATGGTGCTGTGGTGTTGCCTTTTGTTGGTGCTGTCAATAACCTAATAATAACTAATCATGCGTTCCAGTCTCTGCGGTGTTGTATGTTGTTTTTTCCTGTTTTTTTCTTTCTTTTTTCTCTTCTTCTCTTTTTTAAGTAAAGTACTTGCTTTTTTTTCCTTTTTGAAATATGTCATTTTGTGTTTGTAGCATCACATTGTGAACGTTGTAAAGCAGGAGAGGATTTGTGAAGTTGAAAATTAGAAAGAAAATGCGTGTGTGTGTGTTTGGACACACTTTTCTGTGCATGCTATGACTGCAGTATTTTGTTCTGAGTCAGATCCTGTGAATAGCTTGGCTAATTTTTCTATTTATCCCTGACTCTGCATTTACAAATCGGCCCTGTCACATCCTATTCATCAGTTCCAGCCTTTCATTTATTCAACATGCCCTCTTTCTATTCTCACGTTCTCTGTTTTATCATATTCTCCTTGAACCAATTGGGGCCATTTGCACCCAGACCTACAGAAAGGGACCAAAATAAAAAAAAAGAGGAAAATATCAAGCCTGCAGTTTTTTTCTATGAAACCTCATTCTTATTTTTTTTTCCAAGCTTTGTTTTCTTTGTGCCCTCGTGTTACTCTTCCCTCCCTCCTATTTAAAGTGAAGTCATTAATTTTTCCATTAGCATAACACTTTGGAATATTTAGCTTCTATTTGCTTACATTAGGCCATGGTAACCAAGAGCCTTGTAGTTCAGAAATGCATGACAAAACACACCAGGTCCTTGCTATGTAAAGTCACAGATGAATATTTATAACCTCCCCACACATCTGTTCGCTGAATAATCATCATCAGCATAATTTGCTCTGACAGTGGACTTGGCATAGAGCAGTCAATCATAGCCTGTGTTGACTTGAAGGCACACAAAGTCAGGGAACATTGTTTTATTTTATATGTATATTTTTTTTATTATTATTTTTTGTATGAGTAGACCACAGCTAGTCATTACACTGTGTTGAGAATTTGTAAGTACCTTCTCTCCTGAAATTGAATATTGTTATCCCTTGCCATCATTGTAGCTGCGCATTTCTTATCCTCAATATAAGTCAATTTAGAGAACTCATAGCAGTCTGGGAATTCATTGAAACTGTATGAATCACAGCATGTCTTTCTTTCCTGTCCCATCTGTCCTCCATTAGTCTGGTGTAGGACAGGACTCTGTGGATTGATGGATAGGGGAAGTGGCTGGCAGGGCATTTTCTTTACTACTCTTTTCCGTTATGGCCTTGCCAAAGACCCTTTCAACTGATTCTGTGGTTTATTGCTGCTTAACAGTAAATGTGTGAGTTTGTGGGTTTAGGTCTCCACGTTAAAACGCACAGCTCAGACACACACTGAGGCACGCAACATAAACCGCCTGATATGTTCTCTGTGTATTTCTGTAGTAGAAGTTAATTTCGTTTATGTTGCTGTGTAGTTACTGTGTACTGTACTTAGATGTTGGAGTGTAAAAGTAGCTGTATTGTTCTCCCTATGTGTTTGCTTTCAGCAGCGTTAACATAGATCAACAGCCAGCCAAACTACTTATTAGTGAGCCAGGAAGTGAGCAGCCTTGCTCCTTTAATGACTGCTCACAGATAAGCCATGTGGATGGCATCACTGAATTCAGTATGTTTTTTTATTCAGTAAAACTGTAACAAAAAAAGTAGAAAGGAAATGTTTTACCAAACAGCTCTGTACAAGTCATATAAAGTATTACCTGCTTTATATCAACAATAACTTAACAGGCATTAGAACAGCAGGCTAGAAATCAGGAAATTTAGCAGGTCCATATAAATGCTTTGTAAACTGTAAAACTACACCTTACTACACCTTATCACTGTGTAGAATTATACATAACTCACACACAACACCATTGCTTTCTGAGGGATAACCGGCCATTAACACCGGCATACAAGTTTTTCGTCTCGTTATCTCTTCCGTTTCTACTTCCTGTATTTCGTCAGACTTTCAAAATAAAAGCACCGTAAACTAGGTACAAACAAACATAAAAACATTTCAAAGTATTTTTTTATCATTGCATAAACATACAACTTTAAAATACTGAACATATTCAGGGCAGAACAGTAGCCATGCACTATAAAAACCCTTTAATACCACAATGTATATGGGTCAGCTTTTGCTGTGCCAGGCTTCATTCGAACTGACTCATATGTGGTTTGTTTACTCAATTTAAGTGTAGCAGACAGCAGTATAACGCTGGGCTATGGGGTATGCTGCATCTGCTTTTTATCACTCAGCATCTGTTTGAATGAATCAAGTTCATCATGTCTGTATTAGAAAGTAATATAAGTGAATTTGTGTCTCTACATGAAGGCCGTAAGTAGGGAAATTTGTTGTTTAAGAGGAACCTAAAATGCTCAGCTGACTTAAAGCTGTATGTAGTGTTTTGAAGGGGGCTTAAACACAAATATGATAAAAGGAGAACTGATCATCTTGTCTACTTAGATTTTTATTCATTTATTTTATTTATCCAAGCCTTTATTTAAAACCTTGGGACCCATTCAGGGATGTGAGGGAAGTGCACAATAATAGAGATCACAAAGATACAATTCAAAATTAATCAATCAAAACAAGAACATGACGCTTGTTGGTGCTTAAATTTGTTGAAGGATGGTGGAGAAGCAGATTTTAGGGTCATGATTTAAGATGTCAGAGCAATAGGGCAATAAAAGAAGACAATGATGGCTGTCAGAACTGGCACCTTTAATAAATCTTAGTGCGGCGTGATAGACAGTGCAGGTTTTCAGAGTAAAGGCAGCTGCATGTCTGTAAATTCATCATCATAATCAAGAATGAAAAGAAAAAAAGTTCCCTCCATGATCCTTTTCCTACAGAACATTGGAAGACAAAATTTATTACTGTACAAGAAGCAAACCTTTTGACTCAGTCTTGTTGGCAAGATTGTCAATATGATGCTTAAAAGAAATTGCATACGGTTCTGAATGAGTTCATATACTATAGCGTGTTGTGTGTGTCACGACTAATACTTAAGGTAGACCACAATAGCGAGAAATTGAAATTGACTTAAGGGGGGCTAGATTATGTGTTTGTGTGTGTGCATGTTTGTGTAGATGGGTGTATATGCTTGTCGACAAATAGGCACATTAAGGGGGCGTTAACTTAGCTTTTAATGTCACAGCTGGGGGTGCAAACAGTGTGGTAAATGGAATTTGTATGCTTTTGTACTCATGGATTTGTCTTTTCTTCTGTGTGTGTGTGTGTGTGTGGTGGATGGATGGGTGGGTGGCTGTGTGTGTGGGTGTGCACTTGGTAGGTACACATCGCGGCAAGGTGAAATGTCACACCTCATGGGATGCAGAAGGTTTTGATCCTTTTCCTTTTCAGGTCCTAAAACACCTCCTGGGCATACAGTCAGCTCCGAGAGGGTGGTGCGTGGGAGTGAAGGTTGATGGGAAATTGTAGCTGGCTTTCATGGCAGGTGCCTAAGCCCTGTAGTCCTCTTTACTTGGGGACCTTGGGGTGTTGTAACTGACCTCGATCACTGCTGACCCTTTAGTATTGAACGGGTGTCATTTCAGAGGGCAGATATAAGGCTCAGTTTCCATCTCATGACACAATAGGAGTGATGATTTCTACAGTTTACAAGGCAATAAGTCAGAGGAAAGGGAAAAAGATAGAAAATAGGTCACCCTGTGAAGGCTTTCATGGAGGAAACATGAGAACGAGAGAAATGGTGATGGTATACAGACAGGGACGCTTATATATCTGCACACAAACACACGGTTCCCCTGTAGACAAACTCTCCTCTGCCTCTCGTCTGCCCAGAAATAAAAATGACCCTAATGTGTCTTCCATTTGCTCTGGGAGTGTGTGGGTTCATTTGTTTGCCTTTACCCACGTTCGGAGCACCACTCAAGCGCAGACAGCAGCCACTGCGCAAGATTTATGCGAATCCAGTGTCATTGTGGGGAACGGATGATTAAATGTTCTATGCCGTGTGTACTGTATCTCTGAGGCCACACAGACCAGTCAGGTGCTGTTTCACAGTAAACAGTTAGACATGTTTCCTCTCAACAAGAAGGCCCTGGGTTAGAATAACAGTAGGACTGAGGGCCTATCTGTGTGGAGCATGCCCCTTATCCCTTTGTGCAATTTTTTTTTTTCTCTGGACACTTCCTCCCATAAAAACATTTTTAGGCTGATCACAGACTTTAAAAGAGGCCTTAGGTGTCAATGTGAGAGTGAATGGTATGTGTGTGTGTGTGTGTGTGTATGTCTGTGTGCATGCATGTGTGTGTACGTGTGTGTGCCTTGTGATGGATTAGCAGCCTTTCCATGGTGTATTCCCTGCCTTCTCCCCCCATAACAGTGTAAGGGTTCAAAGCAGATAGAACAATGGATGGATTTATACAGTAGATGATATAATAGTCCTTCCTGAAAACAAAAGAAGATTAAAACAAGCAACACGGTTGAAAGATTGTTTAGAGGTTTCCAGTGAAGCACCAACACCAACGAGAACATACACACACACACACACACACTAAAAAGCCATGTATCTGTCTTCTCTTGACCTAACTGGCTGCAAGATAAACTAGCACTTCGGTCAGATTTAAGTCGGGTGGCAATAGCGGATCGATCATTGTGCAGTACCATGAGGTAGTTCATCAGAGCAGTCCTTCAGGAGGTGGTGAAAAGAAGACGAGCAACTACATCTTGATAAGCTAGAATGAGTGAAAATGGGACAGGTGGGGGGGTGTTGGAAGAAATACTCACCCGCTAATAAGCAGCTGGACCCAGATAGCACTCAAAGCGGTGGGTTTAAACTTTGCTTTAGCTGACTGAAATCAGTCTTTTCGCACCAGTGATTCAGATCAGAGAGTCGTTTGAACAGATCCACCGTCTGTCTTCTCTCCAGAACATTTAGTGAATCCTCAATGCATCATCTGGGACATCTCTTAAAAGTGGACCCGGAAGAACCAAAGAAGCAAACACCCAGTTGGAGTCCATTACATGTCAGTGAGAGAAAATATCTGTTGCATTTTAGAAATGTGGGCACGTCCATGATCAGGTAATTCACTCAGGTGGTTAAGCTGTTTTGGAACCACATAAATGTGGACTTGAAGTGGGAACATTAAACCAGATTACACTCACAGAGGCCTGCTTCCCAGTGGCCACTCAGACTACCACTCTGCTTATTAAAAGCCAAGTTGACTCCAGGGTGAAGTACAGAAACCTTCTTCTGCCTCTCAGAGGTGAACCGAGCGCAGGAAAAAGACTGAGAGTGAACGAGGAAGAAGACAGGCAAGGGGAAAGCGAACTTGACAGTCGGCGTTCAGAGAGCATTTTTCTGCTGACAGGTCCCACCTAGCTCGGGTCAAAGGCAGGGACGGAGATGAAAAGGAAGAGAGAGAAAAGTAGTGGATATCAGGGATTGGAACATGATGAAGAGGCGGAAGAAATAGAGGCAAGAGGACATAAAAGCTGTGGTGGGAGGCTGAGTGTTACACCTTTATCTCTCATAGTGAAATAACGTCTGCATTTTACTAAAGAGGCAGCCCCAGAAAAGAAGGAATAAATAGAAATAATAATAAGTCAGCGTGATCTTATCACTCTAAGCTTTTGGGTTTTTCATTATGTACAAACTGATATCACTCGTCCCTGTCACAATGCATTTTCCATTTGGCAGTGGGGGGTGGGGGGTTTTGAGGGGGAGGGGTGCTGCGACACTGTGGTGTAATCCTCTCTCTCAATAATACATTTATTCAATCCACAGTGAGTGGATCCGTCGACACTTTTGCTCCTCCTTGAATGTCTCTCTCCCCTTGGTTGTCCTTCCTTGTAGTAACATATCTTATGCACTGGAAGCAGGGTGTCACTTGTAACTGGTTATCTGACCTGTTGCACCTTTTCTGTATACACGTCAGAGAAAGAGTGACAGTGAAAGGAGCACAACACAACGGCAGGGATAATAGTGTCTTCTTCAGTATTTACACAAGGGCAGTGAGAGGAGGAGGGGGACATGAGAAGGATTTAGAAGAGGAGGAGAGGAGAAAGAAAGGAGGAAAATAAGCAGTAAGGAGTCATGAGAAAAAGAGGAGAGAGCCATGTCTTATCAGCATTCACTCATACTACAGTGGATGAAATTACCTTTCTCTGTCTCGCTATGTCTGCGGTCACTGCTATCAGCCCGGGCTGGGGATTTGCAGTGGTCATAAATCTGTGTGGATTTGTGTGTGCACAAGTGAATGTGAATGTATGTCCATGAGTGGCACATGTGAAGGCACAGACATGCAGGCTACTACACTACCAAGTGGATGGTAGTGTTTAGATGCCCCGTTGTTAAAATGAAAGGACTTTGTGGGCTGAATAAAATTTGCGGAAATGAATCTCTGGCATGAGGAATGAGCACTCATAAATCATGTGTGTACTTATACTTGTACCACTATGAGACCTTGGGTGTGAGGACATGTCAGGAGTGTCGGAATTTTCATTAGTCCTTACAGTCAGACAGAATGTAAAATGCCTTTCTGTCTGTCTGTCAGCCTTGTACGTTTTGTAGAAAGTGGACTACATGTTATCATGTCTGTATAGTATGTGTTCATTAGAGGTGTCCCAAATATTTGACCACCAAAATTATTAAGCCTGACCTGAAACAGGATGTTGTGATGGCACAATCAAAAGCCGGGACCAGCCTAGCACCTGTCTGGTAGTATCACCATTTTAGCAACTTTGTCACTATATTTAGGAGTTCTTCAGGCTCCTCTTGATAGTGGGCTGAAGGAGAGGCTCTTCAGATGCTTTGCTTTCCTCAGCCCACTAATACTACTACAACATTAGTAACAATTAAGTGTGGGTGTCTTCACGTTTTGCTGGGACATGTGTGCATTGGTGTTCATGCGTGTACACATACTCCTATTTGTGAGTGCACATTAGCCTGCATTGAGGCACTAGTTAAAAGAGCCCTTCGGTTGATGAATTCTCTTTAGTGAAAAAGCTGATTTAATTGGGTTGCTTCCCAATCCTTTTCACTGATAAGGATGCCTTGATAAAAGATTATCCCCCCATTTTCTCCTTGCTTCATCTTATCATATTTCCTCTGTGTTATTCCTTGTGTTTTATGTGCAGTTACTATTAATTCCTCTCCTCCACCTTCACTTTTTACTCCTTACTCTGTGTGTATACAGTATTTTATCCCCTTGCTTTCCAGATCTCTCTCCTCTGCCTGCCCCTCTAATTTATTTTCTGTGTGTGCTGTGTGTGAAATGCTAAATTAGAAGTCGGGTAAAAAAGAAGGCCTTGGAGCAAGAGACATCAATAGCTTCCTTTTAATTCTGAGAACTCCCTCGCTCCCCTCTGCCGCTTTTCTCTCTCCATCCCCCCCCCCTTCCTCTCTCCTTTCCCCTGCTAATAAAGCCAAATTGGCATGAAAGCTAGTGACCTCTCCCCTTGCCTTCTCTCTTTTCTCTGCTTAAAGAACCATGTCGGAGAAAGAAACGACAATGACAGAAAGGCTGATGTCATTTTCGATCTCTCTCACGTATCTCCACCACATTAAGTCCCTTTTATTTTTGCCTTTTTAACTTCCTTTTATGCTGCCTTATGTCTAATCTGTTTGCTTCAGGTGCCACTCTGGCATGACTGCCCTCTCTCTCGAAAAAAATGTATTTTTTTTCTCCCTTCGTCTTTAGTTTGGGCATACCCCAGGGGAAAAATAGTTTAGAAACTTAAAAAGAAAAAAAAAAGTCTGACTCACTTGTCATGTATTTAATAAGTCTGCCTGCTAGCCATACCTGCTTCCCTCTGACTGCCCCTCTTTGAAGGAGTTGGCACACAGTGACCCAGAGATTGGCAAGACTCTCAGAGAGTTTAGATTTAACAATTGTCACCCCTCCCCTATCTTTTTTTTGTCTCTGTGCTTTCTTTGACCTTGAGTGGAAGGCACTTTTTTCTTGTTTTGACACTAACTCCCTGCCACTGTCCCGGCTTTGTTAAAAAGAAAGAAACTTCTCTTCTCTATAACCTGGCGGAGGCTACTTTTGAATTCCTGAAAGGCAGGTGAGAGTTGAGTGCACCTGTCATTTGCCTGTCCTCTCTTTTCACAACTTTGGCTATGAATAATAAATACAGCGTTTTCACTTCTTTTTTTTTGCCTATTTTACCCTGGGAATGGGGAGTAGCAACCGTTCTATGCATTGGTATGTGTACTCTCTTTCTCCGGATCCTTTTTGGGTTATTCATATAGTGTACATAGCAGCACTTGATCCACAGCTTATTTGCATTTCCTTTGTTCTCTTGCCCTCCTATAGTCATCTTGCTTGTCAGGCTTTTTCTGTCCCTGTTATGCTTCTGTCTTTGGCATCACACCAGACAGTGACACAGAGGTGAAAACTTTTGGACTGGCGACACAAACTCTTTCATAAAGTATGTATGATCAGCTGTCATCCATATGCCAAGTTTTTCCTTTCACTCTGGGTGATTAATTCAGCAAGTACCATAATCTCCCCTTCTGGTGTTTGTTTGTTGTGTGTGTGTGTTTGCATCCAGTGTCAGTGTCTAGTGTTTGCATTCGGCCCCGGTGTCTATGTGAGCACTTCCTGTCCCTTTGGGAGTATTTACACATTAAGTTTGAGCCTGTGATTATTTTGACTTAGTAGCTGTGTTGTACTCAGAAGAGTTGAGGCACTAATATAATTGGCAATTAAATTAAGGAAGCAAGCTTTCCACACACCCCCTGGTGAGTTTGCACAGTGTCTCCTGAAGTGCTCTGCACACATGCACTATACTCTGACACACAGACTCCCTGAAGTAATAAGATTCCCAAATCATTATGAAAGATAAACTAAATGTGGAATGAGCAGATTTTTCACTGTTATGGCCATGGTCATAGCATTTAGTAGTAGGAAATGCATTCCTCACAGTCCAGACTTGATCAGGAGCCAAAGCCCATTTGTCTCAGTGATTGAGTGTGATGTGTTGAAAATGATTGATGAAATGATCGTCTGACGGCAAAACACATCTCATTCAGTTCATTCTATCCATTAAATTTGAGGTAATACATGAATGCAATGTTTTCCATAATGTTTCCAGTGATGGATGACTCACTGCTACACTTAGGATCACTATCTATAGCTACTGGTGAAGGTTAAAAGAAGGGAGAATGATGCATGGAAGCATTCTGTACTTTGGCATGTTTGGTCTGCGGCACAGCAGTTAGCACTGTCACCTCAAGCAAGAAGGTTGGACACCTCGTCCTTCTGTGTGGAGTTTGCAAACCCCCCCATGTCTGGGTAGGTCTCAAGTCCACTCACATTCAGCCTACCCCCATTAGTGATCTGTTTAGGGTAAATTGCATGCCTTTGCTGTAATTTAACCCACCTTTCTTTCCCATGAGGTGGTTTGTCAGATGTGTTGATACATAATTTTTTCACAAAACTGTCATGAAAATACTTTTTTTTTCACTCGTCATTGACTTTGACGTGAACAGTCAAATTAAAAGTTGATTTCAAATATGTGACAATATAGAGTGAGACTCAACTTTTTTCTAAATATAATTAAAATTTCTACTAAAACATTCTTTTCGATGTCCATTTTGCTCAAAGTGGAGTCTTGGTGGAAGAGATTTTGCAAAAAACATCCTCCAATAGAAACGCCAATGTACTTAGAAATGCAACTTTTATTTAGTAAAAAACTGAAATGGAAACATAGTCCTCAAATTATCATCTAAAAAGTCATCTCAAACATCTCAAACATGAAATACAATGATAGTATTTTTTCTGTGTTGTTGTGTGGGAATGTAAGTTGCATCAGATGTTAAAGAAGGTCTGCGTGGTCATTTACAAACATGAACTGGGTCCAAGAAATAGATTACAACTCTTCAGAGAGAAGAGATGCACTGACAGCTCTGAACCTTTGCAACCTTCCCACAGGTCCAGCAGTGAAACAATGTGCTTGTATTAGCATGTGATACACCCCTCACCTCAACTTTTTAAATTACACTCTGCTCTGCCCATTACTGGGAACCCAATGGGAATGGAGCTTATTTTGCTCTGCTCCAATGGGATCGGATGTTGTTTGAAGGCCTGCCATTTCAATCAGGATTGTTGTTCAGCTGTTGTTGTCTTTTTAGGAGTGGGGGGGGGGGGGCAGGCTTGTCGCCAGGGGGACACATGTGGTTCATCACGCCGGTAATTGGATTTGATTTTGCGTTCACCTCTTTTCTCCCCTTGTTTAATTAGGGGACCCTGCCTCTGAGGACTTTTCTCACTGAAAAGTGAAGCAAGATGCAATGAAAGAGGGAAAGACAAGACATGGAGCCCAATGTGAGGAAGCTTGGTGATTAGTGTTTGGGGAGAAGTGGCAAAGTTCATTAGTGATGTGGGTGTTTGGCAGTTTACAATTAAGTTTGACTCCAACTCAAGGGGATGGAGGCAGTTGAATGCAGGGTTCAAGAAATGGTGTTCAAGACCTGGGTGCTCTTGTGTGCATGTGAGGTCAACAGCAAGACAAGTGGAGTGGAGTGGAGGGGGATAGGGTGATATACGGGAGAAATCACATCGATTATAACATTGCCTGTTTCTCCAGGGGAACCATGGTCAGGCCATTTGTTTGACATGAAAATAGTGGGGGAAGTCTATTAGCGAGGTGCCTTCACAGACTCATGTCAGGCGTCCGCCGTAGCTGAGCCTGCTGGTTCTGACCCTATCATCAGCCTCCCCATCTCCCCATCCTCACCCCATGCTGGTGTTTGAGCAAGGAGAAGGAAAGCACAAGATGAGGCTAACGATGCTCTCAAGTACCCATGGGTACTTTGGAGGTCAAGCTCTTTGTATTGCACTACATTTTCGTGGAGGAGAGAACTGAAAATGTGGGAAAGATAAAGAAAGGGCAAAGTTGTCACATTCATGATTTTCACCCTCCCCTCCTTTTTTATGCTAATGAGAAGATCCATTGAGGCACTTCATCATTTTTGTTTTCATTGTCTTTTCTTTTTTTTCTTTTTTTACAAATTAAAACACAGATTACACTATTTACAAGTAAAGAAGTCCATGTCTGGTGAGGCACTGATTCTTTCAGTCAGATTTACATGAATTGTACATGAAAAGAATTTTTTTTAAATTATTTATTTTATAACCTTTAAATTGACTTGGACATTAACTAGTGGTTATGTTTCATATCTCACATTAGCAGCTTTACACATTTCGGAAATGAAGAGCATTCATAGTGGCTAAGACAGAACACATCTGACACCCCCATGTGTTCTTAATTTGCAGTTGCAATTCTAGAGTACATGCAATTCAATTTTTCTTTTTATTTAAAAAAAAACTGTGATATTTTAGTAAAAAAAACATGCCTTACAATTTTTGAAAATTAAGGTCATTCAACTGTCTTTCTGCACTAAATGACTGCAAGTCCATCCAGAAGAAGAGTAACATCAGTGCAAGCATAAACCCACAGGCTCACTTCTGCCCCCTTCAGTGGGGGGTAGGTACTCGCTGCCTCACCTCCTTTTCAGTCTGGTTGAATGTCAGATGATACAAATACAAATATCCAGCAATACTCACCCTAATCCTAAATTATATAAATGATGAACATTTCCTACTTTGGAGAAAGGGAAGCCATATAATATTACACATGTTAGAGTGTTGACACAACAATAGGCATGTGAAAAGTGCATGCACTCAACCCATTTCATAAGGACCTGTGCAATCCAAGATGGGGTTCAGCTTTTCTGTCCCTCCACTATATTTGAAGTGGAAATGTGACAATCCAGTATTGATTTTCCAAATGATTGAAATGATTTGAATTGAACAGCAATTTAGTTTCGACTATTTATGATACACTATGCCTCACCACTGCTGTCCACCATGTAGATTTATCTCTTTTCCTGTTGTGCCATGGAAAAACTGATTATCAAATATCAACAGTATTAGAATTCTTACGCATAAGGCAGATCAAGCATGCAGTCCAAGACAGTGATGTCAAAATCTGCTGCAGCTCAATCATAGCTACAAAATATATCTGCGCTGAAACAACACACCAAACTGTGGCAAAAGCTCACTCTCTTACAACACCATATGGTTCATTGGTTAACTACTTGATAGGCAGTGGTAGACAGATCATCTAATCACCTGCCACACATTTTTTTAAGTGCCTGCCCTTTTCCAAACACTTTACATGGATGACTTCCCAGATGAGTGGTGTGAGAAACCATCTGGCTGGTTTTTCATGTAAACAAAAAAAATCAAGTCTTAATAGTAAATGCTTGATGCAAAGTATATGGTTATAGGACTGAACTGTCACTGTCATCAAAGTTACATTTTGAAAGCTACATCATGCATTAAATAGTCAAAGAATAATCATATGCTGCTCTGAATTGTTAGATGATTCATTCATTCATTTCATTCAGCCAGGTGGATTTCCAGCAATGACTGGCAAGTCGAGCTACTTGGTTCAAGAATGTTACAGTGCAGCTTCTGTCATGACTACACAGCTTTAGCCTCAAGCTAAGGCAACGTTCACTCCTGGTTTTCCACACATGGTATATCCAAGCCTATGCTCAGAGCCCTGATCTGAGCTGGAGTTAGCAGCTCCACTCCTCTCCAGGCTTTGTTCTTGTAGAGAAAATAAAGCAGCCTTCAGAGCCGCCTCAGTGCGTTCCCCCACTGTCATCCTGACATCCCACTGCCCTCCCTGCTGCTGCTCACACAACTTGAGTGGCAGTGGCTTGCCCACAGCATTACACTGCAATTTACGTCGTGCACTGAATGACCATCACAGCCAGATGATTATGTAAGCTAGGCAGCCGTGACTGCTGGCGTACAACAGAGCATTCAATTGTACTCAGTAATTGGAGAGTTATGAGGCTTTGTTGTATGATTTGGAAGTATCATTACCATTTGCAGCAGCTCGAGGGATAGTGTTTTTTTATTTCACCTCGATTGTGCATTGGCGTTCATGAATATATGTGCCCCAAGCAGTGTTGACTCACAGTACATACTGTATATATCCATGTACAGTACATCCAGAGAGATGGATACTGTTTAACCTTAGCCCTGTGGCAGGTTGCAGCATTTAGCTGTCTATGCATGCTTGCATGTAAAACATAAATGAACATGCAGGAGAAAAGAGCAACAGGAAATAAAAATAAATAAATAAATAAATAAATAAATAAAAGATTTGTCAGGTTTCAAGCAGCTACAGTAAGTGCCATGCCCTTGGCTCTCCCATTTCTTGTTGTTACCGTTCCACATGAAACCATCCCAGGCCCTTGACTCCTCTAAAAATTGTCAGTGACAGAAGTGAGATTGATTTTTGTCCTAAGGGTGCAATTTGAGATTCAAGCATAAACATAGTCATTTTCATTGCAATTGTGAAAGGTTATGTTGTCTGCAAAGGAATGAAATAATGAATAAAAAAAGCTGAGTGCCTGTCTTGAAGTCCCAGGGACTAAATTGCCACGGAGTCGAGTAAAGAGCTGTTAGAGAAATGGAGTGATGATTGTACAATTTAAGTGCCGGAGAAAAACACTGGGCATTTACGGGTTATTTGAGTGAAGAGAATTTGCTCGGTAAAAGAATTGCAGTGTCAGATGGTATGCCAGAATTGACACAGAAAATATTTGCTTTCTCCAAGGTCCAGTAAAGACACACATGAACTTAATCCCTGGGTTTTAAGAATAATCTATGCAGGGAGACTGAGCTGTTTAGATCAACAGGCGTGATATGAAAGGCTGCTGATTATTATTATTTTTTTTTTTTGCAAAGCTTCCCTTAAGACTGATCAAACAATGGAAATAAGACGCACACACCAACACACAAGGAGAACCTGTGTGAATAAAATAAAAAAAAGGAACAAGACTGGCTGACCTTGGCCGTCTATCTTTTTTAGCGTGTGTGTGTGTGTGTGTGTGTGCCTGTGTCTGTCTGTCTGTCTCAAGACTTGGCCTCAAACTTGTCTTGCCAGCTTGTCACAGACTGCTCTGCTCAGCACTGCTCTAATATCTTCTCATTCTCTTCTGATTCCCACACACACATTCATTCTCTCTGTTCTGTTGCTCTGGCCAATGCTGACTCAGGATACATGGTGACCAAAAGCACAGACAAAGAGCTGACAACACCAGGTCGCTTGGTCTGCAGCAAAAGGGTTGCATGGGTTGACAAAATTTACAGTTCGTCCACAGCTCAGCGATTCTTGCAGTGAAGTGTTTTCATTTGAACGTTTCCGCTGTCCACGTTCATTTATAAGAAAATATGACTACCTGTTCTTTTGTCGTTCATATGTAGAGCTTTATCCATCTCAGCTATACTGCCCACGGGGAGTGAAGAAAAGTAAATGGTGGAACATAGCCATTTTGCTTTATCTAACTGCCTCCCACGGTTAGCGCCTCCTTATCTCGTCATTGATTGGCTCCCGGATTAGCCACCCGCGTTGGCCAGTGAGTGGTATTGATGGGCTGCCTGTCATTGGTGAAAGAGGTCTCCAAACCAGTAAGTAGGATTCCATTGGCTGAGGGCAGGAAATATCGGTGCCAACCTGTCTGCATGGTGCTTTAAAAGTTCAGCACATTGCTTAAAATTAATAACTGAATAATTTCAGTTATTCCATCCCAAGAGTGGTGCATTTAACACTCTTTATTCCTTTTTTAGCTCTCCGTTACACTCACAGAATTGCAAGTTGAATCTTGTGTGACCTTCAGAATAAAGAATAATTCAATTGCTTCACCTGTATCCTCAGAGAATCTAAACAGCTTTTCTGTCCAATTGACTAATGTTCCAGCTGATTTGCAAGTTGCTCTCTCCGGGAAAATATACCACAGTTGAAGGGAATACAGTTTCTCTCTCTCATTGTAAACAGGGATATTTGGATAGATTACATCTGGCAGTTGAGGGATACTGTAGGCGATCCATGCGAATGTGATGAGTATTCAGCTTCAAAGTGTCATTCTAAAATGGGTTGTGGCATCTGCTTTGGGACAGAAAAATCAATTAAGATAATCAAATGAATCATATTAGGGCTTATTAAATCAGTACAATCTTCTGTATTTGTCACTGGATTTATGAGCTCAAGATTGTAAATCAGCCTATTGCAGTCCAGAAGTTTTTTCTTTTTTTTTTCAGTGTGATCACAGGAAACAGCATTTTATCAAAAACAGGAAGATATGAACCAATGAGAGGTACCTGAATTTGCTTCACAAGGTCAGTGACAAATGCTTTTGAGAGGTAACACCAGTGCTCCTGGAAATCTGTTGCCAAAAAGAGCAGCCTATCGTATCAGGCTGCTGCAATCAGGATTCACATCAAATTATCAAATCAAATCACATCTAACTTGATTATCCCAGAGAGGAAATTGATTTAGTCAATTGTGCACATAGGGGTGAAGCAGAACAGACAGACTCACAGTTCACAAAATAAACCAGTATATGGGTATTGTTTGATGTTTTACTCATAACAGCATCGATGATGAGCAGAAAATCCTAGTGGAATATAGCTGAGGCTTGGAGATTTAGGGTTCCATGTTTTGTTTATCCATGTTTTCTTTGAGATTAATGCTTGATCCATAATTGCTCAGATAGCAAGTGTGAGGGGATTAGTGGGTGTAGATTTGTCAAGGTGTCTATTAGTACTGAGACAAATCACTGTAAATGTTTGGTTTCAATATTTTCTTCATAGATGAGTAGCTGCATAGCCACGCAGAAGGCCTGGACATATGTCTTAGCATTAATCCATTGATTCATTCATCATGTCATCCCAACATTATTCAGACATTTACAGTTGAAACACCATTGTCATTTTAAAATGAATCCATATACTTAGTAGTGATGCTATTTTAGAAGGTCTTTCACCATAAATATACTTTTTTATAAAATTTAAAAAAATAATAATTTGCACAATTTGCATATCTGAATTTATGTGTATATGTGTTTGATTTGATTCATTTTTCTCTGCACTTGCCTTCACATTTACATTCAGTGCAAGGAGTACGTTTGTGGGTCCTGTGAAGCACCCTATGAGGATGTTCCCTTGTTCATGTGTATGTGTGCCACGGTGTGTGCGCGTGCATGTTATCAGCTCCTTGCAATCAACACTCCGTGTTTACGTGCTCTCCCTGGCCCCTGCATCTCGCTTGCTAGGTCGCCGGGCATCTCTGGCGCACTACTGCCAGTCTGCAGCTGATGATAAAGTTCTGGCCTGAAGGAGAGGAGGCAGACCATATCCTCCCTCCTATTCTCTCTCTCTCCCTCTCTCTCTCCCCCTCTCTACTTAATCCGCCCTCTCCTCCTCTCATCCCCTCTCTCCATCTCATATCTCTCCCTTTGCTCCCCACCTCTCAGACCTACATCCTTCGATACACCAGACTCTCTCATCTCTCTTCTTTCCCTGCTTTTTTTTCAGCCTCTTTCATCCGTTATTGCTACTGCTTCTTGTTCCATTTCACTCCCTTTCCTGATTGAGTTTGATTACCTCTGATGGAATGTCACAATTTCCTTGACCAGTTGTTCTCTTTGAATTTTAGATTTCATTGATTGCAAACCCACACAGAAGCTTTTTATTTCTGTTTTATTCTACAGTACAGTAATGATTCTGTTTGTGCGTAATTACAACTGATGTATGCTTACTTTTATTCTACTTGGATCTTTATTATCATTGATGTCAATTCCAAAAATAAAAAAAAAGGCAATTGCAAAAAATGTCTTAGCATATTCTCTGGTACATTGCCTAGAAAATAAATACAAAATAATTACATAAATATATGAGATATAATGCCATGTTATACCAAATGAAAACCTCCTCCTTCGATTTAGCACCAAAGCGCACTCAGAAAATAGAGGATAAAACAAAAGATCTTCAGACCTGTTAACTGTGTCACACACCTCCAGCTCTTAACCTAAGGACCCGATCTATGTTTGTCATCATGCATAATCAGTCGCCCACAGACAACAGTCACCCCAAGGGATGCAGGGTTGAGCAATGTGGTCAGAAATAAGAAGTGGAGAGAAAAGACAAAGAGGAATTGTGGCTAAATGCTGTAAATTACATATCTTCACAAGTGAGGATGGGCCCATGTGTCACACTGTATCTCTTCTACCTACTAAGTTAATTGTATGTGTGGAATAGCTTTTCAGTGCTATGCTGAAAAAACAAAAAGAGACCCTTGCACAATGTAGTCTGATATCAGAGCACAGACTTTCATGGTTTCAGTTACATATATTAGTTGGATTACAAATTTTCATCTCAAAAAAAAAAAAAATCACAGGAAAGAATTCTCTGTTAAACTGTTCAGAACCCAATGACATATCAATTACTTTGTCTGGATGAAACATCTATACTGTATGAAACATATATTGGTCTAGACAGGGACAGTGGTCTCACCTAAATTGCATGTACAAAGAAATTTCAGGGTAGTTTGTAATAGATTTACAAAGTTTTTCATTTTGACACTGGCCGTCATTTTCAAAATCGGCTGTCACAATGTTGGAGTGACAGCTTGCTAGTGGACACTATGGAGAGGAGTGAATGTGAGATTGGCCTGGACCCTGGAGTCACAGAGGTTTTATTTGAGTCTGCCCCTGTTCATCACAAAGAGGCACTGTATAACTGCAAGAATAAAAGTCCAGTTGTGCTCCCGCCAACCTGCCACATTGTTGAGTTAAAAGTATTTTAACACATCAACAGGAAGGACCAATTTACTTTTGTAAACAGCGGATGTGCAAATTCCAGGGATATGCATCGAATAAATCAAACTGAAAAGACAAATGAATATTGGTTTGCACAGAAAGCATGACGTACAGAAGGACAAAGAGTGTGATATTGACAGTGGCCTTTATTTTAGTAGTGAATCAAACAATATAGAGTACATCATCATTGGTATAGGGAACAAGTTGCAGGAGGAAATTTGTTGTGTGCCTCTTTGCGCCATAAACCTGTTGTACACCTGTCAGGATGACACAGTGCTCTAATTTCCCAAGCTAAAACCATTCAATGGCCTTTAAGATTGCTGTACACTTAAGGTATCAGAGATCTTTGGAAATACATTTATTACATCGATAATAAGAGGAAATACTGTATGGCACTGCTCTCTGTTTGTTTGTTATCCAAAGCATGCTTTCACAGATCAATTTTAAACCTTTGCATCAGCCATTATTGCACACTGACCACTACATTTTTGGCCACTCCTGGGTTCATGTTGAAAACATGATCCCAATTCTTCAAAATATTTTTGAGCATAGGAGTTGAAATTATTGTCAAAATCTTGTGAAAATCTTGTCATCAGGAACCTTAAGGATGAGTGTCTTACAATACCAGAGATTCAGATAGAATAACAGCTCATGAATATTTGACTTTGTTACATTGTCATTGTTGTTTCATTTGCTGATATTGAATATATGAGCAAGTATTTAAAGTATGCGTCCTTAATCTTTGATTCAAGTGGCATAAATGTCTCCCTTGGTTCCCACTTGCTCCCATGTCCTGTTCCATTGTACCATAGCAAATTGTTCAATATCAGGACAGTTTAGGATAATCTGGAACATATTAGGGATTAATGCATCCAGGCTGGGATACAGTGTCAGAACTAGCAGGACTGTTTATTTTGATTTGTGAGCCAAATTTATTGTGTCTGTATGAGGCTGATTGTCCTCTGCCACTGTCATTAACATTTGCATTTCAATAGTCCTTGCTTGATTGAACACCAACAGCAGCATAAGTGGCTTGGCACAGCAATTTCCTCTTTGCTTCAAAACAAACACCCATACTTATTGATGTTTCTCTTCATCAGAAACAGGATTTAGGCATCGTCTGCTGCTTTCATTTTGTCTGATGGAAAACATTACATCTATATTTGGTTTTCATATCTTATCTTTCCTTTGTGTTCACACTTTCATTCCATGCAGTGACTTTGATAACAGGTTTTTTCATCATCAAGTTGCTTTGCATTTTTAGGCAGCTTGGTGGCACAGCACAATTAAAATATGTCTTTTCACACTTTACTAAACAGTCTTTGTATGTGAGTATTAATTTCTTTTACCTAAGAAATTACCAAATTAATACTAATTTTAAAATCAATGTGTTTTTTGCATCCCATAGATAGAAGGAAGGGAAACCTTGTTATCATCAACATGTTGGTTTTGTCATTGTTAGCATGTTATAACCCAGCTATTTTACTTACTTTTTCATATAAATATATATATATATATATATTTTTTTTTTTTCCTGGTGGATGCGTGATGTAGTCACGGTTATTTAAAATGACTGTGACAGCTCTCACAGACTTCTGCTTCAGAGTAAATGATGTCAGCCCGCACTTTTGTGCCATTCCCCATGATGCTCATGACCCTCTGATCCTTTGCAAGCACACATACAGTTCATACATGTCTCCTAACAGACGTCGTGTGGCAGGAAGATCTTGCTATCTGTTTGTCTGCACGGCACAACCGCAGTGTAAGGAAACGGTGCCAGACTAAAACCAATGCCAAGTTAGATTTCAGGCTCAGAAGCTGTCATAATGGGGAGTGACTGTGTGTGTGTGTGTGTGTGTGTGTGTGTGTGTGTGTGTGTGTGTGTGTGTGTGTGCGTGCATGCATATGTTGGGACATAGTCATGTGTGACATCAGAGTGGCTGCCATTTCCTCCAGTCACACAGTCCTATGACTTCAGTGTCACATCAAGGTTTCCTTTCATCATACATCTAATCAAAATTCTGCCTTTTACACATTCTCCCTCTTCATTTTGTGTCATTTTACCCTCCATCTCTTCTCTTCTTCTTCCGTTGCTCTCTCGTCATATATCTGTCAATGTTTGAGAGGAAGTGGGGCGGACAAGAAATATATACCACTGAAAGACAGCGCTGGATAAACAAAAAAAAAAAAAAACCTGCCCAAGGGGTAAGGATGCAGAGGCAGGGTTCTTCTTTTTTTTCTACTTTTCCTTGAGGCAGCTGCCAGATTTTGACAAAAAGATGAATGGGGGGAGAAAGGAAGTAAAAACCAGGAAACGTTGATGTGTGCCGTGTTCAGGAAGGCGAGACGTGGGCTGGGAGGATGATAATGAGACATAAGGACACAGTCACTGTTGGTGAAGAAGATGAGGATAGATGCAAGGTCTAGGTCTTATTCACTACCAAGATGTGTATAAAACAGAAGCATATCTTGAAAAAAAAGAGTAATCAAGCAAGTGTGAGCAAAATAGAAGTCTATGAATAGAAACTTTTGTTTAGGAGTAAATTATCACCTCAAAATGTCAGCTTTAAAGGCTTCAGAAAACGTGTTTTTACTTATATTAATTGGTTTTGAAAAGGTGTCCTTTACCCAATGGCTGTTTACTCAATACACACGGTGTAAACGTGAAAACCTAAATTGCAATAACAAGTTTTTCACCTGTCAGCCGTGAAGTGTCAAACTTGTTCAGTTTTAATGGCCCTCATTTAGCCTGCCTAATGGAGTCGTAAGTTAAATCTCCTTACTTCCTAAATGTGTTTGCAATTGAAACCCTGAAGATGACAGTTAATTTGAAATGAAGTTTTGCACCGATAGGACTTCACTTGAGTCACTTCTTTACAGGATCCTGATGGCTCCGACAAAAACCTAAGCTTGTTCCTTTTTCTGTTTTACCTCCTGACATCCACCCACCCTTTCACAGGGAGCTTAATTGTCAGCTGTCCCGCCATCACAGCATCGGGTGATGGTGGGTGTGTCTCCATAGTGCAAAATGCTTCTGTTAGTGACAGTGTAGATTACTAGTCAGTGGTGTGCATTTATCTTAACCTCAGTTCAGGAATAAAGTGAGGAGAATGCATGCAAAACTGCTTTGCTTACTGTTTTTGAGCACCATGGGCTTGTCTGACAATACTGAAATAGATGGAGGAGTTTATAGAACTCAAAGCTTTCAACTCTGTTTTTAACAAGAGGACCTACTGGCATCCTTATTTGTGCATAATTGTCTGTGAAAGAGAATGTACTTGGCAAAACCTGTCTGAGAATCCAGCTTCCACCAGTAAAGGATTACTTTTTTCCCCCACCTCTAACAAACACAGTGCAGCCTCTGGTTTATTCCAGGATTTTCTTCCGATTTCCTCTTCTGCTGTGTTCAGTCTGGAGTTGAGGCTGAAGCACAATGCCAGCAGTTATATAATTCACATTCATTTGTTTCTAGTAAGGTAGCCCACTGACTTTATGACCATTTCTTGCATCAGCTACTTTTTTGCCATTCTCACGACATTATCTCTTTCTCCATAGCTCTGTGAATTGGCCTCCGCGTTCTGCAGTACAATGTGTCTGGCTGTGCCTCAGCTGGAGGAGTTCTGATGTGTTGGAAGAAAATATTTCTTAAGTTTCAAATAAATTACCATGCGAGTGTCGCACAATTGGTAATAATATGTGGCCAGTCATAATCAGGGCCTTGGGTAATGGTTCCTTGTAATGACTAGGGCTCTAATGTAGGCCTGATGCTAAATTAAAGTGTGGGGGAGTCTCATGCAGGCAATATCCAATTGAACATGTCTGTGTCATTACAGAACTGTAGCATTAGTCTCCACTACACACTTGAGGCTGAAGACAAAGATCGCTGATTACACTTTTTTCATGACAGGGAGAAATATATTCACTTTGAAATTTTACTCACTAAAACATTTAAATTTGTACTTTTGTTTTTTATCATAAATTTCATTGAAGTTCGCTAGCTGCTCTCTCATTTTTCATCTGTTTTCTTAAGAACATGATGCTATCAAAGCTGAGTCTTTGAAGCCCTGTTTGTCATGAGTGTGCAGTGTGTAATGATCACCCATTCACTCTACTCAGCCTTGATTCAGATGCAGAGTAGGCATTAACACTCCTGTGGCTACAATAAAATTGTAGCTTTAGGCTATGAAACTGAGCACGTGGGAAAATAATATATTTCAAAGGTTACTAATTATGTGGATGTGATGTAATTATTGATAGAAGACACTTTTCCAAATTTCCCAGTCCAAATTCTGGCTTATCAATCATTACACTGCAATAACACACAACACTTGGTGAGTGGTCGTGTGTGAAAGGTCATCTCTCCCTTGTGACCCTGCAGGTGGCGCAGCTTTCATTGTTGACATGGTCAACTTTGACCGCTGAACCTGTAGTGAGGTGTGATGTGTCATACACAGGAGAAAGGTCTCCACACACACACATACACACACACACACACAAACACACACTCATACACACACACAGAGAGCTGTGTGAGGTGCCTGTAAGATCCCTGTTAAGGTTTCATTGTGTTATATTCACATTATGGATATGAGCAGCTATGTAGCATTTTGAAGGAATGGATGTGTTTGCAAAATCAATATGTCCCCTACCCAATCACTATCTTTGGCCAAATTAGCTGAAAAAGTGTTTGAATAGGTCTTTGGAAGGCTTGTAAGAAAGTGATATGTGTCCATTTTTTTTAAATCTGTCATAGATACTTCATATTGATTTGCATTCATCTCCTGTAAACATGCCATAACCAAAATTACCTTATCCATCCATCCATCCCACACACACACACACACACACACACACACACACACACACACACACACACACACACACACACACACACTCATACACACACACACCATCACATTTACTGTACACTGAGGGCCAACTTAGAGTCTCCAATCAGCCTAAATGTGCATTTGTTCAAAGACTACCTGGAGAAAATTCATAGAGACAAGGGAAGAATATGCAAATTCCACAAAGAAATGCCCTTGTTCTGACTCAGGAGAAAAACCCAGGACTTTCTCTCCTTTAGGTGACTGTGCTAACCACTCATGGACCATGTTTAATCTTAACCACTGATTCCAAATCAGCTTTTGTGTGCAACTTGCCAAGTCATCCCCCATCAACTTGACCTGATTTTTTTTTTCAAAAATGTGTCTATGAAAGTACCGCTCCCTCTTTCTCACCCCCTCTTTCTCGCTTAAGACACAACAAACTAAAGACACAAACATGCACATTATTTGATTAGTCAAAAATAAGCAATAAAATCTGTATCCCTACATAGCAAAATATCAGACAGTCATTGTGTCTTCACTTACCACAACTGTGCACTTTCCTGTCTTTCTATATTTGTGGGGACATAATAGTCTACATGAAGATGTGAACAGCAGCACACTAACACAAACACACAGTCAAGAGTTGTGGGCCTGTACCTGCAGCGTCAGCGTTCCCTGCCTCAGTTCCTGTCTCCCCCTTGATAGCAAGCCCTTAAAACAAGGGGAGGAAATAGAGAGGGAGAGGAGATAATGAAATAAATACCCTGCTTGGCAAGGCTTCAAAGACAGAGGGAGAGCCCGATGTGCTCTACTCCAGCTAGAGAGGGAAGAGATGTTACATAAAGAGAAAAGATTGGATGATAACAGCAACCACAACCCCCACAATCTCACACACACACACAAGCACACACACTCAGACAAATAGATTCACACTGAGAAACACATTAATAAAGTTTGACTGCCTCTTAGCTGCTTAGTTAGGATTCATATTTGATGTTATGCATTGTTATGAAGCAGTGATCAGCCTTAGTTAGTTAGTTAGATTTTGCAAGTTTCTCATTAGCACTAATCTAAACAGGTTATTCTACCACTTTAGTCATGTGCAAATGAAACAGATGTCAAGGCTGAGCAAATCGTGATTCACAATAACTTCTGGTGTTGAACAAGCACGGGCTTTCCCTCGCATCACGCTCCAATGTCATGCCATGTTTTATTCATATATTCATGTAATATGAGCATGCAAGCGGACAGCAGATATGGCCATTTTAAAATGTTCTCCAGTGTGCATAGCGTAAGCGTGTGTCTGTTTGTGTAGACTTATATTACTCACGTTTTAGGGATTTAACACAGCTGACACATTCACAATGTGGGGACTCTGCATTAGGCAAGCTGCATTAATGTCAGTCATTAGATATTCAGGTGGAGACTTGGGTGAATATAAGGCTTTGGTTTAGGCCAGTAGTGGTGATGATTGTGTTGAGGGCAGCCTCCAGGAAATAAATGGCAGTATAATGCTGCCACAGTTTGTGTACGTGTGAGTATGTGGGTGTAATGGTCATCGTGACATTTGAATAACATTTTGTCTGCAACACTGTTTCCTGTGTCTGGATTTACAGGATGTACGTCTGCATAATGTTTACATGCAAATACAGAGTAATCATACATGTTGTCATAAACATGTGTCCCTTATTCAGATATATGTGACAGGAAATTGCCTTCCTGATTGTTTTTTTTTTTTCCCACATCGGTTTACACACCATTATAGATGCACACCCTGATGGAGAGTACATGCGGTCTGCTGCAGTGTCACTTGTCCTACATGCATAGAGCTTCACAATACAATCCCTCTTTCCCACTGTGTCTCCCCCCTTTACTGATACATTTATGTTGATACAGACAATAAATTTCACTTCAGCAGTTTATTTCTAATCCTGAGGCTACAAATACTGTGAGTACGCTATTGCTTTCTGGGACATATTGTCTTTTTTCTATGAATTTCTCTTCACTTGCCACCCAATCACTGCGTTTTGGAAAATTAAAAGCTCATTTTAATGGCCTCTGTATAGCAGACAACTTGGCATGTAAAGTGGTGTGTGGATGCCTCAATATTCGAAGCCCTAATCACATTCCAGATCAGGTTTGCTGCAGGGAAATCAGAGCGGTGATGCACAGCTGTCCCTATTTACATTGACGGAAATCAATTGCCGCAGTTTTTTCCCCCTGAAAACTAATCATTTACTTGCAAGATTTCCCTGAAACCCTGTTGCAGAAGAAATGAAAATGTAATTTGGGTGGCTTTGTTGCTTGCTCTTGGATGTTCATTTCTTATTATTTATTCCGGCAGACATTGAAGATGTCTGTTTACTGCACCTGGAGAGGAGAGCATCAGAGTGAATTTTTTGCCTCACTCCTGGACATTTATTTTTCTCTTTTTTTCTTGTTATGTCCTCATTAACTATCAGGTGAAGTGTGGGTATGCAAATTGGGAAATGCTCAGAAAAAAGAGAGTTGTATTTTATGTGCACATCACATTTCAAGACATTGAGTTAGAAGTTACAGTAGACCAGAAAAAAAATGCTTTTAAATACTGAATGGTAACTTATTCACCCTTTGTTTTGCTGCCCAAATAATTACTAGAAAACTTGTCTGGAGTTCAAACACTTCAGTGGCCACAAAATTTTTTTAGGGTTTTTTCCACTTGGAATTCCCCCAAGATGCGACTTTCCCAATTTTATCAAGCACTCAAGTGTTGAGACAATCACTCCGTGGCTGCCCCCTCAAAAACACTCCAATCACTGCAATCAAAGAACTCCCTTGATCCCAGCTCTGTCTCATTTCTACATCCTCCCACACTCTTGACCACAGGCTCAGGTCTACGTTTCTTTTTTTAAGTTTGGAAAAGACCCTCTGAGACCCTGAGCTGAACAGGGCATCTCTTAATATGCTACAGCAATAGCCTTGTGTGCTTTTATACTCACTTGGATGCTTGGGATGTGCTGTCTGTATTTTTGACAGTTGTATGACTGAACTTTCAGTGAAATCCTCCAAGAACAATTAGCAGAACTATTTTACCACAGACCAAGAACAATTACAGATGCCTTTCAGACTGACAAGGTAATTAAGTTTGCAGAATATCAAAAAAGCACATTTGAAAACGTTTGAATTAATCGACTCCACAAAAAAAAAAACACATTAGAAAGTGGTAAGCATATGCTGTCAACAAAAACAATCTTTCTTTTTTTTTTTTAAAATGAGATTGAAGTATATTGTGTAGGTTACACATTTTACATCATCACTGATTACTCCAAACTCTATCAATTAAAGCAATTTAATGTATTTTATAGTGACTTAATTTTTGCTTAGACTGTTTTTTGAGACCATGGTAATTTTTCTTTATGTATTAAACACAATTCCCAAAAGGAGCAGGTTTCTTTCCTCTGTGCTCTGTCTCTCTGCATCTTATCCACATTTGCTTTTCTCTACTGCTCCCTTGAAATATTTTTCATACATTAGTGTTGTTATGAGGAAAAAAAAGAAAAGACAAGAAAAAAGAAAAAGCTGGTGTAAGCTGATCTGTTGGCAAGGATTCATTGCAGAGGAAAGCCGATCACCCTCTTGTTCAGACTGTCTCTACTTCACAATAAAATCCAAATTCCCTTCAGGCCCATCACAATACTACCCGGCCCTTTTCCAACTCCTTATTGGAACCCCGTCCAACCTCACGCACACACACACACACACACACAGATTTATGCAGATATACACACATATACACTACAAGCCAGTGTGTTCTGTACACAAAAGAGGTGGCATGCCTCACTTTCGGGTTGCACAAAAATGTCTCTGTGCGCATGTGTGTCACAACAGATTCTGCCCAAACACTCAACAGATGGTGACATTTAGTTTTTTACTTTTTTTTTTTTTTTTTTTCCCCAACATGACAACAAGGTTAAGAGTGTGAAGATGCCCGCGCGAGTGTGTTGAGGTTTTCAGGGTCAAGCCTGACACATGCTGCGGCATCTGTAATTCCCTGATCTGCCGCAACTCTCCATCCGTTAATGAGCATGAATAAATAATCTTTCATTTTGATTTCTGAGAGATGTATTAGTTACCACGGTTACAGCATTTGTTGTTGAGCAAAATAGTAGCATCATATCTAGCCTTGTCTTCTAATTAGTTCCACAGTCATCTGCACAGAAACCAATAGAAATTAGTGATGCACAAGGGATCTGTGTCTGACCCACTGGGCTTTCAGCCACAGGTACACTGAAAACCTATCTGCAGTCATACTTTTCCTCTCTTATAGTGGTGTAAAGTGAAAACTGGTTAACATATGTACTAGTTCAAAGACAAAAATAATACACAGTTCAAAAGTAGTCAGACACTTTACTAATACTGAGGTAGGTGATATCGTACTATGCCTGACAATTACAGTTAAGTTTTTATTTCTGATCAATTCTGAACAATAGACTAGAACATATTTTTTCCAATTATATATCACTATAGCAAATGTGTATTAGTAAAATGTATTCATTGCAAAGTAAATCAGTTGCTGTGGAGGAATATACATAATAATGTAGTAAGCAGATGATGTGAGGCGGTATAAGCAGCAATAGTAGCAATACGTTTGTTTGAAAACATATGTTTAATAACTGCTTTTATTTGTTTGTAAAACTAACTCTATAAGCTAAATACAGATGTAATGAAATAGTCACTAACACAGAAGGGAAATTCCCTGTGTTAGACCACCCCAAACGTCTAATTCCCATCCATTCCTTTCCCTATCCTCGTTTCCAACAATCGTTAATTCACTCATGTGAAATTAATGGGAGTCATTAGCAATATCTTCTAGTGAAAGCAACGCTGATCAATATTTTATATTCAGGTTTGGACCATATTGAATAAATGTTACATGCCAGCAAATTGTTTTTAAAGGCTGCAAGACCATCTAATAAGCGTAATGAGCGTAAATGTTCTCTCATTGAGTATATTGAAAAAATGCTTTTGCTGCAAGTGTAAATATATTACTGTTGAGGTTGATAAATGAGCGTTGGTTTTCTCACACTGTTGTGAGATGACATGCCAATGGATTTCTACTGCAGAAGCACATTACAAAGAGCGTTGTGAGCGTTCCTGTTTATTTAATATGGATAATGTGCAGTAGAAAACCTAGGAAAATGACACATGCCAAGCTAACAGTTGATACTAAGCTTCATAATTGCCCAGAAAAGAGCTTCCTGATAGTGCTGGCAGCAGTGGTGGTCACTTCTATGCCGTTAAATCCACGCTCATATTCCTACTTCATAATTTCTGTCTCTGTTTTGCTGCTGGTCACAGATGTTAGGGATCTTATATGTGTTAGCGATCATGTGAATAGCTTTTTTGCTGGCACCATAAAAAAACATTCACCCTCTGTCACTTACTCTCACTGTCCCTTTTAAGTTCTACTTGCGTGAGGGACACTTTGTTGAGAGCTCAACCTTCTCTCTTCTTGCATTGCCCTCCATTCTTCTTACTTGATTGCTTTTTCCAGAATCCTACTCCTCTCTGGCCTCCTCTGCCGTCTTTCAGCTGTTTTGCATTCAGGAGAAAAATATTTCAAGCCATCCATGTGATAAAAAAAAGAAAGAATATCAGGCAAACAGAGAGACAGCGTCAGATTTTTTAGACTGCGGGTTGGAAGAGCTGCGGAAGAAGCCCACAGCCCCTTCCCCTGACTGCAGTATCAGTGTGCACACAGCCCAGCGTACCACCCGCAGCATCAAATACCTACACGAGGCAGCTATTCAAGCGCAATGCACCTGTGGGAAAACGCTTCATTAGCTAATGTGTTTGCTGTGTGTTAATGGCATTGTCTGTGCATATGCCTGATCAGGGACACTAAGAGTTGGGTCTAATTTGCGAGTGAGTTTCTTCAGCCTGGCTTGTTAATAGGCACTGGAGTCGACAGTAATTTATTGGCTTGATAATAATACTATTAATAATGTAATAACACTGCACATAGGTTATAAACGAAAAGCCTCAGGAGCTGAATATTAGGGGGTACACACTAGTTAACACCCCTCTCACAGACATCCATCAACACTATTCTTCAATTTCTCCATTTCTAATGCTTGGGCTTCATATACTATTCAAAACAGATTATTCAGTAATCAAAATAATAAGAAATAATTTGTTTTCTTCTTACTATATTGCGCTGCTGGTCAAGCATTCACTCGTCTTCACTTGCCTTTTAGGGCAGCTCCTGACTGTTTTCATACATAGTACGTATAAAAACAAAAAGTTGATTTGCGCAACTCCAGGGTTCAAACAACCAAACACATTACAAATAAAAGAAAGTGCATATCGAAGGATGGTAAAGACTAAGAATGTGCAAAGGACCCAGACAGTGCTAAGAACATTTCACAGTACAATAGACAGGATCAGACATGGCTACAAATTACAGTGGAATGAGGTAGCTGGTTGAGAATAAGGTACAGGTGATAAAATGGACAAGACTGTTCGAGTCATTGTAGCTGCCAGAGCAGCAGATCATGAGGTTAGCGAGAGTTCAGGGCTCTGACACCTTGGGTAAGGTCTCTGATCTGAGAAACGGTGTGTAAGAGCAGTATAAGGGTTCCAGTCCTCAGGTTGTATGATAACCATTAAATGGATTTGGAATGCACTGAGGGACATGGCCAGGTAATCGTCATTTACATCACCCTCCACTCTGGCTGTGAATCTATGATCTGCTAAGAAAATATTTCACTTTTATCTTGCAGTTAAAATGTTTGTGTCTGCTGTTTTGTTCTAGTTGATTAAATCTCCAAAGTTACACCTTGAGAATAATTTGGCTCATTTAATCATTGAACTACAAACTATAAACTGTTTTTTTGGCAAATAAAAGTGCTCAATAGCTAAAATGATAAAACATGGAATAAATGAGTCTCTAGGTGTCAGTGTGAAAGTGGTTGGTGTGTGGCCCATGTGATGGGTTGGTAATCTGTCCAGAAAATGTGTTACTTTACACTGTTGTCAAGCCATTACCTTATAGCTAACAATATTTGCTATAAATATATATTTTTTCTTACAGTAATGCCTTACTGCTGAAGACTTGGCCACAAAACACTGCCGTTAAAACCGTTAAACAACTATAAAATGTAGTGGGTTTTTTTTTTTCCTAACATGTCGCCTGGTGACCTCCTCCACCACCTGATTTAATAATGCAAAATTAATTCTCTGCTCGCTTTCATCATGAGCATATGCGTTATGACTTCAGCACACATGTCACATGTCAAATGATACAACGTTATGAATATGCATTAGCACGTCGGCGTGTCAGTGTTTTTCATATTCCATAGCTGGAAGCCAAATGCCCTTTGCTGTGATTTAGGGGTTTAGTATTGCTGTCTCTTTTCCCAGCATGAGATCCTCTCAGCTTGCCTTCCATTTGTTAATAACTGATAAGGTAAAGTCAAAGCACCAGCTTGATGGCGTGCTGGATGGAGTTCGATAAAGGTACCAACAGAAATACCAACTTCAGAATGTCAGTTGGATGCAAAGGCATGATGAAGTGGATTAAATTAATGAAGTTTGTCTTCCTGAAAGCCTGGTGTTTTTTTAAGGGGATGAAGGAGAAGATGAAAATGGGCAGAGTTGAGGATTCCACGCTGGAAGGCAGAGAGAGCGAGAAAGGAACATTTCATGACTTGTTAATCACCAGAGCAGACAAACTCCAAACGCTTGGCATCGGTCTTAGATTTTGTAAATTATCAAATTAGCGCTCAAATGGGTGTGACGTGTGTGCCGGTGCATAGATTGCACGCAGATCTGACAGCAGGTATTGTTTGCCATGTGTGGGTGGGTGTGTGAGCTCATACAAGGACCACATGCTGATCTCTGCTGAGGCCTGCGAAGGAGAGAAAGACTCTGCATCAATAAATCAAACACAACCATTATGTACTGCAGTGCACGTACTGTAGATGTAGATGCCTCGACTAAGAATGGGAGATTAGGGTGGAAGCAGAGGGAAAAGATAAGAGAGGATGTCATGATTCTCCATCACAAAACCTACTGTGATATATTTCCCAAAACAGACCCATCTTAGCCAGGGGTAATATCGTGACATACCCATTTCAGTTCTATTATTCCACAATTGCAGTTGACTCACTGGTCCATTAGGAGCTAAGGCTTCCTTAACTACCAGTGCAAGAAAAACGGAAGAAATGTTCGATAAGAATCATCCAAGTAGATAAGTTTTTATGCCCAGTAAGTATATATTAGGACTCAGGTATTGAAAGTATTGAAAACCAACATGTTCTCCAGTGTTTGGAAGAATTCAGTCGTATGTCTATTTTGGTTTTAGTTATCATGATAGTTATCCCACTATCATTGTATTGGGTGACAAACATATATACACAGGTTCTTGTATACCCTAGTCTATATGAGATCCTCAAGAGATATATAGCAGAGGTAGGGGCACTTTTTCCTAGAATTTCATTAAGATGATTTTATGACATGATATTTTGAACTGTTTTACAACAAGTTTCTTCTGCAAATATGCAACTTTTGCTCTTTAGAAACATACAGAAAAAAGAAAGGAAGTACAATCCCAATGCATACATTGAAACTCATGGTGTTGTAATTTTCATGAGCATTTTCTTAATGCATCTCTTATTCTGTGACAGTGATACGGCTGTGATTTTAGTTTAGAGCTAGAATAGCCCAGCCTGCCACTCTTTTGCATGAGCTGTATATGGAAACGGAAATGCAGATGAGTCTTATTGTCACTTCGCTGCATTAAACAGTGATGAGGAAGATGAGACAGACAGCGAGAGAGCGAAATGCATATTTTGCCATCCTTGGTGATAACATTAATGTCAAGGTGGAAGGGGGAAGGAAGACATCAAAGCTAATGAATATTTATGGATCCCCACAGTAAAGTGCTGTTTTAGAGTGAAGTGGGTCAGAATGGGCCTCATGAAGGCAGCACTTTAGGGTCTACTCTTGCACAGACTTTTGGTCTATGAATATTCATTGTTCATTGTCCCAAAAACAATTTGCTTAAAGCCTTTGACTTCTTTTCATCCGTAAAATGTCTGTAAGATTTAACCTACAGTATGCATGGCTTGGCACTGCCATCTATCTTCACAACTCATCAAGTATGTCACAGTTTCAATGTTATTATTTGTATCGGCCTCAGTACTGTTCTGGTCCAGTGGGGGACCAAAGATGCTATTTGTCATATTTTGTACCACAAACTTTTTTCACCATCCATTCTGAATATCTTAAATGATACATCATAGGATATGTGTCACCGCTTGTAGTGTTGAATGCATAGGTGTCATATCATATAATGGCATATTTGCTTGAGAGTGTCTTTAAGTGACAGATTATAACCCCATCATGTGCCAGACAGCATGATGTCCTTGTGCATATATCATAACATGCTACATTAGCCTTGCCTGAGTCCAACACTGCCATGCATTTGTCAAAGTGTCACCGTGGCCAGAACCAGCCCTGTTTAAAAACCTTTAATGTTTTATCTTCAGGATGAAAAATTAGGGGGGAACATGCAGTCCAAACACAAGAGAAACTATGAGGAACCAGGAAAAAAAAAGAAAAAGAAAAAACAACAACCTGAGGTTGAGACAAATTATGTTTCTATGGTTACCTCTTTCAGACTGCTACTAATCCCCAAGTAATCATGGTGCTGCTGCATTATGTCCTCTGTTGTGGTCTGAATGACAGTAATATACTTCGAGAGTGTTCAGTGAGGCGCTGATCTACCTGTAGCTTCCCCTTCAGTAAATAGCCTTATTTTGTTACCCCATAACCCCTATTCTGCGCAGCAACCTTATGAGCAGCATTTTGACATTGCAAAATATATCCACTTTTTCTTTTCAACTTTCTTTCTGCTTTTGCAGTAAAGCAGGTCGAACAAGTAGCTACAGAGATCTTGCCATGACTGTGACATACCGTATAAGCTATAAATTCTGTAAAAAAACAACCTGTGTCCATCAGAAGGAAGTGGATGTGAGTGACTTGTCCTTGAGTGTGTCGGTAGAATAATTTAAATTCTGATTTTAGCAGCAGCGGGATCACTCGAACCTCAAGAGGGAGGCCTTATTTTTTCACAGCATAAGATGTGTGTACATTTTTCAGGATTTTAGTATGATTAAAATCATCACACTCGTGCTTTGCTCCCTCATGATTCTTTCCTGTTTTGTACTCTGTCCCACACATCAGCAGTCTGCCTTTAATGTGTCTCTAGCTCTCATTAACAGCTCCCTCCTGTAAGTCCAAGTACCTCTTACTGTCTAACCACTGTGGGGGTCACCTCTTGACACGGTGAAGTAAGCACAGTTCCTAGCCTCTTACCCAGACCCAGCGGACTATGTGACCCATGCTAGAGAGCCTTTACAGACTTATGTAAATCCTGTGAAGTGCAGGCTACTGCTGTGTTTCATTAATCCAGGGCTTAGGTAGGAGTAGGGGGGAGTGACACATGCTCATGCTGATGCCATTGATAAGTGAGAAAAACCTAAATCTGTGGGCTCCAGACAAGAAAATATCATAAGCAATACCAGATCAAATTTATAGACTATAAATACATTTTGAGGATGTACCACATGGGCCCATTCAGACCCATTTGTACTCCGGTTGCAGTGGGTATTTATATGATCTCTTTGATTAATCATGGTTTATAAGCAATCACACATATCTGTGCATGCACACTCATGCGTCATACACAGATGATGCACCATTAGAGGCAATTTGTGATTTAATCCCTGCCTCTGCAGCCCTATATGTCGAAGCATCCTTGGCAAGTTACTGAACCCCACAAACACCAAAACTTTCAATTGAGCAGACTGCCACTGAGCTATAGTTGCCCCCAATAATGGCAAAAATGAAATATGTGTGTTCAGTTGTCAACATCCTATCAAATACTAGATTCATTTGAAACTAAAGACTAAAATGCAGAAATGCTGGTTCTGTATACAGGTGTATACTGGCCTGCTTCAAACATTGGTTAAATAGGGTAGTTTCTGTGAAGCTTTTGTGAAAAAAACAACTCAAACTATAGTAAATTTCAACTGAGAACTTACATATCACAAACCCATTAGTTCATGTTCATACATTTATGTAACAAACTGTAGAGGAAAATAGCTCAGATAATCTGCTGTATCTGTGGTCTCATCAACAGCAGCATTTTAATTGTGCAAAAGTTTACGGTGATGCCTGAATGCATGCATGTTTAATAGTTAAGTTTTGAGATGAGTTCTTGCATTCACATCAGCCAGTTTCTAAATTCCTAAAAATCTGTAATTCCTAAATGCTGCTTTTTCAACAATGCATGCAAAATGCACACTGATTTTGAAGCTCTCTGTAACTGCTTTTCATCCAAAAACTTCTTGTTTTGTGATATGGTGCAGTAATGAGGTTTTACGAAATGTTTTTGACACATCAGGATACATTTCTGCGTTAAAATGATTTGCTGCACAGAGGCATTTGTTGAATTTCAGAGCGTAGGGATGTTTTCGAGGAGGCTGTCTCGATATCACGCTTTAAGGTTAGTGGTAGAGTGGTGAAACGTTTCCCATCTCCCACACATCCTCCTGAAACTGCATTTATGCAGAGCCACTTGAAAATTTCAGGTGATGGAGCAGACACACGGCATGTATAAAACTCTAGTGAGTACTGAAGTAGTTTGAAACAAAATACTAAAACACTATATGCTCTATATGTTTTTTTTTTTTTTTGTTAGCAGTGTGTGTGTATTGTGTGAGTCAAAATCAAGCTGTTGGCAGACCCTCACTGTGTCGGTGATGGTAATAGTTTGCCAGAGCCTTGGGGGAGCTGCTCAGCGGGCGGCAGTGTGCGTTTGTGTGTATGTGTGGGTGTGTGAGTGTGTACATTTCCTTGTGTGTCTGTGTGCTCATATCAGCAGGAAAGGGTATAGCAGGCCCCACAGTGCATGTCTCAACAGCCAAGTCATCAACCCTTTTAATCCAGCCCAGCAGGGATGTGTTTGTGTTTTTGACAGGGCAGCCTCTGTGTGTGTGTGTGTGCGTGTGTGTGTGTGCACGCGCGCGCATGTGGATGTGTACGATTGCGTTTGAAGAAGAACTTTATGAGAACTGCTGTGGTAAACTTGGTTGTCGTACTCTAAGGCGAGGTGGAAGTCTGTCCAAAATATCCCTAAACTGACATGATTCTTTGGTCTCAACAGGAATATTGATAAGCCCTCCTTCTGTCACGCTATGTCACACTGCTTTTGTCAGGTTGTGTTTGAAGATATATTCGGATGTTGTGTCTAATATAGAGTCTCTCTCCCCCTGATCCCTCTCTCTTCTTTCATCCCCTGCAGGACGAATGTCATAGGATGAACACTGCTGGTGGGGTGTGTCTGTCTGTGCTGTCCTCCCTCCTGGCTGTGGCTGGGGCCCTGGCTGCTGTGTCTGCCCTCGCTCTAGCTCCTCTCTCTGCCCTGGCTGAGGCTGCCCATGGGGCTGCCAATGGCGTCCCCAGCACTGGGGCAGGAGGGGCCCCCTCGCCGCTCTCCTCACCATGCTCCAGCCTCGTAGCCGGGGTGCTCTATGGCTCTTTCTCCCTAAGGGAGCTCTTTCCCTCCAGGGCGCCAGGCTGCTCCTGGTCACTGGAGAACCCCGACCCCACCAAGTACTCCCTCTACCTCCGTTTCACCCGCCACCCTGTCATCTGCCGGACACACTCCCCCATGCTCCTTTCCCTCGACCACCACCTGGCCAATCAAAGCTGTCCCCTTCAGTTCCAGACAGCTGCCACTGCCACCTCCAGGGATCAGGAAGTCGTTGATCTCTGCAGTGGCCAATCCAACTCAGAAGGACCCTACTCCTTCCTGCAGTTTGATAAGAACTTTATCCAAGTGTGTCTAACCAGACATCCAGCTGCAGATGAGCCTCAGGTATCCAAAGAATTGCTGGAGCTGAGACTGGTGGAGGTGTTGCTCATCAACAACGAGAACTCCAGTCAGTTCACCTGCGGCGTGCTCTGTCGATGGCTGGAGGAGTGTTTACGTACAGGTTCAAGCCAGGAAGTTTCTAACGGGGATGGTTGTGGTATGACCCAGACAGGATGTATCTGTCCGAACCACAACATCATGGCACCGCCTGTCCCGTTGCTCCCAGAGACACCTCATAGCTTCAGCAACGGTTCGCTGGTTCCCGACGACTGCTGCGTTACTGAGCTGCATTCCAATGAAGCAATCGCCATAGCGCCCAGAGATGTCCGACAAGGTAGGATTATGTAACACGTGAACGCATCTCTCTGCACTGGGCACATTATTTACGTTGTGTGCCCTGTAACACACCAGGATGGAACACAGCTCTCCAAAGCAAGCAGTACTTTTCAGTGGTAGCCCATACATTATGAAAACCATACAAGGCTGAAACCTCACATAAAGTTGTTTACTTGTGCAACCAGCTCACAGTGGCAAATACACAAGGAAAAGATTTTCCTTGTTATCCTGGCTTTTGATACCACCTCGGGGAGTTTGCATACCTCCACTTGACAGAGAATTTATTATTTGAATTTTGTTTGTTGGCCTTTAATTAAAAAATAAAGCAGTTCAAAGGGGGCCTTTTAAACCTTCCATCAAAAGATTTGTAAATGGCTGTCAGAAATTCAGTCTTCTGATCTATATTTTAGGGATTCCCCCATGTGGCCAAGAGGTGTGGTTCCTGGGACTTCAGTTTCAATGCTGCGGATTATATGTTTGTGTGTGTGCGTGTCGATTTGCGTGTGTGTGTATGTGTGAGTCAGAGAGTAAAACATCTGTTGACAATACTGGGACAAGATCAAATATGACACCAACGCACACCATAAGTGTGCATGGTCATTCATACATCAGTGGATTGAACACAGAGCAGACGATTGCTTTGCAGAAACCACATGGGGATAGGCATGCATGTGTTAATCTGCATTAATATGTATGAGTGTGTTTCTGTGTCTATGTCTTTGAGCCACAAAGATAAGTCTTTTATTTTCTTTTTTTTTAATCCAAAGATGGACAAGAGCTTGTGCTAAAGCTTCTCATTTCATCATTGCCACCAGAGTATTTCCATCAATGTAATTTAATCACACTAATGTAGATACACAGAGAGACACAATTTATCTTTCAGTTCACTGTATTACATAATAATTTTCCTTTGGGTGGATTATAGGCATGTTTGTAGAGTGAAAAGCACTAATTAGAACTCAGTAATGCTTACTGCAGGACTTGGCCTGCCTTCAGCAACACACTAACACACATAGCAAGAGCTCTCGGGAGAGTCTTACCTTGCTGATGGGAAGGTTATCAGTCTCTGGATTCAATCAGCAGAGAGAGACTCTATCATCTAATAGACACAGAGAGGGAGAAAATGGAGGGACAGAGGAGGAAAGGTGGCGTAGGAGGACTGGATAGTCTTTTACCAGTCCACTTGGACTGACTGCTCCGTTGCTTGAGACAAAAGCCAAACACTGTAAATTGATGCCAAGTGTTCAGCTGATACTAAATCTATGCCAGTTGCCTGGAAGCTCTGTTGGCCTAAGTAGTGCATCTCACTTCAAAAGCACCATCGCTGTACACATGCAGTGCTTTTCAGCAGTTGGTCACTCTATGAAGGATCATGCACCACTTTCAGAGGCTCCCATGAACTGCGGAGAGCTCTTGAAGAGAAGAAGATGATAGCCTGGAGAAGCAGTTCTTTGTGTGTGGAAGACTGTTTTCTTCCAAACAATTCCCTGATGTCCCAATTACCCTAAAATATCAGAATTACCGTAAAGCCAACACTGCGCTGTCAGAGCGAGAGCCAGCTTCTTTCCTCCATCCTGTTCCTCCCTCTCCATCAGCTCCACTGTGTCAAATGCTCTTAAAAAAAGCAAAAAAACGAATGAGTGCTTAACATGCTTTGAGGTAAACCTTCCAGTAGCATGACATTTCATGGTGCCAGTAGAACTTTTTTCTTTTTCAATGTTTGTTTTCTCCACCGCTTGCAGATGCACATGGATAATAACAGATTGAGACTTGCATGGAACCATAAACAGTGCTATTTTTATTTCAACATTTTTGAAAACAAATGTAATTGCACACCTGTTGAATTTAGAAAAAAAAAGAGCATATGGCATTCTTTCCCCAGGGTCTAATGTGGTCAAGCTTTAAAATAAACAGAGCAAGAGAAACATCTTTGAACATATCTGGAGAGCTGTGGGTCAGAGGGTTAGACAGGTCACCCACTGGTCACATTGTTTGTATTTCCATCTGCAGCTCACGCTGCCCACACTGTGGGAGTATGCAGACGAGTGTGGAAAATGCTTTGGATAAAAGCTCTACATAAATGCAACCATTTACCATTTATTTTCTCACCCAGCACTTAGCACTGAATGCAGTTAATAGGCTATCAGTTTCACAAAAATGTAGATCAAATATGACTGAAAAGGATAAAGGAGAACAGTGCCCACAGCAAGCATAGGACACATTTTAAAATGTGCTATGCTTGTTGTGGGCAGTGTAGGACTTTGCTTATTAATACTGTATGTGGCTCGACACTTTATTTCTTCAAGTCTACCGTTTTCACTGAATACAGATCCTGTCCTTGATCTTGATGATTTTGAAAAGCAGAAAGGATTAAAAAAAAGACATTGGCATAGTTTTGGCCGAATAACAATTTTGTATGCATGTTGTGTGTGGACAATTATTGCACGGAACATAATGTGCAGTGGTCTGCTTCCCTATTGTACCACTTTCCTTGTTCCGCATTAATGTCAGTATCTTTTTTGACCCCCAAATGTGATTGCAGTTGTGATGTACAGTTGCAGTTATTCTAAGTGACCTTCACTGAATTCATTACATCAAGGCTCTGCAGGTGCTGTTGGCTTGACGCTTAGGAAGGTTTGCTTGAAGACACTGTATCTTTATTAGGAGTAGATGCAGTGACTGCATTGAACTTTCCATTGGATTAGGTCACTGGAAGAGACACTGTCCCCCATGCCAGCATAATATGTCAATAATTAATGATACTTAGTGCAGGAGCCTCTTTGTCCTCCTCCGTCCTAGTTAGAGGAGAAATATAACCCAAATGTTTATAAACTAAACATCCAGTTGCAGTGTCTGAACTTGGCATTATACCCACAATGCATGCATGTATTTATTTATTTATTTATTTTTTAAGCAGAGGTCAATGTCCAGCAAATCCATGAAACATGAATATGTGACAGAGCAAATTTGACTGGAATATCTATCTAAAATGCAGTTAAACAGATAGTGTCTCATTTCCATATAAATTGAGTATTATGGGGTAATGCAAGCTGTATTGTGCCATATTAAAACAAATTTATTATTTCTTTCTTACTTGTTTCCATTTTGTAAAGACATTTTTTTTTGCTTTCATTTAGCATTTTTAGCCATCACGTACACCTGTGTCCAAGCATCTGTCTTTATTATTATTATATATTTACTTATATTATGTACTTTCAAACACTGAGAATTATTTTTTTCTTCTCAGGGCCAAGCTCCTTTTTATCACACAAGCTGCTAATCTCACATCATATAACTTTATGTGTGGTGCATCTAACTGATTTGGAAAAACCTGATTTTCAGTTCCAGGTAGATAATAAAAAAACAACGGCCTTCTAACAGTAAGATATACCAGGAAAGAAAGAAAAAATGCAGGGATGAGTGCACTTTGATTTCAGTGATATTTTTGTATGTAGCTGCTGTGTTCAAATGGAACATGCCAAGTCTAAAGCTTTGCTCAAGTACTTGTACGTAATAGAAAGTCACAAATGATCAACAAACAGCAGATTCAGGTACTGCAACACCAGCCTGGCCTGAAGACTTTCAGAAGCATTCTGCTCATGATGCAAGTCCAAGAGAATACGGACCATAACAGATCATAAGAAGAAAAAAAAAGACGTACACCCTAACGCCAATGGTCCTAACACATATAAATGCTGTTACTGGCATGGGATTAAACAAACATACCTCTGTGAATCATGTTTAGCAAATGCCATTTTATATTTTAGTCATTTGTGTCATTATTCATTGTTTTGTATTTTAACACTGTAAAGCACTGCAAATTATCTCTGTGAGTAGTGCTATACAAATAAACATTTCTTTGTTATTTTTTCCTTTATTTTACTAATTTTCTCTTGCTCACCTTGCTAACATTCCATTGAGCTCCACGCTACCTTACATTACCCTTTGCTTAAAAAGCCATGGATATTTTAAGCCTAAGGAATCTAATTTAACAAAAGTAAGCAGGCGGTTGATTCTCTTACTACTCCTTTGTCTATCCCTTTGTCTATTTTAAAATTTTAAAACTTTTTTCCAGTCACATGCCTTAAGTGATTCAATTTCATTCACACCATTAGGTAATCATCACCATGTCATTTTTATAACTTCTCTGCTTGGCTAACACTTTATTTTTCTTTCCATTTATGTCATTTAAAACAAGTGAAAATCCCTTAAGAGTGGCCATGTAAGCTGTAATGCAGCAGGAAACAAAACATATCAAGGTTCATTATGGTAAAAAATGGTCCGGTTGACATTTTAAGGTTTAGAGGGACCAATGCTCAGCATAGACAACTCCAACTGCAACTCCAGAAATGTGTCAATCAAGGTTACATTCCCTTCAGCAGATGTTTATACATTAAGTAAACAGCTGCTAGATGCAAGTTTTCCAGTATCAGATATTTATCAAGTGTTTTGTCAACTGCTTTCTTCTCTTGTTGTCTTATTTTTGCTAAATTGTATCTTTGAGATATAGGTTATTCATTCGCTGACAGTTTCACCACACGCTTGACTCAAGGACTGAGCATTGTGTGCTCATGTGAAGGCATAAATGTGCTCACGTTGCCTGGATGTGTGCCATTCGCATTGCTACGAGAGCGGCAGCAAATGTGTCGCCTCGACAGATGATGGATGCCTTCTAGCGCTCTTTCTCCGAGTGACTGAAAACTGCAGGGCAAAAAGGGGCTAGAGAGCTGTTATTGGGCCCAATGTATGGGGCTCCCAGTCAGTTCACCACTTCCGCACCATTTACCTGCAGTGTTTTTTTCTAAAGCTGATAATTGCCCTGTTGTCAGTTATCTTATTCTGTTAATATGGGCTTGTCAGTGCTAACAGCTGTGACGAGGTATAAAGACATACAGAAATCTTGCTTGTGCAAGGAATATCTTTGCAGGGTGTATGGAGCTAACACCATTGTTCTCAATCATTCATGAGACAATTACACCATCCTCTCGGTGTTGGCTCATCCATCATGGCGCAGCAGCTACCATTGTTGTCATTTAAGTTAATTAGTTGGCTTGCATACATTACTTAGCAGCTGGACGTGGAGCTCTCCTTTAAAATTTGTCAGATATGATCCCTAACTGACTTTGCTAATCATGGTTTTATTTGCAGTATTTAGGTTTTGGCTGTATGCATTGTCTACATGGTGATCAGTAAATGCCTGTTTAGCAAGCATTAAAAACTAGTTCATTCTGCTTACAAAAGCTGGTACTTTGTGTCAACCTAAGTAAAATAAAGGCATAATACTGTATGAATATTTTCAAATGCACAGTTTATCAAAAGTGTTTCCAGTACTTTTGAGCAAGACTGGGTCTTTTAATGGTTTTCTTGAAATGCTGTCCTAATCCTAACCCTAACCCCTAATCTAAGGGCTAATCAGGACACTTGCGACATGTATGCAGAATCTGTATTTTTCCTGTATTTAAATTCCTGATAAAATTAAATATATCTTAAATGAAATTAAATGAAAATATCTTGAATGAAAGTTGGAATCTAATGAATAAAATACAGTAAATGGCAACACAGGTAAAACAGTATTTCTATTTGGGGCTGAAGTGTCATTTTTAATTTTGCTCAGTAAAGCAGCATAGCTGCACAATTTTTTTCTTCTTTTTTGTTTGGCCAGAATTATCAAAATATTATTATTATTTTACGCTTTAATTTACTTTTTGAATAGGTTACATCCACATCAATATGCTATACTGTATATCTGAAATTAAGATGCTTTTTAATGACTTCAGCCAGTTTCAATAGATATATTAAAAAGATATATTTAACAATTTTGCATGCCATAATATGTAATATTAATATGTCTACAAAAAACAGTGTAACGCCAGGTTTAGAAACATATCAGACTGGTTGCCACAATGTGTTGTGAATTCATGCAGTATGCAGCCAACAATGCAAGGTTAGTTGCAGAGTTCAGTGGCTGAAAGCAATGTCGACTTCCTTCATTACATCAGCAGTCTGGCTTTGTGCTGTCACAACTTTTCAGGACCCAGTTGTAATGTCCTCCATCAGTGTTTTAGATGCAGCAGTGCTGGGTCAGCCAGACTTGTTTTCCACTGCAGTGTTTCTCTGCCGCTTTCATTTACATTTTAAAACTGACTTACTGCATGGTGACAGGAAGGCATTCATTTGCCAGAAAGACTCAGAGTGTTTTAATTTTTGTAACAGTCCATTACAGGATTTGAGATTTAATCAGAACTCACGTCTAGACAATAAATACTTAATTTGTCTAAAATATGGAGGGGCAAAAATGGCATCTAGGTATTGAACTATTACCGGACATATAAACTGTATCTCTGCTTGATTATATCCTTGGATACCAACGTTTTCAAATTAAAGTCACAAATAATGTACTTTGCAACAAGTAGTTCTAAAATATTGCCATCTTAATCACAAGAAATTAGATTTCTCTTCCTGGCCCTTCTTTATTTAGGAACACAGACCATTATCAAATTACGTCACAAGTGCAGGCTTGTAGCTGGACACCTGTCTCAATTAGACAGTCACCCACTCGCCCAGCATACCTCAGACAAAAACACACTACACTCGTCACAAATTCTCAGCACACACACACACACACACACACACACACATATATATATATAAATATACATATTTATATATGTAGTGTGTAGATGTGTTGCATATATAATTGGGGGCTGCAAAGATAAAGAAAGGGTTAGGGAAATCTAGAGAGGGGTACTGAGATTTGTGTGACTCTTGGGGACAGATCACCCCTGCATTGTGCAGGAGCCAATGGTCCATCACTGAGACTCATAGGCAAACACACACACAGGTGTAGAGAGAGAGAGCTCATTCTTTCCTTGTGGAATACTATCTGCTTCCTGGTAATTAGAGCAGAGAGAAGTGTGTGTTTTTTTTTGTGTGTGTGTATCTTTAGCAGCATGGGTGAGAGAGGTGTTTATTTTCACACTGTGCTGACACACACACACACACAGTACATACAGGTGTTTTGTCCGCATACACACAAACGTGCAAGCATGCACAGTGAAAAATGCACGAACGCCTCCGCTGATGACAAAGAGTAATAGCGTGCCGCTCAGCACATTTGCTGTGATTTTTACTGAAATGAATGAAGCAAAACCCAAGTGTGTGTGTGAAAGACTGTCTGCTCAGGGTGACTGTGGCAACGGGATTAGTATTCTGTGCTTGTGAGCTACGGCTCTCTCTCTCTGAGAGGACTGAGCCCCTTTATACCCGAGCAAAGGCCCCTACACACACACACACACACACACACACATTCACAGCCATACACACTTTGTCATTTATATCCATTCTTGTTTTCTCAACAGATCTCTGCAGATCAGTATGGATACATTACGCTGTCTGGGCTTGGCTGTGTTTCGGCAGCAACACAACCCCAGCCAGTTTCCTGTTGATGGTATCAAAAATGTCATCAATCAAAAACATTGGAAAAATGATGTACCTTGTGCGTAATGTGCAAACTGTGTGCCTTTCAATATATAGACCTGTTTATCCTGTGGAATCATACATTGGCAGCAAAGCAGCAGGAAAAATAATGTTGTTTTTGTTTGTTTTCAGTTTGAATGTTTGTTTTTGGCCTATTGGTATATATTTGTAGTTTAGTTTTTTTTTAGACATATGAATGATACATTTTGATATATTTCGATATGATATATTTTTATCTGTACTGCACTACATTACATACATGTAAGTACATGGGGACACACTGAATGGGGACATTCAGTTGCAGTGCTTGTAGTAAGATACTATAGTAAACTGCTTTAAATTCAAAAGTTATGCATGCATTAAAAATAATCCAACCATAGTATTGATGTGTGCTTACATCTGCAGGGACACACATTTCATCTTTTTAAAATAATTTATACAAAATTGTTTGTTTTACACGTGGCATCCAGTGGATCGGAAATTTAAATCATATAGTAGTATTACTGTATGTGCTAACATAACATATTTGTACTATGCATTATTTCCCTGATGGTTCCACATGGTGGGTCAGTGGTGCTCCTAAATTGTCCTAAGAGTGAATGGTGTGTGACTGACTGGCAACCAGAACAGGATCACTGTATTTGCACTGGAGATAGTCACCAGTGTCAACAATGGTTATGAAGTGGGTACGAGGATCAATGGATATATGGAAGACAGAGAGAGAGAGGGACAACCTTTTTCACATCCCAGGAGATTTTACTAGTAGAGGGGGTAGCACAGAGGTCATAGGTTAGCTGTGAATTAGGGTCATCACTGTCTGCACCTAATGAAAGTTGTATGAAGTTAGAGAGTAAAGGGTAGAGAGCAGCGAATGAGAGCACAGTAGATTTGCAAGCAGGATATTTTAGTAGTCAGAGCTTGGAGTTTGGAGCGACATGTGAGCAGGAAGAAATGAAGTGAAGCGAGGGAGACGTGGTTAAGGCACCAGTGGGCCAAATTAGCTAACCTCCAGAGACCCCCCCACTCCTTACCCAATGTGGGAGATACTCTAGTGTTCATTTATGTGTGTGTGTGTGTGTGTGTGTGTGTGCGTGCGTGCGTGGGAATGAATGGATGACAAAAAGCCTTAGAGCTACAGTCTGTCTCAGAAGGCCCATGTGGCTCCGGAGTGGTCGTCGAGCAGTTCGATGATAATGGAGTACAGAGATGTATCACTGCACACACACACACACACACACGAACAAACACACACAAAGACACTTACTCATCCAGTCTATATGAGTCTCTGGCCTAGTGACTCCCAGTCAAGCTCCAGTGGCTTCATGTGATCGATTAACTGCAGAAAATAGACGGGCATCACATAGTGCAGCTGTGCCCATGGTCATGTGATACAGTCCCTGCAGGCCTCTGCTTCCAAGCCTTTGTGTGCTTTTCCATGTTGGTGTGCACGAACGCATCTGTTTGCCGAAGTTCGTGACGGTTTGGAAACATTCAAACCGCCACCATGCAAATCTCTGTGACAGCTCTGTCACGTTGTGTGTGAATATTAGTCATTATGGTTTTATAGAAATGTGTGACACTGATTTTCAGACACAAAAGCTCATGTCGTTGTTTTGGCAACAATCACATTTTGTACAAACAAAAGAACTGACATGGAGTCTGGAGTGAAGCATTTGATTTAGGCAACCGTTGGTGAGATCTGAGTGATGGCTGTTTTATTTTGCTGCTCGGGGGAGGGCGAACAGCTGTCTTTTGCAGTGTGATTCCAGCTGTGACTGAAAAACAGGCCACAAACAAGAAGATGGACTGAATTAAAGCCAGTGGACTTTGGGCTAATATAACTCATCAAAGTAACTTATTTTCTCCTTTGCTTTTTCAGCATCCAATATGGCTTTTAAAAGGGAAGACACATTCACACATTTTACTGCATTTGTAAATTGCTTCATAGTATTTTGTACACTGGTTCTGCATACGTGGTATAAAGAGGAATACTGTATGCAGACACAACCCACAGGAGGCATAAGAAGTTTCATAAAGAAGCCTTTTGTAGCCTAAATGTGCTATGTGGATTTCATGTGTGTGCAAAAACATGCATTTGTGTTTACGTACATACAGATGCAGCTATTCAATTCTGAATGTTGCACAAATCTTTGAGGTTTGAAAGCGCTGCTGATATAGATTGATAATATTCATATTCAGTGTGTGATGCACCGAAAATGCATTTGTTACTACATATACCAGGAACTCGTTTGTTTCTGCTAGTGGAGGCATTGGATTCAAACAAGAGAGGGGGCATGTTAAAGAAAACATTCAGTTTAATTCAATTCAATTTTATATATAAAGTGCATTTCATGCACAAGGCAAACTGTGCGCTTTACAGTGCTCAAAACAGTTACAATACAATGCAATAAGAGTAAACATTAAATCCCTGCCCTAATGTGCCATGAAGTACTCAAACTCTTAAAATCAAATCAAATCCTTGCCCTGGTATGTAATCACCATCAATGAAGATTATCTCAATTGATAAAGTGGATTGTCTAATTCTCTCTCACACTTCAGGCTATTTTCTCTGATTTTGGTCACTCAGGTGAGCTGATAATGTGCACAACCTTTTATTTGATGTGGTACTGAATCCATTGATCAGTTTGTCACATCTTGTTGCAGACATCCTTGAGTCGCTGTGAAGTAAATGGCTCCATGAGTGAACAGGTCACAGCCTGCTTTAAAAAGCTGCCAGTCTCAAAGATATCAAAGAGGAGCTTGGATACACGATGACAGTCTAAATGATGTGGAAAAGTCTTGCATGTCATTTTGCACACTTGTAATAAGAAATCGATAGCGAAAATGCAAATGTTAAGAGAGATGTAATGCAATCTGTGTATTTAATAACCTCAAAACATGGTGAGCAGTATAGCATCCTTTCCATAGATGACAGCTCTGACTGCATGTTGCCCATTTAGGGTGCAATCGTGTGTGGGAAGTGCAGCTTTGTGACCCATGTGGCAAACAACTGGCCACCTGAGCCCACAGTGATGACTCTGCTGCTCCTCCTCTTTGGTACAGTACGTGCTCCTGTGTGAAACACGCACACCATAAAGCAAGAGTGCATCCTGGAACGTATTGCGTGCACGCAGGCATGTGTGAAGATGATCTAACCCGCCGAGCCATCAGGAAGATTTACAGCGGCAGTATAATTACATCTTGGTACAGTATGGTGATTTAGTGTGCGTGGGACCCGTCACCTGTGAGGTGGAATGATACTGAGAGCGCCATAGCTACGGTTATCTAACGCTGTTCCAAAGGCGCTATGGCTCCTGCTTCCATCCATTTCCACAAGTGAGCTGATGGTATTGTCACCGGGAGAGACATACTGAGACAGACGGGGGTTATTGATACCAAACAGCAAGGAGTATGACAGATAGTCATACCATTATGTAAATGCATTTTCTTTTTTTATTCTTTTTTTTAAACACTGCTGTATCAAGATTCATCAGTGTGCCATTGCAGCAGTGTGTGGCAAAGTTAAATGCAAGGGCTTGTATGTTTATGTCAACCTGAGCGCTACTCTGTGTTTGGATATGAGGTTGATGCATGGTACATGCCACGTTTAGTTTCTGGCTGTCACCCGTGCAGTCCTCTTTACCCGTAAGATGTCCTTCATGATAAGTATCAGAGGGACACTCTCCCCCCCTGAAATCTCTCCTCTAGGGAACTCATTTGTGTTCATCTGGCTTGACGTGCAGGGAATCTGTTTGCCAGCCACAGCCTTACATGATAGACAAGGCTATTTATCCTAATACAGGAAGAGAAGCTTCCCAAAGAGACACACACACTCGCACACACTAACTACAGTCCCAACACATACAGCCACGCTCAGAGATTTGCTTTCAGATGCAGGTCATCAGAATGAGCAATTAGAGTTTTTATGTCTTTATTTATTTCATTCATTTACTTTTTTTAATGGAAATGTTTTGTTGCCCATTTGTTTCATCAGTCTAAAAACAGTAAGTGCAGACTCCCACGCACTCATAGCAGAGCAATACCATGTGTAACAGTATGTATCTGTATGTGTGTGTATGCTGGTTTGTGTGTGCTTGTGTTAACAATGCATCATCCATTGTGCAAAGTGACAGTAAGAGGGAGTAAAAGAACTGTGCTACTCCTCCTGAGGCCTGGTCTCACTGGGGAGTGATGACACCCAGTGAAATACCACATTATCATACATGCATCCGCAAACACACATGGGCCTGCACACACATGAATGAACACACACACACACACACACACACACACACACAACAAACAACAAGCTTGCACCAGAAGGCGGGGCGTAATGTTTAGTGCTTCGGAGTCTGACAACACAGTGCAGGCAGCTTGACATGTGTGTGTGTGTGTGTGTGTGTGTGTGTCCACGTGAGTGTTTGTGTATGTTAACGTGTGTTAATGAGTGTGTATGGATGTGGGAGAGCAAGCAGACACATTACAACAGCTGTGTCCTGTTAAAATAATGGTATGCCCAGAAAATGTCACAGACACAGCACTGACCACTGAGTGACACTCACTTGCGCCCTTGCTAAGTCAAAGTTACTTCGAAACAAGCGTGACAAGCCTCTCTTCCTCTCTCCCTCTCTCCCTCGCTCTCTTTTTGTCAGCACGCATTAGCATCACCAGCCGGTGTGTGGCAATTAAACATATCCCTGGGCAATGAGGCCCTATTTAGAAATCATTACAAGACAAGGAAATCTTGTCCCACGAGTTTAGCAAAAACACACGGGAAGTTTTGTGTCTGTATGCGTGAGCATATTTGTGTCTATGTATATCACTTGACGCTTTTGTGTGTGTGTGTGTGTGTGTGTGTGTGTGTGTGTGTGTGTGTGTTCCTAACCCTCACCATCCATCATTCTGTTCCACTCATCCATGGCTCTTTGCCTCTGAGATAACTCTCCCCTGCAGACGGTCTCCAGCAGGGCTGTGAATCCTCTGCTCCCTGCATCCATGCCTCATCCCCCGCATGCCCACTAGAGAGGATATCATCTGCATGGGAATCTCATGGACCAGTGGGGGGGAGACATGTGGTCAACTATATTTATGTGTGTGTGTGTGTGTACGTGTGTGTCTGTGTATATGTGTGTCTTTGTGTAAAGGAGAGAGAGAGAAAGAGAGAAAGAGTGCCTAGGTGCTGTAGTGGCATAAAGGTGTACTCTCCTTACTGATGTCCTTGACTGAGTTCTGTGTGTGCATATGTCTCTGTGAGTGGCTATGCGTTTGTATGTGTGTGTGTGTGTGTGCGTGTACGTGGGTATGTGCACATTTGAGGTTAATATTGTATGTATCTATACATGTAGGATTATTTGGATAATCAACCTATCACTTGTCTGTTCTTCTTTTTTTACTATTAATCTATCTTTCTATCAATGCTTTAATATTACAAGAATGAATATTATTAAATACAATAGAATCAAATAAGTCAATTTGTTGTGCTATAGACATTTCCATTAGAGAGGTTGAAGTGATTCAAGGGTATCTGTGACTCTTTTTGTACTTCAAATAAATATGTTCTGCTTAATTGTCAGAGCGGTGTTGAATAATGAACCCATTAGGCTTTTTTTATTATTACTGTGAGTCCACCATTAGTGATGTTTTTTTTTTTTTTTTTTTTTTTTGGACAGTTTGGCAATCTGCATATCTAATATGATGCAAAATTTAATCACTCGCAATTCAGACTAATGTCTCTGTGAGCCAGCGTGCATGCTATCATGCAAATGAACTTTTGTCTCATGAATACACAACAAAGAGAGACATATTCAGAAAGAGGGTGGAAAGTTAAAGAGGCTACAAACAATTCATTTATTATGCACATAATCTACCCAGACATTACTAGGAATACTGGTGAGGTTTATGGTGCATGTGAAGACATTAATATATAAATAATGGGACAAATAAGTGGATCGGAAAAGAAATCACCTTGCCTTTTTGTTCTGCAGGGGAAATAAAGCGAGATATGCTCCCTTGGTCTTGCAGGAAATAAATGCGCTTGGGATTTATCGACACACTGGCTGTTATAAGCCTACTGTCACACTACAGCAGTTACCCATGGCGGATTTAAGACTCAGGGAAGAAGAAACACTTTTAGTCTCCATCTCAGTCTCGTTTTCCTTTTCTTTCGCTTCTTGCTGAAAGTACTTTTATGCTGCTACAGCCAATTCTCACTCAAATGTGGTCAAGTGGAACCTGATAGGCAATTTTGCAACGCAAATTTTGTTAAAGTTCTTCAATGGGAGCTTTGCATCTGTGCCAACTGCGCTAATCCTGACGTATAATTTCTGTTGATGGCAACACGCTTGGCATCGAGCCACAGCTCTTCTCCCTCTCTTCTGTCCCATGTGGACAGCTGCATGGAAATTACGTTTTGTTTATATGACGGTAAAATATTCATAGAGAAAAATAGCTGTGGAAGCTGTCTATATAATCCTCTATGAACTGATAGCTAAATCTATCACACACGCACGCACGCACACGCACACACACACACACACACACACACACACACACACACACAAACATGGCCGCACCTGCATGCCTGCCCAATCAGAGCTGACACCCTCAAGGGCACTTTGGAATGAATGACAGCAGAGCTGCATGCATCAAACATTTTGCTCATATGTTAACAGATATGCATGCACAGATTCCCAAACACATACACACAGTGTCCAGACAGAAGCGGTGGTTTGGGAGTCAGTATCGATCGGCACGCGTCAGCATGTCCTCCGTGACAAGCACTGTCCCCGAAAGGGCTGCAGCAAGCCTGTCAGGGAGAGAGAGACATGGAAAAAGGAGTGGGAGAGAGAGTGAAAGTGTGCCATACCTGTTTTGACGTGGCTGACAAGGGGGACCAACTGTACGCGAGTGATTGCTCGTCAAACATAAACACTCTCTGAGTCTCTCTGCTCATGATGCGTAGCTACAAGGCAAACGATCCTAATTTGTTCAACACTTTTACTGTGTTTTTCTCTTCATCCTCTGCTGCCTGCTTGAAGATTATGAGCAAGGGCAGAGTGGCTGGAACCATAGCACCAGCCCGATAATGATGAAGTATCTAGCCATGCAGCTAACGAGAGCCTCGATCTGCCCTGAGTCTGCCTGCTATGCAAATTTCTCTCACACCAGCAATGAATCAAAGGCATAGCAAACCAATGTTTCTCTTCACAGCACTTTAGCAATACCATCATTCACAAAGGACATGCCAAAGGCACACACACACTCTGGGAATGGCCGCACATGCGCACGTGCACACACACACACACACACAGAAAGAGGATACACTATAACTTAAGGACTTGTGCAAAATGTCAAACTACTTTTTTTTTATATGAGTGAAACTGCTGCTAATGCTTATTTGAGCTGATTAAATATATGCACATTTGTTTGTGTGTGTGTATGCGTGTGTGTGTGCTTTTCAGCTGGTGTGACACTTCAGAGCACAATGGCCTCTAACACTGACTTGACAATAACAAGACTCCTGAGACAAATTCCTCTAAGTTGATGTTCTTGGCAGAGAAGCACAGCAACATAAGACAGATCTTTCCCTTCACTTGCCATCTCTGACCTCACAGCACCCCTCTGTTCACCAGCATGGATTTTTAATACTCAACAAATAAGTTATTTCTTTGTTGCCAAGATGAAAAGTGAGGGGTCTTGCGACTTTAATTGATAGATGGAGCCACAAGTGAATGCACAGATGCAGTCATTTTTTAATCATTGTACGTCCTTCATTCTCCCTCCGTCTTCTCATCCTTCTTTCTTTCTTTCTTTCTTTCTTTCTTTCTTTCTTTCTTTCTTTCTTTCTCTCTCTCTCGCTATCTTAGTCCCTCTCATTATCTTGTTTCTGTGCCAGGCCTGTAGGTTTGCCTCTGGGGTATTGAACTGGCTGGCAGAAGTAACAGTATGACAGTAATTTGCTGGAATGGAAGGTTAGACAGGCTCACCTTGCCTTTTAAAAGGTGTCATGAGGGCCAACCAGTAGACCTTTGACACTGCAATTAATTATGTAACACTTGTAGGAGTATTTTATTCTCCTTCTTTCTTTTTTTTTCCTGCATCAGTGTCTTAATTGGCTGTTTTATACTGGATACGCAAACTAAAAGAAACACATTTATGCACATTAACTTCCAGGCATTCATTGAATCTGTAAATGCAGGAAATTGTTGACAACAAGTGACTTACATGCATGTACTCACATATCATAAGAGCACACACACACGCACAGAGGGTGACAGGCTTTTAAGCCTTTGTCAGATTAATAGCCACTTTCTCTCTGTGGTCAATAAATGCTTCAGGGAGTTCCCTAAAGGCTGCAGGATAGCTCCCTCCGAGTGTGCCTGTGTGTGTGTGTGTGCATGTGTGTGTGTGTGTGTGTGTGTGTGTGTGTGTGTGTGTGCGTGTGTGTGTGTGTGTGAGAGTGTGTGAGAGTGTGTGTGTGTGTGTGTGTATGTGCATGTGTATGACCATCTAACAGGCCTCATGGGTCAACCTGTCACCACAAAGATGGCTAAGCAGTTGGTTGGCCAGCAGGAAATCAATGCAAGGTGATGAGGCTGCTGTGTGTGCGTGCAGAATGTGTGTGCATATGTGCACATAAAAAATGAGTTTTTGTGTGCGCCTGAACTCCTGTGTCTTTGTGTATAACCTTCATTTAGATTGAGAAAAATATCCAAAGAAAAAAAGAATACTCCATTGAGCAATGAACATTTGATCCTAGCACACATAATATGCAAAGAAAACTGTGATTGAGATGTCACAACAGTGTGGGTGTAACAGGCTGTACAGGGTGGTGGCATCACAGGGTGTGGTGTCAGGGTGTAAGGTTTCTGAGGCGTATGGCTGAGTCCCGATGAGATGTGGGGCTGCAGATTATGAGATTATGAGACTAGAGAAGCTCCGGAGCTGCTCTGCTGCACCACCCACTCCTCTCCCCATCCCTGGGAGATGGGGTTGGAGCTCTAGCTCGCTTCTCCGCTAGTGAACCCTGGTTGTTTAAACGAGCCCCAGCGGTCCTCATTACCCTTTCCCTGGGCGCTCTCACGCACACAGATGCAGGCGCGCACACACTTGTGAATGTGCAGCAGCACTCATAGTTAGAGGGGAAGCACTCGCATACATGCAGCTGTTGACTTCGCTGAAGTGTAACAGAGCTGAATGCCAGTTTGGGATAGTACGCCCCAGACTGCTTTCCTGTCCTTTATCATCCCAGTGCTTAAAGGGTTGTTACTGTGGTGATGATGCTTGGACAGCCCAAGGGATGACGTCAACCCCTTTCTGAAAAACAACCCTTTTAAGGTTGATGTTGATCACGTCCAATCATATTCTCATATGTTAAAAGCACAAACAAAAACCTCTGCAGTGTACTTAGTCATCTCAATTGATTGTGCAGGATGATTTCAAACACTGCTGGCTCTGTGTCTATTTTGTTGTGCAAGTGTCATCACATTACATTGCTTTTTCAAGCAGTGAAGTGCAGCGATTTGAGCTCTCTGCCCCCCAATCTCTAGCGTTTAATCACTGCTTTTGGTGAGCTCAGTGAGAGCCAGCTCACCTCCCTTCTCCTCTCTTATTCTTGGTCCTGCTTGGAATCAAATTCTGTGGTCCTTTTATATGGCAAATCAGCCTTTCTCCAGCCCAGTCTGCCCACATACAATCAGTATCTCCTGTGGGGCACAAAGAGAAGGCACTGAACCTGTTTCTTGTTTTCATGTTCGAGCTCATCTTCTTTTTCATTTGTTCGTATGTTTTCATTTCGCTTATGATATCCCGCTTCAACAGATACCACCTGTAGAGCTGGAGATAGACCTTGCATTATATTGCCTTTGATGATGCACATTTATGTGTGTGTGTGTCTCTGTGTTTCTGTGTCAGTTTGTGTGATATTGAGCTGTTTGACATATCCAAGTCAAGTTGCAGTGGTTGGGGTCGACCAAGGCTATGATACAAAGCTGTGGTTTTCCTGTACAGTATGTGTCTGTAGATGTGGCAGCAACTGCATCACACAAGGTTTTTGAAAGAAACTCCTAGCTGAAATGGCTCCTTTGGTGACCCGAAAATAAAAGCTTGATACTATACATGTTTCATCACATTCTCTTTTCCTGTTGTACCAATAACTTTAGACAACTCGGGTTCAAAGAGGGCATATAAAAAAACAACCAAGTCGCTTTTAAGATGTGTATCATTCTAAGATGTTTTATTTCTCGGTAGCCCCTCAGCAGAGGTATTTTTTTGTCTGCCTGAATAGACAGATGTCTTGCTCTGTGGCAATAGGAACTCTGGGTTTTTCATTGCTTTGTGGTGTATGATCCCTCTGCCAAGTCACAATGCATGGACAGGCCTCAATGGCAGAGCTTTGCACAGGTGTTTCCCTGGCCACTACATATTTCCCATCAGAAGTTTGCAAAAAAAGAGAGTCCATACTCTCTAGGGAGTTGACTAGAAAGCCATCATGTACAAACTTAATCAATGTGACTATTGGCTAGAAGTAATCAAGTGATTAATCAGCATGACATTCAGCTGACGTAGGGAAATTCTGCAGGAAGATGTATGGATGCTGGGGTGGGGGTTGAGGGTGGGGATGTATGGACTCAAAAGAAAGCCACTAAACAAGAAAAGTCAGCAAAAACTGCAGTTGGGGTATACAGACTGATGGGAGAAGAAAATACAAGGACCACATGAAAAAGAGCCCATGAGCAAGGTGAAATCTAAGAGCTGTAATCAATTTGACATTAAAGTGTCATTCTGGCTTTGCTTTCTGTCAGCTCCTTTCTGCTCAGCTAAGACGAGGCACCTGAATACAAGGGTATGCACACATCTGTCAGCACTGTTACAGATGTACATCAGAGTAGGAGGAAGGAGTCGGCTGTGTGACTCACGACATGGCAATTGAGTATTCACTCTCAAAAGGGAGTCTCAGTGGCATGCTCCCATTTCCTCCTACCTTCATTTATGGAATCTGTCAAGCTTCACACTGGCTGTGAAGGCTGGATTTGTGGAGCTGTCCAGAAAGGTGCAAGATCCTCCTTAAACAAATAGCATTGAAACCAACAATATATTTAAACATTAAACAGACATATAGAAGTCACTTGAATGTGTTGATCCGTGCATGTATATAAGCCATGTCAAACTAGTCAGACTAATTGCGACCTTGAGCCAAAATCATTAGCTTAGGTAGCAAGTTCCTATGGGCAGGAAATCGTCTTCAGTTGACCTAAATATGTTTTTAGGCCCAGAGAAAACCTACTGTCCCCTACAGGGACTGATGCACACTTTGGATTGAAAGGCCTCAGTAGAACCTTAAGTACAACCAGAGAGCTAAACCCTGGTCCTTCTTGCATTGAGGTGACAGTGTTTTGGAAGTAGACACAGAGAATGAGGTGGTGGTGAGATGAGGAGGTGAGGGAAGGGCAGAGGAAGTGGTAATTCTGCTCTGTTGCACCTAATGTTCCCACCTTGGTTTTCAGATGTGACGGCTGAAGGGGTGAGAGAAGAAGAGTTATGGGGAGGTGATGGGGTAAAGGTGATGTCAGATGGGTCGGGAAGGATTGATGGGAGAGGAGCGTGAGAGTCATGAAAGTGAGAAAGTTGTGGTGGCAAAAGAAGGTGCCGGATGTGTAGAGAGCAGGTGCAAGAGTGACTGATCGTGGAAGAGAGAAGCTGTGGTTGGAGCAGCACACTGTGTCTGGAAGGGACAGGGGTGAGATGGCTGTTTATTTTTGTTCTGTGTTTTTTTTTTTTTTTAAGCAAAAAAGGGGAAGAGAAGGGAGATGAAAAGGCAAAAACTTTCTGCTCAAAACACTGGATTCATTTATTTGCTCTTCCAATGATAAGAAAAAAAATCCCTGAAGTGGGCATCCACAGATGTAAACACTGAACTTTGTAACATCATGTCCGAGTTACTGCCTTAGAGAAAAATAAAAAAGGGAATGCAGCAACGTAATAACCATGCATCTCTTGTACCACAAGCGCAATTTTAACTCATTTAAGAATCCATGTATAATTTATCCCATACAGAAAATCCATAAACATGCACTCCAACTACAGCACAATCAGAAGGGAAATTGGCCATGTTTTTGTCTCCAAATGTATGGAATTTAAAATTGGTTGAATGGACAATAAATATATCGAGAAAAAGAGAGAGAAAAAAAACAAAACAAAAACCATCCTTTTTCCAAATGAGAAATACTGTATTTCGGCAGCTTAGTGAGTGGGCTCACACACTGTGGAGGTCATGGGTTTGCCTCCCACGGGGGGGAACACTGAAAATGTCTTATGGTACCATGAGGCATATTGAAAGGAAGAAAAACACTAGAAATATTTGGATTGTGCTTTACTTCTGGAGGAGGCGAGTGGTAACATGCCCTATTCCATTGCAACAAGCTGCCAAATATACATTGTATATTTCATATGATTTTATTTCAGTATATATGGTTATAATTTAGTATGAGCACTGAGCCACTTTCTGCCAACTTAAAACAGTTACAAGGTATTTGCTTTGGTGATTGGCAACAGGTAGAGTTATCACGCTATATTGCAGGTTTCATTGGTAACACCCCAAACGTATATGGTGAAAATATGTAATACATATTGTGCTACATTACAGTTGCATTGTTGAAACTACTATTCCACCAGTGGTAGCCAGACCTAGTGGTATATTTTGCTACTAGGTCTGCATCATCTGCTTCAGGTGTACTCCATCTCTGAATCACTCAGAATCATGGGACTCTTCTAGATGATACTGTAATTAAAACACAAACAGCCCACATCCACTCGTCCTCAATGGGCCCAAGCCAAAATGCTAGTTCATTTTTTGGTTTGAGTTGTTGTTACAAAGCAGGAACATAATCACCACATCCTTCTGTTTCTATCTGGGATGTTATCCTAAAATTACTCAGAGAAATGCAGCACTAAGCAGCTGCCCACAGCTTTACACGGTTGAGTAGCAGTTGGCATTAAACCTTAATAAAAATGAGTTAACCTGAATGGGACAATTCTCCTCACGAGTCGCAGTGGAGTTATGTTTTTACATTAGAGAGTTATTTGATTATATGTTAATATGAAAATTATCACCGTGGGAAGAAAACAATAGTTAAAAAAAGAACAGAGGAAAGCAGTGTTGTTTCAGCAACAGAAACAAAACAAAGGCATTCTCAATGGCAGATGGTGAAACATCAGAATATCTGATGAAAAAAAAAATCAGACGAGTTTGTTCTCCTCAGTAAAGTCAAAGTCAGAGCAAACGCATAAAATGATGCCAGAGAGGCAAACAAGGACATGGAGAAACAAACTTTTTTTGAAAGAAATTGTTATTATTACCATTTCATTTATTTACTTATTCATTTTTGTAGTCACGACTCAATAACATTTCTCTCCTGAAATGTTTCACGTCATTTCTTGCTGAGTGATGTGCTCACTGTCCTTAATACGCTCTCAAAACTCCGTGCATGTGCACACCCACGCAGACTTTGCTCAAGCACCCGTACAGAAATCTAGGACAGAGTCTTTTTTTGATGATTCAAGGCAGGATCATTTAGCTAAGCATGGTGTTGTGGAAATCAGGGACGTTACATTTTCCCACAGCAACAGAGTAGTTGCTGGGTACTACACAGCAAAAAAAAAAAAAAAAATCACGACTCCGACCGGCCTCATGACCTCTTCCTCCTCCTTCTCCTCTCTCACATGGGTGCCGCAGGACTACTGGGGTCCCTCGATTAGCCTTGTGGCGTGAGTAGTCTCAGTTATTTATCCATGCGTTCAATGCCTTTTCTCTCCTTGGAATAAATTGCCTGGAAGACTTTGTTGCACGGCAGGGGGAGGAAAAAACAAGCCAGGAGGCCTCATCTCAAGAACTGATGATGCCCTGGTGGTCCTTGAGCTCTGTAAACGAGAGGCTTCTCACTGCTATCCATACGCACATACACTATACTGTACAATGTGTGTGCATGTGGGTATGTGTTTTCTGTGTGGACTACTCGACAATGAGGAGGAGTGAGTAAGTATTTTGCTGTAGGTCAAGGCCATACTCATGTGTGTGTGTGTGTGTATACATACATATATATATATATATATATATATATATATATATATATATATGAGTCCCCCCACCTTTGCACACACACACAATATCGAGTTTTGGTGTTTTCTCTCTCTGAATCTCTAAACATTACTCACATAAGCTAGGCTTACTGGCGTAAGTGGTAGTTCACAAAACAGAAACTCACAAAACACAAGAAATTTAATTTGAACTGAGTGGTTCATCCAGGATGTGGCCCAGGCATGAAAATGGCTACCAAAGAACTGTCCACGCAAAAAAAAAAGCTTCTTCTTGTGCCCATCTCTCTCTGTTCTCCTTCTCTTTGCTTCTTCCCTCTGGTTGTTATCTCTAAACAGTGAGCAATACCTTCTTTTTTTTACCACCCATAAAGATTATATAGCATCAAAGTTAGGACTGTATTTTACAGAATACAGACTTGGATCCCCTGCAGGTGTTGTGAAATCCTCTGCCTGTCACAACAAGGGAATAAAACACTTGCCACATTGCCAGAGTTACATTATTGAGAGTTAGTGATACTGAAACAGATTGTGCTTGCCAAAAAAGAGAAAAGCAAGTGATTATGAGTGTGGACTTTGTTACTGTTGCATCACACAAGCTTCTCATAAACACTGAAGGTGAAATTCTATTTTTTACATAATTATTTTTTCTTCATTAACTCTCTGTTTTGTTCAGTTCAGTTCACTTATTTCCCGATTTATATCCAAGGCAATAAACTTGGGGCAGACATTTCTCAATTGTTTAAGCTTTAATTAAAAACAACAAAAAAAAGAGACCGCTTGATTAAAAACTGACCTGAATGCAAACTAATCTAACAAGGGACAGAAGCTGCTGCAGTGGACGCATGGGTGTGACAGGAGCAGATGAACAGTGTTACCATGACAGAATCACAAAATACAGCAGGATACGTCCATTTATCACTTTTTCATTTACTGTACCATTTTGTTTTGCATAGTCTAAGGTCATACCTCCAAAATCCAAATCTCTTAGTCTAAATTCACTAGTTTCTAGCACATAGTTGCCTGTCACACATTAATGATGGAGGAGATGCATACATGTTAATGTCTTGGTGCAGAGGAGGTCAATAAAGGGTCACTCCTTTTTTTCAAATGTGTGAAAATGAGGTCAAGTGCATTTGAAAAACATATGAACACATTGCTATACAAGACTGCTGGATGGTGCAAGCGCAAGTCAGCAGGCATCCCTGAGCGCAGCAGAAGTTTTGAAATATTTATAGCTGATAACTGCAGTAAGAGTGTGAAATTCCATGTATATACAGTATGCCTGGTTTGCAACAGCATGTGCAATACTTTCTACACATATGTTCAATATTCAGTGTTTATCAAGTTAACGATGCAAGGGGCAATGCACTGCAAAGGTGAATAGTGCTGTCACCCTGGTTCCTGTCCCTGGTTTGAACTCCGGTCAGACATTTCCGGGCAGAGAGACAGAGGACATGTCTGTGTGGCTATGTCCATGTCCTATGTTCTTTCTGGTCTGTGATTTTTTTTGTTTTAATACCACAGTCCAAAAACAAGCATTATGGTCAAATAGATACTCTAAACAGCCCTGTGGTGTGAATGTGGATAGTATGTGTGTGTGTGTGTGTGTGTGTGTGTGTGTGTGTGTGTGTGTGTGTGTGTGTGTGTGTGTGTGTGTGTGTGTGTGTGTTTGTGAAACCCTAAGGTGTCTGGTGATCTGTCCAGGATAATTTCCTGTTTTTCGACCTATGTGAGTTGAAAATAGGCTCCAGTAGACCCTTGTGAAAAATGGCAAGGTAATGGATGGTTTAATACCTTACATAATTAATGAATGGCAATCTGTACCAGAAAACCACCAAAACTACTAAATCCTCCTACTAGTCTGAGCAATTGTTACCACTGGTTACTTAAGTTTTGCTCTATACACCAGCCCTTCTTCTGCACAAGCCATCAAGGTCACTGTCTCCTTGCAGGGGTGGATAATGTGGGTGGATGTGAAAGCTTTTGTATGAGTGAGCTTTCACTTTTTACGGAAGCATGAAGTCATGGATGTGTGTTTGTGCGATTGGGCACACAGTGCATTTGCTTGGAGGACATATTGTTCCAAAGGCACAGGTTCAGAATCACATTCAGGGAAATGGTACATCTGTGGTTGTGTGGTTGTGGTGTACCATCAAAACTAATAGTGTTCAAGTTAAAGACAGTTGCAGAACTTATTGTAACCAAGAAGTCAAAAAAACCCAAAACAAACTATGCTGATACTTAGCTTCAGCTGCATATTAGTCACAAAGAGATACACTGAATACAGGTATAGAATGGAAGAGGAAACAATTCTTAAAAAGCACAGCAACATCATAGAGTGTGCAATATCATGTGTTCCATTTTCTGGTTTCCATTCCACAGCAGCAGAAATGAGCAGGTAACCACATGCAGTATAAATCTAGGATGTGATCTTATTCTGATGAGTCTAAGCAGAGGTATATGTACCTGACTGTGTCATCGACTTGTAGAGCATCTCTTTTTTTCTTCCCTTTTTTCGGGGTTTTCACCTCAATTCCTGTGCTATGTTTTAGAGTGCATTGTACACCCAGCATGTCTAGGCCCTAAGATTGCCCCACTGTCTGGCTGCAGTGACCCTTTCCTCTGATGAGAGGCAGTCGAGGTAAGCGGCGCAAGTGTTTGTACACTCAAGGGAGAGGCTAAGGGCGAGAGTCAGTGTTTCAGTATCATTTCTTACGCCCCTTCTACTGAGCAGAGAACCAAAGTCTGACTCTTCTCATGCTCTTATGATTCATGACAAAACACCTGCAAGTGTGTACTCTGGGTTGCCTTGGCTTGTGAGCTAAGTGCTCGTGCAAATGTAGTTTGTGTGTATGTGTGTGTGTCTGTGTGTGTGTGTGTGTGGGTCTGTTGACAAGACTCACGCAAACACAGAATGCACAAATGCATTTTAGCATGGGGGCAGATGTGGCTAATTTTCCACGGCAGTCAGAAATTGCACACAGTTCTCTTATTAGCAGGGTGCACAGACTGCTTTCATTGTTCATTACGAGAAATAGGAATCAATGCTTTGCATGACTGAACATACATGGGCAGGATTAACACATAGTGTGCGCACACACACGGGATGCAGACACTCTGAAAAGGTACTCAGTTAAGAGGAACGAAAACCTGCTGGTTGCTTCTATCTGAAATCTGAAGAGAAGAGTAAGACAAATATAAAAGGAAAAACACTGGCGTTTAAGTACAAATGATTTCAAAAGAAGAAAAGACATGACCCAAGCCTGAATTAAACAAACAAGCTGAGCAAATAAGCACTTAAGAAGATGCGAGGAGAGGAAAGTAATCTGAGTCATAGCAACAGCAATAGCAGCTGCCCTTCACCACAGTTGAGAACGGGCCGTCTGCCGACTCCATTTACCTCTCCGTCAGACACGGGGTCGGCAACCGAGCACGGACACTGATTTATAATATGTCCCCCTCCCTCCATCCCAGCTGCACGTCTGCCCGTTTGCAACCCTTCCATCCCTCCGCGTGTCAGCATGATGGTGTTGCCATGGCAACGTTGGCTACTGCAGAGGGAAATGTGAGCAGAAACCCATCTCTCTCAGCGTGGCTGTTGTCATGCGAAAAAAGCCACGTGGTGACTTGCCACTGCTTGTTTGGTACATCTGTATCAGAGAGAGAGGAAGAAGGGAAGGAGAGAGAGGGACACGGCAATGGAAGCTGCACTCATTCAGCTGTTTTGTCTTAAATTCGAGTAAAGGATTAGCTTTTCCCTTGTTGGTCAAATCAAATCTTGAGGTTTTTGAACCATTCAGGAAAAACTGAAAAACCAATCATTTCTCACTCCAAATGAAATACTTATACCATCAAACAATTACATGATAAAACACTGTTTCGAAGCCATAGCACAGTTAGCTTATATTTAGCCATGCTAAGAGTTGAAGCTACAATTCCCACACATCCAAACTGAAGTTCATATTTGTTTTTTATTGATTTTGAGTGAAACCTTGTACTAATGAGATCAAAGATTTTTTTTTTAATTTTTTAGTATCCCTGACATTGTAAGAACTGTAGGTGATACGGTGTAATAGTGTTT